>OY728145.1:298839978-299464978 GCA_963277665.1 Viscum album | reverse complement strand
ATAAATTATTTATTCACCCTTGTGTTTCTCCATGAAGATCCACTATTCTTTTTGTTGAGAAAAAATATGGATCTATGAGGTTGTGTATTGACTATAGGGAGATCAATGCTATAATAATAAAGAACATGTATCCCCTACATTGCATTGATGATTTACATAATTAACTTTATGAAGATCAGTATTTTTCAAAGATTGACCTTTGATCTGGATAACATCAGTTGTGCATGAAGAAGGAATACATTCCAAAGATAGCATTTCGAACCAGGTATGGACATGATGAGTTTACGATAATGCCTTCTGAACAAACTAATGCACCCTCTATTTTCATAGATCTAATGAATAGAGTTTTCATGGAATATCTTGATAACTTTTTATGGTGTTTATTGATGATATCTTTGTACAATACAAAATCTACAAAGATCCTAAAAATCACTTGATAACTATTATGAAAACTCTTTTATGAAATGAATTATATGGAAACTTTAGCAAGTGTTAATTAAAGCTTCATGAAATTTCTTTTATTGGCCGTATTGTCTCTAAAGATGGAATCCCTATTGATCCTCAAAAGAAAACAAAAATTCAAAAATGGCTAGCATCGACGATTATAACTAGGTACTAAGTTTTATTAGTTTAACAAGTTACTATTTGAGTTTCATTAATTATTTTTCCCAATTGGATAACCCATTAACCAAGATCACATGTAAAGGTGTTAAATTTGTTTGTAAAAAAAGAGTGTGAAGAATGTTTTAAAAAATTGAAGAGAGAATTATTCAATGCTCATATCTTGACTCTACCATCGAGGAATATGGGTTTTTGATTTATAGTGATCACTAAAATAATGGAATTTGTTGTGTCCTTATGCAGAATGATAGAGTTATTGCATATGCATCATAAAAACTAAGAATTATTGGAAAAAACTATCCCACTCATTATCTTGAGCTAGTGGCTGTAATATTTGGTCTGAAGATATGGAGACACTATCTATATGGTAAACATTTGTGAGATATATACTAATCAAAAGAGTTTGAAGTATATTTTCTCATATAAATAACTCAACATGAGGCAAATGTGATGGATTGAACTACTTATGGATTACGATTTCCCAATACACTACCACCTAGGGAAGGAAAATACGGTGGAAGATGATTTGAGAAGAAAGGATCATAAGGTTATGAACAAGAGGATATTTGAAAGGGATCTTATGTTCATGGATATGCAACGATGGATATAAGAATAATAATGGAAGGTGAAACATCAATAATTTTTCAAATAGTTACCAAACCATCTTTACTAGAAAGGATAAAATGTTCTCATATTGATAAGAAGGATTTTAAAAATAAAACTAATGTTTTTAATGATGGGAGATTTATTAATTCGTATTTGAATATGGAGTTTTGAAATTTGGGAAGAGGATTTGTGTTTCAGCTATATCTGATCTAAAAAGGGAATTATTGGATGATGCTCATAACTCCAATTTATCAATACACTCTAGGGGCAATAATATGTTTAGATATTTGAAGGAACATTTTTTGGTGGGAAATATGTAGAGGTAGATTTATGATTATGTGTCAATATGTATTTTGTTTCAACATGTGAAGGATCAGAGACAACGTCCTCGAAGATTCATGCATCTCTTCCCATACCAGAGTGGAAAAGAGATGATATTACGATGAAAATTTTCATGGGACTACCAAATATTCCTAGAAGGAATGATGCAATATGGGTCATTGTTGATCGTCTTACCATGTTTATACTTTTTTCTTTCTATGAGTGATGATTTAACACTTAAACATTTATCAAGACTATATATTAATTATGTTTTAATACTTTATAGTGTACTATTCTGGATCTCAATCCCCATTATAGATCAAGATTCTGGAATAGTCTTCATAAATACCTAGATACAAAACTTTGTTTGAGCACTTCCTACCACCCTCAATCTAGTGGGAAATTAGAATAGACAATTAAAACCTTATAAGACATGTTGAGATCTTTCTAGCTTACTTTCAAGGTATGTGGGATCAATATTTTACTCTGGTAGATTTTTTCTATAACAATAGCATTCATTAAAATATTCAGATGGCACCATATGGAGCATTATGTGGAAAGGGATGTCACACAAAAACTTGTTGGGGTGATGTTGGTGAAAGAAAACTCGAAGGCCTAGATCTTATTGAGGAAACAATAGAAAAAGTGAAAATTATCCAAACCCACATCAAAGTAGCTAAAAGTAAGAAAACGATCTATGCCAATAACTGAAGGAAGGATTTGTAATTTCAAGTAGGTGATCATGTTTTCTTAAAAGTATCTCCATGGAAGGGTGTATACGATTCGGTAAGAAGGGTAAATTAAGTCACAGGTACAACATATCATTCGAAAATATAGAACGAATAGGAGTTGTAGCTTATTGTTTGGTAATGCCGCCAATTCTATCCAATGTTCATGATATGTTCGACGTACCACTATTGAGAGAATACATGCCTGACCCAACACATGTACTCACCTATGAATAAATATAACTAGGACTCGATCTGTCTTATTGTAAAGAGCTTATTATAATTCTTGATACCGTAAAAAAAGTATTGAGAAACTCGATGACTCGTCCTGAAAATTTCTTTGTAGAAACCATAAAATGGAAGAGGCAACATGGGAATGTGAGGAACTTCTGATAACAAACCACCCAATTATTTTTATGCAGTAATATTATAGAAATTTAGAGGAAAAAATTATTTTATGGTGGGAAGAATGTTACAACCCAATCTTCCAAGTTACACTTCTCTTTGAATAATACAATAGCTTGTGCTGAATATAGATTTGAGTTCTAGCACACTACGACCAATCAAACTAGCCATTTAAAAAGAAGTTATGAATAGTAATTTCCACATTTTTGAATTTTATAAATTTTATTTTTCAAAATGGACTTCATTTTTTTATTCAGAATATCAAAATTTTCTTAGGTTGAATTTTTGGTATTTTTCTGAAGACGTTCAATTTTTTATAAATAGTGAAAAACACTAAATTATTGTTTAAAACCAACATTTAATTTAAATAATTATATTTAATTTAAATTTATATTAATGTAAAAATAGATACATAATACATATATTAGTCTAATGTAATTCATTAGAGTCATTTTATAATACAATTAAACATATAATATTTTATTGAAATTTTTATTGTCTTTTACCGACCATCTAGGAACATTTGAAAATTTTCATAAAATGTAATTTTACCACTTCTGTAAATTAAATTTCAAAAATCTGAAATACATATCTGTCATTAGTAAGTAAGATGTGGTTCAATAAGATATAAATAATTTTTGGTTGACAGTAACTTTTGAATTTTATTTACCACAGTTAAAAGTAAACAAGGTAACTAAAGGAAAAAATAATATTACAATTTCCCCAACACATGTCCTAATTAAATTGGATAAGTGAATTTGGACAAAAATATGATAATTGTTTGATCCACTTGAAATAAATTAGGACATTTATTATATTTTATTTAAAAAGAGTTAAAAGTTTTAAATTAAAAATTTAATAACTAAACCATTTTTAATATATTATTATACATAATATAAATTTGAATATAAATATTCTTTAGAAATATAAAAATATTTACTACATCATGGTATTTTATTTAGATTTTTTAGACCTTAAATAATTATATATATCTATGACACAACGATGATGCTGTAATTTCCTTATTAATGAAAGATTAAAATTATTGATATTATGAATATTAAAGAAATGTAAATTGAAACTTTTGATACCATTCACGAATTTTTTAAGGAAATAGAAAATTTTTAGGTTGATTCAATTTACATTCTTTGAACTAATCAAGTTGTTATGACTTTCAAAAAATCCAAATACTAAATAGTGTCAAAATTGAAAAATATGTGCTTTAAAACAAATACTATATTATTAAATGATATAATATTCCAAAAAATATATGATTCAGCCAAAAGACTAAGATAATGTTAGATATTTAATTTATGAACCACTTTATGTTCTCTTGACATTTTATAGTAACATTATTAATCTTGTAGTATAAAAATTCAAGAAAACATGGTAAAAGATAAACTATTTAACTAAGAGTTAAATCTAAATGATAAGGTTAATATAGTGACCTAAAATTGTTTAAAACATATTTGATTAGAGTATATAGACACATAACTACCATAAAATTGAAATAAATATATTTTGAAGTATTAGAAACCAAAAATATTTTTATAACAAAATAATATTTCAATTTTTTTCCTAAAGTGGCCATCACCTCTCTTATAAAAGGGTATCTCTCCTTCTGTTAAATTCAAACCTCAAAAGCCATTTGGCTCAGAAAAAACCTGCCCAAATCTCTTCTCAACTACCCCAATTTCATCCTAGAGGAATTGATTTGATAATATATCCAATATAATGGTCCATTTTGTTCAAATCAAAGGGAAGCACCTGAAGAAGAGGTAATTGTTTCATCACCTCTTTAAAAGTTATTTTCTTATTCCACTTAATATTTATTTTTTGTTTCCATACCAAAATGATAAATACAGTAAATTATAAATAATTTTATGTATTAATAAATATGGTAAAACTAGATTCATTATTCTATCCATCCTATGAATGACAAAATCACCATACGTGCGTACGTACGACTTACCGTCTCCATGTCGTGGTGTAGTTTGTTATTCAACAATTCATTATATGGATGGGTATAATTATGAGTATAATTGATATAAATAATAAATAATTTATTATAATAATTCTTTATATATAATATACCATCCAATTAAATAGTATTTCACCATTAATATAATGATATTGTCACTCATGCGTACGTATAGCTTACCGTCCCCACGAAGAGATGGGATTTCGTTCCTCATCAAAAGCATTCAAGAATAATTTTCATTTGATGATTAAAAAAATAATGTTTATTAAATTAATATCATTATGGATATGAATCAAATACATCATATCAGTAACAAACAAGAATTACGTAACAAAACATATTAAAGAAAATGAATCAGTTAACACCCCAAACAATGACACTACTTAAATATTTTTTCCAAAGCAATATTATATGATCATATATGATATCACATTTTTTATGTGGTTCCTACATAATTTAAAAACAATGATTTTAAAATTCATAAAGGAGTTTAACGTACCATCGATGAAGGAAAAGTATAATGTAAGGGTTAATTTTATATTCTTTTTATTATCCAGTGTTTTTTATACATATGTATATACATGGAATTCTTTATCATCCACATCCACGTTTCGTAAAAATGTATTTTAAAACATTTTTAATATTTCCAAGAATATGGGTGAAATTCATTTATACTATTTTTTGGCTTTTTTTAAAATTAATTGAAAGGAATATTTCTGTCATTTTCCAAATAAGGAACTTTATGACCTTTTTGAAAAATCAAGGGAAGAATGTTTTTTATCTTATACGGTAGGTGGATATATATTTTTCCATTATAACATATAAGATGTAATGCCCCAACCCTAGTTACCCAAAATCTGTGCATTATTACATAACATTGGCATGATCATAAGTAAATCATGTCCCGAAAGACCAATCAGTTTATTATTATTAAAAACAATATTCATACATAAGTTCAACTTTACAACTTGAAAAGAAATACAACACTAATTTATTCCATTAGAAACATCCAAACATCCTAGATTATGCATGAAAGTCACTCATAACTGACTTCTTTATATCCTAGGAAAATGAAACATAAAAAAGGGGTGAGATCAAACGCTCAGTAAGAGTTAGTAATACAGTGGAAGATAACATAAATATTGAGTATGGTGAATAATTGAAGATACATGCCTTTACCAATAATAAACATGAATAATTTTATGGAAAGAATATGAGATGATTAAATAATTTCATAATAAAACATAATCATGGGTATTCTACTAGTCGAATAACCACATGAACCATCAATATTATTTTCATTATTAGGGAATGTATAATGCTGGTCATTCTGAAACATTTTGTGAAGGCCTCGAAAAAGATGTCTAAAAATGATTAAGGCCTCAGCAAAAAACAAATATAAAATTGGGAAAGGCCTCGGACAATTCCACATCTAGTTGTCTCATGATACCTACCGATTCATAGAGGATATATAGTGGGCTCCACCCATCACTTACTAAGTACTATACATTCCTCATATGAAAAGGTTGAAATATAACATAAACATTTGTATTTAAACTAGCATACGAAATGTCAATACTTTAACCATAAACCATGAATGGTAAAAAAACACATCCATAGTCAAACATATCACAAAAATTTCAATACAATACAGAATATTTGTATCATAATGAATCGACTTTAAAAAAGTATAAAATCCATCAACGGATGCTGAGATGGATGAAATCAAAACTATTTGAGAGAAATATCTATTTCTCTTGTTGAAATCATTTAAAGTTACATAATTATAAAAGAAAACATTTATTTTGAAAATATTATTATAAGAATGTATAGAAACCATTTACAATGTTATAATTGTGGAGAATAACCGCACTCTCTGTATAAGTTAAAAAAACATTATTACGTTAATTTTGTCGAAAAGGTCGTAAAGTACCTTGTTTGGAAAATGATTGAAAGATTAATTTCAAAAAATATAAGTTAAAATAAGGGTATACATGACTTTAAACCATTTTATAGTAAATAGAAAAAAAATTGAACTTTTTTTATGAAACATGGATGTGGGTGATAAGGAGTTCCCAGTAGATACTTACGTAAAAACAACCTCAGATGATAAAGAGATTGTGAAATTAAGCCTTACCTTGTACTTTTCCTTGGTCAAGGGTAGGTTAACCTAATTTATAATGGTAAAATAATAGTTATTAAACTATACAAGAACCATATACATTAATTTGATATCATATATGATCTTTTAATATTTCTTTGTTAAAAATATTTCAGTAGTATCATCGTTACGGGTGTTAACTGATTCGTTTTACTTTATATGATTTGTTATGTAAGTAATGATTGTTATGGATAGGATGTCTCTTATTCATATTCAGAATTATATTATGTCATTTAACATTATTTTTAATCATCAAATGAAAATTATTCTTGAATGGATATTAGGGGGAATGAATCTCATTATGTTTGGGGAGACGGTAATCCGTACGTACGCACGAGCGAAAATATCACTATTTTGATATTAAAATTGTATATAATTGGATGTTATATCATATATACAGAATATTTATCATGTTATATTTATTATTTACATTAATTATAGATTATTATTATACCCATCCAAATAATAATGTATTGAATAGCAACTACACCACGATGTGGAGACGGTAACCCATACTTACGCATGTATTGTGAAATGTCATTAAAAGGATGGATAGAGTAATGAATATAGTTCTAAAATAATTATAATAACATCAAATTATGTATAATATACTGTATTTATTATTTTATAATGGGAACAACAAAGATATAATAAGTGTAAGAAGAAAAAACTCAAAAGAGGTGATGAAATATTTACCTTTTCATCAGTTGTTTTTTTGATTTGATCAAAAGGGAACTTTAGGATAGCATTATGACTAAAGGAAGGAATCTAGGATTAAGAGAAGATAGTTGGGAGTATATTTAGTTAGGGGTTGGATGAGCCAAATGGCTTTGAAGGTGTGAATTTTAGAGAAGGGGAAGTGACCTATTATAAGAGGGGTGATGGGCACCTTAAAAAAATATTGAAATATTATTTTATAATAAAATCATTTTCGGTTTATAATGGATCAAAAATGAATTATTTAAAGGATAAGGTGGATATTGGTCAATAATAACTCTAAAAATTGGTTTTTACAGGTTTGGGTCACTATATTAACCTTATCTTTTAGATTTAACTCTTAGTTCAATAGTGTGACATTTACTATGTCTCTTTAATGTTTTATATTATATGGTTAATAAACATACAATAAACTTCCAAGAGAACCCAAAGTATTTAATTAATGATACAAATATCATTATATAACTCTTTTGGATGATACTTATATTTTTAGTATTATTATATCAACCAATAATATTGTATTTGTTTTAAAAACTCATTTATGTCAACATCGACATTATTTAATAATTTATTTTTGTTAATGTCCTAACAACTTCATTACTTATACCTAAATAAATTTAATCAACCCTAACATTTCATAATTACCTTAATATGTATTTTATGTCATAAAAACTTTCAAATTATTTTTTTTGTATTTATAATATCATATATTTTATTGTTTCATTATTACGGATAATACTACATCATTATTGCATCATATATAAATATATTTATTTTATGTCTAAAAATTATAAATAAAATATCCTGAGGTAGGAAATATTTTTATATTTCTAATGACTATTTATAGATTAATAGATCAATTATATAACCATATATAAAAATTGTTTTACTAAAAGATAGTTTCTTTTGCTATTTTTGACTTTACTTTAGATTATTTAATATAAAATGTTATTGTCACTACCAAGTGACTCCATGGGGTCCCTAAATCGACCCAAGAATGACCATGTTCGGACATGTATCATCCAATATTTTTAGTACATCTGTTAGGGTAATTTAATATTATTATAATATTATTTTTTAACCTTATTTACCGGATTTTCCCCTTTAACGACGGTAAATAAAATATTTATTGTAGTAAATATTCCTAATGTATAAAATTGAAAGTTACCTATTTAAAAAATTTGGACCTCTTCATTACAAATATAGAATACATTTTTCCAAATTCAACACATAGAAGTGACAGAAATTAATTTAAAATTAATTCCCGTGGTCAAAACAAAAACCGTGTTTTTAAGAAATAATAACTATCAAAAGATTGACAATTGCTTATGTCCAGTTTAATTGTAAAATTGCATCCAATGACCAAAATTGGATTAAATGATAAAAATATAATCTAATTATACTTAAAAACCACTAAATATTATAATTTATCACTTTAAACTATTTTTATTAAAAAAGTTATTTTTAATTAAAATTTAGTATTTTTCACTAATCATCAAAAACTGAATGTTTTTAGAATAATACCAAAAATGCACCCTAATCTAATTTTCTTATTCTGAATCCAAAAATGATGTCCAATTTTAATAATAAAATTTATTCAATTTCAAAAAGTGGGTATTACTATTCATAAGAGCTACTTTGGTTGGTCGTAGTGTGTTAGAATCTCAAAGTTGCGTACAATGCAAGATATTGCCTTATTCAAAGGGAAACATACCGTGGAAGTTTGGGGTGTAACATTATCCCCTCCATCAAATACTTTTGTCCTAAAAATTTCAAGAGTATTACTACATTAAAATATTCGACTGCTTATTCATCATAAGTTACTCAGGTTTCCACGTTGCCTCTTCCATCTTATGATTTCTCCATAGAAATTTTACCAGATGAGTCATCTAGTTTCTCAACACTTGTTCTCTTGTATCAAGAATCTTGATAGGCTCTTCGCAATAAAAAAAATTGGGTTCCAGTTCTAATTCCTCATAGGTGAGTACATGCATTGGGCTAGACATGTATTTTCTCAACAATGATACGTGTAACACATTGTGATCTTTGGAGAGACTTGGCGACATTTCCAAATGGTAAGCTACAACCCCAATTCGTTCTAGAATTTCGAAAGGTCTGATGTACCTGGGACTCAATTTACCCTTCTTACCGAATCATATAATTCCCTTCCATGGAGATACCTTCAAGAAAACAGGATAACCTACTTGAAATTCCAAATCCTTTATTCAGTTATCGGTATAGCTCTTTAGCCTACTTTGATCTGCTTTGATGTGGGTTTGGATTACCTTCACCTTTTCCATCATTTCCTCAACAAGTTCTGGGCCTAAGAGTTTTCTTTCACCAACATCATCCCAACAAGTTGGTGTGTGACATCTATTTCCATATAACGCTTCATATGGTGCCCTTAGAATAATTGAATTGAAGCTATTGTTATAGGAAAATTCTACCTTACATAAATATTGATCCCACATACCTTGAAAGTCAAGTTATCAAGATCTAAAAATGTACTCTAAGGTTTGAATAGTCCATTATGATTGTCCATCAGTTGGAGGGTGGTAGGCAGTGCTCAAATGAAGTTCAGTATCTTGGGATTTTTGAAGTCTTTTCCAGAATCTTGATGTAAAATGGGGATCACGATCAGAAACAATCGATAGGGGTACTCCATGAAGTCTTACAACATCATTAATATAAAGTCTTGTTAAACGTTCAAGTGGTAAATCTTCTCTTATATCAAGAAAATGTTCTGACTTAGTAAGACGATCAACAATAACCCATATTGCATCATTCCTTCTAGTAGGCTTTGGTAGTCCCATGATAAATTCCATCGTAACATTATCCCATTTCCACTAAGGTATGGGAAGAGGTTTCATGACTCCTCCAGGCTGTTGGCTTCTAGATTTCACTTGTTGAAAAACTATACATCTTGATACAAAATCAGAAATCTCCCTCTTCATGTTGTCCCACCAAAAATGTTCATTCAAAACTCTATACATCTTAGTGCTACTAGGGTGTATAAATAAATTCGAGTTATGAGCATCATCTAACAATTCCATTTTCAGATCAGGTATATCAGGAACACAAAGTCTCTTCTTAAATATCAAAATACCATCGTCATATATGAAGTCGATCAATCTACCATCATTCACAGATTTAATCTTCTTTTGAAATTCCTTATCATCATCCTGAGAAATATTTATCCTTTCTAGTAAATATGGTTTCACAACCATTTGAAAAATAATTGATGTTTCACCTTCCATGGTTACTCCCATATACATATTTATTAGATCCATTAAAATAGGATCCCTTTTAACTCTCATCTTGTTCAAAACTCCATGATTCTTTATGCTCAAAGCATCTACCACCTTATTTTCCTTCCCTGAGTGGTAGTGTATTGTGCAATTGTAATCTTTGAGTAGCTCGAGCCATCAACTTTGCCTCATGTTGAGTTCTTTCTGTGAGGAAATATAATTCAAACTCTTTTGATCAGTATATATGTCACATTTTTCAACATAGAGATTATATCTACATATCTTCAAAGAAAATATTACAGCTACTAACTCAATATCACGAGTAGGATAGTTTTTCTCATGAATTTTCAGCTTTTGTGATGCATAGGAAATAAATCTATAATTCTGCATAAGGACACAACCAAGTCCTTTTTTGAGGCATCACTGTAAATAACAAACCCATAATTTATAGATGATAGTGTCAATATAGGATCATTGACTAATATTATCCTCTGTTCTTTGAAACATTCTTTACAATCATTTATCCAAACAAATTTAACCTTTTTATGTGTGATCTTCGTTAATGGGTTACCCAATCGGGAAAAATTCCAGGCGAAACATCGATAATAAACTGCTAAACCAATAAAACTGCATACCTCAATTATACTTGTCGGTGCTGGACATTAATGGATTTCCATTGTCTTAGAAGTGTCAATAGAGATTCCATCCTTCGAGAAGATATGGCCAAGAAAAGAAATCTCTTGAAGCCAAAATTCACACTTTCTAAACATCCTGTATAATTCATTTCTTCTGAGGGTTTTCAGTATTGTGTGCAAGTGGTTTTCATGATCTTCATAGATTTTGGATAATACCATGAAATCATCAATAAATACCACTACAAAGTCATCAAGATATTCCTTGAAAACTCTGTTCATTAGATCAATGAGGATAGAGGGTGCATTAGTCAATCTAAAAGGCATTCCTGTAAACTCGTAATGCCTGTACCTGGTTTGAAATGTTGTTTTCAAAATTTCTTCCTTTTTCACAAACAACTGATGATATCTAGATCGAAGGTCAATCATTGAAAAATATTTAGCTCCATGAATTTGTTCGAATAAATCATCAATGAAAGGTAGGGGATACATGTTTTTTATTGTTATAGCATTGAAATCCTTGTATTCAAGGCACAAACCCATAGATACATCTTTATTCTTAACAAAAAGAACATGGGATCCACATGGATAAACAATAGGGAGAATAAATACCTTATTACTCAACTCATCTAGTTATTTATTTAGTTCCACTAATTCCACAATGGTCATTCTATAAGGGGTCTTCGATATGGGCATTGAACCAGGAATTAAATCAATGGAAAACTCAATTTCTCATTATGGAGGATGACCAGGTAAATCTTCTAGAAACACATCAACATATTCTTTCAAAATAAGTATGTACTCTATTTGAATATTCCATTCCTGAACAATATTTATTTTGTACTATTCGTCTCTAATAATTGTATTTTGTTGAGCTACTGGGGGTGGATCTAGATAAGAATAAGGTAGTTACGTTTCTTCTCTAAATATAATGTACTCTTTATCATCATCTAAAATTGTAACATCCTTCTTCTTATAATAAATTTTTGCATCATGGTCCAAAATCCAATCCATTCCGAGGATTATATCAAATTAAATCATGGGTATGATGATGATATCAGAAGATAAAGAACATTTATATTCCCTTATAGGAACTAATTCACAAAACGTTGTTGCAATGATACTTCCCTTATGAGTTTTGACTAAAAACTCTTTTGTTAAATAAAAATGGAAATATCTAATTTTCATAGTAAATTGGGAAGATATGAAACAATGCGATGATCCAGAATCAAATAAATCATTGTCTAAACTTGAGAAAACCATCAAATTACCTTCCACCACATCTTTCAGAGATTCAACCTCAGTAGTAGTGATCACATAATCTTGTCCTTGATCCCTTGGCCTTTTATGAGGTAAGTTCCCTTAGAGCTTAGGACATTCATTTGCATAATTCCCCCTTTCTATACAATTGTAGCATTCAAAATTAACATCCTCTTTCTTCCCCTTGCAATCACAAGCTTGGTGGCCTTTATCACCACACTTATAACTGACTCCCATTCCCTTGAGGAAAGTACCTAGGTGTTTCTTCACACATTTACTACAGGATGGATATTCAACATTTCCTTTTCTTCCCCTTATTCTCATTTCTAGAGTGTTCAGCAGATCTCTTCTTCTCTTTCTTTGCTTTAAAGTCGTAAGACTTAGATAATTACTTTTATATCTTTATATAACAAGAGATAATATTTTTGTATGACGATAAGTATTGTGAGACTAATACTCAATAGAGAAATGGGTTTAACCCCTCAAAGAAATGATAAATATTACTTCTTTAGTTATGTATATAATCTGCAACATGCCTTTCTAACCTTGTAATGTTAACTTCATACTTTGCGACATTCTAGTCCTCTTTTTTCCTCAGACTAAGAAATTGTCCTTATATATCTGCTCGATGGTCATGAGGAAAGTATTTCTCTAAGAAAATATCTTTAAACTCCCTTCATTACATACTTTATTCTTATTCATCTTCCATGGTGTTTTGAATTAATGACCACCATTGATCATCATCTCTAGTGGGGAGATAAACTTCCATGAAAACTTTTTCACTTTCTCTACTCCACAAGGCATGAAATATTTTATCTAAGGAACTTATCCACTGCTTAGCTACCAATGGATCTATACTCCCATTGAATGTTGGTGGTTGTTTCCTCATGAAGCGGTCTATCATTGATCATATTTTTTGTGGATTAGGTTTCTTCATATGGGTAAGGTTATTATTAATAACCGGAGTGAGTTGTCTCAGTATGGTGATTAGCTGATCAGCACCTGTTGCATCACCAGCTCCACTATAATTTTCTTGAGTAGGAGGGAAATATTTATATGGATTACGTGCATTGATACGGTTTTGATTCCTTCCACTAGGCGCCATTTATAAACAATGCCAAACACTAGATTAGATTATGAATCAAAATACAAAATTCCAAACTTGTAAAACACTTAACCTAAATTGAACGGTTTATGGATACAATCCATAGTCATAAAAATTTATTATGTGAGGAATTATTTACTCATAAATCCTTCATAATGGTTTGTATAGAAAATGTTGATTATCTTAAGCATATCCCCTGGGATTTTCATTACCAAGAGTGCAACAAGGCCTGTTGTCATGCACCGGTTCCTGTTCAAATATAACTCAAAGCGGTGTTTTCGGGTTTTACCCCTAGGTACATCTGTGCCAGAGCCGCCTCTACCTGCTCGTATCCAGACAGGGTTGTATTGCTTGAAAAACTCACGAAATCTCAACCGTACCCAAATTCTACAATGTTCTTCTATACTAATACCCAAAGTCTATCGTAGGATAATGTGCTATAATAAGAGTTTTTTTTCTAAATCTAGCTTCTATGGTTTGTACTAAACCTCCCTCTGATACAAACTGTAATGCCTCAACCCTAGTTACCTAGAGTCAATGCATTATTACAGAACATTGGCATGATCACAAGTAAATCACGTCCTAAAAGACCGATCAGATTTATATTATTGGAAAAAATATTTATACATAAGTTCAACTTTACAACTTGAAAAGAAATACAACAATAATTTATTCCATTAGAGACATCCAGGACTCCTATATTATGCCTTCAAGTCACTCATAACTAACTTCTTCATATCCTATGAAAATGAAACGTAAGAAAGGGGTGAGCTCAAATGCTCAGTAAGGGTAATCAATACACTGGAGGACAACATAAATATTTAGCATGGTGAATAATTGAATAAACATGCCTTTACCAATAATAAACATGAATACTTTTATGTCAAAAAAATGAGCTGAGTAAATAATGGCATAATAAAACAAAATCATGGGTATTCTACTATTCGAATGACCATATGAACCATCAATATTATTTTCATAATGATGGAATGTATAATGACAGACATTCTGAAACATTTTTTCAAGGCCTCAGCCAAGACGTCTAAAAATGATTAAGGCATCGGCCAGATCCATATATCAAATTGGGAAAGGCCTCAACCAATTCCACGTCTAGTTGTCTCATGAGACCAACCGATGCATCGAGGTGCTATATCAGGCTCCACCCGTCACTTACTATGTCTAATACATTCCTCATATGAAAAGGATGAAATATAACATAAACATTTGTATTAAAACTATCATACGAAATTTCAATAATTTAACCATAAACCATGAATGGTATAAAAATAATACATCAGAGTCAAACATAGCACAAAAACATCAATACAATATGGAAGATTTGTATCATAAAAATCAACTTCAAAGAAGTATAAAATCCATCAAAGGATGTTGACATAGATGAAATCAAAACTATTTGAGAGAAATATCTATTTATTTTTTTGAAATCATTTAAAGTCACATAATTATAAAATAAAACATTTTTTTAATATATTCTTATAAGATTTTAAGGGAAGCATTTATGATTTTATAACAACGGATAATAACCTCACCCACCGTATAAGTTGGGAAAACATTCTTACCATAAGTTTTTCGAAAAGGTCGTCAAGTACCTTGTTTGGAAAACGGCTGAAAGATTCCTTTAAAAACATATAAGTTATAATAATGGTATAAATAACTTTGACCCATTGTCTAGTAAATAGTAAAAATGTTTTGAAATAAATTTTTATGAAACATGGATGTGGACGATAAAGAGGTCCTAGTAGATACTTACGTAAAAAAAACCTCGGATGATAAAGAGATTGTGAAATTAACCCTTACCTTGTACTTTTCCTTGGTCAAGGGTAGGATAACCTCTTGTATAATGGTGAAATAATTTTTATTAAATTATACAAGAACCATATACATTAATATGATATCATATATGATCTTTTAATATTGCTTGGTCAATAATATTTCAATAGTATCATCATTTCGGGTGTTAACTGATTCGTTTTCCTTTATATGATTTTTTATGTATGTCATGTTTTTTATGGATAGGAAGTATCTTATTAATATTCAAAATGTTATTAAGTCTTTTAATTTTTTTAATCATCAAATGAAAATTAGTCATGAATGCATATGATGGGGAATGAATATCATCGTGTTCGTGGAGACGGTAATCCGTACGTATGCACGAGCAACAATATCATTATTTTGATATTAAAATCATATATAAATGTATGGTATATCATATATAAATAATCATTATCATGTTATATTTATTATTTATACCAATTATACATCATTATTATACCCATCCAAATAATAATGAAGTGAATAACAACTACACCATGACGTGGAGATGGTAAGCCGTACGTACACACATATGGTGACATGTCATTCAAAGGCTGGATAAAATAATGAATATGGTTGTACCATAATTTTAATAACACAAAAGTATATAAAATATACTGGATTTATTATTTTATAATGGAAACAACAAGGAAATAAGAAGTTGAAGAAGAAAAAACTTGAAAGAGGTGATGAAATATTGACCTTTTTTCAGATTCTTCCTTTTGATTTGATCAAAAGGGCTCCATAAGTTGGATTTATGACTAAAGGAAGGACTCTAGGATGAAGGTAGGATATTTTGGAGTATATTTGGGTAGGTTTTTTTTTATCCCAATGTCTTTTAAGGTGTTAATTTGAGAGAAGAGGAAGTTCCCTTTTATAAGAGGGGTGAGGGGAACCTTAGGAAAAGATTGAAATATTATTTTATAATAAAATCATCTTCAGTTTATAATAACTTAAAAATGAATTATATAAAGGATTATATGGTTATTGGTTGAAAAAAACTCAACTAATAGGTTTTATATAGGTTTCGGTCACTATATTAACCATATCTTTTAGATTTAACTCTTAGTTAAATAGTTTGACATTTACCATGTCTCTTTGTATTTTTATATTATATGGTTAATAAACATACTATGAACTTCAAAGAGAACCCCAAGTGGTTCATTTATGATACACCTATCATTATATAAGTCTTTTGGAAGATCCATATATTTTTAAGATTATTATATCAACCAATAATCGTGTATTTGTTTTAAACATTCATTTAAGTCAGTTTTTATATTATTTAATAATTGATTTTTTTTAAATTTCTAACAACTTCATTACTTCTGAATAAATAAATTAAATCAACCCTAACATGTCATATCCACCTATAGAAGTTTGTTATGTCATCAAAACATTCAAATTATATTTATTTTAGTATTTATAATATCATATATCTGATTGATTCATTAATAATGAAAATACTGCATCATTATTGTGTCATATATAAATATAATTATTTTATTTCTAAAAATTATAAAAAAATATCCTGAGGTAGGAAATATTTTTATATTTATAATTTATATTTATTGTCTAATATAACAATTATATAAACACATATAAAAATCATTTTACTAAAAGATAGTTTCTTTTGTTATTTTTGTATTTACTTTAGATTATTTAATATAAAATGTCATTATCACTCCCAAGTTGTTCCACAGGGTCCCAAAATTAACCCAAGGAAGAAAATGGTCTGATAGGTATCATCCAATAGGGTTTGAACACATTTTAGGGCAATTTAATATTATTATAATATTATTTTTTAACCTTATTTACTGGATTTACCCATTTAACCACGTTAAATAAAATATTTACTGAAGTAAATATTCATAATATATAAAATTAAAACTTACCTATTTACACAATTTGGACCTACTGATTCCAAATACGGAATCCAGTTTTCTAAATTTAAAATACATAAGTGGCAGAAATTAATTTAAAATTAATTCCTGTTGTCGAAGCAAAAAGCATGTTTTTAAGAAATAATAACTATCAAAAGATTGACACTTGCTTATGTCCAGTTTAAATGTGAAATTATGTCCAATGACCAAAATTGGATTAAATGTTAGAAATATAATCTAATTATACTTAAAATCCACTCAATAGTATAATTTATCACTATAAATTATTTTTATTAAAAAAGTTGTTTTTAATTAAAATTAGGTATTTTCACTATTCATAAAAAACCAACTGTTTTTCAAAAAATACAAAAAATTCACCCTAAGCTAATTTTGATATTCCGAATCAAAAAATGAAGTCCAATTTGAATGATAAAATTTATAAAATTTCAAAAAGTGGGTATTACTATTCATAACTGCTACTTTGATTGGTCGTGGTGTGTTAGAATCTCGAAGTTGCGTACAATGCATATTATTACATTATTTAAAGGGAAACATATCGTGGATGCTTGGGGTGTTACATAGGAATATTCACTTACAATATTATAAGAATATTTTCAAAATAAATGTTTTCTTTTATAATTATGTAACATTTATATGATTTCAAAGTAGAAAGACATATTTCTCTCAAATAGTTTTTGGATTGATTTCATCTGAGTCAACATCTATTGTTGGATTTTATGTTTAATTGATGTTGATTTATTATGATAAAATATTCCATATGGTATTGATAGTTTTATGATATGTTTGACAGTGGATGCATTATTTTTATGTCATTGACAGTGTATGGTTAACGTATTAACATTCTATATGTCAGTTTAATTTGAATGTTTATATTATATTTCACCCTTTTCATATGCAAAATGCATTGGACGTAGTAAGTCACAGGTGGGGCCCACTATATCCCCTCGATGCATCGGTAGGTCTCATGAGAAAAACTAGTTTCTTTTCACAAGGCCTTGACAATATTGTTATTTTTATTCATGGCACAAGGCCTTGACTATGCGGTTATGATGTCCATCATTATTAATTCCATCATTATGAGATTAGCTATTGATATTACATGTGATTATTCGACTAGTATAATATCCATGTGAAAATGTATATGGAATTTTTTGATTAATATTTTACATATTATGATTAATTTTATGTTTAAAAGGCTTGTGTTTTAGTCTAACACATTACCTTAAATGTTTATCCTTTTTTATGATAGTTTCTGCTATATTGTTATCCTTACTGATCATTTAAGCTCACCCCTTTCTTATGTTTTATTTTTTCTAGGATGTGAAAAGTATTTAATTACTGACCTGTAGTGATAAGATTAGGGATATGAGTTCATTCAAAGGATACACAATGTTGATTATTTTACATTTCTTAATGTAATGTAAAACTTATAAATGTATCTAGTACATATAAAGATACTAAACTAATTTGTATTTCGGAACATTATCTTTGTGATCATTCCAATGTTATATAATAATGCACCGACTCTAGGTAACTGGAGTCAGGGAAATACAATGGTACTGCCTTTTATATAGAAATGGACCGGACGCCAAACATGGATTTATTGGACTCAATATCTTCCATCATCTTCATTGATGGGATTCTAGATGCTCCATCAAAATACATCACCCATTTCTGGTGACCTCTTTAATATAGTAGATTCATATATTAGGTAATTCAGTATCCAATGATGTTTTTTTATCAAGGGACGATCTGTAGGTAATTCCAAGAATCCCTAGAATTTTACCACATTCCAAGGCTTGAACTAAATAAAAAAATATTTTAGTATCTCCACCCATTGTGATAGATTCTTGGTCAACATATGGCAGTTTAGAATGTATTTTATGGGGTTTCTATGTGGGACCAAACAAACCTCATGACGATGAAGGTAATGCATGAGTTTCTTCTCTGTAAATATTAGCATGACAAAGATATTATCATTATCTAAATAATGAGTCTAAGCATTAATCATTGTTTGGGTTAGTTAATAAAGGATCTGTTTTATCCCAGAGTATTTTTTTGTGTGAGGAAGGAACCCAAGGACTACTCTGGTGATGTAATTTACAAAATGAGAAGTCTTCCTTCAACAGGAAGCGTTAATACTAGCAGGCTCAAAACATTTTTACTGAGACTATCGAATTGGTCTTGAGAGTCTTCCATCAACATATATATAATACCCTTCTCAATTAAAAAGGTTAAGGGTATAAAATTTCATAAATGGGTTTTTATAAATAATAAAATGCTTGACAAGTATATTTGAATTCCATTCAATTTATTGAGGTTTAGGGGATGTGAAAGGCTATTGATATACATCATCTTTTTAGGGTCGAAATCAATATCATGATGGTGTATGATGAATCCTATACATTTACCTGAGTAATGCCAAAAAAACATTTCAAGGGTTTCATTTTCACAATGTGTTGTCGTATTTTATTGATGACTATTTAAGGATCAACCATTATAACGACTCATACTTTACATAAATTGATTTTACTTCAAATTTTAAGCACACTTATTACAACATACAACAAAACCATGAAAAAACTGTACAAGTATAGTGTCTTTATGAACTGGAAAACATAAACAACTGGTTCATAAATCATTTACACTGTCTCCCTTTTATTTAATCATATCTAGAGTCTCTTTTGGAATATCTTACTTAATACCCTTCTTCCTGACCTGGGGAAAATAAAACATACAAAAGGGTGAGCTCAAATTCTCAGTAAGGGTAAACAAAATAAATATCAATCACATCATATTCATAAGAACATAACATTTTGGAAATCTTAACTTGCAAAAGAGATCATAATTTTATAACATGGGATAAATCATAGTAGTGAAATGTAATCCCAATAATCATAACATAAAACATTAAACTTTTTGGAATACACACATAATCACAAAGAATCATTTCTTAATAGTCAAGACTCATTGCCAAGACTATCTTAGCGGACAATGTCCATTGCCGAACCGAGTTCACTCCTCATTTCAGTCATGTTTCACTGAACTGGATTAACCTACCATTCCATCCATGTCTATATCATGAGATATAAATCTTTAACCAATGCATTGGAAGGAGATATAGTTCACACCCATCTCATAATGAAACCATTCTTATGTGTGCCACAAAATCATAAATCATACATCATAGCATAACCCATGTAATAAAAAATGGGATTCTTAAACATCGTTCCATCATAACTTAATCCATATAAGATAAAAGGACTTAATAAATATAATTCCATCATAACATAATCAAATCAATGTAAAAATAGGGATTGAAACAGAACCCTATATTATCTTAGTTGGAAAATAATTTTGATAAAACACTTGAACTTCATTCTTGAGGAAAATATCCTTTCTACTTCAAAAACATTTTTCCTTTCTTAACATGTCATACAATTTTAAACTAAAAGAAGTTGATTAAAAATAAACTTGAAAACTTGTAAAGGAAGCTTCATGGAAATAATTTTCTAAAAATCCATTCATTCCATTTAAGTTAAAGAAAAAAATTCTTCTCGTACTTTGGTCAGAAAAGTCAAAAAAGTACCTCGTACTAAAAATGAAAAAAGATTCCTTTCATATATTTTACTAAAAACTCACCAAATGGTAAAATTGGATTTAAAAAATTGGAGGAGGATAGAAATAATATTACATATTGAGTAAACATGAATGTGGATGAAAAATATTCAACAGTGAATTCTCAAGTATAAACAATCTCAGATAAAAATGAGATTGTGAGAATTTCCCTTACCTTATGTCTGATTTTCTATGTACGTGTCCGAACCTCCTATATAATTATTTAAATAATGTTATTGACTTATTACAGAGTCTTAATCATTGTTATTATATCATATATTTTCATATTCTTAGCTTCGTATTAGTAATATTTCATTTCTATTTGTTATTCGGGTGTTTATTGGTTTTTGTTCTTATGCGTGTTTTGTCGAATAAATTATTATTATTATTTTTAGGTTATAGATACCTCATTTAAATAATTATATTAGTCTAATATATATCAAATTTATACATTAAATTCATTTAATTAATTTATATAATCATTATTCATTGAAGATCATGTAGAACGAGTTGCATCACATCGTGGAGACGGTATGCCGTACGTACGCACGAGCGATGATATCATTACCATGATCGTGTAATTGTACTGAAGTGTTTGTATAAAATCTCAGAATCAATATCAATTTAAAATAATCATATATAGTTATTTTTTACACCATTATACCCATCCAAGTAAGGTGGTGGTGGAAAACAGATTACACCACGACGTGGAGACGGTATTTCGTACGTACGCACGCACGATGATTTCATTTTTCATAGGATCGATAGAAGGTGAAATAGGTTTGTTTCATAATTATAATTACATATCAGTATAATAATGATAATGATGTTATTACATCATAATGAAACAACTAAATAAGAATAAGTTGAAGAATAAATAAAGTTGAAAGAATCGGTAACAGACATTACCACTTCTTTGAAGCGCCTCTTCTTAACCTCCTCTTAGGGCACAAATATGGTTTTTAAAGAATACCAAGACCTCTAGGATGTTTCTAGGGAAGTGTAGAAGATACCTATTTAGGGGTTGGACGAGCTTGAAGGCTAAACATTTGTGTGAGGAGGAGAGGGAGGAGGTGCCCTTTTATAAGGGAGGAGATGGGCACCTTAGCAAAAAATTAAAATATTATTTTATAATAAAGTCATATTCAGTTATTAATAGCTAAAAATTGATTTTTTTCTAAGATAATGTGGGGATGGGTAGAAATAATCTCAACAAATAAATTTTAGACAAGTTTAGGTTACTATTTTAACCTTATCATTTAGATTTAACTCTAAGTTAAATAATTTAACTTTTACTGTGTCTTCTTGTTTTCTTACACTATATGGTTAATAAAATTACTATAACAAGCCAAAAGAACCCCAAGTGGTTAATTATTAATATATATAACCATATATAAGTCATGTTTCCAAATCATATATTTTTAGTAATAAAATAACAATTAATAATATAATATTTGTTTTAAAAACTATTTTATGTCAATTTTGACACTATTTGGTAATTGATTTTTTCGAAAATCATAACAGCATGATTAGTTCGAAAACCGTTAATTAAATCAATAATAATATGTCATATTAACCTATAAAATTATTTTAATTCATAAAAAGTCTCAAATTACAATTATTTGGGTATTTATAATATCAATTATGTTAATATTTCCCTAATAAGGTAATTACTACATCATCATTGTGTCATAAATAAATTAACTTATTTAAAGTCTAAAAATTATAAATAAAATACCATTATGTATGAAATAGTTTTATCTTTATAATGAATATTTATAGTGTAATTTATCGTATTTATTACCCTATATTAAAAATGTTTTAGTTTTTAAACATTGATTTTAACTATTTTAACTCTTCTTTAAATAAAATAATATTAAATGTCCTAATCTAATCCAAGTAGACCTAAATGGTCATATTTTATTCCTGAGGTTTTTTCTGGTCGAATTAAACTTATCCAATATAATTAGGACATGTGTTAGGGTAATAATAATACCATTTTTACCCTTAATTACCATATTTACTTTAACCGTGGTAAAAAAAAGTAAAAAGTTACTATTCACCAAAAATTATTTTTATCTTATTGAACCACATTTCACTCCATGATATTAACCATGTCTCTTGTATTTTATAAATTCCACTCACAGAAGCGGTAAAAATATGTTCTATGTAAATTTGCAAAAAGAACCTATGAGGTAGGTAAAAGACAGTGAAAAGATCAATAAAATTTTTATATATCTAAAATTATTATAAAATAACTCCAATGAATTACATTGAACATATATAGGTATTATGTATCAATTTTTACCTAAAATAAATTTTAAAAAAATATATAATTATTTAAATAAAAAGTCAGTTTGTAAATAGTAACCTAGTGTTTTCAATATTCCTCAAAAATTGAAAGTTTTCAGAAAAATACCAAAAATTCACCCAAGGCTAATTTCGAAATTCTGAATCCAAAAATGAAGTCCATTTTGAATGATAAAATTTATAAAATATCAAAAATTGGGTATTACTATTCATAACGGTTAGTTTTAATAATATTTTAATAGCATATCGTTGTTTAGTGAATCTCGGTATTGCATACAACATAAGCTATCTAGGAACGTCGCGATTATGTGTAAAGAAAGCCAATATAGTGTTGTGTGTAGTGAAAGATTACTTTGATGATGTATATAACATAAAAACAAAATATTTCTCATAAAAACCTCAGGTGTTACATTCTACCCCCCTTAAAATGAATTTCACCCTCAAAATTCATCACATTGTAACAAATAGATGAGGATACCTCTCCCTCATCATATCCTCAAGCTCCCATGTATCTTATTCTAATTGGTGGTTCCTCCATAAAACTTTCACCAAGCGAGTGGTCTTGTTCTGTAGGAATTTTTCGCTACGATCCAGAATCTCTATCGGATGTTCTTCATAAGAAAGATCTTGCTCCGGCAGTACAACTTTTGAGCTGAGTGCATTGAAGGATCAGGTATGTACTTTCTCTGGAGAGATACATGGAAGACATTGTGAACTTGAGATAGATTCAGTGGAAGATCCAATCGGTAAGCTACCTTCCCAACACGATCTATTATTTCGAAAGAACTGATATACCTAGGGCTCAGCTTTCCCTTCTTTCCAAATCTCATTACTCTCTTCCAAGGAGATATTTGTAGGAAAACATTATCACCCACTTCAAACTCTAGGTCTTTTCTTCAGTTATCAGCATAACTTTTTTGTCGACTCTAAGTTGCTCTTATGTGTTGTTTAATAGATCGAACCTTTTCTACCATCTCATCAACAAGATCAGGTCCTAATATCTTTCTTTCCCCAACTTCATCCCAACAAGTTAGAGTTTGGAATTTTTTTCCATAGAGAGCTTCATAAGGAGCCATCTGAATACTAGAGTGAAAGCTATTATTATAAGAAAATTCCACCAAAGGTAGGTGTTGATCCCAACCTCCTTTTAAATCCATAGAGAAAGCTCTCAACATATCTTCTAGAGTTTGAATTGTCCTCACAGACTGACCGTCTGTCTAAGGATGATAAGCAGTGCTGAAACTCAACTCTGTATCTTAAGTATGTTGAAGACTTCGCCAAAACATTGAGATAAACCTCGGATGCCGATCAGATATAATGGAAAGTGGAACTCCATGCAATCTTACCACTTCCTTTACATATATCCTGGCAAGCTGATCAAGAGAGAAATCCTCTCTAATAGCAATAAAGTGTGACGACTTTATAAGACGATCAAATATGACCCAGATATCATTATTGCCTTTGGATGTTTTAGGAAGTCTGGTGACAAAGTCCATAGTGATGTTTTCCCATTTCCATTTGGGTATGGGTAATTTTTGTAACATCCCCTTAGAATTCTGTCTCTCAACTTTAACTTGCTGACAAACCAAGCATCGAGAGACATATTCAGCAACATCTCTTTTCATGCCTCCCACCAGAAGTACTCTTTCAGGTCCCTATACATCTTCGTGCTTCTAGGATGAATGGAGAATGATGAACTATGAGCCTCATCCAGTAGCTCGTTCATTAATTCTAGGATGGGAGGAACACAAACCTGATTCCTGAACCATATTATCCCATCACAATCAAGGTTGAATTAAGGAACATTTCTCACCTTCTGTTGTAACTCTACATCTTCTTTTTGTGCCTCTTTAATCTTCTCATGAATAGATGGTTGAACATTCATTTGATAAAGATAAGATTTATCCCCTTCCATTATAATTCCAAGATCCATCCTTTGTTAATCCATAAATATTATATGTTTTGTGATCCTCATAATGGATAAGCTAGCATGGTCTTGTCGACTTAATGCGCCTGCCACCTTGTTTTCTTTCCCAGGGTGATAATGAATTGAGAAGTCGTAGTCCTTAATCAACTCCAACCATATTCATTGGCGCATATTCATCTCCTTTTGTGTGAAAATATACTTTAAACTTTATGATCAGTATAAATATCACACCTTTCCCCAAAAAGATAATGTCTCCAAATCTTTAATGCAAAGATTACCGCAGCTAACTCCAAATCATGAGTTGGGTAATTTTGCAAATGGATTTCCAACTGTCATGAGGCATAAGATATCACCATATAATTTTTCATGAGAACACACCCCATTCCCTTCTTGGATGCATCACTGTAGATCACAAACCTTTCTCCACTACAAAGCAGTATGAGCACATGTTCATGGGATAACCATATTTTTAACTCCTTGAAATTCTATTCAACTCCTTTGTCGAAACGAAATTAACTCCTTTTCGAGCCAACCTGGTGACTAGATTAGATAATTGTGAAAAATCATTCACAAAACGTCGATAGTATCCATCCATACCAAGAAAACTTCAGATCTCTATTACTTTTGTTGGTCTTGACCATCTTTCGATAACCTCTATTTTTGCTAGATCCACAGATATCCAATCTTTTGAGATTATGTGACCCAAAAATTCAACTTTTTTTAATCCAAAATTCACACTTGATAAATTTGGTATAAATCCTCTCCTTTCTCAGGGTCTTTAATACAATTCTCAAGTGATCTTCATGTTCTTACTTGGTCTTTGAATAGACATGAACATCGTCTATAAAGACTACCACAAACTGATCAAGATAGTCTCTAAAGACTCTATTCATTAGATCCATGAAGATAGTAAGGGAATTAGTAAGACCAAATTGAATCACTATAAATTCATAGTGTCCATACTTTGTACGGAAAGCTATATTTGTTATATCCTCCCTTTTGACCCTTAATTGATGATACCCTGAATGAAGTTCAATCTTAGAAAAGTATTGAGCTCCACGTTGTTGGTCAAATAAGTCATCAATGTGTGGGAGAGGATATGTGTTCTTGATAGTGATCTTGTTAAGTTCTCGATAATCAATGCAGAGTTTCATTGATCAATCTTTCTTCATAACAAATAGAACAAGTTCTCCCCAAGGTGATGCACTAGGGCATATGAATCACTTATCAAGATTCTCTTGGAGTTGCTTCTTTAATTCCTACAACTCAATTGGGGCCATTAAATAAGGTGTTTTTGAAATAAGTAAAGCACCCGGTACGAGTTCTATTGAAAACTCAACTTCACGATTTGGTGGAAGACCAGGAAATTCCTCCGAAAAGACATCAGAAAACTCCCATACAATGGAAATATTCTTAATCATGAGTTTATCTACAACCATTTGAGATAAATAACCTTCATTTAGTGGAATCAAGACCCATAGGATGGATGAAATTTCCACTGGAAGGTTATGTTTATCCTTGCATTGATAGACCATCATAGATTGATCTGGAATATGAAACGTGACTTCCCTTATTTGGAAATTGATATGAGCTCCATATAAAGAAATACAATCCATTACAAGAATCACATCAAATTACACTATTGGAAAGATAACAAGATTTTCAGGAAGCACTTTCCCACAAACTTCAATCGGAGAAGAATTGTAAACTTTTGATGCGACTGTTGTGCCATTAGGGGTTGTCACAACTAACTCAATATCTAACTGCTGAGGTAATATGGTGATATCCTTAGAAAAGTCTTCAGAAATAAAAGAGTGGGTGGATCTAGAATCAAATAAAACATTTTCTACTCTAGAGTGGATGATAAGTGTACCTTTCACCACTTCGTTATCATAATCCACATCGCTGATAGAAATTGCATGTGACTTTCCTTTGTCTTTGGCCTTAAGATTTTGTTGACGTCGATCATCATAAAAAACCATTGGATTAGAGAATTGATTGGCATAATTCCCCATTTAATTTCACTTGAAACATTGAAGTGTAGGAGGTGCAGTTTGTGTATCCTTTTCTTTATTCGCATCATTATACATCTTCTTCCCATCATTGTGGCATTAAAATGCTTGATAACCTTCATTTCCACATTTGAAACATTTAATTGTCCCTTTAAGACATCTCCCTCCATGTTTCTTTCCACACTTTGAGAATAAGGGAAAAATCATCTTCTTTTCAATGTGCTCTTTAGATTTCCCTTTGAATTCCATTTTCCCCTTATTATCAAACGCATATGACTGATGGGTTACTCCAATCCCCATCTCAACCTTGAGAGCACATCGAACGGTTTCCTCGTAGCTATTGAAGTCCCTTATGGCTAACTCCCTTCGAAGACTTGGTTTTATGCCACTAAAGAATCGATTGATATTACTCTCAGGTTGGATAATAATCCTAGAAGCATAACTTACAAGTCTTGTAAAATTTGCTTCGTAGGTACCAACAGATTCATCATCTTTTTTTCTTCAGTTCAAGAAAATCCTTCTCCATCTTTGTTAGAAGAATATGAGGGAAGTACTTATTTAAAAATATGTTCTTGAACTCGTCCCATTCCATGGACTCAATTTCATCCATTTGCCTCATATTCTTAATAAGATTTCACCATTGATCAGCTTCACCTTCCAAACGATATACTACTATGATGACATTATCATGTTCAGAACACTGAAGAACTGAAAATATCTTTTCAGTGGTATGGATCCACTGTTCAGCCACTAATGGATCAGTAGACCCTCTGAATGAGGGTAGACGCTGCCTCATGAAGGATTCAACAGAATGTTTCTCCTTCCTTTGCTCGATTGGATGTCCTGCATGATTCATATCTTGAGAAAGTTGTGTGATCATGGCTACAAGATTTTTATTCTAGCTCCCATAACGTTTGGTTTCTCAGGGGGACAATCATTGCATTTCCCATCACATTCAGCATTAACACAGTTCTTTTGGGTTCCATCCATTGACAAAAACCAATAAGTATAGTGTGAGAAACACTAATCATAATAGGAAAACCACATAATCAAGAATAAAATTTCACACTTTACGTCTTATCATAGGTTGTTCATGGCCATTTCTAAAACACTAATATTTTGTTCTATGCTTAGAAATATCCTTAGGGTTCTTACTAAGGCTTTCACATCCTAGTTTCCAAAGGTTGACTATACATTTCCTCTGATTCCAACTATAATGACCCATACTTTACATACATTGTTTTTACATCAAAATTGAAGCACACTTATTACAAAATACATCAAAACCATGAAAGGGTCATATAGGTATAGTGTCTTTAGAAACTAGGAAACAAAAACAATTGGTTCATAAATCATCTACACTATCTCCCTTTTATTTTATCATATATAGAGTCCCTTTTGGCATATCTTACTTAATACCCTTCTTCCTGACCTGAGGAAAATAAAACATAAAAAATGGTGAGATAAAATGCTCAGTAAGGGTAAAAAAAATAAATATCAATCACGTCATATTCATAAGAACATAACATTTTGGAAATCTTAACCTGCAAAAGAGATCATAATTTCATAACATGGGATAAATATTAGTAGTGAAATGTAATCCCAATAATCATAACATAAAACATGAAACTTTGTTTCATACACAAATAATCATAGAGAATCGTTTCTTAGTAGTCAATACACATTTCCAATACTATCTTAGTGGACAAATTCCATTTCTAAACCGAGTTCACTCCTCATTTCAGTCCTATTTCATTAAACCAGATTAACCTACCATTCCAGACATGTCTATCTCATGAGATATAAATCCTTACCCAATTCATTGGAGGGAGATATAGGTCCCACCCATATCATAATGAAACCATTCTTTTGTTTTCCACAAAATCATATATCATATATCATAGCATAACCCATGTAATAAAAAATGGGATTCTTAAACATCGTGCCATCATAACACAGTCCATATAAAATAAAAGAACTTTAAAAAAATAATTCTATCATAAAATAATCAAATCAATGTAAAATTAGGGATGTAAATATAACCCCATATTATCTTAGTTGGAAAATATTTTTTTATAAAACACTTGAACTTCATTCTTTAGGAAAATATCCTTTCTACTTCAAAAACATTTTTCCTTTCTTAACATGTCATACAATTTTAAACTAAAAGAAGTTGTTTAAAAATAAAATTGTAAACTTGTAAAGGAAGCTTCATGGAAATAATGTTCTAAAAATCCATTTATGTCGTATAAGTTAAAGAAAAACATTCTTCTCGTACTTTGGTCGGAAATGTCAAAAAAGTACCTCGTACTAAAAATAAAAAAAGATTCCTTTCATATCTTTTACTAAAAACTAACGGAATGGTAAAATTGGATTTAAACAATATTATGAGGATAGAAATAATATTAAATATTGAGAAAACATGGGTGTGGATGATAAATATTCCCCAGTGAATTCTTAACTATAAACAATCTCGGATAAAAATGAGAATGCGAGATTTTTCCCTTAGCTTAGGTCTGATTTGCTTTGTACATGTCCAAAACTCCTATATAATGATTTAAATAATTTTATTGACTTATTACATAATCGTACATGTTGTTATTATATCATATATGGTCATATTATTAGCTTCGTATTAGTAATATTTCATTGCAATTTGTTATTCGGGTGTTTATTGCTTTTTGTTCTTATGCGTGTTTTGTCGAATAAACTCTTATTGTTATTTTTTAGGTTATAGATACCTCATTTGCAGAATTATATTAGTGTAATATATATCATTTTTATTCATTCAATTCATTTTTATATTAATTATGCATTGAAGATCTTGTAGAACGAATCACATCACATCGTGGAGACGGTAGACCGTATGTACGCACGAGCGATGATATCATTCCCATGATCGTGGAACTGTACTGAAGTGTATGTATACTATTTAAGAATCAATATAACTTTACAATAATCATATATAGTTATTCTTCACACCATTCTACCCATCCAAGTACGGTGGTGGTGGAAAACAGATTACACCATGCCGTGGAGACGGTATTCCGTACGTACACACGTGCGGTGATTTCATTTTCTGTAGGATGGATATATAGTGAAATAGGGTTGTTTCATACTTATAATAACATATAATTATATGAGTGATACTGATGTTATTACTTAATAATGAAACAACTAAAGAATAATAAGTAGAATAAGAAATAAAGTTGAAAGAATCGGTAACGGACATTACCTCTTCTTTGAAGTGCCTCTTCTTAACCTCGTCTTCGGGAACTAAAGAATGTCTTTGAATTATTTCAGGACATCTAGGATGTTTATAGGGAAGTGTAGAAGAGAAATTGTCAGGTTTTGGCCGAGCATGAAGGCTCAAAGTGGTGTGAGGAGGAGAGGGAGGCGGTGCTCTTTTATAAGGGAGGTGAGGGGCACCATAGGAAAAACATAAAATATTATTTTATAATAAAGTCAAATTCAGTTTTTAATAGCTAAAAAATTATTTATTTTAAAGATAATGTGGGTATGGTTCGAAATAATCTCAACAAATATATTTTAGACAATATTAGGTTACTATTGTAACCTTATCATTTAGATTTAACTCTAAGTTAAATAATTTAACTTTTCCGTGTCTTCTTGTTTTCTTACACTATATGGTTAATAAATTTACTATAATAAGACAAAAGAACCCCAAGTGGTTCATTATTAATATATATAACCTTATATAAGTCATTTGGACGATCCTTAGATTTTTAGGAATAAAATAACAATTACTAATATAATATTTGTTTTAAAAACTATTTTATGTCAATTTTGACAGTATTTGGTAATTGATTTTTGTGAAAATCATAACATCATTATTAGTTCTAAAAAAGTTAATTAAATCAATACTAATATGTCATAATAACCTATAAAATTATTTTAATTCATATAAAGTCTCAAATTACATTTATTTTGGTATTTATAATATCAATTATGTTAATATTTTCTTAATAAAGTAATTACTGCATCATCATTATGTCATAAATAAATTAAATTATATAAAGTCTAAAAATTATAAATAAAATACCATTATGTAGGAAATATTTTTATATTTCTACTTAATATTTATAGTAGAATTTATCTTATTTATAACCCTATATTAAAAATGTTTTAGTTATTAAACTTTGAATTTAACTATTTTAACTCTTCTTTAAAAAAATAATTTTAAATGTCCTAATCTAATCCAAGTTGAACTAAATGGTCATATTTTATACCTAAGGTTATTTTTGGTCGAATGAAACTTATCCAACAGAATTAGTACATGTGTTAGGGCAATAATAATACCATTTGTACTCTTAATTACCCTATTTATTTTTAACCGTGGTAAAAAAAGTAAAAAAGTTACTATTCACAAAAAATTATTTTTATCTTGTTGAACAACATTTTACTCCTTGATATTAACCATGTCTCTCAGATTTTCGAAATTCCACTCAAAGAAGTGGTAAAATTAAGTTTTATGTAAATTTGCAAAAAGCTCCTAGGAGGTAGGTAAAAGACGGTGAAAAGTTGAATAAAATTTTTATATATCTAAAATTATTATAAAATAACTCCAATGAATTACATTGAAATTATATAGGTATTATGTATCAATTTTTACCTAAAATAAATTTAAATTAAATAAATAATTATTTAAATAAAATGTCTGTCTTAAAATAGTAACCTAGTGTTTTCACTATTAATAAATAATTGAAAGTTTTCAGAAAAATAACAAAATTCACCCTAGGTTAATTTCGATATTCTAAATCCAAAAATGAAGTCCAATTTGATTGATAAAATTTATAAAATTTTAAAATTTTGGTATTACTATTCAGAACGGGTAGTTTTAATAATATTTTAATAGCATATCGTTGTTTAGTGAAACTCGGTATTGCGTACAACGCAAGCTATTGAGGAAGGTCACGATTGCATGTAAAGAAAGCCAAGATAGTGTTGTGTGTAGTAAAATATTCCTTTTATGATGTATATAACATAAAAACAAAATATTTCTCATAAAAATCTCAGGTGTTACAACCATGTTTTGGATAGTTTCCAAGATTTAACCACCATATCATCAAAATAGTATGCAAGAAACATCTCTATAATGGGTTTTAAGATGTGATTCATGGAATGTTGGTATTTATAATCAATGTTTTTCAAGACAAATTGAATTAATTGATAATAAATGGTTTCTTATGGGCCCTAAAGAATATATATACTTCATTTTTTGGACATTAAGAATTTATTATAACCCGAATAGCCATCTATTTTTGAGACTAACAGATATTGGCCCGGTTTATCAAATAGTAGATCTATGATTGGGTTTAAGAGATCATGCTTTTGATAGTGCTAATTGATATATATAAAATCAATATATACTCTATTTTTCCCATTCAACTTCTAAATAGAAAATATATTGGCCAACCATTTTGGATATTAGACTTATCTAATTATGTTATACTTGATAATATGGTCAAATTCAACTTACAGTTTCATAGTTTGAGTCAAATGTTTCCTTTTTCCTACTTTCTTATAGCCTTTTTCGTTCTATATAAAACATAGGTGGTGGGTATCCACCTTTGGATTGAGGACTGAAATGTCATTGTATGTCCAAAAAACACTTCCACATGTTTCATTATAAAGGAGGTATATATCCATTTTTCTTCAAAATATATGGTCTCATTGATCAATGTGGGTTGTGGTTCCTCTTATTTACCTAGATGTATCTCTCCCAGTTAGTCAATGGTGGTTGAGTTACCTTTTTGAATAGTAGGAGGGGGCCCCTGAGGTCCTCTACTTGTTCACCTACCTATCCTTCCTCCTCATTCTCTGTCACATCAAGCTTAGTTGGATTTGGTTATGAAGGAAATTCCTCATAGTTAAAAGTGGATTCAACATTTTGAAAATTAATAGATAAAAAACTTTCTATGTCCCAAATAACATTGTGGGATATCTTTGAAAATACATAGGTTATGTAGTAAGGGATAGAGGAAGAGTATCCTCATTTTCTCTAGGAGACATGAGAACTTCTTTTGACTTAGCTAGCAAAGTAGTGATCTGGTGAAAATAATGAGATAAAATTAGTGTATTGTCATTTATCGTTTACCTCTTTTTGGATAGTCAATGGAATTTTCATCTTTGTGTGGCTTAGTTCTTAGTAATGATATCATAAATATTATTGAATATTCATATGAATTTAGACTCATACACCCAACCCAATTCATGGGTAACACATAGGCTTCACTAAGCTATTTGAAGGGTGTGACATGGGTCATTTATAGATCATTTGAGGTAATGACCCAAGTGACACAATCAAAAATGTTTTATTTCCCATTAGTATCAAAAAATAATGAATCAATATAATGAGACTCACAAGATTCAAGCAGGGACTTATTAACATTAAATGAATAGATTTTTCGAATAATGCAGTATTTGAGGAATTAATGGTATTATTAAGGGATTTCTAACTATTTATTCAATAAAACAATTTATAAGAAAACATTTAATGTCACATCCTACTAAAAACAATACATTAAGAGTCATATAAAAATACCACAAACTGATCCCTTAGAATAATTTTCTTCAGGGATTGCAGTCACTTTTATCCAAACCTTGTTGTAGCAGAGAAAATGGTGTTTGGATAGCCTCATTGTATCCTATATAGTGAGGTGTTTGCAATGTAATTATATTAAATCCTAATCCATTAACAATTAAATAGACTAGGAAATCAGTACCATTATCATGACATATATGTACAATGGTCTGATGTGTCCCTTTATAAAAAAATATTCATATTTGTTTGTAAAGGAAGTGATTCCATGAAATTTTGTATGATAGATCTTAGCCTGATATTTCTCACCATGAAAACCTCATATTCGAACTCCTGATGTCTCAAAAAACCCTCAAAAAGTTCGTCCCTAAGGTATTTTGATAGACACGGGGCATCCAGGATCGACAACTTGGTTGAAAGAATGGAAATTTCATCAATATGATGGATTTTTGGACTAAAGGTCTTCACTTATTAGCATTAGGATTCTCTTTAAAATAATATCTATGATCTAATTTATTTTATTTTTATGGATTGAAAATTGAAACATGAGTCGAATTTTCACATATTCTTGGTTAATTCTTTCGAACAGGTCTTCCTACCTGCTAAGGGTGATTGGACACTTATTACCATTCTAGATGATATTCCAAAATTATCAAATTAGGGAACCTTTTGACATATAAAAGGTTATTTCTCTATTAATATTGGAATCATTTAAGGGATCCTATACAAGTTTAAATAGCACTGGTAGTTTGAGTAATGATGTTCCTAGAAATCTATTTTCTAACATGACTATATCATCCCCTACCATATCAAATCCTATGGACTCATCCTATAGTTCCCCATTAGGGTTTGGGGAACTCATGTTAATTTTCATACTCACCACTAGATAAGGGATAAATTAAATAAATTAATTTAATTAAACTAAATATTAATTGCTCATCAGATAAGGATTTTTTATATTGGACCAATTCAGGTGGTACAGTTTGGAAGGGCAGAACCTATTGTTTCAAAACTAAAGGTATAATGTACAATATAGTCAAATACAATATAGTTCTTGATACAATTTATCCTTAAAATAATTTATCCCAACTATTTTGGCCATGTTTTTTTTCTAAGATCAGATTTTGGAGGAATGATATGTCGATCGAGTCGGATGTGTCGTAATAGAAGCAATAAATGGATTAGTTGATTATTTCAACTTTTCACATAGCATTTCATGAATATGAAGCAACCTAGATGGTTAAAGTACCTCTAGTACATTAAATTTGGGCTTTCCTACATGCATGGTAATGGCAATGTAGTGGCCAATGCATTGAGAAGGATGAATCAAGTGTATGTAGTGCAACAGGATAGTATTGAGTGTTATCTTATGGGATTGTTGTCTAAGATGAATATAGAGGTGGACATTGGAAAAGGAAGTACTTATATATCGTCCACATCTATGATCTCTACCCCAATTTATATAGTTAGGATGAGGTTTCCAATAGATTCAGAGGGCCTAGTCTTACGAGAGTGCGTGGTAGGTGAGGATCCCCCTCTTGGTTAGATAGTGGGAAAGGATAATATCCTACATAACAATGGATATGTTTTGGTTCAAGTTGAGATATGAGAAGAGATGATGTTTTAGTTTAGTGATTCAGATTCATAACTTCACCCCGGAGTCCCAAAGATGTACTGTGACATTAAATGTTAGTATTGGTGGCCGGGTATGTAGTGAGAAGTAGCTAGTTTTGTTACGACGTGTTCCACCTAATAGTATGTGAAAGAAGAAAATTAGTGACCCGTCATGATTTTAGAGCAGTTACCTATTCCATAGTAGAAATTTTATGATGTCGAGATGGATTTCATGACTGTTTTACCGAGTTCACCTTGAGGTAATGATGTTGGGTGGGTTATTGTTGATGGGCTCAATAAGGATTCTTAGTTCTTGATGATCAAGGATACCATAAATGTTGATGATATTGGAAGTTTGTATGTCCCAAATATAGTATAACTTCATTGAGTCCCAATCACTATCTTTTCAGATCAGAAAGTGTGATTTATGTCATGTTTCTTGAATATTTTGGAGGGAACATTGGGTATACAAGTTCTTATAAACCCAACATACCACCCTTAGAATGATGGTTATCTCGAGAATATGATACAAGTTCTAGAGGACATTATGTTAGTATGTGTCATAGATTGTTGGGGTTCCTAGGAGAGGTACATTCCCTTAGTTTATTTTTCCTTAAATAAAGTTATAAGGTGATGATATTAAGGGAATATTTTGAGGATTTTTATGGTATACCATATTCATCACCCATGTACTTGCTAGAGGAAGGTGAGGAAGATTTATTGTGACCATGTACCATATAGAAAACTTTTGACTAGGTATAATTATTTAAGAAGCATATGGATACTACACAACCTCCTCAGAAATCTTTCAACGATCTCCGCAGACAACCTCCGCAGTTTGAGGTCTGGGATCAAGTTTTCATTCCCATTTTACCGAGTTTGGGAAAAAGGCAGATTATGCGATAGGGTAAGATTTAATCATTAAATTTCATGTCATTTGAGGATATATATAGAGTTGGTTTGACATTCAATCTAATAGAGGTACCTCATTGGTACCAATCCATGCATGACATCTTCTATGAAACTCAATTATGTTGTTATCATTCAGATCTGTATCACATTTTTTAACCGAAGGAGGTTGAGTTTCGATTTGATTCATCCTTTGAGAAGAATCTGATTCTTATCACGGATAGGATTAAGATGGTTCTCTTAGGCCAGTTAGTTACTCTCGTATGGGTTCTAAGGCAGCACAACTAGTTACAAGAAGGGATTTGGGAGTGGGAGGCTGACATATGTACTCAGCGTCTGGAGTTGTTTTCACATGAATATTGAATACACTTGAGAGGGAAATTAAGGGATTAATTTCTCTAAGGGGTGAAGATTGTGTGATTCTGAGGTTTTCTTAATGTACATATCATTTCTTTTTTGGTAAAATGTAACACCCTAAGATTTTATGAAAAATATTATTATTAATTTCATTGATGTCTTGTGTTGTAAGCTACCCCAAAAGGAGCTTTCACTACATGCATCTCTAACTTGGATTTCATTACACGCAATCGTGACCTTCCACAATAGCGTATGTTGTACGCAATACCGAGTTTTACTAACAACGATATGTTATATAAACTAGCCGTTATGAATAATAATACCCACTTTTTGAAATTCTATTTTTCAAAATGGACTTCATTTTTGGATTTGGAATATTGAAATTATTTTAGGGTGAATTTTTGGTATTTTTCTAAAAACTTTCAATTTTTGATAAATAGTGAAAACACTAGGTTACTATTTAAAAACCGACTTTTTATTTAAATTTATTTTAGGTCAAAATTGATTCATAATACCTATATAAGTTCAATGTAATTCATTGGAGTCATTTTATAATAATTTTAGAAATATAAATATTTTATTGAACTTTTGATCGTCTTTTACCCATCTCCTAGGAGAATTTGGAAATTTACATAAAACTTAATTTTAATGCTTCTGTGAGTGGAATTTCAAAAATCTGAGAGACACGGTTGATATCAGTAAGTAAAATGTGGTTTAATAAGATAAAAATAATTTTTGGTGAATAGTAGTGTTTTACTTTTATTTACCACGGTTAAAAGTAAATACTGTAATTAAGGGTAAAATGGTATTATTATTACACTAACACATGTTCTAATTATATTGGATAAGATTAATTCAACCAAAAACAACCTTAGGGATAAAATATTACCCTTTAGGTCCACTTGGATTAGATTAGGATATTTATTATTATTTTATTTAAAGAAGAATTCAAATAGTTAAAATCAATGTTTAATAACTAAAACATTTTTAATATAGGGTTATACATAAGATAAATTCGACTATAAATATTAATTAGAAAGATAAAACTATTTTCTACATAATGGTATTTTATTTATAATTATTAGACATTAAATAATGTAATTTATTTATGACACAATGATGATGGAATAATTACCTTATTAATTAAATATTAACATATTGATGTTATAAATACCCAAATAAATTTATATTTAGACTTTTTATGAATTACACTAATTTCCTAGGTTAATAGTAAATGTTAGTAGTCAGTTAATTAAATTCTTTCTAAGTAATCATCCTGTTATGATTTTCACAAAAAACATGTACCAAATAGTGTCAAAAATGACAAAAAATAGTTTTTAAAACAAATATTATATTATTACTTGTTATTTTATTTTTAAAAATCTAAGGTTCATCCAAATGACCTAAATAAGGATATATATATTAATAATTAACCACTTGGGGTTCGTTAGTCTTGTTATTGTAAGTTTATTAACCATATAGTGTAAGAAAACAAAAAGACACGGTAAAAGATAAATAATTTACCTTAGAGTTAAATCTAAATGATAACGCTAAAATAGTATCATAAACTTGTCTAAAACCTATTGGTTGAAATTATTTCGACCCATCCCCGCATTATCTTCGAAATAAATCTATTTTAAGCTATTAAGAACCGAATATGACTTTATTATAAAATAATATTTTAAGTTTTCCCTAAGGTGCCCCTCTCCTCCCTTATAAAAGGGCACCTCCTCCCTCTTCCCTTTACACAACTTTGAGAATTCAAGCTCGGCCAAACCCTGACCATTTACCTTATCAACTTCCCTAAAAACATACTATAGGTCCTGGTATTCTTAAAAGACCAATTTTAGTTCCCTAAGAGGAGGTTTTAAAGAGGCGTGTCGAAGAAGAGGTAATATCCGTTACCGATTTGTTCAAATTTATTTCTTATTCGACTTACTATTATTTATTTGTTTTATTATGAAGTAATAAGATCAGTATCAATCATATACGGATATGTTATTATAAATATAAAACAACCCTATTTCACCTTCTGTCCATCCTATGGAAAACGAAATCACCGCGCATGAGTAGGTACGGAATACCGTCTCCACGCCGTGGTGTAATCTATTTTTCCACCACTACCTTACTTGGATGGGTATAACGGTGTAAAGAATAACTATTGATGATTATTATAACATCATACTTATTCTAAGATATTATATCATCCACTCCAATTCCATTCAAAAAATATGTGAACGATAATATCGCTCGTGTGTACGTACGCATTATCGTCTCCACGACGCGATGAGATTCATTTTCCATGATAACAATTCAAGAATGATTATAATGTATATATAATAAGTAACAATGAAATATATTACATAATAATGCTACTGTATTTATGTATATATATATGTATGTCATCTACTTAATTCCATTCAAGTTAATAAGGAAAGGAAAACAGCGTTCATGTGTACGCACAGCCTACCGTCTCCATGAACGGTGTATTTCATTTCATTCATCTATCAATTATATATATGTAGATACTGAATATATATGATATATAAATCATGATTTACATTTTGGAATTAATTAAATCATGATATAAGTAATAATAATATCAAGAACAAAAAATCGAAACACATACGATAAATGAAACGATTTTACCCAAAACACTGCTTTAACAAGGAATTTACAAAAGAACAGGTATTATAAAGTCATAATGATATCATAAAAATAAATATGATTCTGTAATAAGTCAATGAAATTATTTAAATAATTATACAGGAGGTTCAGATATGTACGAAGAATATTAGACCTAAGGTAAGGGATAATTTTGCAATCTCATTTTTATCCGAGATTTCTTATTCGTAAGTATTTACTGGGGTTATATTTTTCATCCATGTCCATAAAAATGTTTTCATAAAGTGTTTAATATTCTTCCATGTATTTTTAAAGTCATTTTACCCATATTTAATTTTACTTTGTGTTATAGAAGGAATCTTGCTTTTGTTTAACATACGTTGTACTTTTTGACTTTTCTGTTAAAAGTACGAGTAGAATGTTTTCTTTAACTTATACGGAATGAAGGGATTTTTACAGTTTTATAAAGCCTTATTTTCATGAAGCTTAATCTACAAGATTTCATGATTATTTTTAACAAAATCCTTTTCTTTTAAAATTTCATGGAATTTTGAAAAGAAAATGGTTTTGAAAAAGGAAAGGATATTTTCCTCAAGAATTCATTTCAAGTGTTTTATCAAAACAATTTTCCATCTAAGATGACATTATTTCATATGTTTATTTTTCAAGTATAATGTCGATATGATTTACATGGTTTCAATTTTCTTATAATGAAATTATATCCATTTGTTTAATATGGATTATGTTATGATGGGATGATGTTTATAAAACCCATTTTTATTCTTTGGGTTATGATGTATGATTTATGTTTACATTGTGGAACAAGTAAGAATGATTTCATTATGATATGGGTGGGACCTATATCTCCCTCAAATTCACTGGGTAAAGATTTATATCTCATGAGATAGACATGGATAGAATGGTAAGTTAATCTGGTTCAGTGTTACAGGACTAGAATGGGGAGTGAACTCGGTTCAGAAAGGGACTTTGTCCACTAAGATGGTCTTGGAAGCAATGAATTGGCTACTATGGAAATCATATCATGTGATTAATGTTTTTCCACAATTACAAGTTTTGTTTTCGAGATGTTTTATCATGATTGATGTTCCATTATGATATATTCCTTACATACTGCCATGTTTTATGTCATTGCTCAAGATTTCGATGTTTAAACATTATGTTCATGTTTTTATGTTCAAATGTATATGGTTTGTTTTATTTTATCCATGCTTACACTTACTGAGCATTTGAGATCACCCTTTATATGTTTTCTTTTCCCCAGGATATAAATAAAGGTTTTAGGTAAGAAAACAAAAGGGGGATATCTTTATGGGAGATGTTGAAGATCTTTCAGCAGGATTAGATGATTATGTTCCGAGTTTCCAAATGCACTAAACTATTACTGTCCTTGTGTGTATGTTTTTGTTATGTATTAATTATTCTGCAAAAGTAATGTAATGTCTATGTACATCAAGATTTGGGTCTCTATAGTTGGTATCAGAGGGAGGTTTAGTCATCCTTTGGAAACTAAGATGTGAGAACATTAGTGAGATCCCTAGAGATATTTCTATGGTATGTCAAGGGATGTCCCTAAGGTTAAGTATAAGTATAGGTTATAGTCCTAGAATTATGGGAACAATATTAGAATTAAACCTAAGATGTTAGATATTGATTTTACTCCCCCTTTATTATGTTGTTTTCCTAGCATGATTTTTGACTCTCACACTGTTCTTTTGGGGATTTTGATGATGGCTGGAACCCGAAGGAACCGTGTGGATCAATGTAATGGATAATGCAATGATTGTCCTCCCGAAAAACCAAATGTGATGGGAGATGGAGTGAAAAATATTATTTCTATACTTACACAAGATATGAATCATTCTGGATTTCCAAATGATCATATAAGTGAACAATATTCTATTGAGTCCTTTATGAGGCAATGTCCATCGTCATTCAATGGGTCTTCTGATCCACTTGTTGCTGAATAATGGATCAGTACAATTGAAAAGATATTTTCCATACTTCTCTATTCAGAAAATGAAAAATTCATTTTCACAGTTTACTTTTTATAAGGTGAACCAGACTAGTGGTGGACTCTAATTAAGAATACAAGTCCCCAAGATGAAATTGAATCCATGGAATGGGATGAGTTCAAGAATTTGTTTTTCAGTAAGTACTTCCCTCTTATTCTTCGAACAAAGATGGAAAAGGAGTTCCTTGAGCTTAAGCAGAAGGATGATGAATCTGTTGGTATATACGAAGTGAATTTTACAATACTTTCAAGGTATGCATCTGGCTTTATCATCCAACATGAAATTAAAATTGATCGATTATCCAGTGGCTTAAAACCAAGTCTTCGAAGGGAATTAGCTATAAGAGACTTCAGTAGCTATGAAGAAATTGTGCGTTGTGCTATCAATGTAGAACTAGAAGTGTCACAACCCGCCCTCGGGGCCCGTGTCGTGACTACCCCAAGCCCACCTTCCATAGGCCAGGGGCTGGCGACCAACACCAAGGCGTAAATCCCAACAAAAAGGGAAGGCATTGCCTTTGAAAAGTAAACAAGCACCATAGAGTAAGCAAGAGGAAAATTAAACACTAAGTAAAAACTGTACAAGCTGTGATGAAAGTAAAAGGGCCGGAAATACAAACCCAACAGTAAAGTACAACTGAAAGGAAAAACAGCAACTGAAAGGGAAAACTGCAGCATCGAGCCGTCCTCTGGAAGTCCCACCTGAAGGGTTGGTACAGATAGCCTCCACTGCTCCTCGGGTCCACCTGACCGCTCCGAGTACATCCCGCCCAGTGGTCCACCTCCAGGTACCGTCCTGCTCCGCACGCCTCCACCACGATCAGCGCTGTCCGTCGTCTGCAACCAACACAACGTAGTGCGGGCGTAGCCCGTGCAGGGGTGAGTATAAGCTACTCAGTAGGGACCCCGAGACCCACGAAGGTCTCCCGAAATCCACAAATGATAATCCACAAAGGAAAGATACAATCACGAAGTAACATCTGACACAGCTTAAGTATATGCCCATACATATACCTAAGTCATCAATTCATGTTCGGCTCCAACGTCCGAGCCCAAGCACAACCCAGTCCACACAGGAAAGAAAAACGTATACCCACACAGGATAGCTCAACACAATCCACAAAGGAGAGTAAACAGTAAATCCACAAAGGATAGCTCAACACAATCCACAAAGGAGAGTAAACAGTAAATCCACATAGGATAGCTCAACACAATCCACAAAGGAGAGTAACACAAGATTCAGCTCACACAGGTATACTTCTTCGGATGACGACAAAGATGCTCACTAATCCATCTAAGTCGTCGGACCCACGAAGGATCGATAGGTAACTAACCCCCGCAATGACCCACACAGGATCGGGCCCACACAGGACCTGTAGGCGCTGGCTCACACAGAACCGCTGAGCGCGGACCCACACAGGATCAGACCCACACAGGATCGGGCCCACACAGGACATGTAGCACTGATCCACGTAGGATCGCTGAGTGCAGTAGTCATCGCAGTCCACTGAGGATCTCTGCACAGTCGTCGCCGCAGTCCACTGGGGATCTCTGCACGGTCGTTGTCGGAGTCCACGGAGGATCTCTGCACAGTCGTCGCTATCGAGGAAGCAGTCGCAGCCAGCACTAGGGTTCCCACACACAGCAAGATCGTTCGGGAGGGTCCGCTCCACGAGTTGAGAGGCTGATACATCAACTGACACAAATTCCGAAGATGATGTATCCAAAAGTTCTGTATCGCCAACAGGAACTCAATGTCGCAGACGGCGCGTCAATCGGACGCCCGGTCTGAGAGTTATTGGCTTTTTCGTCCCGGGGGCCCGGTTGGTTTTTAAGGAAAAACCAACCCGACCATACTCCACCTACGTCCAAACCTCGGGCGGAGTATTCCAAAATATCCGTCTCAAAAAGAGGAACTCAACAAAGCTGACGACACGTCAATCGGACGTCCGTGGCTCAAGATATGAGCGTTTCCGCTCCGAAGGCCCGGTTGGTCTCGTGTACGAACCAACACGACCAAACTCAAAGTATTCTGAAACCTTGAGTGAAATATACCCAAACGACCGTCTCGATCCAAGGATCGTGTTGCCGCTGACGGCGAGTCGTTTGGAGGCCTGTAGCTCAAGTTACGGGTGTTTGAGCAAAAACGTCCGAAGACGAGGGGTGCCCGGGCCGACTCGGCCCGACCCCCCCGGGAGTCGGCCGTACCGGGTCGACCCGAATCGGGTCGACCCGACCCGGTTCGGCCGAGCAGCCGAACGGCCGAGGCGCGCGGGGCGCCGCCCCCGCGGCCTGATGGTGTCGCGGCCCCATGCATGGGGCCGCGCTGTGTCTGGGACGCGGCTTCAGCCGCGTCCGAGGGCACCGGACCCGCGCGGCCGCGAGTCCGCGGGTGCTGCCGCCGACACGGCTTCAGCCGCGGCGGCCTGTTTGGCGGCGCGCCGGGGCGCCGCCGCTCCCGGCGCCGCCGGTGAGTTCTGCGGGCCACCGGGATCGCTCCGGTGGTCCGATTCTCTTCCCGTCTACGCCATTGCTCCCCCCGGGACTCGTTCTTCACTGCGGGATCGTCAAACATCTGTTGCGGCACGTTCCGCCGTCGCCCGTCAAATCCGCACAAAACGAAGAACAGCTGAGGGTTGTCGGGCCGTGTTCGTTTGGCCCGCACCCTCCGCGTTTGAGATAAACAAACAGGAGAATTTTTGTTCAACACATGAACCAACAATTTTAATAAAATAAAATTGTTTGTTTGAAATCGGTTCTTTAACTTTTTAAAGAAACACTTACGGGAATAAAAAAAGGGGGTAATTCCCAAAAATAAATCCCTACCTCGTTGATCGTCGTGCGTGGGCGTTCTTCGCGGAAAAGCTCATCGCAGAAGAGGGGGATCGTCGCGTCGTCGTGGGAAGGCGTCGCGTCGTCGCGGAATCTGGCGTTGAGTCGGTGAGCTCAACAGACCAAGAACAACAGATTTAAATTATTAATATTTAAATCTGTGTTTCGTTTAAAACCAAAAAGAACCTTTAGAGGAAACCCGAAATCACTCACCTCAAATGGTTGGTGATCGGAGATCAGAGCGGGGAAGAACGTCTCGGACAGAAGCGTCGTCGATTTCCGCGTTTGGCGTTCTTCGCGTTCTTTGCATTCTTCGCGTTCTTAGCGTTCTTCACGAGGGAGAAGAAGATACAAGGGTCCTCTCAAATCTTCTCAACGCGAAAATAACCAGAGGTCGTGAATTGGCCTTATTTTATTATTACGCCAACGAATTTGAAAAGTGGTTAAGAAACGACTAATCAATTCGTTGAATTAATTCAATGAAATAAACAGCCCATTTAATTCAAGAAATAAACCACCCAATTAAATGGTCTATTAAGATTTTAAGAAACGCGTCAGTTGACTTTCATAAAGACAGGTTTTCGCGGGTGCGTTTCTTAGTGGAAAGAAACGGCGGAGCTCGTGCGGGCCCCACCTCACAAATATCCAACCAAGGGGGTAGGATATTACTAGATAGCATCCTATCCGGTTTAACTCATTTCAAGCCGTCATTAAGTGGCTTCAAGTGGCTTCCAAGTGGCTTAAGTGAAATAAAATAAAGTTGTCGCAAAATTATTTTATTTCTTAACTTTCAGCCCAAAAATTAAAAACCACACCCGAGTAAACGCAACTCCAGAAGAGGCGTTTCTAAGCGAATACCAGTGCTGCGATTTCATCAGTGCCCTCAGAATTCGATTCCGGGCACCGGTTCAAAAGTTAGAAAAACCCGCTCGTCCGTTCACTGAACGTACCCGAGCCAAACTTCGGAAAATGATTCCGAGCACACTGGGCCTCGGAATCAGGTGTCGTCAGAGACTGCGCTCTTGTAAAATTCCAAAGAAAATTTTAAAAAAAATTCCGTGAAATTTATGGGTCTTTACATTAGTCCCACCTCAGGACTTTACGTCCTCGTAAAGATACATCAAAAACTAGGGAAACAAATGTGGGTACTGAGCACGCATCTGAGCCTCCCGCTCCCAAGTGCTCTCTTGGAGGTTCCCGTTCTGCCATCTGATGTGCACAATAGGAATCGATCGCCCACGTAGGACCCTCTCCGGTCGATCCTCTATCTCTATTGGAACCTCCGCAAAAGTCGCCCCATCATCCACATCTATCTCCCCATAGTCGATGATGTGCGTCGGGTCGTGCACGTATCTCCTCAGCTGGGATACGTGGAAGACGTCGTGCACCCGGTGCAACTGAGGTGGTAGAGCCCGGAAATAAGCCACCTCGCCAATCCTGCTGATGACCTGGAAAGGCCCGATGAAGCGTGGAGACAACTTGCCGCCCCGGCTAAATCTCCGCAAACCACGTCGAGGTGAGACACGCAAGAAGACGTGGTCGCCACCCTCGAACTCTAGTGGACTCTGCCTCCTGTCAGCATATGACTTCTGCCGACTCTGTGCTGTCCTCATCCGCCCCTGGATGACCTGGACCTTCTCTGTCGTGGCCCGGACCATCTCTGGTCCCACAAGTGCTGACTCCCCAGGGTCTGTCCAGCACAAAGGAGATCTGCAAGGCCTGTCGTACAACGCCTCGTAGGGTGCCATCCCGATGGTTTAGTGGTAGCTGTTGTTGTATGCGAACTCCACCAAGGTTAGGTGGTCCTCCCAGCTACGACCAAAGTCAAGGACACATGCACGGAGCATGCCCTCGAGGGTCTGAATGGTCCTCTCTGTCTGACCATCCGTCTGAGGGTGAAAGGCGGTGCTCAGACATAGCCGCGTCCTGAACGCCTCCTGCAACCCCTTCCAAAGCCGGGAAGTAAAGCGAGCGTCCCGATCGGAGACGATGGTCGATGGAACACCGTGAAGCCGTACAATCTCCTGAACGTAGAGACGCCCCAAGCTCTCCACTGAGCCCTTCTCTCGAATGGGTAAGAAGTGTGCCGACTTGGTGAGTCGGTCAACAATCACCCAAATGGAATCGTGACCTCTGGAAGTGCGTGGAAGTCCAGTCACGAAGTCCATAGATATCTCGTCCCACTTCCACTCCGGGACCTCCAAGGGATGTACCAAGCCTGCTGGTACCTGATGCTCTGCCTTCACCTGCTGGCAGGTGAGGCACCGTGAAACGAACTCTGCCACAGCCTTCTTCATGCCCGGCAACCAGTGTTGTCGCCTGAGATCCTGGTACATCTTCGCCACTCCAAGATGTACCGCCAAAGGAGAAGTGTGGAAATCTCTCTGCACCTCCTCTCGTATAGCAACTGGTACCAAGGTACGTCCTCTGAAAAAGACGTCATGCTCTGCTCCAAGGGAGAAACCATCAGGTGCCTGTCCCGAGGATATCTGTGCACGCCGTGTCTCATAGTCAGCGTCCCCACGTTGTGCCTCTCTGACCCACTGTAGAAGTGGAGGATAGACTGTGAGAGACTGAAGGAAGGATGCTCCGTCTCTATCCACGAATGATATCCGCAAGGCGGCTAGCTGCTCTGTCTCCTCCTCAAGTAGCTGGATGCCCGTCCTCCTACTGAGGGCATCAGCTACCACGTTCCCCTTCCCAGAAGTATAGACTATCTCAAAGTCATAGTCCTGGAGGAACTCGAGCCATTGCCGCTGTCTCAGGTTCAGGTCCTTCTGAGAGAAGATGTACCTGAGACTTTGGTGGTCAGAAAAGACTATGAAGCGCTCGCCCTTCAGATAGTGCCACCATGTCTTCAGGGCGAAGACCACTGCTGCCAACTCCCATTCATGGGTAGTGTAGTTCTGCTCATGAGGCCTCAACTGACGTGATCCGTAGGCAATCACGGCCCGATCCTGCATCAGGACACACCCGAGTCTGGTCCCTGATGCATCGCAGTAGACTACGTATCCAACTCTCTCCTCAGGCAACCTCAAGATAGGTGCGCTGGTCAACCTCTGGCTCAGCTCCTAGAAGCTCTGCTGACATCTGTCTGACCACACGAAGGGTTTCCCCTTCTTCGTCAACGCTGAGAGTGGGGCCGCAACTCTGGAGAAGTCCGGCACAAATCTCTGATAGTCTCCGGCTAGGCCCAAGAAACTCCGCACCTCTGTCATGCTCTTGGGTGGCTCCCAAGCTAGCACTGCCTCGATCTTCGCGGGATCCACTGCAACTCCCGCCTCAGAAATGACGTGCCCCAATAAGTGGACCTCACGTAACCAGAACTGACACTTTGAGAGCTTTCCATAAATATGGTGCTCTCGGAGTGTGTCTAGTACAACACGCAAGTGGTAGGCGTGCTCCTCCTCCGTGGTCGAGTACACCAAGATGTCGTCGATGAAGATTACGACAAAACGATCGAGGTATGGCTGGAAGATCCTGTTCATGAGGCTCATGAACACTGCTGGAGCGTTGGTCATGCTGAAAGGCATAACCAAGAACTCGTAGTGGCTATACCGACACCTGAAGGCCGTCTTCTGCACATCCTCGTCTCGAACTCTGAGCTGATGATAGCCTGACCTGAGGTCTATCTTCAAGAACCACCGTGCTCCCTTGAGCTGATCGAAGAGGTCATCAATCCTGGGTAGCGGATACTTGTTCCTCACTGTCACCTGGTTCAGGCAACAATAATCGACACACAGTCGCAAGCTCCCGTCCGCCTTCTTGGCGAACAAAATCGGGGAAGCCCAGGGTGAAACACTGGGTCGGATGAACCCCTTGCCCTACAAGTCCTCCAACTGTACCCGCAGCTCTCGAAGCTCAGCAGGGGCCATCCGATATGCTGGAGTGGATATTGGGGCTGTCCAAGGGTACAGGTCAATATAAAAGTCTACCTCTCTACGAGGAGGTAGTCTGGGAACGTCGTCGGGAAAGACGTCCGCGTACTGATCCACCACTGCAGGAAAACTGGGACTCCGTACGTCAACTACTCCCAGGATGAGGCTAGCCAGCTGATGAGTGATGGGCTGACCTCTCCTCTGCGTGAGTCCATCCTGTGCTGCTAAGGCTCCCTTATCGCCGGTGAAGGTGAACCTGGTCCCGTCGGTGCGCACACATCGCACCTTGCGCCTAATGCAGTCAATCTGAGAATGGACCGTAGATAACCAATCCATGCCAAAAATGATGTCATAAGGCCTCGACGCCGCTACAAGAAGAACCCAGCCGAAGCTCTCGCCTCCTAGAGTAAGCTCACACAGCCGGCACCAGTGTGTAATCGTCGAGTCTGCTCCCGTAGGAGTCTCTAGCCGTAAGGATCGAGCCAACGGCTCTGTCGGAATCTACGAGCTCCGAACAAGGGCAGTGGCTATGAAAGAGTGACTCGCTCCTATGTATATCAGAACTGCAGCAAGGGTGGAATAGACACAGATCATACCTTGAATCATCTCTGGCACGCCGTGGTCGTAGGCCTCCATTGCCTGGAGTTGAGCCTGTCTCTTCCCGCCAGCTCCCTGTGGTCGTGGCGGGCCTCCTGGTGGTGATGGTGGTAGAGCCTCAAAGTGTCGCCCACCACCTGCGGCTCGGACAGCTCCTCTGCCTCGTCCGCCTCCTCCCTGCAGACCGCCACGGTCGACCCTCTGCCTCTGCCTGGGTGGTCCCTCCACCGTCTTATGCCCCTCGGTACGACGGGTCGGGCAGTCACGAGCCATGTGGCCCTGCCCGCTGCACTCGTAGCACTGTCTGCCACTCGGAAGGCTGGGTCCGCGCTGTGTGCCCCGCACCGCTGAGCCAGTGTCCCGAGGTCGTCTGCCGGAAGGCCTGGCCTGCCTGGAACCCTGAGTCATCCGCCGGCTACCAGCTGCCGAAGACTCCGCTACCTTCCGCCCTGTGGTAGGTCTCACTATGGACTCAGCCAGGAAGCTCTCGATCAGGAGGGCTCGCTCCAGTACTCCTGCCTGGGTCGGGATGCTGAGGGAGATCAGTGATGCCCTGATCTCGTGTCTCAATCCCTGCTCGAAGGTCCGGGCCCGGAAGAAGGGGTCTCGTACCATGTCTGTCGAGTAGCGAGAAAGGTCGGTGAACCTCGCCGCGTACTGCGCGACCGTCAAGCTGCCCTGTCGCAGCTGAAGAAGCTCATGGATGTGCACCGCACGGAGGGTGGCCGGGACGAACTCTGAGTGGAAGAGGCCCTCGAAGTCCGTCCAGATGAGGGTGGCCTCATCGTGTACCTGGAGCATCAGGCTCCACCATCGCTCTGCTGCTGCATGCAGTAGGCTCGCCGTGAGGATCAACATGAGGTCTGTTGGTGTCCTCACTAGCCTGAAAACTCGAACGACCACCTCCAGCCAGTCCTCGGCTGCCTGGGGGTCCGACTCCCCACGAAACCTGGGTGGTCGCTGGTGCTGGAACTCGTGCAGAGCTTCGAGGCGTCCTGCGTCGTCAGATGCCAGTGCTGAAAGCATCGGGGGCTCGGCGGGTAAAGGTACCGCTGGTGCCTCTGCTATCAACGGGCCATGTACCGAGGCCTCGTCGCTCGGCGGGCTGTCGTCACGCTCTACTCTAGGAACCCTAGCTGGCTGCTATCGTCGTGCCATACTGAAAAGGAAACAAGTATGCCACGGTCAGAACAGTATACCTGGTGAGCTGACACAAGTAATCACAGAGAAAACTTGAAACACCCATGCAATCAATGTTTTCGTGCATTAAGTCGGAAATCAGAAGTCAGGGTCCTGGTGTATGGATATGTCGGTCGCCGCACCAACACTGGACTCCCTGGACTGATAACCACACTCAATATGCTAAACACTATTGCTTCACATAGAAGAAAGATCAGAGTATGCGGTAGAACCGAACTCCTCTGATACCAATTTGTCATGACCCGCCCTCGGGGCCCGTGCCGTGACTACCCCAAGCCTGCCTTCCATAGGCCAGGGGCTGGCGACCAGCACCAAGGCGTAAATCCCAACAAAAAGTGAAGGCATTGCCTTTGAAAAGTAAACAAGAACCACAGAGTAAGAAAGAGGAAAAGTAAACACCAAGTAAAAACTGTACAAGCTGTGGTGAAAGTAAAAGGGCCGGAAATACAAGCCCAACAGTAAAGTACAACTGAAAGGAAAAACAGCAACTGAAAGGGAAAACTGCAGCATCGAGCCGTCCTCTGGAAGTCCCACCTGAAGGGTGGGTACAGATAGCCTCCACTGCTCCTCGGGTCCACCTGACCGCTCCGAGTACGTCCCGCCCAGTGGTCCACCTCCAGGTACCGTCCTGCTCCGCACGCCTCCACCACGATCAGCGTTGTTTGTCGTCTGCAACCAACACAACATAGTGCGGGCATAGCCCGTGCAGGGGTGAGTATAAGCTAATCAGTAGAGACCACGAGACCCCCGAAGGTCTCCCGAAATCCAAAAAGGATAATCCACAAAGGAAATATACAATCACGAAGTAACATCTGACACGGCTTAGGTATATGCCCGTACATATACCTAAGTCATCAATTCCCATTCGGCTCCAACGTCCGAGCCCAAGCACAACCCAGTCCACACAGGAAAGAAAAACGTATACCCACACAGGATAGCTCAACACAATCCACAAAGGAGAGTAAACAGTAAATCCACACAGGATAGCTCAACACAATCCACAAAGGAGAGTAACACAAGATTCAGCTCACACAGGTATACTTTTTTGGATGACGACAAAGATGATCACTGATCCATCTAAGTCGTCAGACCCACGAAAGATCGATAGGTAACTAACCCTCGCAATGACCCACACAAGATCGGGCCCACACAGGACCTGTAGGCGCTGGCTCACACAGAACCGCTGAGCGCGGACCCACATAGGATTAGACCCACACAGGATCGGGCCCACACAGGACCGGGCCCACATAGGACCTGTAGCACTGATCCACGTAGGATCACTGAGTGCAGTAGTCATCGCAGTCCACTAAGGATCCCAGCACAGTCGTCGCCGCAGTCCACTGAGGATCTCTGCACGGTCGTTGTCGGAGTCCACGGAGGATCTCTGCACAGTGGTCACTGTCGAGGAAGCAGTCGCAGCCAGCACTAGGGTTCCCGCACACAGCAAGCTCGTTCGGGAGGGTCCGCTCCACGAGCCGAGAGGCTGATATATCAACTAACGCAAATTCTGAAGTTGATGTATCCAAAAGTTCCGTATCGCCAACAGGAACTCAACGTCGCAGACGACGCGTCAATCGGACGCCCGGTCTGAGAGTTATTGGCTTTTTCGTCCCAGGGGCCCGGTTGGTTTTTAAGGCAAACCCAACCCGACCATACTTCACCTGCGTCCAAACCTCGGGCAGAGTATTCCAAAAGATCCGTCTCACAAAGAGGAACTCAACAAAGCTGACGGCACGTCAATCGGACGTCCGTGGCTCAAGATATGAGCGTTTCCGCTCCGAAGGCCCGGTTGGTCTCGTGTATGAACCAACATGGCCAAACTCAAAGTATTCTGAAACCTTGAGTGTGATATAATGAAACGACCGTCTCGATCCAAGGATCGCGTTGCCACTGACGGCGAGTCGTTTGGAGGCCCGTAGCTCATGTTACGGGCGTTTGAGCGAAAACGTCCGAAGACGGGGGGTACGGGCCCGGGCCGACCCGGCCCGACCCCCCCCCCCCCCCCGGGAGTCGGCCGTACCGGGTCGACCCGACCCAGTCCGACCCGGTCCGGTCTGGCCAGGGTGTGGCCCGGCTGGTCGGACCAGCCCGGCCCGGTTCGGCCGAGCGGCCGAACGGCCGAGGCGCGCGGGGCGCCGCCCCCGCGGCCTGATGGTGCCGCGGCCCCCCACGTGTGGCCGCGATGTGTCATGGACGCGGCTTCAGCCGCGTCCGACAGCACCGGACCCACGCGGCCGCGGGTCCGCGGGTGCTGCCGCCGCCGCGGCTGAAGCTGCGGCGGCCTGTCCGGCGGCGCGCCGGGGCGCCGCCGCTCCCGGCTGCCGGCGCCGCCACGCCGGCGCCCCGCGCCGCCGGCGAGTTCCGCGGGCCACCGGGATCGCTCCGGTGGTCCGATTCTCTTCCCGTCTGCGTCACTGCTCCCCCCGGGACTCGTTCTTCACTGCGGGATCGTCAAACATCCGTTGCGGCACGTTCCGTCGTCGCCCGTCAAATCTGCAGAAAACGGAGAACGGCGGAGGGTCGTCGGCTCGTGTTCGTTTGGCCCGCACCCTCCGCGTTAGAGATAAACAAACGGGAGAATTTTTGTTCAACACATGAACCGACAATTTTAATAAAATAAAATTGTTCGTTTGAAACCGGTTCTTTAACTTTTTAAAGAAACACTTACGGGAATAAAAAAAGGGGTAATTCCCAAAAATAAATCCCTACCTCGTTGATCGTCGTGCGCGGGCGTTCTTCGCAGAAAAGCTCGTCGCGGAAGAGGGGGATCGTCGCGTCGTCGCGGGAAGGCGTCGCGTCGTCGCGGAATCTGGCGTTGAGTCGGCGAGCTCAACGGACCAAGAACAACAGATTTAAATTATTAATATTTAAATTTGTGTTTCGTTTAAAACCAAAAAGAACCTTTAGAGGAAACCCAAAATCACTCACCTCAAATGGTTGGTGATCGGAGATCGGAGTGGGGAAGAACGTCTCGGACGGAAGCGTCGTCGATTTCCGGGTTCGGCGTTCTTCGCGTTCTTCGCGTTCTTCGCGTTCTTCGCGTTCTTCGCGTTCTTCACGAGGGAGAAGAAGATACAAGGGTCCTCTAAAATCTTCTCAACGCGCAAATAACCAGAGGTCGTGCATTGGCCTTATTTTATTATTACGCCAACGAATTTGAAAACTGGTTAAGAAACGACTAATAAATTCGTTGAATTAATTCAACGAAAGAAACAGCCCATTTAATTCAAGAAATAAACCGCCCAAGTAAATGGTCTGTTAAGATTTTAAGAAACGCGTCTGTTGACTTTCATAAAGATGGGTTTTCGCGGGTGCGTTTCTTAGCGGAAATAAACGGCGGAGCTCGTGCGGGCCCCACCTCACAAATATCCTACCAAGGGGGTAGGATATTACTGGATAGCATCATATCTGGTTTAACTCAGTTCAAGCCGTCATTAAGTGGCTTCAAGTGGCTTCCAAGTGGCTTAAGTGAAATAAAATAAAGTTGTCGCAAAATTATTTTATTTCTTAACTTTAAGCCCGAAAATTAAAAACCACACCCGAGTAAACGCAACTCCGGAAGAGGCGTTTCTAAGCGAATACCGGCGCTGCGATTTCATCGGTGCCCTCAGAATTTGATTCCGGGCACCGGTTCAAAAGTTAGAAAAACCCGCTCGTCCGTTCACTAAACGTACCCGAGCCAAACTTCGGAAAATGATTCCGGGCACACCGGGCCTCGGAATCAGGTGCCGTCAGAGACTGCGCTCTTGTAAAAATCCAAAGAAAATTTAGAAAAAAAAAATTTCCTTGAAATTTACGGGTCTTTACAAGAAGTTTGAGTATTATATCAATCTCATGGTTTTGACAAGAAACAAAAGATGGAGTTCAAGGAAAAACCTCAAAAAATGGTGAAAAGAAGGTGAATGTTTCTTTATGCTCAAAGTGTGGAAAGAAGCATGGTGGAGATTGTCTAAAAGGTACTAGAAAATTTTTCAAGTGTGGAAAAGAAGGTCACCAAGCAGCTGAGTGCTAAAGTAATGGGAAAAAGGTTTCTAATGATGTGAATAGAGAAAAGACTATAGAGAACGCTCCACCAACACTTCAATGCTTCAAGTCAAATGTAATGGGGCATTATGCTAACCAATGTACTAATCCAAGGGATAATGATGATCGATGTGAGAAACCTCTTAAAGAAAAGGAAAAAAGGGAAGTCATATGCGATCACTATTAGTGATGTTGAGTATGACAATGATGTACTGGAATTATTATGTGTTTATGTAATGGGATTCCAAAATAATGTTGTGGAATCTAATTTATTGTACTGTGGAATATTGGAATATTTATGTATTGGTTTATTATGGTTTTCAATAATTATATAGTAATGGTAACCATGAAAAGTAATTCAAATATTTTGGAAAGAAGATTATATGATAAGGAGAAAATGAAATGATTAATAGTATTCATGAGCTCATGACTGATGTAAGGACTAATTGACATTATGGTTTGAGTATATAGAATTTTTGAAATTTTGGTATGTGGAAAGAGTTAAATTTTGACAACATTAATGTTTTCACTAAGGTTCAATAGGTATTCATTTTTCAAGAGAATACCTCATTAAGGTATTCAAATGATTGTAATTTGACCAACAAGATATATCGTATGATATATGGGGGATAAATGATGGTATTCACATGCTCGGCATATGACATTTCTAGTAATTTTTTTCTTTATACTAGGATCTTGGACAGAATTATTTTGGATAAGCCTAAAGATTGGAATCGATTATGTTGGACATAAGTTAGTATTGTTTAAGGATAAAATTTTTTCGATATTATTGATGGAATGTTATAATAATGTAGTTTTAGAAAAATGACTACCTGTAGGATGGGTGACAACCCGTCGTGTCGTACAAGGTTGTGGGAATTGAACCCACAACCGAAGTGTGATAGGCCTTTATCACCTACCACTGGCCTACAGGAAGTCCCTGGTTAGTAGAAACTAGTTTTATTTTGTTAAGCATTATCATAGATGAAGTATAAGTCCATTTTTGGAATCACATATGATTAACCTCACCATAGAACGACTTATGTATATTTGATAACTTTTTCTAACCTTTTGTTTGAAACAGATGGTGTGACCCATAATTCCATCACATGATCTACCAACGCTTCAAAAATGACAAATTCAACTTCATTTCAATAAGGGATGAAGTGGAAATTGTTCAAGTCACGAACAACAGTGATATTACACCGAAATAAAGTAAGCATTTATTGTAATTCAAATTCTTTAACTTTATGGAAATGATCTGGAAAACAAAAAATGTTTTCCTAGTTCCCTTATATCTGATGAATCAGATGGTACCTTATATTATCATAAATTTATGGATTTTTTATTGTTGGCTTTTTCATAGCCATGTCCTCTACCACTCTCCATCAGAACTTGATGGTTAGATTTTTCTTACATATCCATATTTCCACCTATGTTCTCCTATATGGAAACCCAGTGATGAGTTAATCTGGGTAACCGTTACATTTCTAACTTTCCTTTTTAAATTGAAGTTTAAGTATTCCTTTTATGATGTGGGATTCTATGAAAGAAACTTTCAAGTAGTAAACCATTTATAACCCTAAAGAATTTTGTGGGTGAAATTCATTTTAAGGGGGGTAGAATGTAACACCCCGAGATTTTATGAAAAATGTTCTTTTTAATTTCATTGATTTATTGTGTTGTATGCTACACCAAAAGGAGATTCCACTACACACATCCCTGACTTTGCTTGCATTACACACAATATCAACCTTCCATGATAGAGTATGTTGTACGCAATACCGAGTATCACTAAACAACGATATGTCATATAAACTAGCAGTTATGAATAATAATACCAAATTTTTGAAATTTTATTTTTCAAAATGGAATTCATTTGTGGATTCAGAATATCGAAATTAGCCAAGGGTGAATTTTTGGTATTTTTTTTGAAAACTTTCATTTTTTGATGAATAGTGAAAACACTAGGTTACTATTTCAAAACCAACTTTTTATTTAAATAATTATTTATTTTATTTAAAATTATTTTAGGTCAAAATTGATTCATAATACCTATATATGTTCAATGTAATTCATTGGAGTCATTTTATAATAATTTTAGATATATAAAAATTTTATTGAACTTTTGACTGTCTTTTACCCACCTTCTAGGAGAATTTTCAAATTTACATAAAACCTAATTTTAACACTTCTATGAGTGGAATTTCAAAAATTAGAGAGACATGGTTGATATCGGTAATTAAAATTTGGTTCAATAAGGGAAAAATAATATTTTTTGAATAGTAATTTTTTACTTTAATTTATCACGGTTAAAAGTAAATCTGGTAATTATGTGTAAAAATGATATTATTATTATCCTAACACATGTCCTAATTCTATTGGATAAGTTCAATTCGACCAAAAACAACCTTACGGATAAAATATTTCCCTTTAGGTCCACTTGGATTAGATTATGACATTTATTATTATTTTATTTAAAGAAGAATTATTATAGTTAAAATCAATGTTTAATATCTAAAACATATTTAATATAGGGTTATACATAAGATAAATTCGACTATAAATATTAATTAGAAAGATAAAATATTTCATACATAATTTTATTTTATTTATAATTTTTAGACATTAAATAATTTAATTTATTTATGACACAATGATGATGTAGTAATTACATTATTAATGAAATATTAACATAATTGATGTTATAAATACCCAAATAAATTTAATTTTAGACCTTTTATGAATTAAACTAATTTTATTGTTTAATATTACATGTTAGTATTGATTTAATTAACTTTTTTCAAACTAATCATGCAGATATGAGTTTATCAAAAATCATGTACCAAATAGTGTCAAAATTGACATAAAATAGTTTTTAAAACAAATACTATCTTATTAATTGTTATTGTATTCCTAAAAATATAAGGTTCGGCCAAAGGACTTAGATAAAGATATATATATTAATAATGAACCACTTGGGGTTATTTTGGCTTGTTATAGTATGTTTATTAACCATATAGTGTAAGAAAACAAAAAAGACATGGTAAAAGTTAAATTATTTAACTTAGAGTTAAATCTAAATGATAAGGATAAAATAGAAACCTAAACTTGTCTAAAACCTATTGTTTGAGATTATTTATACCCATACCCACCTTAGCTTCTAAATAAATCAATTTGGAGCTATTAAAAACTGAATATGACATTATTATAAAATAATATTGTATGTTTTTTCAAAGGTGCCCCTCTCCTCCCATATAAAAGGGATCATCCTCCCTCTTCTCTTTACACAACATTGAGCCTTCAAGCTCAACCAAAACATGCCCATATCCCTTATCAACTTCCCTAGAAACATACTAGAGGTCTTTTTCTTCTTCAAAGACCAGTTTTATTGCCCTAAGATGAGGTTTCAAAGAGGCCTGTCGAAGAAGAGGTAATATCCATTACCGATTATTTCAAATTTATTTATTCTTCTACTTCCTCTTATTTAGTTGTTTCATTATGAAGTAATAACATCATTATCACTAATATACTGATATGTTATTATAAATATGTAACAACCCTATTTCACCTTCTATCCATCCTATGGAAAACGAAATCACCGCGCGTGCGTACGTACGAAATACCATCTCCACGTCGTGGTGTAATCTGTTTTTCCACCACCACCTTACTTGGATGGGTATAATGTTGTAAAGAATAAATATATATTATTATTATAACATAATATTTATTCTACGATATTATATCATCCACTCTAATTCTATTCAAAAAATATAGAAATGATATCATCGCTCGTGCGTACGTACAGATTACCATCTTCACTATGCGATGAGATTCATTTTCTATGATAACAATTCAAGAATGATTATAAAGTATATATAATAAGGAATCACAAAATATATGACATAATAATTCTAATGGATTTATGTTTATATATATGTATGTCATCTACTTAATTCCATTAAAGTCAATAAGGAAAAGAAAACAACGTTCATGCGTACGCACGGCCTACCGTCTCCATGAACGGTGTATTTCATTCCATTCATCTATCTATTATATATATTTAGATACTAAATATATATGATATATAAATCATTATTTACATTCTTGAAGTAAGTAAATCATGATATAAGTAATAATAATATCAAGAACAACAAATCAAAACACATACGATAAATGAAATGATTTTACCCAAAACACTGCTTTAACATGGAATTTACAAAAGAATGGGTATTATAAAGTCATAATGATATCATAACAGTGAATATTATTCTTTAATAATTCAATGAAATTATTTAAATAAATATAAAGGTGGTTCAAATACGTACAAATCATATCGGTCCTAAGGTAAGGGATAATTTTGCAATCTCATTTTTATCCGAGATTTCTTATTCGTAAGTATTTACTGGGGTTATATTTTTCAAACAGGACCATAAAAATGTTTTCATAAAGTGTTTAATATTCTTCCATATATGTTTAAAGTAATTTTTACCCATATTGACTTTTACTTTGTGTTATGGAAGGAATATTTCTTTTGTTTACCACATGTTGTACTTTTTGACTTTTCTGTTAAAAGTATGAGGAGAATGTTTTCTTTAACTTAAAAGGAATGAATGAATTTTTATGGTTTTATAAAGCCTAATTTTCATGATGTTTAATCTATAATATTGCATGATTATTGATTACGAAATCCTTTTCTTTTAAAATTTCATGGCATTTTGAAAAGAAAATGATTTTGAAAAAAGAAAGGATATTTTCCTCAAAAATTCATTTCAAGTCTTTTATCAAAACAATTTTCCATATAAGTTGAAATTATTTCATATGTGTATTTTTAAATTATAACGTTGATATTATTTACATGGTTTGAATTTTCTTATGATGAAATTATATCAACTTTTTTTATATGGATTATGTTATGATGGGATGATGTTTATGAAACCCATTTTTATTCATTGGGTTATGATTAATGATCTATGTTTATGTTGTGGAACAAGTAAGAATGATTCATTATGAGATGGTTGGGGCCTATATCTCCCTCCAATGCATTGGTTAAAAATTTATATCTAATGAGATAGACCTGGCTGGAACGGTAAGCTAATCCGGTTTAGTGATACAGGACTTGAACGAAGAGTGAACTCGATTCAGAAAGGTACTTTGTCCACTAAGATTGTCTTGGCAGTAATCCCTTGGCTACTATGGAAATCATATCATGGGCTTAATGTTTTTCCACAATTACAAGTTTTATTTCCAATATATTTTATCATTATTTATGTTCCATTATGATCTATTCCTGACATACTACCATTTTTTATGTCATTGCTCAAGATTTCGATATTTAAACATTATGTTCATGTTTTTATGTTCCAATGTATATGGTTTGTTTTATTTTATCCATGATTACCCTTACTAAGAATTTGAGCTCACCCTTTATATGTTTTCTTTTCCCCAGGATATAAATAAATGTTTTAGGTAAGAAAACAAAAGGGGACGATCTTTATGGTATATGTTGAAGATATTTCACCACGATTAGAAGATTATGTTCCGAGTTTCCAAAGACACTAAACTATTACGGTCATAATGTGTATGTTTTTGTTATGTATTAAGTAATCCTAAAAAGTAATGTAATGTCTATGTACGTCAAGATTTGTGTCTCTATATTAAATGCCAATTATACATTAATTTTTCACTAAAAACCCTAGTCTGACCATGGTCCAATTGGGCTATCTATGGAAAATAAGAGACATGAAGGGTGTTTACTATCTGTAGGCTAACTACATGACATGTAATTGGGATACATGACTTTTAATGCAATTTCACGACTACTAATGGCATGAAAATGACCTTTCCTGACATGTAGCCATTATTTTATAGAAAAGGAAAATAGGGAATTACATTCCCAATATGAAAAGTATAGGTCATGTAATTTTCCAATGGTTTTTTTAAATAAGAAATATGCCTCTTATATTTTTAAACCAAAAGCCTCACTCTTCTCTTTCATGCAGAGGAATCCCCTTTGAGGCCCAAAGTTAGAAGTTCCTCCCAGTTGTAGATCCTAACTCTATTTTATTCACCTTTTTCCACATTGGAACCTCATAAGTAGGTTATTAATTCCTTTTTATCCTTTATTAATTCTTTATAACAACAATTATGATTTTGGGGTTTTGTATTATATTCCATATTTCCCATTTTTCATCAGTTCATTGGATTTCTCCTAAATCGAGGAGATTCAGTGCATGATAATGGATGATAACTAAACTAAAGAGATAAGGTAGTTGGTATATTCTTTTCTTTTTTTCTTTCAAACATTGATATAGATATCAACATTCATTCCACCCACAAGACTTTACTTTGTGTGACCATTTTTGAAATGTTAATTTTATATAGATGTAGTGGGACATGTTTGGGATTCGATTAGGTTCTTTTAGAATAATTGGTGGTTGTTGCCCTATCTGGAGGCAACCGAAGGGGAGATCCATGCCTTTGTATTGGTTTTTTACATTGATTAACCACCTAAGGGGTATGTAATTGAGTTTTCCTAGTTTAAGGAAGCTCAATTTCTAATTAAATGGAATTGAGATACAAGATTACGAAATGTTCATACTAATTTCCTTCTGTTATCATATTATTCCTTTCATAACTTGATTTAATGCTTCAATATAATTTGTTAAATGAGTGGGTATTCACATTGGTTGTTTTTAGATTACTTAATTGGGTTGTTTTCACTTGTGATTAATGTGTTGGTATACCCATGTGATTTGTTAAATGGATATTTGTGATAAATGGGTGGGTATACCCATGTGAATTTATTAAATTGAAATAGAATACATGAGTGGGTTTACTCATGTGATGATTTGGTATGAAATGAATTAAATGAGAGGGTATACCATTTTTATGGAATTGAATAAATTTTATTATATGAGTGGGTAAAATAATAGGAATTGAATATTTATATAATGTGAAATGAATATATGTTTGTATAGATTCCATGTATTAATCTGCATGGATCTAGAATGCAGTAGTGTATTCCTTGGATAGATTATGTTCCTAGGGTTTTGATTCCGTGGGAGCCACGAGCCATGCTACCCCTTGGATCTAGATTTCTTGGACTGACATAAGACATGTTGGTACACATTCAAATAAAACTCCAACCGGTGCCTATACTTAGTATCCATAAATGTGATCCTAGGACTCGTTGAATATACATTGGTATTCAATGTATTGGATCCAACCTTTCGAGGTCTACACTGTTGGATCAGATTACACAAAATATACACAAGAGGGGGTGAATTGTGTCTTTTCAAAAATCTTTGCGTGATTGTGTTCTGCCTTTTAACTTTAATCAGATAAAATGATGTAGCGGAAATTTAAATAGAAGAAACACAAGATTTATAGTGGTTCAGGGAACAGAAGGCCTCTAGTCCACTCCACCAACTCTCTACTCCACGAGCTTGGTGATTTTCACTATCTGGTCCTTGTTTCAACAGACCAGTTCACAACTGAGTACAGGTAGTTGACACCTTTACAATCTAAGGCAAAACAAAGTCTTCTGGTTAACTTACAGAACCTACATAGCATAGTATGAGAAGCTGATCACTCAAGAATAGAAAGAAAAGATTTTTATATTTTGAAAATACTTTCCAGATGTTCTTCACAATTGCAACAGCATGCAATTTATAGTAGATAGATTGCCGCCTTCAAAAATAATAATCTTTACATACAAAACGCTATGAGTTGATCCTGTTGCAGTAGATATAGAAATATAATTCACAACTTCAGAAGTAGAAAATCTATATTAGATCTTCGTTGTAGAACAAGGGAATCTTCTATCGCGTTCCTTCCTCTTTTTAACAAACAGAGCTTTGATACACCTTTTGAACTAGCAGATTGGTGTGTTACAGTAGTCTCTATTTTTCTTATCTTTTAGAATAATCAAAAGATCAAAGACGATCAATAATCATCGATGCATTTAAAATAGATAAAGAAAATAATGATAAGAACTTCTCCTATAAAATTAGATCCACAACAGGAGCCTTTTTTACTAGCGATATTCAGACATTTGAATTCACAGAGCAGTCATAACTTCCCTAAAGTCTCGGCGTAAAAATATCCTTTTAATTTAATTATCCAATCATTTATGAAATGGTTTTTAATCAGTCAAAATCGTACTTTAAAATTAGCTTTAAATATGGCTTGAAATCCACCTAATAATCAGCATATTGACCGTTGCATAAAAATATCGACTTTAAATTCTCCGACGCCAAACGTAAGGTTAAGTTGATTTGTATGCGTCCTTTGAATGTATGTTTGATGACATAGGTTGACAATGTAAACTTGACAACAAACTTAAGGTTCATTCCAAATGTAGGGTTGGTCATCCATACTTTTCTCTTAAACATTCAAATATACGATAAAATATCCATACGTTTAGTTGATCCATACTTTTCCAAGAAAGTATGGTTGTTTATAAAAGTAAGGTTGATGAACCATACTTTTGGGAAACAAACGTAATGTTTAATATTTATGTATGGTTCTCCTTCCATACTTTTCTAATTTCCCAAACTTAGGGTTCCTTTCTAATATAGGGTTCTTCTTCCATACTTTTCTGATAACGTATGGTTGTTTAACCATACTTTTTCCTTATCTCAAAAAGTATACATAGTTTCTATCCTTACGCTACGTTTATCCCCGTAGGGTATGAACAGTGTTTCCAGAACACGCTCAAACAGATTCTGAATAAGTAGTGCTTGAACAGTGTTTCCAGAACATGCTAAATACGAATACTTTAATAATAAATTCCCGTAATTTCAAGAGTAAAATAAAATGATAAATTCATGTAAAATTCTTAACAAATAAAATCATTAGAAAATAATTAAGGGTATTTGTGAGCATAAAAATTAACATAAATAGATAGAGTATTAATATAAACTCCCCCTTTAAATAACAATACTATTTATTGTTGAAAACAACACTTTCTCAACAATATCCCCCTTTTTGATGATCACAAAACCCAAAGAATAATAAAACTAATTAAATGAAATTAACTTTCAAAATTAGATAGATAATGTTTTAGAATTTAAAGAGGATAAAACAATGTTTAATTTTAACAAAATCATTTCAATAAATAAAAATTTCACCCCCTTCATGAAAATAAAATAATTTTTCTTTATAAATAAAAGTTTCTTGTTTTATCCAAATTTCTCCTTCTGAATAAAAAGAAAAAGAAAATTTTCCTTTATAAAAAATGATTGTTAATAACATAAAATAGTTTTCTATATAAGTATAAATCTGTATAAATCCAAAACATTAAATATACAGGAAATCATTTAAATAAAGTTTTAAAAATAAAATGTTGTGTTTATCCAAATTTCTCCCCCCTTTTGTGATATCAAAAAGAATGATAAATCATGGATTTTAACACATTTAATGTTGCACTGAATTGTAGGTAAATACTATTATTAATTTTTTATCAATAATTAAATCTGGAGTACTGGCATATCAAAATAAATAAATAAAAATAAATAGAAAGAAAGAAACATATTTTCATTAAAAATAAAAAATAGATACAAGGATGATAAACACAGGAATCAAGGTTTTTTTTGTTTCAGTGAACAGGTAGGATTTATCTTCGCTGGACTATAGACTTGATTTCTGCTAACTATTCTCTCAACCTTTTAATTAATCCATCACCAAGCGTAATAATAAGATCTCTGGCCTCTTGAGTCATATGAATATCTTTAATGTGGTTGACCCTGAAAAACTCGTGAATCCTTTCTTATTTCTCAATAAACAAACACAGCTTCTCTGTGAATTTTTCTAAGATAGAACAAATTCCTGGCTCATTGGATGTTAACTGATCAACTAAGAATTTCTGATTATCTAAGAGAATAGATAATGGAGCACTATTGCACAGATGATCTTGCAACCTATCCTTCATATTTCTCATTGTAGCTGTGATAGCTTGATATCTTCTGATTAAATCCGGTGAAGTGCCTGATCCACTAGAATCACTATTTCCAATTGATGAAAATTGTGTCTCCAGAAACAACTTAAGATCTGTGAAATCTTAATTCATAACCATTTCAGATTTCAATTTTTCAACAGCATTTATCATGTCCTCTTTAAAAATTTCAACTTATTGTCTTGAAACAGTACTCTCCTTATGATTTTGAAATTTCAACTGTTCGGATTCTATGATGCTTCTCAGAGAATCATTTTCTCATTGCAGTTCAGATAACTTTTTGTACAAATCTTTAGTTTCCCTATTCCTTGAATCAGAAGCACCTGGTGCTTGATTCACATTCTCAGGTTCTGTGTGATGTAGTAGTACTAAAGGTAATGATTCAGCATCAGATTTTTCTTTCTCCTTGGCCTAAGTAGGTTGGTCCACATATTTTTCCTCAGAGTCCTTTCTAGACTCTTCCATAGAAAAGTCCTCTTGAAGAAATTATATGTGAGATTCATAATAATTCTCATCATGAATATCTACAATTTTTTCACCTAATGAAATATCTAAAATTATATTCTATGGATTTTCTTGAGGTCTGGCCACTTCCTCACCATGATCTGCCTCCTTTTCTTGTTGAATGTCAACAACAACACAGCTACAACCTGTTGTTTGGATCTTTCAACTACAGTCCTTTCATGATCAGGATCTATAACAGTGACATTCTGTTCTTGAGGTTGTTCAACAGCCTTTTGTCTAACAAATTTATAAGAGAGTAACTATCCTATATTTAAATTATGAGAAGTAAGTTCCTCAGTCATAGGTTGTTTCCTCTGAGATTTAAGTCCCTCTTGACTTCTTTCTTCCTCAGTTTCTTCAACTTCAAATCCGATCCTTCTTTTCGCAGTGCTGACTCTCGATTTAGCTTGTCCCTCCTTGGACTTTGCAGATTGAGCTTGAACATTCCTTGATTCATCATCTTCTCCTACTGAAAAAGGTTTTCTTTTGATATTACTCCTGAAACATCCAATCTTCCTTAATGTTCCAGCATTAAACACATTACTATGATGACAGTGTAAGCGGGCATCCACTAATCACACCATGTCCTTCTTAAGCAACAACTTGGAAATGAATCAACCAAAAGGATAAAAGTTCATTCGGGCATCACTATGACAATAATATCTTAGGTATCTAATCATATACCTAGGAAAATTGAGTTTGACATCACTGAGAAAAAGATACATTATATACATATCAGGATATAATATTTTTTCCATCTCAGACATCCTTGGTGCAATCCCTATTTGTACAAATTTGACCAAAATTTTCTGATCAGGCTCCAAATTCAAGATAATAATTTTCTTTATAGTTGTAGTACCAAAACGAGACGACATTATGTACTATGATTTATGCACAGAATCTCCAATATTTTTCAAATTGAAATGAAAAACTCCCTAATGAGGGCAGTTGAGAATCTGACCAATTTGTACTGACGAGATTGAGAAATCCCTATACTCTATCTTAGCCAGCATATTGTCCTTAGTATCTCCCGGACTAAACTGTACAGATTTGAAGAAGTATCTACGTTCTACCTCATACAGAAATTCCGTATTTTCACTATTGAACATATGTTCAAGGTTCTGAAACAACAGCGCTTGTTTCAACAATATATTTGTCTGAAATAACTAGTCGAGATCTATTACCTTGCCCTGTAAGACGTTTCTTCCTTCGAAGTGTTGTCTCATGGCATTGCTTGTCTTGCTTTCACTGGCTCTTTTAGTCCTTACCATCTCTGTGAGAATCTCTGAAGGTTTGAAGGATAGGGTTTCAGAGGTTCGCAGATTAGGGTTCAAAAGCAGAGGTGCATTTTATGGATTCAAAAAGGTTTCGATAGAAATGAAATGGTTTTGAAGTCGAAAGGGTTTCTGACAACCTTGATTCCCATGTTTTTAATAATCATTACATATATTTAAAAATAAATAAAATAGATTATGCGGGTAAAAGAAACTTATTTTGTTTGAAAAAAAATATCAAAATTATTTTAAACAGAATTAAAATAAAGAACTAGCATTGTAAAATAAAATTTTATTTAAAATAAAATATACCTAGCTCCCCCTTAATAAAATCAAACCTTGCAGTGAGAAGTGGTTTAGTAAAAATATCAGCTAATTGAATTTCAGTACTTACAAATTCCAAATACATATCATTTTTAAGAATATGATCTCTTTGAAAATGATGTCTGATATCAATATGATTTGTTCTAGAATGATTAATAGGATTTTTTGAAATATTTAAAGTACTAGTATTATCACATAAAATAGGAGTATTATTAAAATTTAGTCCAAAGTCCAAAAGAGTGTTTGTCATCCACAACACATGTGCACAAGAACTTCCAGCAGAAACATATTCTCCCTTAGCTTTTGACAGGGCAACTGAATGTTGTTTCTTACTTGACCATGGCACTAAAGATTTTCTTAATAAGTGACAAGTTCCTGAAGTGATTTTCCTATCTAATATACAACTCCCAAAGTCTGCATATGAATATGAAATCAAAATGAAATAAGAAGTTTTGTGATAATGAAGAGATTTAAAAACAGTTACTTTTAAATATCTAAAAATTCTTATAACATCAGTTAGATGAGATTCTTAAATATTTTATTGAAATCATGCATAAAGACATACTGAATACATTATATATGTCCTGCTAGTAGAAAGATATAATAAAATACTAATCATACCCTTATATAACTTGTTGTCAACTAATTTTCCAGTTTCATCCAAATCAAGTTTTATATTAGTACACATAAGAGTTGTATATGTCTTGCTGTTTTAAAGTCCAAATTTCTTCAACAAATCAATAATTTATTTTCTCTGATTCAAAACATTTCCACAATCATTTTGATAAATTTTAAGTCCTAAAAAGAAATTTAGTTCTCCCATCATACACATTTCAAATTCTTTTTGCATTAACTTTGAAAACTCATGATAAGTGGTTTTATTAGTTGATCCAAAAATTACATCATCAACATAAATTTGAACTTATAAAATATTAGAATTCATAGTTTTCTTAAACAATGTTGGGTCTGCCATTCCAACAATAAAATCATTTTTCAAAAGAAAATAACTTAATCTTTCATACCAAGATCTAGGTGTTTGTTTAAGTCCATAGATAGATTTTGTAAGTTTAAAAATAGAATCTGGTTTTTGATAATTTTCAAAACCAAGAGGTTTCTCAACATAAACTTCCTCTATTAAATAACCATTTAAAAAGGCAGACTTAACATCCATCTGAAATAATTTAATGTTCATACGAGATGTATAGGCTGAGAGGATTATAATGGCTTCTAGTCTAGATACAGGTGCAAAGGTCTCATCATAATCTATACCTTCATCCTGATTATATCCTTTAGCTATAAGTCTAGATTTATTTATAGTTATTATTCTTTGATCATCTTGATTATTTCTAAAGACTCGTTTGGTTCCTATTACTGGATAGTTCTGTGGTCTTTCAATTAATTCCTAGACTTCATTTTTTGAACTGGTTTAATTCTTATTGCATTTCTATCATACATCTTTCATCATCTAAAGATTCTTCTATGGTCTTGGGTTCAAATTGGGATAGAATGGCAGAGAATTCTAAAATATTTCCAATATTTCTTCTAGTTTTTATTCTTGTATCTAAGTCACCTATTATAGTTTCTAAAGGGTGATACTTTAGGGTTCTAGTCTATCTAGGAAACACACTTATAGGTTCTTCAGTATCATGTTCTTCTTAACTGGAATGAATTTTATTTATATCTTTTTCGAAATCATTTTTCAAGTTCTCAATACTCATGTTATCAATAGAGTCAGATTCATCTATTTGATCTTTCCTTTTCTCAAAGGGATCAGATTCATCATATTCCACATGAATTGATTCTTCAACAATCCTTGACTTCTTATTATAGATTCTATAATATTTGTAATTAACTAAATATCCAAAGAAAATTCCTTCATTATATTTTGGATCGAACTTACCAAGATTATCCTAGGTGTTTAAGATGTAGACCTTGCATCCAAAATCTTTAAAGTAGTTAGCTTTATGTTTTTTGTTATTCAAAAGTTCATAGGGTGTCTTTTTCAAAAGAGGTCTAATTAAAACTCTATTAATAATATAGCAGGCTGTGCTTACAGCTTCTGCCCAAAAGTAGGTAGGATGGCTGTATTCAATTAGCATGGTCCTAGCCATTTCTTGAATAGTCCTATTTCTTCTTTCAACGATTCCATTTTGTTGAGGTGTTCTAGGTGTAGAGAAGGTGTGTTTAATACCCATATTTGAGCAGAAGGAATTAAATTCCTAATTCTCAAATTCTCCACCATGATCAATTCTTAATATAATTATTTTAAAACCTTTTTCATTTTGAACAGCTTTACAAAAAAATTCAAATAAAGTAAAAGCTTCATTTTTAAATTTCAAAAAGAAAATCCTTGTAAATCTAGAATAGGCATCAAATAAAACACATACATATAATTTTCCATCCAAGATTTCTAATCTTGAGGGTCCAAACAAATACATATGAATATGTTCTAGAGGTTTAGATGTAGCAATTTTGGTAACATATTTGAAGGATGATTTGTGTTGCTTGCCAAGTTGACATGAATCACAGAATCTGTCACTTTCAAATTTGAGACTTGGAAAATCAGAAACTAAATTTTTCTTAGATAACTTATTTAAAACACAAATATTACAATGTCCAAGTCTCCTATTCTAGATCCAAGATTCATTCATTTTAGAAGTTAAGAAATTTACTTGTTGTTTACACAAGGAATTTAAATCCAGGGTATACACATCATCAGTTCTTGGTGCTCTAAATTTAAGCAATTTATTTTTGAAAATAGAACAATAATTGTTAGAAAAATCAACATCATAACCATCATCACATAGTTGAGTGATACTTATCAGATTTTGATTCAATCCTTGTACATAAAGTACTTTATTAATTGAGACAGCTTCTGGATCTCCAACTGTTCCAATACCAATGATTTTTCCTTTGGCATTGTCACCAAAAGTGACAAGTCCACCATATTTTTGAGTGAGTGTAGAGAAATTCAATGAGTTTCCTCTCATATGTCTTGAGCAGCCACTGTCCATATACCATATGTCCTTTTTGCTATTATGACCTGCTCTCTGCAAATACATTTACACAGATTGCTTTGGTACCCATATTTTTTTGGGTCCAGTAGTGTTAGCTATCAAGGATCTAGGAATCTAGACTTGCTTTGTTTTTCTAATTTCACATGAGTCGAATAGATCATTTGATACAAAATATTTCTTAATGCCTCTTATTTGGGGTTGTCTTAAGAAACAGTTTTTAGAAATATGTCCCCTTATTCCACAATAATTACAGTTTAGTCATTTTGCACTTGGAATTAAATAGTATTTGTACAGCTTGGGGTTTTCACCTTTACTGCCAATTCCAAATCTCTCATTTTTAATGACATTTTTCTCAAGAATTTCATTTAATGTATTTTCTCCTTTAGTAAAAACAAGGGCTGCAGTTTTATAAGTTTATACTTCAGATTGTAGTGATTTTATCTTCGATTCATAATCTGTATTTTTAGAATTAATTGAATCAAATTTTTCAGTTAACTCCTTATATTGTTTCATCATTGTATCTCTTTCATCAAAAACAACCTTATGAACATTATTTAAAGACATATTCTTCTTAAATAGACAGTCATATTTTTCTTCAATCATATTGTAGTAGGTTGCAAGTTTTTCATTAGGGTAATTAGATTCAGAACTAGAATCAGAAGAGTAGTATGATTGTACCTCATCTGTTTCTTCTATAAAACACATGTTGGCTTTCAGATTTGATTCCTCCTTCTCTGAGTCTGATTGACAGGTACTACTAGAGTTTTCAGATACACTCCAAGTAGCTTTCATGGCTTTCTTTTCCTTATGCTCATAGTCATTTCTTTTGAAAAATTTCTTTCTATTGTCTTCTTTTAGTTGAGCACAGTTAGGTCTGATATGCCCCATTTTCTTGCATTCATAGCATCTTACATCCTTATCATCTTTATTAACGGTTTTTTAAATCTTATTTTTTTCCATAGAATTTTGTGAATCGTCGAGCTAGTTGAGCCAATTCCATATCAGAATTAGATAACTCAGAACTCTCTGACTTCTCTTTTTCATTTTTCTTCATCTTTCTATTTTTACTCTGTGATGATGCTTTCAAGGCAGTATCTTCTCTTTTAATAAGCACTTTATGTTCATTAGCTTCATCTTCCATATCAGCTTCACATATCATTAATGTTCCAATCAATTCTCTCATGGTTAAATCTTTGACAGGTGTCGACTGTCTGATTGCTGCAGAGATTCCATTCCATTTTATAGAAAGTACTCTCAACACTTTTAAAGCTTGACCAGCTTGCTTAATAGGATCTCCCAAGTCAGTTATGTTATTGAAAATCTCTCTCAATCTTCCATTAATTTGAGTAATACTCTCACCTTCAACCATTCTGAATGTATCAAATTTAATTTTAGCAGTTTCATATCTCATTTCCCTGATATTGTTAGTTCCTTTGTAAGAAACAACAATAGTTTGCCACATTTCATATGATTTTGGGCATTGAGATACTCTGTTAAACTCATCAGGTCCTAGAACACATATAATTGCATTCATTGACTTCGAATTCATATCATATCCTACTTTAATAGATTCACTCCAAGTTTCAGGTTTTTCTGGCCTTTCATATGGAGTTAGAATCATAGAATAAACTCTATATAAAATATTTTTCCGATAGATGATCATTCGAGACTTCCAGCATCCATAGTTTTCTCCATTGAAGTATGGTTCTCTGACCATATACATTCCCTCTCTTATATCAGTTATCTTGCTCTGTGTATAATCACTTCCATCTTGTTAAATCTTTTTCAGAATGCTCAACCTATGATACCAATTGTTGGATTGGATTACACCAAATATACAAAAGAGGGGGGTGAATTGTTTCTTCTCAAAAACCTTTGCATGATTGTGTTCTACCTTTTAACATTAATTAGATAAAATGATGCAGCAGAAATTTAAATAGTAGAAACACAAGATATATAGTGGTTCGGGGAACAGAAGGCCCCTAGTCCACTCCACCAACGCTCTACTCCACGAGTTTAGTTATTTTCACTATCTGGTCCTCGTTTCAACAGACCGGTTCCCAACTGAGTACAATTAGTTGACACCTTTACAATCCAATAAAAAAAGCCTTATGGTTCACTTAAAGAACCTACATATCTTACTACGAGAATCCAATCACTCAAGAATAGAAAGAAAAGATTTTCGTATTTTGAAAATACTTTCCAGATGTTCTTCATAATTTCAACAGCATGAAATTGAAAGTAGATAGTTCTTTTCCTTCAGAAGTAATAATCTTCACATACAAAATGTTCTGAGTTGATCTCATTGCATTAGATATAGAAATATAATTCATAACATCAGTAGTAGAAAATTAATAGTAGATCTTCATTGTAGAACAAGTGAATCTTCTATCTCATTCCTTCCTCTTTTTAACAAATCGATCTTTGATGCATCTTTTGAACCAGCAGATCGGTGTGTTTCAGTAGTCTCTGTTTTTCTTCTCTTTTAGAATAATCAAAAGATCACAGACGGTCAACTTCTCCTATAAAATTAAATCCACAAAAGTCCCATTTTTACTCGTGATATTCAAACATTTTAATTTACAGAGCATTCGTAACTTCCCTGAAGACTTGGCATAAAAATCTCCTTTTAATTCGATTATCAAATCATTGATGAAACTGTTTTGAATTAGTCAAAATCGTATATTAAAATCAGCTTTAAATCTGGCTTGAAATCCGCCAAATAATCAGCGTATTTACCGTTGCATAAAAATATTGACTATAAATTCTCCTATGCCAAACGTAAGGTTAAGTTGAACTATATGCGTCCTCTGAACAAAAGGTTGATGACATATGTTGACAACGTAAACTTGACAACAAACTTAAGGTTCATTCCAAATGTAGGGTTGGTCATCCATACTTTTCTGTTAAACTTTCAAACGTATGATAAAAGATCCATACTTTTACTTTATCCATACTTTTCCAAGAACGTATGGTTGTTTATAAAAGTACGGTTGATGAACCATAATTTTGAGAAAAAAAACGTAACATTTAATATTTATGTATGGTTCTCCTTCCATACTTTTCTAATATCCCAAACGTAGGGTTCCTTCATAAAGTAGGGTTCTTCTTCCATACTTTTCCAATAACGTATGGTTGTTTAACCCTACTTTTTCCTTATCTCAAAAAGTATACATAGTTTCTATCATTACGCTACGTTTATCCACATAGGCTATGAACAGTGTTTCCAGAACACACACAAGAAGATTCTGAATAAGTAGCGCATGAACAATGTTTCTGGAACACGCTAAATATGCATAATTTAATAATAAATTCCTGTAATTTGAAGAGTTAAATAAAATGATAAATTCCTGCAAAATTCTTAACAAATAAAATCATTAGAAAATAATTAAGGGTATTTTTGAGCATCAAAATTATCATAAAGAGATAGAGTATTAATATAAACTCCCCCTTTAAATAACAATATTATGTATTGTTTAAAACAACACTTGATAAACGTACACTTCATTATATAACAAGGTTGCAGGTTTCTTTTGTGACTTCATTATACAGAAAGGCCATGGTAATTATGATATACTTAATTATATGGTAAGGCTATTTAATATATGTAAATTTAGTTGTAAGAAAATTAATTTTCGACATGATATGGTTGGATGTACTGCTAGGCCATGATAATTGTTTAATTTTCTTATAGTTTCCTTGTTAGAAGATTAAATATTATGTAGGGAGACTTAAGGGAAAATATGGTATTAGGGGTTAAATTAGACATGTCCCATGATAATTCACACATATGATAAATATTACTTACACTTGTTTAGCATGATTCGTTGTTCTTCTAAGAACTGTATAGTAATTTGGGTGGAAACCTACTGGGATGTTTATCTCACACCCTGTTTGTGCCTCCTTAGGAACCAAACCGACTATATAGTTGTATGTTATGTTAGTGGGAAGCACCCTAGTATAGGTTGGTGATCATTTCTTCAAATAAGGGGTGCATGGGACCATCCTAATCCTTTTGATACTACGATCACTTTTTAAACATTGTTTTTAATTTTGGATACCTGTATTTTATTGTATTTCCACATACATTTTTTTCTATTTTCTAGATACATGTATCATCTGCATCATGGTATATGATCCATATTTTGATCTTGTTATCTATTTATGCTATGTATTAATTGTCTTATTTTTAACTGATTATGAAATCATTATGTTATTGGATTCCATTGTGATATACTTTGGTAATGACGGCATAGTCTCCCCACAAACACACCTAGGCCCCCGCTGCTAGTCGGAAACTTCTGTCATTTGGGGAGATGTTCTTGAGGCCATGTTGCCAACAAGGCTCAGGGCACTGTTGAATGTCATTTGGGTCCAGGAAGTTACATAAGACATCCTTAGTGCCAGATTATTGGCTTCCCTTATGTGAATATCATTTTTACTATTCTCAGATTCTTGGTTCATGAATATTTTGATAACATTATCTCTTTAGGTCTGATGCTTTTGAGACATATTTATGGATGATTTCTACTGAATACCTCATCTTTATAGAGTGTTGATCTTTTATTGTATCTTCCTTGGAGAAATTCCATTATAGGATGTCAGCTTTGGTGGATTTCTCTAGCTGGAGTATGAGGTGAAATGTGGAGCTCCCAGTTCTCCCCATCCTCGGACATGAAGACTAGGAGATACATTGATAATTAGAAAATTTAATTTATAAAATGCACTATGGTATTGTAGTTTAATATCCTTCTAATTACTCTATGATTTGGGCCATTGTACAGCTGCAAGTGACTCCATGGGGGGTTGGGAGAAGAATATCCCAACACATTATCATGGTCTACCTACCTATCCGGAGTTGGGAGAGTAACATTGAGATGGTACTCCCATATCAACATATTTGACAACAAGTGTTGAATGAAATGGGTCAGGGATACTATCCTTTTTTTGGATGATGAAACATCTTTTAAAAAGGTCGAGGTATATATCCTATTCAACTATTGAGACACCATTTATATTTAAGCCAATTATGGTTAAATTAAATATGATTCTATGATAGTAAATCAAGAAATACCTGAAGAAAATGTTAATAAGAAAAAAGGTGAGTAATCAATAAATTTGGATCCATGTTTGGGATGCTTTCATTTTGTGAGAGCATGAATGGGGTCTAAAATATGGATGACATATTATGTTTACTAAGTATTCAAGTCAATTTTACCATTTTGGTTTTCATCCCATTTGTGAAGGTTATATTTTCAGTGGTTTTTTTCATGTAATGGGAACCAACCATTGGATACTATATTTATAATGACTCATGGAGAAACATTCCAAAGGCATGAGCTCAATGGGGAACCTAGCCAATGATACATAAGAATTCACATTTTTCATGTGGATGTGTAGATAGGATCATCACACACTTTTGGTATAAATTGGTTCCTATTCTTTGAATCTCTTATAATATTAATTTATGTAATTTTCATGAATCCATTATTCTTTCCCTATTATGACATGGGTCTCCACTGAATTAATAAATATTATTAGTATGCTTGGATTTAGAATATGTTGTAGGTATATAAGGTTACTCACAGATGAAGATATCTATATGTATACGAGGTTCTCCATTAATGGTACCTTGTTAAGGATGGAATATAGATTCTCTGGTCATTTATTTTTATGATGCCAGTTTTATGCAATGCATTGGGTCCATCGAGAAATGACTGTCATCCATGAAGACCAGAATTTTTTGGATATCAGGATCACAACTATAAAATGGGATTCCTATGTATCTTTATGAATGGAATTATAAACCACTTATTTTTGTGTGACATAAAGTGAAACATAAACATTAAAGGTCATGTGACGAGAACCAATCAGTTAAGTTTAACATTATTTTGAAATGACATCTTGGTGAAAGGTTCCTAGTAAATTTTTGGTGTTGGGATTATGCTGATATGGCCTAAACGAATCCATATGGGATGTGGTATCCAAAGTGGGTAATGATGTTACAAATAATATGGACAAATAATTATGGTGAATAAATACAACCAAAAGTAATATATACCTTTGGGTTAGATGAGAATCTACGGGTGATATGGTGCAAAAATAATTTGGGTGAATATGGGTGTTGGGCTTGGACATCAGCGTTGCTACCTACATATCCAAGTTAGTCAAGAATCCAAGACCACGTAGTTTAGATATTTGGGTCTTATAACATTTTGAGAGGCCCATTTTATTACTTCACTATGAATACATCCCTTTGATGCATTGTATCTTGGGAAATATGACCCTTAGGGAGGATAATAACATAGTTTTGGGGATTACACCTAGTAAGAGGCCCATTAGTAGAAGTGTTTGGGGATTATAACAAATAGAGTTTCAATTGATTGGGATTATTTAGATATAACAACTTCTACTAACCCGAAATCCAATTTGATATATTATTTTAGTGAGTAACAACTGGAAGCAATAAAGTTGGAAACCACACAATATACTATATCCACTAGTGTAAAATACCAAAGTGATGAGATAGAGAGTGTGATTTGGAACCTATCACCTCTCTTGTTTTCCAACCCTAGGATTATGAATAGGAGGATGGTTTAGCCCCCAGCTGGGGGATTAATCTAAATGGGATTATTTTATCTTGATTTTAGGGATGATGGGAGAAGGATCCAAAACTAGACCCAATCTGAAATAAAATAAGGTGTTTAACTTCAATATCTAAAGTGAGGAGGTCCTTAGAACAACCTCTAAGGTTGGGACCATATCTACCATATAAATTTATGCTTGAGGAAATTTTGAGGATCCACATTGTTAAGGAGGTTACTAATAGTACATAATTTACCATGGGTATATATACTCTAGAGGACACACTATTGTGATCATACATATCTAATGTTTTTGGTAGTGGTATTAACCTAATACCTTAGAAGGGGGAACATTTAGGGATTTTATGTTGATGGATAAGGAAATTAATCTAGTTTAAGGAGGGACCAAGGTGGGGCTAAATATTACACTGGGGGAAATAAATGATGGATGGAAAGAAGAGAACCCAATGATTTCTCATTATACATATCATTTTACAACATCGGATGGGGTTCCCTCCATGTATAATTTTTTTTACATGGGCCTAGGTTCCTTCCACATAGCAATTTATTGTGCACGATTAAGTTGATCCCAAATATATTTTTCTATAAAGGGAAAGGATCCTTCCACAAATCCTTTGGCTACACAGTGTGATATCCTACAATGATTTTTTTCACTTATGGTTCATGTAATAGTTTCAATTTTTTTTGGTTATTCGAATGGTTGAGTAGATCCACATTATAATTTAACATTATGTTATAAAATTATTATCTATAAATCTATAGATATCACAAGTCCTCTATCATTTACTCTTCATTTTCATAGTTATACATGGGGGTTTTATAGAGGTATAGATGAAATTTCTTGTTGAGATAGAAGGGAGTCCACATAAATCTCTGTGATTTATTTTTAGGGATTCCCAAAAGGTAACCCTAGGCCACAAATGAATTTTGTTTGTGAGATCTTAAAATGGATGTCTTGACCCATAGATTTTTTTAGGGTGCTGCAAAACTCAATCATAGATCATAATAGACACTCCATTTATGGGATCAAGAAAACAAATTCAAAACTCTTAAATGATTTTTAATTTTCTGGATTTTTAAGAGAGAGTTACACAAAAAAATAGCTTTTTTTTTGGGGATGTATTGGGGAGAAATTGGCCAGATAGAAAGGTCCCTATGTAAATCTAATCCCTATTTTGGGACATTTCATACTCTAAAAAATTTATAATCTTTTTAGGGTGGATTATACCCCTAAAAAATTCATCCAACAATTTTCATATTACATTAATAGTTTTCAATTTATAACAAAGACTATAAGGTTTTTAAATATGATTATTGTTTCTCAGTCCATGATTTTTGGTTTTTGTCAATGGATAGAGACAGTAAAATAAATGTTAAATTTTATGGGTAATGGAATGATTTAAATCATGAGAAATAATATAAAACACAAGTTGGAAGGTGAAAAATTATGATTTATCTTAATAATATAACTTACTATATAATTAATAACCTTAAAATGGGTGAGTTTACAAACACACATGAGAAGACAAATATGGAGTTTCCTAAATATCATAGAATAAATAATATTATTCTTAAAAAATGTTGATAATATCAGTCTATTTGCATAAAGGAATATATCAAAATAATGGAGAGATGTTTTGTAATGTATATAATTTTTCCATGTATTAGTTTTATATACTATAAAGAATTATTACAAGGCCATAAATTTTGATGGCATGCGATTCCAAGGCATGGGGAGCCTGGAATTGTGGTTTTAAATTTTTTTAAGTTAAATGAGTTTCCTAGTGTGTGTGGTTGTGGAAGTTACAAAAATGGTGCCCGAATTAATAATATAAGGGAATAGTTGCGTCTGAGACAAAAACTTTACCTAAGAATGGGTTTATCCTTGACAGGCGTGAGTTGAGGGAAAATGTTAATTTTCTAACGTTTTTAGTAAAATAAAATAAAATAAAATAATTCCAATAGTTTATTTTATTTTATTTGGAAACATTCACTGCAGTGCAGCAACGTGGTATCTATTTCAATAATTACAGACACACTATAATGACTCAAAAAAAATAATGATGGATCATTAAGGGTGTATCGTGATGGAATAATGAAATGTGTTCCCTCGTTTTAAGGGGTTATTCAAATTTCAGTCATTGGTAGAAAATTGAGGGGATCTCTGTATAATTCTTGACGATTTAGAGGAGAACCCATTGGTAGATGATGATGATGTGATCTATCAACACATCTCATATTCAAGAAACCTTGCCAATGAATGTGACACGACGATTGTTTTTCCACAAAATCGAGGTAGGGGTAGTTATTTAAATTATTATTTTCCAAATTCTTCTATTATATGATGAACGTGAACCAACCCACAAAGAGGTTGATCTACACAACGTGTGTTCTTACGGGTGGGTGTAGAATTTCTATTTCTTTTGGGGTTTTAATTCGGTATTTTATCTTCTGTTAATTATTTATTGTTTTTTATTTTCCTATTAATCCAATTAATGGGAGTGCATTGACGCTTTGAAGAATGACCGTAGAGGTGCATTCCTCCATTGTTCACGGAATCTCTTCCATGTTTTTAAACTCATGTTCTTTGCATTCTTTGCAGGTTTATGAATAACGGACTATTACACATACATTTCACAATAAAAAAATCCGATGTTTGAGATTCGACATTGTGAAGACTCTACAGAGATGTGACAAAGATGGTGACAAAAAAATCGACATGGTTCAGATGAAATCGTTCTTCGACCGTACTTCATGCAGATGATCGAATCACATTTTTGGGCCCGATCGAACACATGAAGCCTTCCCGAACATTGATAAGATGGAAGAGTGACCTTTAATTTTTAATTTCAGGGCAAACAGATCATCAGATCGAGGATCGTACCATCACCCGAGGTGTGACAATGGAGGTTCACATTTCTAGAAAATTACAGAACACATGGCATGTATCTCGAAGAACACGTTGTGTGGGACTAGCTATGTGGAGTCTAGGGTTTCGGGAGATAGGTAGGTATCACACTGTCTGTGACCCCTAAAACACATTGTGTGAGCCCTTCCCTGAAGCTCCACATATATCTTGGGTGATACATGGACACTGGGTGGAGTACCTGACCATGTACTCCACCACATAGCTTGACTAGGCTAGTTACATGGGTTATCCCATCTACCGGTTACACATGATGTCCTACGCAGGTTGAAGTCATGTAATGTCACATGGCTTCATACATGGAAGAAACCTCGGTTACTCAGACCTGAAATGTGGTCCGTACTACATGCCTGTGTACTTACATTTGACATGAGATGTTCTTTATGAATGAGGATATTTCACATGAGTAGTACCCAAAGTCGTGAGACACGGTGTGTGACCCATACTACATGTCACGTATATCGTGAAACTTATCATGATCCTCTTTTCCTTCATTCCTTGTACATGATTCTTTTTGGTTTAGTGCCCCTTTTTCTCGTTCCACTAAAGGTTGAGTATCTTTTCCATTCATAAGAGTATGATGCCTTCAGTAGGACTTTCTGAGATAGAGTCAGGTATCCCTCCGAGAGGCCCATAGTAGGATCATCTATTCATTCATGACCCTAAGTAGAGTCAGGTATCGACATGACTAATCCCACAGGACATTGATCCTCAAATGTTTAGGTGAATCCAGATGAGTCACGGTATCCTCCAAGGCCCTGGCAGGAAATAATCATCTTTGTATCGTGATCATTTCCCACTCAAGAGTGTGTTCTCTTAGAATGAGTGTATCTATCTCTCATGACCTTTCCTAATTAACAATACTCCTTGGAAGAACGTCATTAGGGCCATCAGACTCGTGGAATGAGTTATCCCAGACGAGGGCTTCATGGAACCGTCAAACTGAATCCCAAGAGGCGATATGTGGTTGTGTGACTTGTGTCTAGACTTTGGGTATGAGTTTTGAGTATATAGTGATTATTTTTCTATTATTATATGTTAATTAGACATATATTGTGTAGATATTACTGTACCTTTACTTTTTGTATTGATTTGTGGTTTTTTGGGACCTCTATTGAGTATTTTTATACTCACACATTAATGGGATTTTCCCACACGTGTTGTGTCTTGTAGAGATGAGTGGCCCTTTGATAAAGTCTAGGGTGGACCCGGACCGGACCGGGCATTCTGAGTTCCCTATAGGTTGAGGTGTTCCTATGGCTATGAGTAGTAGTCCCAATACCTCTTTGTGCTTACATCTTAGACATTGTAGTTTAAAGACTCTTATTTTTATGGGATTGTATTCTGGCCCAGTTTTACTTTCTACACTTTACTTCTGTTGCACTGTGTTTGTTGGGTTTAGTTGTATGTATGCATTTTGTTCCTTAGTGGTTTTTACATTTCAACATTGGTGGTCTTGGAGTTGTGTGCATGTGTATAGGTACATAGGCAATGCCTCCTATTTTAGTAATATTCCTACTCAATGCTTGTCACCAACCCTTGGCCTATTAGAGGCAAGCATGGGGAGTCACGGTGTGGGCCCAACTGGGATGGGTCGTGGCAGAGAGGTGTTAGAGGTGGTAAGTTCTACCTTATGAACTAGAGTCTCTGAGATTAGTTTGGGGAAAGATTGTTAAGTGTTTCGAGCTTGACCTTCAGGCCAGAGACTCTAGTGTTGGTGTGGGCGGTCAATATATCCATGCACTAGGACTCTAATAACATGATCTTCAAATCGGTGCTTAAAAACACTAGTTTTGGGGAAATAAAAGAATGGTACATGTATCAAATAGGATTGGGTTTTGTTTTCCATGTCCTTTGTGCTAGCTATCCAAATATACTCATTGACCATGGTAGATATTTTTTCCTTACACGATGCCTCTGTGATGAATACCCACTAGGATTCAGTATCTCGATCATGAGGATGACCCCCTCAGTAACGAGGCTTTGATATAGGGACTAGTTCCCCAGGTGTTTCCTCCATGTGGTGCACCTGCTATCCCATGACTAGTGGAGTATCCCGCAGTACCTACAGTACCGACAGACGAGGGGCACATTCTGAGCGCACTCCATGAGTTACAGACATAGATAATCCTCAGGTTCCATTGTGATCCTGAACCTTAGGCAGCAAAGGACTAGATTGAGGCAGTGACCAGTGTTTTCCAACTAGTGAGGATAACAATAGACTAGATGGTGATTCCAGGAGTGATCATTCTGCAGGGTTCAGCATGACGATGGTAGAGTCTGACCACTCAAACCCACGGTGTGGCAACTCTTTCCTAGACGGAGTTTGAGAGACTCTTTAGGGATGAGTTCTCTCCAGTTACACTAAGAGCCGTACATATCCAGGAGCTACTTCGGCTATAGTAGGGAAGTCTGACAGTATCTGACTATTCATCAATGTTCACCAACCTCGTCAGGTACTCGATTGATGTGGTCAGGGATAAATAATTCAGAGCTCAGACCTTCGAGTGAGGTCTACGATGGGACATTCGTGCTATTGTCGTTCCTACAGTAATTTAAACATATGCTTGAGTACTTGAGTATGCCACGGTGATCTAGAGATTCTTGGCAGAGCAAAGACAACCAATGGAATTCAATAGCTATAGGATAGGTGAAGAGACCTCAGAAGTAAGGAGCCGACATCCGGCACTAGGATTAAGATGTGAGAGATATCATAGGAGGACCCAGGACAAGGGATCGATCATCCAGGGAACTCAGGCTTGATCTAGTCAGCCTAGGGAGAGGCGATGATACTCGTGTGATGGTTGGGGATATCTCTCTAGAGACTGTCTGACCCGTCAAGTTGTTGATAGAGAGGCGGTGGATGGACCAAAAAGGCATAGGTAGAGAGTGGAGTAGACAAACCTGCCAGATGGTGGAAGTAGCAGTGGAGTAGGGAGAGCTGCAGGTGGGGGAAGATGCTTCTATCTACGTTCACCACCACCCCCAAGAGGTCTACACTAGGCTCATGGAGCTTGGGGATAGGGGTGAGGACAACTACATGCAGTCGAGGCGTACAACCCAGTGACTATAGGGATGATTCGAGGTACAATCTATGTCTTTTATACCTTTTTTTTAATTATAGACACATGTGAAAGTCATTCCTTCCTATCCACTTGTCTTGTGTGAAACCGTAAGATCCCGGCAGAGCTGTTGACTCAACCCTTAGGCTTGGATACACCTACCGAAGGTGACTCGATTATCACACTCATTTAAATATAGTGTGATCTTACCCTTGTATGTGATATTTTCAGTTGGAGCCTCTTTGTGGAAGTGTCAAGGTCTTACGACGTCATTCTCAGAATGAACTCACAATCTTCAGTCCATGACTAGATTAACTGCTTTAGGTAAAGAGTGTGGTGTCTCCACAACGATGAGACTGTGTTTTGCTTTATCGGTGAAAAGGATACCAAGAAAGCACATAATGGGCTCATGCATATGAGGGTTCAATCAACCACTCATGATTTGGCTAGAATTACCATCAAAGTAACAGATGTAGTGAGCTTCTAGTTCCCAGTAGTAGTTGTTGAGTATGAAGAGTTATTTTCTGAAGATGTTCCAGTAATACCTATCTATCGGTAGACCGACTTCTACATCGACTTGCAGCCCAAGAAAGAACCAATATCCTCACCAACATATCAAATCGCTCCTGTAGAGATTCATGAGATGAGGGTGTAGCTAGCGGATATGCAGAGGAAGGGATTCGTGAGAACCAATATTTCACCCTGGGTGGCCCTAGTTTTGTTTTCCAAGAAGGCAGATGTGAGTTTGAGGTAGTGGGTGGATTACCAGAAATTGAATCAGGTGATGGTGAAGAAAAAGTATCCAATTTTGAGGATCGATGACCTCTTCGATCAACTAAGAGGGGCACCATGGTTCTTAACATTTGACCTTAAATTAGGTTACCACCTGTTACGAGTACGGGATGAGGATATACCAAAGATGGATTTCAAATTCTATTACGGTCAGTATGAGTACTTGGTGATGCCTTTCAGCATAATGAACATCCCTAAAGTGTTTATGGGACTTATAAATTGGCTCTTCTAGTAGCACTTGGACCGGTTCGTAGTGGTCTTCATCAACGAAATCCTTGTGTACTCGACGTTAGAGGAGGAGCATGCGAGACACAAGCGGATGGTTCTAGACGTATTCCGAGAGCACCAGCTTTATGGGAAGTTTTTTAAGTGCCAATTTTAGATTCATGAGGTCCACTTTTTGGGGCATTTTATCTCAATAGATGTAGTTGTTATGGACCTAGCTATGTGTAGGGAGTGTTAACATGTGAGCTGCCTTGGAGCGTAATGGAGGTGCAGAGCTTTCTTACGTTGGCAGGATATTACCAGAGATTCATTTCTAATTTCTCCTAGATATCAACACTGATTACACCCCTGACCAGGATGGGGCAATCCTTCATATAGAAGGATAAGTGATAGCATGATTTTGAGAAATTGAGACAAAGATTGAAGATCGCCCTGATCTTGATATTTCCGGAAGAGGGGGTCGAGTACATAGTTTTTTGCGAGGCATTAGAAGCTAGGATTGGTTGTTTCCTGATGCGGGTATAGGTGGTGATTGCTTATGGTTCACGCCATCTAGTCCCAAATGAGTAGAACAATTCAATCCATGATCTCGAGTTGGCAGCGGTGGTCTACACATTGAAGATGTAGAGACACTACCTTATGGGCTAGTGGGTTATCATCTACTCTGACCAAAAGAGCCTCAAATACATATTTTCGTAGAAGTATCTGAATATGAGATTTATGCGTTGGATATAGTTCATCCAGGAAAATTATTTATAGATCATATATATGTTTGGGAAGGGGAAAAAGCTAGCATATGCTCTTAGAAGGAGATCGAGCACACATCTATTGAGTGACGTAGTGAAATAGTTGGACTCATTATAGTTATCCTTTGTAGATAGAGAGGATGAAACATACCTTCAGTAAAAAAAATTCACCACTCCAATGTTATAACGAGTTAGGGAGGCATATCTAGGGGATGTTTAATGTGAGGATTTATGTGCCCAGTTATCCACATGACATGTGTCTGATGGATATTCGCAAGGTGGAGAGCATATTTTTTTTTCAGAGGACACCCTTTTTTACTAGAGGAATTTCAAGAGGATGTCCTAAGGGAGTTTCATACACCCCTTTGGTGGTACACCCTAGCATGGTGAAGTTGTACCAAGATCTATGATGGCAGTTCAGGTGGTCAGGCATGAAGAAGGCAATAACAGAAATCATTTCTCAGTGCCTTACGTGCCAGCAGATGAAGGCTGATCATGGAGTTCCAGTAGGGTTATCTCACCCCTTATAGGTAACTAAGTGGAAGTGTTATGGTATATAAATGGACTTCGTGAAACGATTACAATGGACGTACAAGAGACATGATTCCATCTGGGTGATCATTGACATACTCACCAAATCGTCCCACTAACTAGCTATCAGGGAGCAGAGTTCTGTAGAGATATTGGGACACCTCTACATGCATGATATCGTTCGTCTTAATTGTGTCCCTTCGACAATATTGTCATATCACGATGCTTTTTTCACATCCTGTTTATGAAAGGGATTGAAGGAGGACTTCGAGACTCAACTATGCTTGAGCACAACGTTCCATCCTTTGAGAGATGGTCAGACAGAAAATACCATTAATGTTCTAGTTGATTTGTTGTAGTCCTGTATCTTGTACTTTGGTCACAGTTAGGAGGACCACCTATAGTTGGTGTAGTTTTCTTACAATAATATCTACCACTCCACCATTGTTATGACACCATTCAAGGATTTATATGGGAGACCCTATCATTCACCACTTTTCAAGACCGACCCTAAAGTGTCAGCACTCATGGGTCTAGAATTGGTGCGAGCTACCACCGAAAAGGTGTAGATCATCCATGAGCAGATGAAGACTGCACACATCCAGAAAACATTTTATGCTGAAAATTAACGGATACCTCTATAGTTCGGGGAGGGAGATCATGTCTTTCTTCGGGTCTCACCTCAATGAGGGTTATCGAGATTGAATGGGGTGGAAAGATATCTCTGAGGTTCATTAGACCTTTCTAGATACAACACAATAGTTGGAGAGGTGGAATACCACCTATCTCTACTACCACAATTGCACTGGGTACATGATGTCTTATATGGGTCATAGAGAAGGATTTTTATGTATAAATCATCACACGTCATCGATTGGGGTGAGTTGGACATCAAGGATGAAGAGACCTTTGTTGAGTACTCGATGTAGATCAAGGATTTACAGGAGAGGATCCTTTATGGGAAATCGATTCCCTTGGTGTGCGTCTAGTGGAAGCATAAGAATCTTAAGAAGAGAACGTGGGAGAGGGAGGCTCAGATTCATGCCTAGTACCAACATATTTTTTAGTAGCTCTTGTTTTGGAATTTTGAGGATGAAAATCCCTAAGGTTGGGAGAATTTAATGTGTTGTATTTTTCCATGTATTATTTTATAAATATTATATTGAATAATTACGAGACCAAAATTTTCAACGGTGTGTGATTCTGAGGCCAAGTGAACCCAGAATGAGGATTTAAACTTTTTTTAAGGTAAGTGAGTTGGTAGGTGTGAGCGGCTGTGGAAGTTTCGAAACAGATGCCCAGATTAAAAATATGAGGGCACCGTTGCATCTGAGATGATGTATTTACCTAGGAATGGGCCGAACCTTGACTGACGTGGGTTGACGAAAAAATTTAATTTTCAGAAGATTTTAGTAAAATAAAATAAAATAAAATAAAATAAAATAAAATAGAATAAAATAATTTGAAAATATTATTTGATTTTATTTGGAAGCATTTGCTGCATTTAAACGATGGGGAAGTTGTTTCGATAATAAATTACATGCCATAATGACTCAGAAACAGTAACACTGACTCATTAATGCCTCAGTGTGATGGAATTCTGAAACACGTTCCCTAAATTTAAGGGGTTACTCAAGTGTTTTTCAATGGAATAAAATTTAGTGGAACTCTGAATAATTCTTGGAGATTTGGAGGGGAACCCGTTCGTGGACGACGACGACACGATCGATCGACACCTATAAAATTCTATGAACCTTTGCAACAAACATGATGTGGAAATCATTCATCAACCGAATCACGGTATGGGTTGTTATTTCAATTATTCTTTTCTATGTTCTTCAATTTAACGATGAATGCGGACCAACCGACAAAAAGGTTTATCCATAGAACGTGCGTTCTTGTAGGTGGGTGTAAAATTCCCATTTCTTTTTTGGGATTTAATTTGATAATTGATCTCATGTTAATTGTTGAATTGTTTTTGATTCACTTGTTAATTCTATTAATGGTAGAAAATAGATGCTTTGATGAATGAAGGAGGAGGTGAGTTCCTCCATTTTTCATTGAATCTATTCCTTCCTTTTAACCCCGTGTTCTTTGCGTTCTTCATGGGGATATGAACAACAAACTTTTGTGTGTCCTTTTCACAATTCAATGATCAAAAATTTGAGATTCGACATCGTGAAGTCTCGATAGAGGTGTGACATAGATGGCATCGGAAAATTCGACACGGTTCATAAGAAATTGTTCTTCAACCTTTCTTTTCACGGATGATTGAATCACATTTTGGGGGTTGATCAAACCCCTGAAACCTCTTGGAACATTGATAAAATGGCGGTGTGACCTTGAATATTGATTTTTTGGGGAAAAAGATCATCAGATCGAGGATCAGAGCATCACCCGAGGCTCAGCGATGGAGGTTCATGTTTCTATAAATTTCCAGAACACATGACCTATATCCCAAAGAACATGTGGTGTGGGACCAGTTGTGAGGCATCTAGGGTTTTTGGAGATAGACATGTATCATATGGAATTTGACCCCTATAACATGGAATGTGGGCCCTTCCTCAAAGTTTGATGTGTATATCAGGCGACACATGAACTCGGGGTGGAGTACTGATCCTTGTACTCTACTACTCAGTTAGACCATGCCGGTTATATAGGTTATCGCATTTACCAGTTAAATGGGATGGACCACGTAGGTTGAAGATGTGTACTAGCACACAACCACATACACATAGGGAATCCTGGTTACTCTGACATGACATGTGGTTCATCCAACATGTTGTGTACTTACCTTTTGACACGACATGTTCTTTCTAACTCGGGATATTTCACACAGGAAGTACCCAGAGTCATGAGACACAGAGTGTGACCCATACTACACGTCATGTATATCCTAGAAAATTGCTTGATCCTCTTTTCCTCCATTCATTGGACAATTTTTTTTTTTGGATTAGTTCCCCTTTTTCTCATTCCTATGAAGATTATGTACCATTTCTATTCACAAGAGTATGATCCCTTCAGTAGGGATTCTCGAGAGAGTTTGGTATCCCTAAAAGAGGCCCCGAACGAGATCCTTTACCCATTCATGACCCTAGGTAGAGTCAGGTATTGAAGTGACTATTCCCATAGGACGCTGATCTTCTACTTAGAAGGTGAATCCAGATGAGTCATGGTATCCTCCATGGCCCTAACAGTGAATCCTCATACGTGTATCGTGATCTTTTCCCACTCAGGAGTGTGTTATTTTAGAATGAGTATATCTATAACTCGTAACCATTACAAAAAAACAGTACTTCTCAGATGAATGTCATAAGTATCGTCAGAATCGTGGAGTGCGGTCTCCCAGATGAGTGCTTCATGGAACCTTTGAATTGAATCCATAGTTGAGGTATTCAGTTGTGTTACTTGTCTCTAGGCTTCAGGTCATAGTTTTGAGTATATCTAGATTGTGTTTCTCTTGTTATATGTTCAATAAACATATACTGTGTAGATATGACTTTACCTTTACTTTGTATATTGCTTTTTGGTTTATGGGGTCCTCTACTGAGTATTGTTATATTTACCCCTGCACGAGATTTTCCCACACTTTTCATGTCTTTTGAAGATGAGTGGCCTTTTGATGGATTCTTGTGTGGACCAATACCAGACCAGACTTTCTGAGATCCCTAGAGGATGAGGTGATCCTACAACTACAAGCAGTAGTCCCAGTACCTCTTTGTACTTACAGTTTAGACTTTGTAGTTTCCAGACTCTTATTTTTGTGGGCTTGTATTCTGGCCCAGTTTTACTTTCTGCACTTTACTTCTGTTGTACTATGTTGGTTGGTTTTAGTTTTATGCATGCATTTTGTCCCTTAGTGGTTTTGACATTTCAAAATTTGTGGGCTTGGAGATGTGTGCGTGTGTACCAGTACTAAGGAAATGCTTCCCATGTTAGTAATATGCCCAATTGGTTCTAGTCACCAGCCCCTAGCCTATTGTAGGCGGTCTTGGGAAGTCATAGCATAGACCCCACTGGGACAGGTTATGACACATTTTCTATGGGTAATTAGTTGATAAGGGAAAATAATGAGTTCAATGGAGGGATATGTTTTTCATACCAATGTACCATCTATAGTTAAATTTATCATTTTTTGTGAATATCATAATTACCCAGCAAATTTTCTTATCCAAGGGTCAACAATCTAGACTTGGGAAGAGATTATTCTATTTCAATCATTAATGTGAAATGATTGATGTTTTTATGTGTATTATGTTTGTAATGTGGTATATCTATAATATTATGGGTACAAAAGTCAAAAATAATCTATGGAATTTTCAACAATTGTATTGATTTATATATTTCAAAATTTGCATTGAATGGTAGAAATAACTAAAAAATTGATTTAGTGGTATGGAAATAATTATTAATTAGAATAAATAAACAATTTACATTTATTATTTCAATGAGATAATATTGGCGACAATAAAATTGGTTAGTGATTTGATGAAATAGTGTTTTAGGATTTATTTGATAATAATTATTAAATTTTTTGATATATTGAATATATTCAGATTCCTAATTGTTTATTTTAGGAATAAGGATTTTAGAATAATATATGTTTTCATGTGAGGTTAAATTTATATTTTTGGATACCATTATGGTATTATAACCCCTTTTATGGTTATAGGTTAAAGAATTTTGAGATCATTTCATCCTTTTACTGGTTTTATTGAAGAATAATATACTGAGGTTTAAATAAACCTTTGTTTTATTTTATTATTTTATGTTATCTTAATTGTATAGTGAGATATAGATATACTTGATGGTTGAAAAATGATTCATTGACAGGGTGATATATTAAGGATATTTATCATCATGATAATAATTACCTTTCGAGTTTGTTTATAAATTTGATTCATTATATTTTGGTTAATATTAATATATAATAATGTTATATAGTTATTTACTATTGGGATTAATGATATTTTGGGAGATTATTATTTCAGATTTTATAAATGTTACCTTTAGGTTTAACATGTTATTTAACATGAATCGTTATTTTGAAAAAATGAAATTAATTAATTCTCAAAGTGAGATGAAAGGTATGAGGTAACCATTGAGGATAAAAAAAATTTTAATATATATAATATTAAGGTAATTTTGGATGTAGGGTTATTTATTATATGATTAAAATATAACCTTTGTGATTATTGTAGAAATGTTTATGTTAAATTTATTATTTCGTAAAATTAAGGATTATATGTTTTAAATATTATCTTAAAATTTGATATTCATTTTTCATTAGTTAATATTTAAATACATAAGGTACAAATTTATATCATTTTTTGGATTATGAAGTTGATTTCACTACTTTGGGAATACGAACAAAGTTCTTCAATACTAATAATTTAGAGAAAATATGATATTGAGAGGAAAATTGATTAAAGGATGAAACATTACTTTTCGTGTCTCTAATTGTTTCTTATTATATAATGTAAAATAATTCCTCCAAAATATTAAAATGATATGGAAACATAATAATTTCATAATACTACCATTTGGGATGAATTGATTTTATTTTTCTCTCCTATTTGATTTACAATGTTATAGCCATTAAATTTCTCATATCATTCACTTTAATATAATCAATGATATATGAATATTAGTTTTACTCAAATTCAATATTTTAAAGGCACACTAATGCTATTATAATTTTAAATCTTGTTACATTATATTCTAAATGCACTTCACAATTTTTCATTACCTCTCTTAAAATATTTTTAACCATTTTTATAATGTTCATTTTCAGTAATGAATATTTTAAAATATCATACAATTGAATGTTGAGAACAAGTTCAAATTTTGTATAAAAAAATTATTAATTAGAGGTAGAATGTTATAACCCATAATTTAATGATATAGTTCGCCATAACTTTATTTCTTTTATAACTTTCTTTATTTTCACAACTGAGTTAAAAATGATGGTAATATAAAATTAAAATATTATTATTTGACGAGACATTAATCACTAACCCACTAGACCTGTTAGAATGAATAGGATTGACTAAATTATGAAAATTATATTGTTTAAACCTGTTTAAAATTAATTCATTAGTCAATAATTAATGAAAAATGAAAATAAAAAACATTTGAAAATGAATTAGATGTTTTTCAAAAAACAATTATACAAGAAATATATTTTAATATTAATAAATTTAATTAATCGCTATAGGTGAATTATTTTAATGAAATTTATATATTATATATTTAATGAAATAATATAAAATTCATATAATTTGTTTTCTAGGCTTGTTATTATAATAAATCCTATTTTATGCTAAAAAATATATGATTCTACAAATCATTTTACATCGTGTGTTGGTTAATGAATTTTAAAATAAAATTTTCCAGTTATAGTAATTGAAATTTGAAAAATGTATTCCGTATTTGGGATGAGGAGTTAAAAATTTGGTGAATAGGTACCATTTATTTGTAGTTATTATGACTATAATTTTGGGTAAGAATTATCAACCTTGTAAATGGTGAATCGGGATAACATAAGATTAAAGTAAATGTCAAGGTCCAAATTTTTCATCTTAATTATAATTGGATAAATTTAGTTCAATAATAACCACCTTGGCCTCAAAATTAATTTTTTAAGGGACACTTATAAATGAAAATGTTCTATATAATATTTAAAGAAAATTAAAACACAAAATTTCACTCTATTACTTTTGAATATCTTTTATTTATTCAGTTAGCGATGAAATAAATTTTTGAATGAAAATTAAGGGTCAATTTGACAATGATTATATTATTTTCATGATTTAAATTTTTTTATAACTTTTATACACTATATAACAATATGAAATTCTTAATCTGTGCAGACACAATATTTCGTCAAGTAATTAAAAATTAAAATAAATTATTTCAAAAATATATAATGTAAAAAAAATTATATTGTTATAGTGATCCATTATTTTGGTGAATATAACATAATATTATTATTTTAATTTATTATTTGTAGTTAAATAATTTTCTTGGGGTCTTTATTTGAAAATTAAATGAATAGTGTCAAACATTATAATGATATCAAATAATTTGAAAATACTAAAAATTTTAAAATTGTAAAAGGTTGATACGATATGGAATTCAATTCCCTTCCATTTCTAATTATTATAACTTTATCAACAAATTATTAAAATTATAACCCTTTATGAGTGAAAAAATTGTAACCATGGTTAAGGTTTAAATAATTTGACTAAGTGGTTTAACAAAATGATAAGGTTTAAAAACCCACTTAAATCCTTCCATATTTTATTAGATGATTAGATTTTAACAACATACTACATTAGCATTTAATTTCTATTCATTTCGAATAATTTGGTATATAGGTACTTTTTTAAATTTTAATCTATAAAGTTACTACAAGACTTCACATCCATCAATTATATTAGGGATCCCATATGAGTTATTACTTACACCACATTGATCATTTTGTATTGACAAAAACCTGAAAAAATAAAGAAATCTATATTTTTAATATATAAATATAAATATAAAATCTATATATATTAATATAATTTACATAATATATAAATATGAACGGGAATCATATAGGTCTTGATTCTTTGGAAACATGAAATTTTAATAATTGGGTTCATAATAGTTCGACACCATCTCCCACTAAGTTATTAATAATTATGAAACTTCTTAGATATGTATTATATAAGTCCTTTATTAATAAAATTAGAATGGAATTATAAGAAAGGTTACACTCTGATGATCATTAGGGATAAATAAGGGAGATATCAATGATCATAAAAGCATAACATGGGTAAATGGGTATGGAAACATGAGACTAAAATTTACAAAACACACCTGACATATCATAGATCATAATCACGAGTTGTGGAATAAATATTGGAAGAACATAAGATATTTTCATAAAGGAATAATGTAACATGGTCTATAAAAGAATAAAATTGGCATACGATATGGAAATGTGGTGTACATATATGAATAGAAAAGCATTTCCATAGTAGTCAAGTAAATTTTCCAATACTAACATATTTGAATTGGATCACTCCCTAAACCATCACAGTAGTTAGGGTCCTCTCCCAAGATGATAATAGTGGATATATTCCCTTATTAAACATGGTTCATATCCCTTTATAGTCCTATTTAGCTTTTGTTAATCAATCATTTCCCAATTCATTAGAGGGGATATGCACCCACCAATTATAATATGAAATTCATACATAATTATTCCATAAAATAATAAACTATGCATCATATAAAAATAACTGTAAAGAATGGGGTTTCCTAAACCTTTATCATATCACAACCCATGAAAAAGTAATGGGTTTGGAAAAAACGCATCATAAACATAAATGACCCCTTTATATAATAAGGATGATATCCTTGGATCTTATTCTTTTTTAACTATAAGTTAAATAAAGGGTTATTTTTTCATGATTAAAAATTCCATTAAAAGATCATGGAATAATTTTTGAAAAATGTAATCATTCCATTTTTTATATCACATAATTAAAATACTATGAAATTATAAATGAGAATATTTTATTTGAAAAGAACATTGTAATCAATAAATATGAGAATAAAAAATATTCAAAATTATGGGAAAAAATAGTTATTTTTTATATGTTAAAAAACATTTCATCAATACTTTTGTTGGTAAAGTCACAAAGTAAATCCTTTCAAAAAATGAAAATACTTTTCCTTTAAAGCCATTTTAAATGAAATTCATACTTGAATAACAATTAAATTAAAAAATATTAGTATAATCTTCAAAAAAATATTTAAAATATTTTAATAAATCATGGATATGGAAGAAAACATATTTGTGAAAAAGATATTGAAATGAAGTCAATTTTCCTCCAAAAATTTATTTCTTATTTGTTGAGTTCTTAAGGTGAGTAAAATGAAATGAAAAAATATATTTTATATAAATAAAAACATGAAAATAAAATTCATATTTATCTTGATAGTTATATATTTATATTTAATAATTAGAGGTAAATTCATAATCTATCTGGTTAAATAATAATAATGTTACATAAAACCCTTACATCAAGTTTACCTTGAATCAAAAGCACATTAATCTACTGTATAATAAATTTATATATAAAAAAATACTATACCAGATTCATGATCATACTTATAATATTATATATAATCCCATTATTACATTTCATCTCCCTTTTTATTAATAATTGTTTTTTAAAATCGTCAGTTATGGGTGTTAACTATTTCATTTATCATGAGTATTTGAGTTAAATAGTTCATATCCTTGTACATTTATATTGGTTTTAACATATGAAACATATTAATTTTGATAAAAATAACATATATATTCATTATATAAATATTTATAGTCATCCAAAAAGGTTATATATATATATAAATGAATTAAACTATTCATAGAGATGGTATGTCGTATGAACACATGAAATCTAGTTGTTATTATTTGATTGATGGAATGAAAAACTAGTAAATAATTAATAAACATTATAGAATCATAATAATTTTATAATTATAATATATATTCATTAAATATATCATTATTCCCATCCCTATAAAATGTAAATAAAAAAGGAATTGCATTGCTTTATGGGGGTGACTGTACACACGTATGCACAATCAACATTATCATTTTATAACAGGTTTGATGTTTATTATGAAAAATGAATATTATAATTTTATAAGTATAAAATTTTCATAAAAATTATATATAAAAAATAAATCACTTATAATATCCATTCATAAAGTATGGTGATGAAAAATTAGCTATATCCCTTCATGGAGACGGTTAGCCATTCGTGCACATCAAAAAAACATCCACTTATCATTTGAGGGAAAAGAGTGATTATAATGGATTTTTATTAATAATAAAACATTGAATAATATTTTGGATAATGAATTTATTACTTTATGATATATATCATATATTTAGAGGATTTAAAGAAGATTTGAAATGAAGGTGATCAGTTAATGCGAAGACCTCTTTGCTAAAAGGATTTATTTAGATCTCATCCAAAGGGATATATGGATATACTTTTGGGAATAAAATATTATCTAAGATGTGGATATCGAATTTTATAAGATATATTTTTATTGTTTTTCATATATAAAAGGCTCAGTGTGGTGTAAATTTATTATGGAGGAGGTCCCCTTTATAATTGAGGTGAGAATCAGTTTTGGAATTTCAAAAAATAATAAATGAAAATATATTTATTATCGTAAAAAATACCATCAAATGGATATATATATATATATATATATATGAAGAAAAGGTATGATTGTGTTATACTACCATCAAAAAAATAGAATTTAGATATGTTTCTGTGTAATTTTAAACTTAATCATTTTGATTATCTTTTTTTAAATAATTTTATTTTTATCTATGGTAAAAACTTTTTAAATATTAGTTGGTGTAATTTTTAATTATAAGTTGATAATTTTACCATAAATGGACCATTTATGATTATTTAGGCTATTTCATATCCAAATTATTTTATTTAATTATTTTAATGATATTTAAATAATTTAATAAAATATTTGTTTTCTAAAATACTGTTATTGTCAACATTGACACAAATCATCTAATTTGATTTCAAAGTAATAATGATAAAGTTAAAATTAGAATATATTCATTTAAAAAACATTAATATTTAATATTGACCTATAAAATTACTTTAATCCTATATAGTACTCAAATTAAATCACTTTTAATACATTTAAAATCGTATATTTTAATTTTCCAGAAATTTAATAAATACACTCTTGGTGTTGTGTATGAATTTAAGAGAATAATATAATACCTAAAAATTATAATATTTTTACAATCAGGAATATATTTTCATTATGAAACAAATTAATATTTATATTAATTCATAACTAATTATTTCTCTATGATAACATATAAAGGATATTTTAAAATATGAGAGTGAAATTTTACAACATTCATTGATTTAAAAAATATAAAAATAATTTTCAAAGAAACGTATCCATTAAACTAAAAATGATTGATAATATAGTGGTAAATATATAATTAAATTAAACCAATAATAATAATGATTTAAATTTATAACCATAATAAATATGTTATTTCTAGATTAACCTCATTTACCCATTATCGAGGTGATACATTCAACCACAGTTACTATTCATATTAAAAAACATTATAAGGGGAATATTTACAAAATTTGAACATAAATATAAAAAATAGGTGATTAATTTTATCTAATTAAATACCTATAAATGTTAGAAAATAATTTTAATGTAATTGATCACAATGTGACAAAGAAATATTTTTTTAAAATATGCATTTTTTATCATAAAACTGGATTTATTAGTGTCATATGCAATGAAAAATATTTTATGAATGCATAATACATTTAACCAAGTAAATAATATATAAATTTTACTATAATAATACATACATATTTATTAATTTACTTTATTTACATATAAATAAATGTTTTGCATGAAAATAATTCATCATAAGAATATAACTTTTATTTTCAAATAGTAATTTTTATTTATAATTATTTCATAAATAATGAAATAATTTTTATAAATGAGTATAAAATATATTTTGAATGATTTTTTATTAAAATATCTTTCCATAAATAAAAAATCTATTAAATAATGGACACATAGTATTCTTAAAAAATATATTTGGTTCATCTAAACTTGATGTTTCCTATAATTTAATCTATCAAAGAAATAAAATTATTTATATTGAAATATAACATAAAATTGTAATCATGTTACATTATATCTACTTTTAATGAAACTTTAATTCCAAATATTAGGGTAATTCTTCCTTATTACACCTGTAGGTTCCCACACAGCTTCCTCGAATTGGTTGTTTCACCAAAAAACTGTAGGTTTCAGGCACAATTGAAGTATATGATGGGTGGGGCCTAACATTGACTTTTTTTTCATTATTGGTGATCAATAAAATATGTACATAAATATAAATGTTGTGATATATGAAATTGGATTAACCATATCAAACAATGTTAATCATGATAGAACCTGAGAGAGGATCATCGCATATTATTTATAATTAATTTAATTAAATAAAGTTTTACATTTGTTTGAATTATTTCTTAATTGATGAATCTGGTGATAAATCTATAGTCCGAATTAGTTTTTTTGTAGGAACCAATTATACTTTTTTCTTATAATGATGATCCATATGTGTTCCTTGAATCTCCAGATGTCACTGATGGAATCTTTGGTTGCTAGCTCAACGATCCTTACGATTGCATTGTCCGCCTTTGATCGCATTGAGAACCGATCCAAAGTGTTCTCCTTGATTAGGTGGAGGAGTATTTCTCTCCATTCGTGGGAGAGTTTTTGGTGAATAGAGCTATCTAGGGTTGAGAGGAGTCTGAAAATCTATTGCAAAAAACCAAGACAAATGAATTGGACCTATTAAGAAAATATATTTTTTTGGAATTTATATTAATAGGGTTAAAATAAAATAGTAGCACAAGTTTTCCTAAATATTTATTTAATCCTATAAAACCCCATATTGATTAATAATAATATAATTGTCATTTATTGACATGCGATTAAAATTTGAATTAAAAATTAAAAAATATTTAGTTAAAAAATATTCCATATTTATTATGTATCACAAGACCATGAAACTCATTCCACTATTCCTCGAAAACATTTTATAAGTCTTGAATAATGATTATTTATTTATTAAATAAATATCACTGCATTATTCTATAATAAATAAATAAATATTATATTTACTAAATTAGAAATAAATATTTACTTAATATTCTACTATGATTATATTTTCTGGAATAACATGTGAATGAATTTAAGCGACCAAGAATATCTGAATAGTTATAAATACATGACTAGGAAAAAAATTCAACTTGTTAAACAATAAATAATAATATATTATTTTACTAAAATATGGCATACACATAGTGTGCGATCTTTTAGGCCTCTTTCTTAGTGTCATTAGGCAATGTAGCCTAAATTCTAGGTTTAGCATCTAGAAAAACACCAAGGCACCCATAGGGAAACAATTCAATGTTGCAATGATATGTTACCTCATTTGGAAAATTAAAATTTAATATAACCCATACACCATGATATCTTAAATTAAATAGGATTCATGCTTGTTCCATCCACCTATATGCTCGATATGTATTTCTATGAATTTTCTACAATATGAATTTATTATAGAATAACTTGGACAAAGATTTATATAGGTATTTTCATTTCTAAAAATGATCCTAAGATAATAACATCTATTTCATATTGTTAGGGATAACTCCTTTCTCACAATATTCATTAATGTAATATTAATCATTACACAACCAACATATCCTACCTCTCTGTGAACATTTTTCATCATGATTTTCATAAACACATAAAAGTACGCAACTCAAAATAATAATTAATAATAATATTAATGTTTATGGGCCAATAGACATATCCTCTGATAGGAACATCCAATGAAACAAATAATTTATTTTCTAAATGGCGACTCTCATTCTCTTAATACCCCACTGGATATTACCAAGGGTGTACACCATCGGAAGGTGCCTCAATGTCCAATGAGTCTCCACCCTTGATTGCATATATAATTTGTATCCCTCAAATGATATCATCCATCTATAAAACTTATTTTTTTTAATAGTTTCCTAGAACTTATGGTTTCTCATCATAGAAGGTAATTCCTATGAATTTTTTGTGTGAAAACTAATCTTGAAAAGTTATCACATAAAATTTTATGCAGAGGAATAATCCTAATGTGATAAGTAGTTTATTAATATTAACAAATATCAATAAATGATATAAAAATATTTATAGAAGTTGGTTCTAGGGAACCAAATACAACCTACTGCCACTTTCAGTAGAGCCAATTGAAAACAACCTTTAGTCTGACACCTCTATCATGATACTCATGCTTCTGCTATGATAAGACATTAGGGATGGGTTTTGCAACTTTCTCTTCAGTGGGTACTGTTGTTATTAAAACATCACCTCTCTAATAGAAATATGTCAATATGTAATACTTCTAGAGTACATTCTTTATTCGTTGGTCTGACCATGGATCTTTTTCAAGATCCATCCCTATAGTATTATCACAATAGAATTTGATAGTATCGTTACTTATACGTACCATATCATGATCCTGGACAATACACTGAATGAAAAATAAAACATTGGTAGCATCATATGCCTATATATAAATGGAATCTACTACAGAATCATTTAAAACTGGATTCTTTGAACCCTTATAGCACACAGATCCTCCATTGATTTAAAAAACATATCCTGATTATAACTTCAGATGATTATGATCTTTCAGAAAACTGGAATTAGTATAACCAATGATAACACATTCCTCATCTCCACCATACACAAATAACATAATCTTTTTTATTATTATATACTTAAGCATGTCCTTTAAAGAAGATCAATTTTTTTCTCCTGGATATTCGTGATATCTTCTTACCATGCTCACCTAAAGTATATTACATAACATGACATATATGATTGAGGTTTTTGAATAAGTGTAATGGATCTTACTCATTCTATATTTCTCATGTGGTGTCTTATGATGCATATTATTTGAATGATATAAACCATGTAAAACTAGAACCAATCCCTTCTTGGATTATTCTGTAGTAAACATCATTATTATCTGGTTAATATATGTACATTTAAATAGTCATGTAGCCTCTTGGAGATATCAAGAAAGATCATGAAACCTAGAATATATGATTCTTCAGCTAATTCATTCATAGAGAAACACATGTTTAACCAGTACTTAACTGACTGTAATAATTTTATATTGTTTCCAATAAGTAACATTTCCACAACATATACAACTTGGATAATGACTAAATTTCTAGTAAACCTATTGTAAACATAAGGCTCTCATTCATTCTTAATGAAACTAAATTATTTTATGGCTTCATTAAATTGAATGTTCCATGACCAAGTTGCTTTTTTCTATCCATAAATGGATATCATAAACTTGAAATTCTTCATGGTATGACATGGAGTCACAAAACCTTATGGTTGTGTCATATAAAAATATTCACGGTGTTTCTTGTTAAGGAATGAAGTTTTGAAATCCATCATCCAAGTCTCATAGTCATGGTAAATTGTTATAGCAAGTGGAATTTCGGTGAATTTAAACATGGAAACTAGTTAAAAGGTTTCATCATAGTCATTTCCGTGATGTTTTTTAAACCCTTTAGTAAATAGACATTATTCATAGCTATTTACTTTAAGTTCAATGCCCATATTCTTCTGGAATACCTATTTTTACCCAATGGGCGTCTTCATTAATTATAGAATTAGACATAACCCAAACATGGTTTAGATATATAGAATCCATTTCATAAATCATGTATTCTTTACATCTTATTACATATGATCTCTCTATATCCTCCTTGTAGTATATAGGATCATCAATGTCAACGAATATTGAGTTACCATGTTGGGTGACTAGAAACCAACATCCTTATAGTTCTCTTACATATCTTACTATCCAATGGAGTATTTTTGATTTAGGAACTATTTAATCAATTGGGACCTATTGAATCTATTCCTTTACCAAATCATATGTATCTTCGGAAGTAACTTCATCAAATATAATCTTTCTCCCACTATCCCTTTTTTAGATTTTTCCCTCTAAATAATGCTGTATTTTCTGGCGACACTGAATTTTTCATATGAGAGGTTGTATAGGTATTATCCCCTTGTTTCTTTGAGATACCCTATAAGATACAATTTTCCCCAAAGTAGTAATTTGTTTCTTGATAAGGCCATAACAAATTCCTCACAACCTCATACAAATAAATGTGAAAAAATAATGTTTCTTTCCACTCCATTGCTCTATGAGAATTCAATTTTACACATTAGTTGGTACTTATTTTAATGTGTATGAAACATTTTTTAATTAATATCCCCAAAAAGATTATGGAAGTTCTATATGACTCATCATCATCCTTACAATGTATAACAAGGTGTAGTTACTCCTTTAACTAAAACCAATCCATTGTGGTGTGTAAGGTGGAGTGAGTTGAGATAGAATCACAGACTCTAGTTGAAGGTTGATGAAATCTGGGTTAAAATAATCACTACATCGATCTGGTCAAATATTGTTTACGTTATTACAAAGTTGATTATATACTTCATTAATGAATTATTTGAATTCTTAAAAGGGATTATAATTATACCTCATTAAGTAGATAAACCCATATCTACTCAAGTCATCAGTAATGGTCATGAAGTAAGAATATCAACCTATATCATATAATATAAATATTCCATACACATTATTGTGTATAAATCGTTGTTTTTTATAGAACTTTTCCCCTATCCACCCAATAGTGGTTTGGTTATTAGGCCTAATTTTGTCTTCTATTTAGGTTGTATGCATCTAGGTCTATAATAAAATGTAACTGTCACCCCTCAATCTGTAAAACATGATTAACAAAAAATTAATAAAAATCAAAATCCTTTTGGTGTTCCAGACAAATATGGGTGTTGTATGAGTTTTGTAAACATGATTTTCTATTAATTTAAGACACAATGTTTTCATAACATGATACATAAATAGAATTATTTAAATTCTCAATTCCTTAATATTTGTTTTCTTTATAAAAGAATCAAATTTTATTTCCAAACATGAGAATAAACTTATTTGTTTCTAAGAATGATTTAGAAATAATAGTTTTAGTAACTATAGGTAAAAAATTATAATAATTCAAAACAAAAATCATTTTTATGGGTAATAAGATGTTGTAGTCACCAATGGATAGTACAGACAACCTAATATAATTAGCAGTTCACAGATCCATCTATATACTAGAAATCATTTAGAATCTACATGGTTCTAGATTTTTGATACAGATATGATCCCCAAAAGTTGTATCTAATACCTAAGGTTTATATATTGAAAGATTACAATCGATAATAAAGGAACCTTTATCTTCATCTTTATTTTAGGTGAAGTTCATTTTCTAATGTCCTAATTATCCATACGAAAAACTTACTTCCTCTTTTTTCCTTTCCCTACCTCTGGATATTCTGCTACATGGAAGGATGGTTCTCTGGATCTTTATACTATTTATAAATCTTGAACCCCTTTTCCATTTTCTTAGTTTTCTTATTCACCATATTTTATGTGGGTTTGTCACACCCCATGTTCTAATCCACATGGTGAATTAATTAAATAAGTTACAAATTACACATCTCATTAATACTCATATATTAATTAGTAATAAATATTGATAAGGTCTTTGATAGTGATAAATGTATGATATCTGTACATAACTCATCCGAGAATTTAATCACTAAGTTGATCTGGTGTTCAATGTAGCCCATAATCTTGACTACATGAGGTCCATCTAGGGAAGAACCTGATAGATTAGTTTTTAATAAAGAATTAGAGATCTCATACCTCTCTTGTCATGCCTTCTCTTGTCAGGGGTCATGAGTTAGATGTTTATCTTATATAGATATCTCTTCATTACATGGCTCATTACCAAGTGCAAATATAAAAGGTTCTTCTAGTATATATAATTCCCTTTCAATGTGAAGGATTACATATAGACTCCATTCTGAATCATGGAAATTTATGCTAGCGAGATGATTTTACTTCTCTAGTATTGATCAAAATGATATGTTTCTTTTCATTTTAATGAAGTTTCTTCAAAGTAATATTATAAATATTTTAGTACTTTATCTAATACTTTTTATACAAGTAAATAAATATTAAATTTATTTGTCTCTAACTATTTTATCAAAACTAAATAGCCCTCACCATTTTCTGTAGAATAACATGTTTTTTGGACATTCGAGTGTAATGGATCCATATTACCCTTCTCATAACCCCAATAAAGGGTTATTCAAGCAACATTAATGGTCTTAGGTTTTCATTCCAAATTCCAACTAAATAAACTCATAATTCCTTGATCTAATGAGTGGACTCCCCAATCATGAATCCCCTAAAATTATTTCATCATGATTTTCCACTAAGTCAAAACTTGTCCTACTTTGTGAGTCAAACCGGGATATGAAATTAGTTATGTATACCCAAAAAATCATGTTATAATTCCCTAATAATTGAATTCACTTAAACATGGGCAGTTCATGAACATTGAACTATGTTTCTATTTTAACTGATGTAGTGGAAGGCTATACCGACATTACATTTTCTTGTGGAATTTTATCAAATTATGTGTAAAGTCCTGATTATTATCATTATGAAATGATTTTTAATATTAATTGGACTTAATTAATAGATTAACAGTGTATTCGATAATAATTATGCATAAGAAAATTTATTTTAGTTCTATATTTCATGCTAATAAATTTCATTAAATTATGTGATCACAAAAAACATCCATAATAAAATAATCATTAATCATGACATATATTAAAATATTGAATCATTATGATCTAGTTTTTATACTAATGGTATTTTTATCAAGTGGTTGATGGACTAACCGTTGGCCTAGTGGGAAACATGTTGACCTAATTATGTATCGTGTTATAACATTCCACATGTCCACCAATGTATCTCATTGGATTGGTTTGACCATATCTCTCAAATAGAACTATTTCTAGTAGTCTGGGATCTCCATCCTTTACATATCACTTTAACCTAACAATTAGGTGAGTGGGAAAGGGGTTTACAGAAAATAAACCATGGGTACAAAGAACCTACATAATAAGAGGATAGAAGGAACACATCGTAACAATATAATTTAATAATAAATAAAATGAAACCAATAACATAAATAGGTCTAGTATATCTCATGATCATCCACATGTGTGAAAATAATTACACATTTAAAAAAACTAGATTTCAATTCTTAATAGTTATTATTTAAGATAAATCACTATCGAAACAATTAATTATTATATTTAATTAACTAGTGTTTTATTTTTAATTCTCATCTGAATTTTCTGGATATTATCACCAATTATAATTTAAAAAAAATAAATTTATTTATTTTAAATTTACTATGTATATAAATTAACCTTGAAGGAAATATGGTTAATACCTTTCCTATTTTTACCAACAAGTATTATACTCAAATATTGTTTTACTCTGATGACATACTGCATACGCGACTTATCACTTACTTTCACAATGTGTACTTCGCGAATGATTACTTGAATTACATAATTATTAATTCATGTGTTATACTATAATATATATAGTGTAACAACTTGTAGTACAGATCATACATGATATGTAGATCTAAACATTAAAAAAATATTAATTTAAAATTTAAAATTTTATTTATATTAAAACCTATAACATAGAGTTTCCTCTATTTATATCCACACTAAAGTACATGTCTCAAGGTTTACAGAGTAAAATAAATAAATTTTAAATCTTCCTAATTTTTTATATGTAAATGGTGTGTGTATATGAGATATAATATATATACATCTTTCATTATATATTTGAGACACACTCTTAAGGACTCATCGATTAATCCAAGGATCAGAAAATATTGGAGTACTCGTGATGTCATATTGTCCACACATTGTATTATCTCTGAGTTACATGTCCTCCATTTGGGTAGGTCATGTATGGAATACATAGTCCTTCTATGAATCAATGAGGCTACATGACTTGTACCTGAGGTTTAATTTGTGTAATCCAACTGATCGTGAAATGTTTTTTTGGGTCCACAAATGGTGCATTTAAAGCATGTAATTAATGCAGAATATTGAATTAATTTTTGAGTCAATTATGTTGCATTGAGAATTTCTACACATCATGTAACTCTGGTTACACAGTGTGTAGTCCTGTTTTGTCCATCCAAAAACATTGGCACATCGAGATGATTTACTCGGTTTTAATTAAATTATAAAATTTATTTCCTTGATTAGATCTATGAGAAATAAAGGAGGAAGAATCGTATTTCAAATTTTAGATTATAAGAATTATTAATAATGAATTGAAATACTAAATTAATTCATAAATTATCAAAAATATTTAAATTATTATAAACAATTATGTGCCCTTTTGAAACCACTTATAGGTTCCAGGTGCAATAGAAGTATGTGATGGGTGGTGCCCAACATTACCATTTTTTATTATTGAGGACCAATCTAAGTTCTACACAATAATAAACACCATGATCAATAGAATTAGATCAATGAGATCATACAAGGGTAATAATTCCCGTGCTATAAATAGGATCCCCGATTATTATTTATAATTAATTTAATTAAATAAAGACATGGATTTGTTTTAATTATTTATTTTCTGTTGAATTTGGTGACATATCTGTGGTCCACCATCTTTTTTTTTGTAGAAACCGAATGTATATTTACTGTAGAGGTGATCCAAAAATGTTCCATGAATCTCCAAATATTACTGAAGGAATATCCAGGCACTGGATAATTAGATCCTTACTCCTACTTCATCCTCCTTTGATTTCTTTGAGACCCATTTCCAAAGTGTTCACCATGATCTGGTGGATGAAGATTGATATCTGTTCTTTGGAGCATTATTGGAGAAGTGAGATATATATTCTTCATTCTATTCTCCAAATCTGCTGCTCCTAAAAAATACGAAATAATTTCCTCTAGTGATAAAATAAAATAATTAGTTATTTATATTGATTGGGTTAAAATAAAATAATTTTACAAGTTCCCTTAATTATTTATTTAATTCATGAAAAACACCATGTCAAATAATAATAATAATAATAATATCATTTACTGACATTCCATTAACATTAAAATTAAAAAAATATTATTTAATTAATTAATATTCAATATTTATTATTTGTCATAGAACCATTAAATTTGGTCCTCTATTACTTCAAAATATTTATCAAACATCAAATAATATTTATTAATTAATTAATAAAATATAACTGTATAATTCAACAAAAAATAAATATATATTATATTCACTACATAGAAAATAAATAATTATTAAATAATTCTAATTAAATTATATTCTCTTGAATAACTGGTTATAAAATATATATGATCAAGCATACATTAATAATTATTAATCCACAACCGGGAATAATATTTATTCAACTTGTAAAATAATAAATAACAATATATTATTTAACAGAGATTCTGGATACACATAGTGTATGACCCTCTACAAATATTTATCAGTGGTATTAGTTGAAGCTTCCTAAAGTACAAGGTTAGAGTCTAGAAACATGCCAAGACATCCATAGAAAAATTATGTTAATCCCCTAATGACATGTTACCTCATATAGATGCATACTTTGTTATATAATCCATTTATCATGATATCTCAATTAAAGAAGGTTGCAAGCCAGTTCCATCATCTCAAGTGCTTGATGTCGCTTTCTTTTGAATTTTTGATAATAATACATTACTATCAAATACCATGGGAATGGATTTATTTAAGCTATATCATTTCCATAAATGGTCCAAAGATATTAACTTCTATTAAAGAAGATAAGGGATATATCCTTTCTCAGATTATTCATTAATGTAATATTACTCATGATTCACCCAATGTATCCTACCTCACCATTAACATTTGTTTCCCAGTTTTCGTCAGTACATCAAAGTACATGACTCATAATACTCCTCCAAAATAATATTAAATTATAAGTTCAAATACACACATCCACATATAGGAACATCCAATGACACATATAATTTTGGATTTACTACTGACATGTCTCATTCTAATAGTATTATAATAGATATTACTAAGTGTGTACACAATGAGAAGGAACCTCAATGTACTATGAGTCTCCAACCATAATATCCTATATAATTTGTGTCTCTCAAATGATATCATCCTACTATAGAACATATATTTACGAATAGTGTCATAAAACTACCAGGTTCTAATCATATCAGGGAACTGCTATGACCTTTTAGTGCGACAACTACTCTTAGGACATTGCCACATATAATGTCACACAGAAACACAATCATGATGTGGAATTAGTTTATTAATATTTCAAAAAATTAATAGATGTTATCATAAAGTATAAGGAATTAGGTTCTAGGGATCCAACTCCAAAAAAAACATTTACCATGTGAGTTTTTTTGTTTCTTACAATAATTCCTCAATGATAAAAAATCATTACCAGTTGTTATTTATAAGAACGATAAGTTTCTTATAGTATAACCACCAAGTACAATAAATGTGACACATCTATTATAAACTTTTTCATGAGAGGTAAATGGAACACATGTTGATCTTGAGTAAGATTCGGCTGAAGCACCAATCGATAAGATACCACCCTGATAAAATCACAAGTCTAAAAAGGAAAAATATAACTAGGTATTAGTATTCCATTATTTTCAGATCTCATCACTTTCTTCCGTAGATATATTAATAGGAATACCTTGTCACTAATTTAAACTCTAGTTCATTCTAACAGTTTCCAACATAACCTTTTTCCGAATATGAGTTGATCTAATGTGTCATTTAATAGATCAAATATTTTCTATCATTTCCATACCTATATTAGGTCCTAATATCTTTCATTATATAACTTCATTCCATCATGTTGGAGTTCTTCAATTAATACTATATAGGGCTTCATAATGATCCATGTAAATGTTTTAGTGAATATTTTTATTGTAAAAAAATTCCACAAAAGGATGGTTTTGATTGAATCCACCTTAAAAACCCAAATAGAAATATCTAAATATGTATTTGATAGCTTTAATTCACATATAAGAATGAAAATATATCCTAGGATGATATGTACACCTAAAAAAACATCTATATCAAGATTTAACTGAATACATCTCGATAACATACTAGGAAATATTGGATGACAATTAGTTATAATTTATTATAGTAAAAAAGAAAATATTACCTAATTCTATATCATATAACATTGTAGTTTTATTAAAATATAAATTTTCTCTAATATAAATGATGTTTTAGGACTTTATAAGTTAATCGAAAACAACCCAAATTTCATTATGATAGTTAGTTTTTTTGGGATTATGATGACCTCATCTAAGGTGAATTTTTTCTATTTCCATTATAGAATGGATATTGTTAGTAACATCCCATTAATATTCTATATTTAAGCCTTATGTTATTGAAATACCATACACCATGATGAAAATTCTACAATATCTCTCACCATTCTATTCAATAATAAATACTCCATAAAATATATATACATATTCATACTTGTTGTATGAATAGAGAATGAAGAACCATGTTTTTCACCTATTAGATATTTCATCAATTCTAGTACCTAGTATTCCATCATAATAAATTTTTTTCTCAGGACCATTTCTATACTTCTTTGGAAACTCTACATATTGATTTTTTATCTTTAATCATCATACGGATATATGGTTGAACACTAATTTTAGATAGATAATATTTCTCCCCAACATTCATAGTTTCAAGATCCATGCTTCGTGAGTCCAGAAATATTGAAAATTATTTATAGTCATCTTAGATAATCTAGCATAATCATTATGACTCATAGAATCTCCCAACTTGTTAACTTTCCATGGGTGGTAATGTATTGAGTAGTCATAATCATTAATCATATCCAACCATCATCTTTGGAATGTGTACATATCTTTATTAGTGAAAATATAATTTAATATTTTTTACATCAGTATATATATCACAGATTTCTCGATAGAGATAGTACATATAAAAATTTAATTAAATAATTTCCACAACTATTTCTTCATCATGAGTTGTGTAATTTTTCCCATGAATCTTTCATTTTATAAGGAATAATTTACAATCATATAGTTTTTTATGATGAAAAATTATAATATATTTTTTGATGGTCGTAGTTGATTAAAAACTATATTAAACTACAGGGTAGTGTAATAATATGTGTGATTAAAATCCTTATATTTAGTTATTTAAAACATTCCTCAAATTAATTTCTCCAAAAAAAATTGGATTCCTTTTTAGTTAACAATGTGAGTGGATTTGACAGAAGAAAATATATCTACAAAAGTACAAATAATATCCATCCAAAGTAAGTAAACTACAAATATCAGTCATAGTGATTTGTATGGGACAATATTCAATAACATTTGACATTGAATTGTTGTAATATTCCCTCACAATATATTATATGACCAAATAATGAATCTTTTTGAAGAACAATTTCACACTTAATTAATTTTTTATATTTAATTTTCACCATTTGTGTCTCCAATAAAATTCTCAAATGATCTTAATGCTATTTATTGATATTTGAATAATAATAATAATATTATCCAGATAGACTACCAAAAATTAATAAATGTATTCCCAAAATACATTATTCATTAAATCCATAAAGATAGAAAATGAATTTGTATAACCAAATTGATTAAATATAAATTCTTATTGTATTTATCTTTTATAGAATGTTTTATTAGGTATATTATACTTTATGAGCCGCATTTTTGTTATATAAAATTATGATTGTTCTTGGAAAAGTTTTGATATATTCACAAATGATAAAACAATTTATCAATATGAGGTTGGGGATACATATTATTCAAAGTGAATTAATTATGTTCCCAAAAATCAATGTGGAGTCACATTGGTCCATAATTATTTTTAACAAATATAAAAGGGGATTCTTAAGGTGATTCCCTTTGAATATTGAATCACTTGACTAGATTCCCTTGGAACATATTCTTGAATTATTGAAATCATTTGGGACCATTCAATATAGAGTTTTAGAAATAGTTACATCACCAGATATGAGTTATATTTAAAAACATACATTAGGATCTAGTTCAAGACCATTAAACTCTTTAAAAAATTCATCAATAAACTACCTCACAATATAAATATCTTTGATATTGAGTTTCTCCCAAACCATCTAAGATAAACATAAATTTTTAACAGGAATAATGTTTAATATGATTAATGTAACTTTAATCTAATGTTTGTTTTTCATAACATAGACATATGATCATAGGATGGTTGGGAATATTACACATAACATCCATTACATGGAATTTGATGTCATATTTATGTGAATAAATCAAATTTATTTCTAAACTAACGTCAAATTTAAATTAAGGGTGAATGGGAAGAATTGAAAGAGAAACGCTCCCAAAAACTCAGACTAGAGAAGCATTATTTACTTGGTATGTGATAATAATACCATTATAGTTTCTATTTATAACTAAATATATAATTTTGTATGTTTTGATATGATACCATTAGAATGTTTCTAAGACAAAAAAACTGGGTTGATCTAAAATCATATAAGATATTAGTTCTTATATAATTTATGGTATGTGTACCTTTTAATGCATCATTTTCATACCCCTCGTAAAAAATATTGATCATATGAAATTTCCCATAATATTTGGGAGTAAGAAGTTATTGATGATTATAATCATCATTAACCAACATATGTCAGAATTTGTAAGAATGACTACCATATTCCTTGAATTTAAAACATTGGAGTGTGGGTAGTGGATTCTATGGTGCTTTCTCACTATTTTTATTAGAAGCTAAATTATTCCCATAACATCATAATTAAATTTCCTAGTGACCTTCCCTTCCACATTTTAGGAATTTATTAGTTCCCTTATGACATTTTCCAAATTCTTTCTTTCCAGAGTTTGTGCATAAAGGAAATACCATCTTCTATTATCCATTGTTTTTAGTATTTACTTTGAATAAATTTTTTTTTTGTCAAAACCATGAGATTTACCATTGACACCCATCTCCATCTCCACCATGATAGAACATAGAATGATTTATTCATATATAATGAAGTCCCTTATGGTAATAACCCTTTAGAGATGAGGTTTTAGGCCACTAAATAAACGATAAACCTTACATTATGGATAGACTATAATTATAGAAGCCTACCTCTCAAGTGAAGTAAATAGTTCATCATAGGTACCAATAGATTCATTATCCCTATATTTTAACTCATGAAACTACTTCTCAATTTTCTTATGAAAAATATGAAAAAATTTACTTGTATAAAAAAGGTTATTAAATTCATCACACTCCAGTGATTCCTTTTATCATTTGGATTTTGAGTGAAATTAACAACATGAGAATCTTTTGTGGGAAAAGAAAAAAGATATTTTACTCTAACATTAATAATCGTCAGTTTTTTGGAGAATAATCATTTTACTATCCATCACATTCATCATTAAAATGATTCATTGTAGTTCTATAAATTGACTAAAACAAAAAGAATAGTGTGACCAGTAATAACCATAGGGAAACCACATAATCATGAAAAATTATTTATAGGAGGTCTAAATCACATTACCATATTATATGAAACAGTTGTTTTAACCTAGGATATTCATGATTATTACAAAAAATATAATTTTTTTCTATATATAGAATTATCTATTGGGTTCTTACTAACGTTATTATCATCCTACATTCCAAATGGAAACTAAAAACATTCTATGATACCAACTATTACAATACATTATTTTTCAAATGTATATTCCATGGCTAAATAGGTGAATATTCTATAAATAAAATAATGGGAAATTTCAGAATCATATAGTTATACGATCTTTGGAAACATGGAAAAATAAAAATGTAGTTCATAGTAGTTCTAAATCCCCACAGACAATGATCTTCATTACTATCCCCCTTATTAGACATATCATAAATAAAACATTTTATCATAGCAGTGGAAAGGAAACCAAAATAATGGTGATATTTGAAGCTCAGTAATGTTAAACCAGGAAGGCATCAATGATAATATAAGAATAAAATGATAAAATGGGTACGATAATATAAGCATAACATTTAAAAAAATAGCATGTATATAATAGATCATAATATTGTGTCATGGTATATATATTGATAGTTTATAAGACATGAATAATAATGTAATAAAAGAACATGATTAATGAGAGCCTAAAATTGGAAGAAGACATGGAATTATGGAATAAAAATATTCATAGAAAATAATTTACATTGTTCTCATGCATAATTTCACAGACTATCATAATGTCACTTTTCATTACCCAAACCATTGTATTAAACATTGTTCACTCCCAATACTATAATAGTTTACATAATCCCTTATAGAATTGGGTTCACTCTGCATTCTAATTGTGTTTATCTCATGTTATAAAAATTTTCACTATGTTTATTGGAGGAGATATATGTCCCACCAATAATATTTTGAATATCATACATATGTGTTTAGTAATATCATAAAACTTTCATAATATATGATCCCAAAAAAGAAATAAGTTTCTTAACCATTCTATTATAGCATAACCCATGAAAAAGGAATGAATTTAATAAACATTATTCCATCATTAACATAAACCATACAAATAAATAATATGGATGGAATCCATGGATCATATTCCCTATAAATAATAAGTAAAATCATGATTTCTTGTCTTTAATGAATATAAATACCATTAAGAGACCACAAAAACATTCTTGAGTAAATTAATCATTCCATTTTCTAAAATCACTTATTAAAAATTATTTTGAATTATAAAGGAAAAAATATTTATTGAAAAGAGACTTGTAAAATTTTTATGGATGATTTAAATAATAAATTATTATTTTGGATGTAAACCAATTCATTCTATTTAAGTAAAATAAACATTACATCAATTATTATGTCTAAAAATGTCACAAATAATTCATTCGAGCAATGAAAAAAATGATTCATTTCAATTTTTATTCTTAAAAGTAAAATATGGGTCCAAATAATTTTCGAAATTATAATATAATTTTAAATACATTAGAAATGACCTTATTAATTATAATCACACTTTTAGTCTCAATGAAGGAAAATCTCGGATTCTTGTTGCGATCGAGGAAGGTGCTTTTATTCAAAACGATTGCTGCAACAACTCGGTTGGGGACTTTGAGATTCTTCGCCGCCTCCGAGTTCCTGGAATTTACCCAAAGCCCAAACGCACCTTTGAGGTATTCTGGCAGGCACCAATTCTAGGATGGATCAAAGTCAACGTTGATGGTGCTTCAAAAGGAATCCCAGGCTCTTCCAGTTGCAGAGCTATTTTCAAAGATTCTACTGGTCAGTGTCATGGCTATTTCTACGTCGGATGTGGTCACTCTTCATCACTGGAGGCGGAACTGTTGGGTGTCATCCATGCTGTTGAATTTTCTCTTCAAAGAGGTTGGAGGAAGTTATGGACTGAGAGTGACTCAACCACTATCATTCATGCCATCTGGAATGGCAGCATTAATCTGGCCTGGAAGCATACTAATCGTTGGATGAACTGCCTTAACTCACTTCAGGGGATTGATTTTATAGGTACCCATACTTACCGTGAAGCGAATTCTGTTGCTGATGCTCTTTCCAACAAAGGAGTTCACCAGCGCATGACTTGGATGAACTCCCTGCCTGCTGATTTTTTTGAGTTTTTTGATAGAGATTGTAAAAAAATCCCATGTTTAAGACTCTTGTAACTTATTTGTTTGTCAATAAATTGCGGTTTGGTCTTTGACCAAATAATTACCTTAAAAAATGGACATGAAATAATTTTTTTTTCAATCGAAGAGAGAAATGAATTTGATTTTACTAAGAAAGATTTATTCAATTTATTGAGTTAATAAATATTAGAAAATGAATGTAAAAAGAGAATTTAAATAAAATAAAAGATTATAAGTTTATTAAAAAATATATTTATAGTAATTTTATTTTGTTTCATCGGTGGATTCATCATTATAATAATTCATGATAAATAGTGAGATTGTGACTTAAAACACAAACTTTGAGTTATCCTTACGTAAAAAGAAGTTTAACCTCCTACATAAAAATAGGATTTTTTATAAGAATACCATAATAGAAAGCCATGGATAAACCATGCTCCCATTTTTATAAGAATATAAAATAATAATTTTCAGGCTTATAATATCATATATTATAACCTTATAACATTTAAGTACCCCTTTAAAAAATAATGATTTATTATAATCATAACATCATGGAGTTAAAGATTTCATTTATCATGAGTATTTCAGTTTAGTAGTTCTGATCTATTTACATTTATCCTCAATCCATCATCCATAAAATACTAATTATGAAATAAATATCATAGATATTTATTATATCAATATTTATAGTCATCCATATAAGTTTTTTAAAGAAAAATGAATTACACTGTACATAGAGAATGTAGGTCGTACGTACGCATGGACACTATTTTTTACTTCTCAACAGATGAAATTAAAGAATGATAAATAATAATTATAAATTAATGAATAATTATCTTATTATATAAATCATATATATTCATAATATCTATACTTATTACCAATAAAGTAATATAGAAATGAAAAACAAATCCCATCGCTTTGGGGAGGTGGTAGTCTATAAGTATGTTTAAGTGACATTATCATTTTCCAATGGACTGTATTGTTAGTATTTATATATGATATTATAATTATAAATGTTTATATATTTCATAAATATAATATATAAACATTTAACCCATCATAATACCCATCTATAAAAGTTGGTGATATAAAATTAATTTCATTCTAATGTGGAGACGGTAAGCCGTACATACGTAGGAGCGATACTTTCACATCTCATTTGATTAGATAAAGGGTGTAGAATGATATTTTCATAATCCCAATAAAATTTTAGAATATTTAAAATAATTTATTTATTATATTATTTTGAATATGATTTATTTATAAGAGTTAAATAAGAGAACAAAATAAACTATCTTGTTAAGCCGATTACCTCTTCTTTCAAATGATTCATCTATACCTCCAATAAAGGGAATAGGGTTTGATATTGAGGGAAATATAAAACATGTTTAATATTTATAAATAATATTATAAGATATTTTTACATATTTTAGTCATCTATAATTATAAATGTGGTTTAAATAATCAATGTAAGGGTTCCCCTTTGATAATTTTGTTTATGTGCAAGTTTGGATTTTTTTTTTGAAAAGGCTTAATTATAATAAATTCATTATAAAAAAAGAATCCAAATTTACATGTATTATAATCTATGATTGGATATTGTTTTGATATCATTAACCAAAAGAATATAGGATAGTAATTCTGTAATTGTTAACAAAATTTTCTGATGAAATTGTAGTTAACTATTTTTAATTTTAACCACGATAACAAAATTTTCAATCTAAATGCTTATAATATTCTACTAATATGATAGAAATTTGACTTTATTATCCAATTTGTAAAATTTTAGAGCATATAATAACCAAAATGTCTTTTTTAATAACTTTTATTATTTATAAATAATTTAATAAAATTTTATTTGGATAAACTATCATTATTTTATATTTTCACAAAATTTATTTAATTTCAATTAAAATACATAATGAAGATGTTTTAATTGGAAAATAATATTATAAAAAACACTAATATTTCATATTCATATATATAATTAGTGTAACACTATAAACTACTAAAATTATATCACATTTTAAATTTTAAAAATAATTCATTTTATCATTCAATTAAATGTATAAATAATTATTTGGTGTTGTGTAATAATTTTAATTAGTTATGTAATACCTAAATATTATTAATAAAATACCAATATAAAAATAATATCATTAATCACAAAATTACTATAAATATTAACTTATTACAATTTTATATCCCTATGAGAACCCATGAAGGATATTTACTTCTAAGAGAGTTACATTTTTTAACTTTTATTGATTTAAATAATATATATATGATTTTAATATACAAGTATTCATTAAGCTAACAAATTTGGATCTGATAGCGATAAGGGAATAATGTAATTGATCCAAAAATAATTAGGTTAAAAAATTATGACCTTATTACTTATTTTATATAAAGATTAACTTGATTTACACATTAATGAGGTGATAAATTTTACCATAATTACTATTAATATTGAACGAAAATAAAAGGATCATATTTAAAAAAAATAAAAAGTCATTATTATATATTTTTTTCCCAATTAAATAAAAATAGATTTAAGAAATTAATTTTTATGTATGAGTGCAAAATGCGACAAAAACTATTTAAAGAAATGTATTTTTATGTATAAAACGAGATTTCTTATTATCCTATGCTTGGAAACATATTTCTGATGGTTTAAAAATTTTATCAAGAAAATAATATTTATATTTAATTAAATAATTTCTCTAATAATGATTAATTTATTTTATTAATATGAATACACATTGTTCACATAAAAACCATTTTATGAAAAAACAACACTTTTATTTTCTATTATATATATATATATATATTTAATTCTAATTTTTGAAATATAAATAATTATTTTTATAAATTTTTGTACAGAATATTTTCAATATATTAGTTATTAATTTTCATACCCACCAATCCAATGGCTAGAAGATAATATAAACATATTATTTTAACAATGTTACGTAGTTTTTCCAATCTCTCTATTGAGTTTAACATAAGATATCAACGAATCAAAAAATCTAAAGAGAAATATTTAATAAAAATATGAGGGTTTATGAAAAAAATATATTCTAGACAACCTTATTCATATTATATAGGTTATTTACTTCTTAAAATACCAACACGTGGATCATTAAAATGAGATCTAAAGAAGTTATTTTAATGAAGTGGCATTCCCTTTAACCTACCACTTTCTTTTTTACATATTCATTAAATACATATAAATTTTTACTAATAATAATAAAATATTATCTTTAGGATCCTAAATATACTTAATAATATTTATTATTATTAATACACCAATATGTTCACATATTCTAATCAAATAACCAGTGAATGTATCACTCATGCAAACATATGGCTTACCGTCTCCACATAATGACATACTTCATTTTTATCTCAATATTTTTTGGATGAATATTATGTTAGGATTAATGTTAACATATAATATTTATGAAATAATTAAACTTATATAATGATAATATCATATATAACATGTTACCTTACAATCCCTTAGAAAATGATAATGTTTCTCAGGTGTATGGGTGGACTACCATCTCCATGAAGCGAAGTGATTCTTTTTTTTTGTTTTCAATTAACATGGATTGTAATAAAGATGGATTTAAGGAATATATATGATGTATAAAATATAATAAATATTCTATTAATGTTAATTACTACATAACATTCTTTCAGTCTCTCTATAAAAATGTGAAAACAATGTTCTTGTGTATATATGGTGTACCATCTCCACGAACTGTGTAATTTATTTTTTATAAATAAATTTTTGGATGAATATATATATTTTTATATTATTATATATATATATATATATATATTAAATCTATATTAAATTAATATCATAATTTTATTTTTTATTGAATAGAACCATGATCAACGTACAAGGAATGAAACTGATGAACCAAAACATACATGAAAAATAAAGTGGGTATCACCCGACACAAAGATTATACCAATCAATTGTGAATAAATAGGCAATAAAATGTAATATTTAAATCATAAATGTTGTTATATTCAATATAACAGTTCTAAAATAGATTTATAAAAATTATAGTTATATAAAATATGAGGTTCAAATACATAAGAATGAATTCTTACCTATGGTAATAGATTATCATATCAAATTGTATTATTTGGAATAAATGTTATATCATGAACATATATTCTAGTATGAGGATTATATACAATCATTTATCATTTTATATTATGAACATATTTATTTTTAAGTTAATAATTGTTTAATTTGAGGTTATTATTTCATGGGGATTATTATTATGTAGTTACCAAATTGATAATATTTTTATGTTACAATCTCATTTATTAGTCTGATTATTTATCATTATGTTTATGATGATGAAATTTCCTGATATAAATCTCGATAATCTAATGATTATTATTATATTATATTATATTTATTTATAATGATTATATTTTACATTTAATTTTACTTTCTTTATGTACTTAATGTACCAAAAGAATATTTTTAATAAAATATATGATTATCTCCATCTTTGGTCAAATAAAAATTTTATTCTATATCCATTATATTCAAAAAATAATTATGATTTATTTTAATATTCTCTATTAATTTTATGAAATTATTTTTTCAAATGAATCAATTTTTACAATATGGTTACAAATTAATATATGTTTCATTTCCCAAAGCGTAAATGTTTTACTTTTTTATGAAATAGTGAATAGAATGTTTTATTTTATCTTACATGGTGTGAATGGAATTTCATTCCATATTTACCACTTAATTCATAAATGATTATTTTACATTTTATAATCGTGTTTCTGAAAGGAAATTTTTTATTCAATATTTGTGAAATTTTTAGAAGAAAAATAAATGCATAAATATAAAAAGTGTATTTTCCACAAGACATTATCCCTCTGATATTTTAATAGAATTTATCATAAATGGTGAACCCTTTGTTGTTAAATAAATTTATATAGTGGATACGAAAAGTTATATTATCCTTATTATTTTCCTAGATGGTTTATGATTGTGATCCAATGATATTTCTGAAACTTGTTCCATTTCCATGGGTTTTGCTATTATTAAGTGATGAATGTTTTATGAAACTAATTTCTTTTCTACGAGTTTTGTAATAATAAAATTTATATTTAAATCATTTTATATTTTGGGTTTATGATGTGAAAAATGTTTTTTGATCATGTGGAATAATCATGAAGGATTTATTTATGTGATCCATGGGAATGAAATTTTATATCCCATAAATGAATTGGGTAAATATAGATATATCTTGAGAGAAATAAAACTACAATGGGAGGAAAACCTATTTTAGTAAAGGAATATATCCACAATTATTGTTTTGGGAGGGAAACTTAACCACTATGATGAAATGGAGAGAAACAACACTATGAGAGATATTTTAGTGACACTTTAATACTAAGGTAATTATTTTCTATGTTTATGTGGATTCCAAAAATATGTATCTTATGAAAATTTTATGCTCTCATTGATCATGTTTGTTGATTTTTCTTGATTTTTTTCGTATGAACTTCCTATCTTTATTTCATGACTCATGATTATGATCATTGATATACAGGTTATGGTTTTTAGATGTTAATATCATGTTCTCATACCCTCATTATCCTGATATATTTATGTTATGATTTTTTCTCCATTTTTAACCTTACCAAGCATCTGAGTTGAAACATTATTTTGTTTTATTTCTTCATGATATGAAAAAAATTATTTATGAAGTGTTTATTTAAGGTTTCTTTTATGAAGATATTAGTGGGATATGATATTGATCTTTATGAACAAATGTTTTTATGTCCATGTTTCCAAAAAACATAAAATATTATAATATTTGGTTGTTTATTTTTAAACTATATTTGGTAATCATCTTATAATATAATATTTCTATGTTTAAAAATATAAGGTTTCTATAAAAATAGGGCCACCTTGAGTAGTTTAGAGTGACAAGAAATAAACACCTATGGGGATAAATAATGGCAGTAAATATTATAAAATGTATATTGTTTTTTATGATCATATGAAAAAAACCCATAAAAATGATTCAGGTCATTTAACTAGGAAATTATACCATGTAGTTTATGTTAATCTGAAATGGTCCTAAGTGAAATAAAAATTATAGTCAATTGACACAGACATGGACTGTGTAGTTTAATGACATATATTAAGAAAAAGTTGGACTAATATAATATCAGGTAATTTTTTTATTCAGAAATATAAAATTGGTAGGTTTCATGATGTGTTCCAAATCCATTATAGTTAAGTAATAAGATCTATTGAAATGGATATAACTTATGCAGTATGGTCATTCCCACTGTAGTTCTAGGTTTGGAGGATTTATCTATGGTATCATGAATGTTTTGAGAACCATTATTATATATCCTAGAAGTATTTATTAAGGAAAAAAATATTATTTAAGTATTTAGAAAATTTATTCCAATGGAAATCTATATTTTTTAATTTTCAAAAAGACATCTCATCAAGAAATTTTAACCCAACGGGCTACAATTGGGAATTTTCATATTTTCAGATCTAAACATAGATGTAATTATAGAGTATGAAAAATTGTACATCCATAAGGATATCTGAATTTATTCCTTAGAAAATTTAATATGGGATATCTTATTTGGTAGTTTGAGTCGTGGTGTGGTAGGTCTAAATGAAATGAATAAGTTTTTCAAAAAAATTCTTTATGTATTTTTTTACTAATTTACGATGTATATTTTAAATAGGAATATTAAAGGACATTATCTTCCCATTATACACTGAATTATAGTGGGACGAGTGATTAGACTCAATGTTGTACTTTTGATATATCCTTCCAAACTCAAAAGTACAAAATTTTGTTCCATTTTCTATCTATATGGTTTGAGGTACACAAAATCTAGTGATGACATTAGGAAACATAAATATGATAAGATTATTGGTTCAGACATCTACGAGGGGTATAAACATAACCCATTTGGATAATAATTAAGTGTAAGTAAGGTCATACTTAAATTTTATTTTTTTTAGTTGGGGGATATAGCCCCTTGAAATATATTCCCAATAAAAAAACAACCTAGTGTATTTGACTGATTTTAATATAGGGACTCTGATTTTTCCTTTCTAGAAATCATAATATTCATAGGAATATTTTCAGAACCATGAGCGATGACATTATTTGGTGGTGATACTGGGTGACCCATGAATTAAATTTATTAAACTATTAAATATATTTTATATTTGGCATGTAGGGTTTTCCTAAAAATTATGAATATCCCCTGAATGGAGAATCTAATTGAAAATATGAGACCAAGGATGCATCCATATCACAATGTTAACATTTGGTGTGACCTAATATTTGTTGATGTGGGATTTAAGGTTAAGGTAATTGTTGGAGGGTGATTTTAATTAAAATAAACAAATAATTTATTTATTTTTAATTGAATGACCTACACATTTTATCTCTAAAAGTAACATTTTACTTGTGCTTTCTTTGATCCAAATTTAAAGTAATCTTCTCATGAGACCATGTATTGAAAAAAATTATTCATTAAATTTATTTTGTAGTGACGTTTTTTTTTCTGACCATGGTTTCCCCAATATTAAAGTGTGTCTAAGAATGCAGGACCAATGATTCATATCCCGTTTTTTATTAGATATTTTACCCATTTTGCATCTCATCATTTATTATTGATCCATATGGCCATGATTCTAAGTTTCTAAGGTGTTTTTGAGTGTGAAGTAACCCCAATATTTGTTGGGGTGGCACAAATGACTGGTGGATCGATTGTTTGTTGGTGGGTTGATAAACGAGAGGTATTTTAACACCACAATAATACAAAAATTAATTTAATAGAGCTTGTAATGTATACAACACTGAGTCTCTACAAAAAAATACTTAGTTATAATAATTATTTATAGAAAATAATTATAACCTTTCTATGAAACAAAATATTTCCACTTCTGGGATTTAAATTTAAAAATGAAAACATAAAAAGTTGCGTTCAGTAAGATATTTAGAGTTTAAATGGATCAAAATAATTTTTGGTGAAAAGTAACTTGAACCTTATGAATAATAATGTACCCTTTAGTATAGTAATATGACCCCTTTGAATATTTACCTAACCCAACTAAGTATAAATATAATTTAGGATCCCTCAAAATGAGATTGAATATTTTAAAAACTAACAATTATGTTTTGGTATTTTTATGAGTAATAAATGTTTAATTACAATTTTAAAATAATAATTTTATTTTAAATAAAATTAATTTTCATAAAATTTGTTCCTAAATAAACATTTTTTCATGTGATTTTTGGATAATTTAATGAGACCTCTATTACATTTTCAAATTGTTATAAAATCAGTTTTAAATTTTAAATTTGTATTTTCAAGTAAATAATGATTTTAATTGAATTGAAAATATGGATTCCAATTTTAAATTCTACACATTTAAAAATGGTTAGTGTAATTTTTTTTAATTTTATAAAATACATGTGTTTTTTGTGAATAGTAAAATATGATAATTGACGATAAATGCTTAACACATAATTTATTGAATAATAGGTGATGTATTGATATTGTAATCACACTTGGATTGAAATTAAATACACTTATTACTATTTTATTTCTCAATAATCAATAATATTTTTTGTTTGAAGCACAATAATAAAATAATGAATAAGATATTTAAATATCACCCATCTCCTCTACTATAAAAACCACCCCCACTCCCTCTTATCGTCACTCCAATAAGTCTCAAATATTCTCAAAGTTCTTACAAAATACACATCCCTAGTGCCTCCTTACATCCAGAAGATCTTGGTATTTCTAAAAAACCAAAACCTTGTCCCTTAAAGATATTCTGAAGGAGGTGTATTCATGAGGTAAAATCCACATCATTTTGCATTTAATTTCATTTAAAGTCACTTTTATTATTATTATCTCCTCATCTACTATGTATAAATGATCATGATAACTCCAATATCATCTATATACTAGTATTATTTAATTTTAATGGAATAAACATCATCAATTTCTTTACTCTCTCTCTATTTTATTTTATAAATGAAATCATCATCCGGGAGGTGCCAATTTGCAACCTTTGTGGACAATGAACTTTCATTCCTCAATTTCTTCTTAATGGATGTTCATGAAACCATTTTAACGAAGGAATAAGATTATAAATTTTTTATTTTCTATTATTTAATGATTATGTAATGATCATTTTTATTAGATACTAAATTATATAACAAAACTAGTTCACTGTGATAAAAAAACTACCATAAAAATCGAAACGATTTTCACTAAATGACTTATCTAATGATTCATACTAATAAAATGTGAAAAAATTATATATATAACCATTTAAAATTCTTTACAATCATTAATAATATATATATTTAGTTCTGGATAATTATATCCATTCCACGTGAACTTATATACTCATATACAAGTATGTCGATCGTGAAAACCAAGGAAACAAACGCTCTCGAGAAATATATTTCTATCATATAACTCTTCCAAAAGGACATAAATGAACTTATTAAAATTATAATAAATCAAATAAATGTATATAATGTTCTCAATTAATTAATTAATGGATTTAATTTGATTATCCATGATGTTAAGGTCTAATAGAGAACATGTTTAGACATATGGTAAGTGTTTTCTTGTCTCACGTCAATTTTTTCGTGAGATATTCTTTATTCACCGCTATTTATTTAGTATAGTGTATGTATATTCCCCATTTATGTATCATGTAATGTTTATATTTATTTTCATTTTATTAAATTTATGTTTTTATTATTATTAATTTGGGGGCATATGATTCGATTGATTACAAACTGGTAATGGATTCAACTCGAATACCTGTTTTTCACTTTAGGTTACTCTTTAACTACCTTTATAAAAATGTAATGATTTTTTTATTTTTTTATTTACTAAAAATAATATCAATTTGTCACATACTCATATATATAGATAATATCATCCTTCTTTAAATTCAATATTCATGTTTTAAAAGGGTTCCCTTCTGAATTCTTTCCGATACACAAGCCTAGTTAAAGTGAACTTCTTAAATTCTAAACCATTTTCAAGTGCACTCTATAAGATGTTATAAGAAATAATTATTTTTCTAAAATAAAAATTTGTTTCGTGAAAAAATATCTTGGTAAATTTATAGTTTTATGAAATCAAACTAGTTATTCCACTTTAATGTCTCATTAATATTTTACTTAAACCACTCAATAATTTTTTATTTCCAAAGATTCATAAATACTATTTTACATTATTTCAATTTATTGGAACATAATTTGTGTCCAAAATATAATTTAAATGTCTTAAAATTTTATTTTTAGGTATATACCTGCTTATAATCTAATTTTTTGACAAATAATAATGATTTTCTAAAGGAACTGTTCGTTCTAATGTAAAAAGGATTTTTCTCATCTCACTTTAACTATTATGAGATATTTTCAATGTTCAACACTTATTCCTTTTAAGTGATTTATGTAATTCCCTAACATATATCATATCAATAGTATCATTATTCTCATGATGTTATAAAGGACTAAGATTTGAATGTTTGAAGTGGTGTGGGACACTTTGAAATGTTTATAGAATGATTTCTCATGAAAGTTTTAATGGTCTCATTTAAAAGCATAAACATCTATTTCAACATCCATTTTTGAATATTATACTTAATTGAGTTTTATCTATTATGATAATATCTACTATAATTCGTTTAAGGTATCAAGATTAGTTTGACTATGGATGTGTATATTTGATACCATTCACGAGTTCTAGTTAAATTATTCACATTTTGTATGGTATTTTTTCAATATGAATTTTAATGTATTCTATGTATCTCCCTTTTCATATAAATAATATATTAAAATTAGTAAGTGATGGGTGGGATTATCTATATCCCCTTGGTGCATTGGTATGTCTCATGAGATAAAATAGTTTGGGGGTTTACATGTTTATGTATGGTATGCACATAAGGCCTTGAAAGTATGATTATGATATTCAGAATTATAAAATCCCTAATTATGAGAATAGTATTTGATATTCCATGTTATTATTATATTACTATAATATCCATGGTTATTTTTTGTTATCTAATTTTTTATTCATCGTTTATTTCTGCCATATTATTCTCAAGTATATTTTTTTAAGGTCTTGTGTTTTTAGTTTTTCACCATGCAAAGTGTTATTGTTTATGATGTATTCCACTGTATTACCTACCCTTACAAAGAATATTAGCTCACCCCTGTCATATGTTTCCTTTTCCCATGTTATGAAGAAAAAACTTTTGGATAATCTTTTCATGGATGATTTTTATTTGATTTTATATCATGTTATATTTTCATTTATGAATGTAATATTGGTAATATGACTGTATTCTGGTCTTCCAAGATTTCTAAAATGATCAATATATTGGGATTTTATTCCTAGTATCCATGCCAATGTAATAAAATAAGACTTCGGATCTAGTCTTCTGGGTCAGGACATTACAGTTGGGATCTGAGTAAGTTTATTACAATCCTTGAAAAACAATATTTATAAAATGTAAATTAGTAAACAAAACCCTATGATGTAATTTGAGGAAAATCATAAAATAACATCAAATATTTTTGAAAAGGTATATATTTTGTGGAGCTTTCTATAAAATAAATCCTTTTATGGATAATACAAGTGGACGTGGTTCTGGAATATATGTACCTGGGAGTAACAAAACCAACAAGGTGTTCTGAGCTTGAAATGGGGTAACCTAGTACATGACAACATGCCTTACTGTACACCTTATTTGACACACTTGGGAGATATGATTAGTATAACTCACATTTTAATTAAGAAACATTATTATGGGTTTGAATATACTAGGAAAATGAATAACCTAGGTTAAACCTACGGTGTTTTAGGTTAAGAATAATATTTCCTGATATTCTATAAAGTATTATACGTTTTTCTCACTATTAATAATGTTAATCACACTATAATTTCTAGTTTTAGTCAACGAATGAAATACAAATTTTTCATGAAGAAATTTTACTTGATGGATAAGGTGGTGGAGATGGAAACCCAAATGGGGTGTTGATATGAGTGAAATATATCATGTTCATCCCTAATAAGTTTTCCTAAAATATTATTACCAATATATACCTTAACTAACACTTAAACCCACCAAAAAGGAGAATAATGGAGTTTGATAAGATCTCTAGTAGTGGAAACAATTTTGACATAAATATTGATTTACATCATGTAATTACTGTGGAATGCGACGCCTAGGAAAGTATCTGAAAGGAACAAAGAAATTTGTTTTGTGTGGGAAATATGACCATAATGAAAATAATTTTAGAAAAAAAATTAAGAGTACAACGGAAGGAAATAAAAAAGATCCAAAGAGTCCATTTTTTATTATTTTCATTAAATTTAAGGGACTTGGGAATTACCAGAGTCAATGCCCAATTCTATAGGATATTCCTTAGAGCAAGGAAGGACCTATGTGGATATAAATGTATGATGTAGTTATGTATTGAGGTTGTGTTGATAAATCATAATTAATATAATGTTTAGTGGTTGACCTTATTTAAAATCAATTCATATTATTTATTTTTGAAGATATATTATATATGAAAAATGAAAACTAGAATGTTGGGTGAAAACTCACTATATTATGTATGGCCATTGAGTTTGAACCCGTAACCCAAGGTCGATAAGGGAGAAGAACCTAACACTAGACTATGTGAAGTCCTAGTTATCATGACTATTTTTTTAATTATAACACCTAATGGATAAATATTATTTTGATTTTTGGTACCTTTGTTCATTAAAATAGATAACTATGGAATTTTGAAAAGCTTTTTTGGTTACGTGATTAATGTTATTTTGGAATATGTTCTCAATTTTGGGAATCCTACTAGACTTTGGTAAAAATAATATTTCGACGAATAAATGATGAATTTTATTTTTGAGTCAAATATTATTTTATTGTCGACATATGGTTTTCCATGTTATTTACATAAATGGATTGAGTATATTGTAGATTATGTGATAGGATAAATTAAATCATTTTTATATAATATTAAGAGTTATTGATGTCATTTAGAAGACTATATGAACAAATATTTCTGTTCATGGGGTCATATCCAAGAATGTATTTTAATAATGATAATAATTTTTAAAATAATCTATGTTGAACATTGAGCATTAAATTTGAATCTTAGAAATTAATTTTTCTTTTCATCATATAAAGGCTTATCATTTTGGGGAAATTATCATATCCTATCCTAACTATTTTGAATTTAATTGATTTATAAAGACATGTTGAATAGATAATTTTTATTTCATTGGATCTCTGATCTGTAGAATTTAATTCGGATTCTTTAGGCATGAATAATTCATCTTAAGAGTTCATTACCAGAAATATAGAATGAAGTGAAAATAGATTTAATCAAAACCAAAGGAAGATATTATTCTTATGACATGGAACATAAACAAGTAAGAATAATTTCTCAACTGATTATCTAGATAGTAAATGAATCCCTCTATTCTTGGAAAAATATTTTGTAACAAAAACATTATCTGAGTAGTTTAATTTTTTAGGAATCAATATTCTTTTAACTTATTATAGATTTATTGTATTATTATTTCTATGCACCAGTTTTACTATCACTCACCATCAGAACATGATGGTTAGATTATTATTTTATATCCAAACTTTTACTTTGCACTAATTTTATTTTATTTGAAATCATAGTTTTGTAGTATCCTAAGAATTTTAATTCCCATATTATTAAGAGGATATTTTATTAACCTTATTTTCAATGTGTCTTTCCAAAAAATAGAATTTTAAAGAATAAAACATTATCTTTTGGAGATAAATTTCAAATTTCTAGGATTAAATTTATTGAAGGATTGGAGAATGTAACACCCTAAGAATTTAAAAATAAATTTTATAAAACCTATAATGGACACAAAGCTGAGTCTCTTCCAAAAAAACAATGTTTTTATAATTATTTACAAAATATAGTTATAACCTTGAAATTAATCATTATTCTTAATCTTTCATGACTTGAATTTTGAAAAAAAACGTATACACGGTTGCGTTCATTAATATATTTAGAGTTTAATAGGATCAACATAATTTTTGGTGAATAGTAACCCGACCCTTATGAATATAAATATACCCATATAAATAGTAATGCACCCTAATGAATAGTAATATGAATGTAATGAATATTAAACTCAACCAAGTAAGTATAAATAAAATTTAAGAACCGTATAAATGGGAGTAATATTTTTAAAAAATTGAAATTAATTGTTGGTATTTTTGTGAGTAATAAATATTTAATTACAATATGAAATTTAAAAAAATTTCAAAAAAAATATTTTTCCAAAAAGTTTTACAATATAAATACTTTTTATAATTATTTTATGAGGATTTAATATGACTACAATTATTTTCTGAAATAATTATTAAATTAGTTTTAAATTTGAAAAAAAAAATCTAGTAAATAAAGATTTCATTTAAAAATTAAATTTCACATATTTTTAAAACAAATTTGGTAAAATATAGTCCATTTTTTAATTCAAAACAATGAAAATTTGTTAGGGTTATTATTTGCATTTGTCTATAATACATGAATTTATAGTGAATAGTAAATACGATAATTAAAGATAAATGAAAAATACATGATTTTTTGAGTCATAGGAGATGTATGGATGATATAAGAACACATGGTTTGAAATAAAATATAATTATTAATGTTTTTTCCCAATAATAAATAGTATTTCTAGTCTTATGAAAAATAATAAAATAACGAATAAGATATTCAAGAATCACCTATCTCTTCCACTATAAAAACCATCCTCAGTCCCCCTTCTCCTCACTCCTATAAACATTGAAGCATATAAAGGTTCAGCCCAAATACTCTTAAATTGTCAATACCCTTTTATAGGAGCTCTTTGTCTTTCCAAAATACCAATAAAACTTTTCTTTAGGATATTCTCAAGGAGGTGTATTCAAGAGGTAAAATCCACATTATTTTTCTTTTAATTTCATTTCAAGTTCCTTAATTTTATTATTATCTCCTCACATTCTCTATAAAAATGGTACGGATAACTCCATTATCATCTATATAATAGAAATATTTAATGTTAAAGGAAGAAACATCATAAATATCCTTACTCTCTCTCTCTCTCTCTCTCTTATTTCAAAAATGTAATCATCATCTGGGAGGTGCCCATTTACAACCTCCGTGGATGAAGAAATTTTTTTATTAAATTTTTTATTCCAGGATGGAAATGAAACCATTTTTATAGTTGAACCAGATTCAAAAAATTTTATTATATCTTATATAATTATTTCATAACCATAATTTGTACATGATACTAAATAATTTAACAAAACTAGTTTGTTATGATCGAAAAACCACAATAAAAATCTAAACAATTATTACAAAATGACTTATCTAATGATTCACCACATTACATATGAAAAAAGGATATATATAACCATTTAATAAAAAGGGTGTTCATTAATATTATATAAATTCCATTCTATAGAATTATATTCACTCCACAAGAACTTTCATACTCATATACAAGTACACCGATCAAGAAAATGAAGGAAACAAATGCTCTTGAGCCATTAATCTATATCTTATAACTCATGAAAAGGCCATAAATTAACTTAATAAAATTATAATAAATAAAATAAATGTAGATAATGTTTTTAATTAATTAATTAATGGATTTAATTTTTTATCTATGATTTTATGGTCAAGTATAGAACACGTAAAAATATAATGTAAGGGATTTCTCATATATCTTCTATTTTTTGAGATATTTCTATCTCATGACAATTTAATGCGTATTGTTTATGTATACATCCCTTTTATTGGTAATATCATGAATCCATTTCTTTTCATGGAATTAAATATATCATTTTATGATTATTAATTATGGGATATATAATTCGATTGATTACAAACTTGTAAAGGATTTTACACGATCCACCATTCTTCCTTGAGTTTACTCTTTCACAACCTTTACTGAAATGTAAATCTTAATTAATTATATATATCATCTAAAGTATTTTTATTTGTTTCTAAATAATATATTCAAATCTAATAATCATTATTTTAAAGGGATGTGCATGTTTCAAAATGGTTCCATTCTCAATTATTTCCGATACACAAGCTTGATTAATGTGAACTTCTCCAATTCTTACCCACATTAAAGTTAAATATATAATATATTTTAATAAATCATTATTTTCCCTATAATCACACATTTTATCATTAAAAACTATCTTGTTAACCTTCTAGTTTTATGAAACCAAACAATCTTTTCCTCTTGAAAACCACTTTAGTATTTTACATAAACCACACATAAAAATTTTATTTCCAAAGTTTCATAAAAACTAATTTTACATGATTTCACTTCAGTGGAACATAAATTATGTACCAAATATAATTTAAATATAATCCCACTTTTTGGGATATACTTATTTAAAATATGATTTTATGGAAAATAAAAATTATTTTCCAAAAGAACTCTTTTTTCCCAAGTAAAACAGTATTTTCTCGTCTCACTTTAACTTTAATGTGATATATTACTTGTTAAAACCTTATTCCATGTATGAGGTGTATATAATAACTATGGAAATAGTGGCTTCCCTAGACACAACTATTCTTTAATTTTTAATACCATATCACGTATATACTTAGCTATTCATGAGGTCTTCTTACCATTATAGTGTAGACTATTCTGCATCCACCACTTAATGTTATTGTCCAAAAATTAATTATCATACCAAATAGTTATAGAAGATTCTAGTCTATAATGAGAACCATGAGATATGATGAAATATATCTTAAATATGTCCAATTTTATAGATACATCCTAATGACTATATACAATATATGTTTGAATGTCAAGTTCTATGGGCTCATAACCATTGATAATTTTTCTCATGAAATTTGGACCGGGTGATCTCTAGTTGTGAGATCATGAGGACTAACCCGTCATCAGGTACACAACATTTTTTTGGGTTTCATAGGTTTTTCCTATCTATGAACATGTTTATTTTTATCCTAACATGATATCATTACCAAAGAATACCAATTACTAGTCTACTTTGATTTAAGGAGAAAACCATCGTATTGAAATCATAGTGAGGTAGCTTATGTTGGGTGCATCGTTGGTGGTATGACATTGGTTGAATGACCAAGAAAGTATTTTTCACTTCTGGGTTAAGGAATTTTTATATCCAAGGCCTGGGTGATCAAGATGGTGCTACCTTCATAAGTATTTGTCTAAAGCAGTAGAAAGGTAAAACTATATGGATATATCAAAAAACAATAAAGCAAGGAAAGTATGACGACACAAGTGTGCATCCTGCTATATTAAATATTTAACGATAAAGGGATTATAATACACAGTCAGTGTTCTTAGGTTAGATTTGTTGGTATGAAAAACCTTATATCTTTAGGGGCATTGATGGGTTTCTAGACACTGCTATTGGTCTTCAAATTTTAGTCACTATTATCGAGATTAGGTTTAGAGTGTCTCACACAATAACGTATTCAAGAATCCTCCCTATTCAGTTGAAAAGGTATAATGAACAGGGTGGGCCCCACCATGGGGTCCAATTGTTTTCCAAGGTACTGATCACCAATGAATTAAATAAATTCATTTGTATTAATGTTATGAATATTTGGTATTGAATTTTTTTAATGCATTTACATGTTAAGTAAACACGAGATAATATTAATCAAACAAATAATATTTTAATATTCAAGGTTATTTTATTATTAAGTGGGATAGTGAGTCGAGTTAAATGGATCGGGTGTTATCATGAAATAAATTTATTTATATTAAAGGAATTTGACAAAATAATAAATAATATTGATGCAGATTCATTTTTCATAATTATTTATTATGTGGACATGGAAATAAAAAGGGGTTGGGGAACCCAACCAGGTATTTTAGAAACTCCTCTATAAATAGAGGGGATGATCTCTCTCTCCATACGATTATTCATTCATTTATGGAATGAAAAACAGAGCCCCACTTTCCTCCTTCTATCTTGAGAGAGGAAAGATCGATCCAAGAACTCAGATAAAGATCTCCCTCAACCATTATAGTCATCTCGATGTGGTTGTTGTTGGGACATCGATGATATCTTTGGGGTGCCATGCTATTACTCGAAGTTCGACAATCGGTGATCCCATAGGTTTTTAAAGAATATGTGGATGATCTAAATAGATCCTCCTATGTATCTTTCAAGAAATGTTCACCGGAGACATGTTTTAGTTGAGCATGACTTTAGATTTAAAAATTATGTTTAATGATTATGTTTTTTGCTCTTTATAATTTATTCAAGATCCACGTAACTTACTAGGTCTCGGATCATTGGTGTCGACATGCCCCATCGACCCATCAAAAAAAATTTAAATTCCCCAAAACTCCATTTTCTGATATGGGCCCCAAAACCTATCAGTGATATTAGGGGGATCATATATATATATTGAGACTAGAAAAATTATATTTTATTAAAATTAGGTAAAGGGTAAGAATATGGTCCCAATGGTTCATACCTCACACTGATCCAATTTCAAATGGCCATGTAAAGGTTGTTTGACATTTTAGATAGGGATTATATTTTCATTTTGACATTGGGTTTTAAAGTTTTATTCATTATTTTTTATGATCCGGAAGAACTAATAATGTGTCGATCAGTTTCAGTTCATTAGAAGTAATTCAATTTTGTGAAAATGTTAATTTTACAATCTAATAATATTCATACCTTTTATTATTATAATTCATTATAATTGTATTACAATAAAAATAAAAATAAAAATAATATAATACTAAATTATTATTTTATTATAATAATTTATTATTTTAATATTGAGGATAATGTGTTAGCCTTTGGAAAATTAGAAAGGGTTGTGTAAATACTTTTACCAAAAAATGGGGGTATGGACTTTTATAAATAGAAAAGGGTGGGGAGACTAGAATTTAAAAAACCCGAGTGGTTAAGTTGATGGGGGTGGGGCATGAAGAAATACAAAAAGGTTACTACTGATTTAAAAACAAATCTAAAAAAGGGTGGGTGTGGACCCACACCTTCCTCAGGACGCTACCAACCTCATGTACTACGTAGCAGCGCCACACCCACCTCGCAGAACAAGGGGTCGCTGCCTAGTGTCCTTCATAGTCAACCTGGACTCCACTACTCCTACAGTCGTCCCACCTCCCTTTCGGTTTTCCAGATCTAGATTAGTATGTAGCACGATCTGGGCATCCCACTCAACCAGATCTGGTTGATATTGTCTAGGACCACCCTAAGGTACCGTCACACCTCTTATCAGGACCAGGAACACTTTGAAAATGGTATGGGTGGGATTTCCCAACCAGGAACAGGCTTGGTCGAACATATCTAGCCTAGTTTATCCTTTCACGTGGTTTTTCGGGTCTCAGTATAATTAAATTAATATTTTTAATTAATTTAATTTTAGGATTAAAATAAATTAGTTAAAAATTTAATTTTTATTATAAAAAGTAAATATAAATACCCGAGGTTTGAAATTAATTTAATTTTTAAAAATAAATTAAATAAATAAATAAATATGATTTTAGGCATTCAAATTAAATTCATCAGTGGAATAATTAATAATTATGTTATTTTGAAATTTTTAATTCATTTAATTTATTTAAAAACAATAGTACTTATTTAATGAAATTTATTATTATTATGGTTTATTTTAACCCACCTAATGGTCTTTGGAACCTACCTATGTATGTTTTCATTTATTTAATTAATTATATAACTGCGTGTGATCCCTGTAATTAATTAATTGATGTTCTACGAATCATTTATTTTTTGGATAAATTGTATAAGGACCAATATGTCCAATTTAGATGATGTAAATTTATTATCCTCATCCCCCTTGCATATGCGTGAGTATGTTTGTACTTCATATGAATATAATGAAAGACATGACATGGACCCTACCAAGATGACATGCTACTCTAAGATGTGACGTGGACCCCACCAAGACAAGGCGATACTCTAGAAGAGAAGAATACCTACAGAACTAGGTAAAGTTGCATTAGGATTGAATCTATGAATCTGGTATGATTCCCATAGGTCGTTTAGATTCTCAAGACCATAAGGGTAACAGTTTACCTTTATGAATTGATTTATTTTTTATGCAATTTGTTACAGCATAAAAATACATAAAATAATAAAAAATCAAATGAATAATGAAGCGCATATGTTTTTCTATTAATGTTCAGTTGTGAGTGTCGTAATATAGATGAACAAGATATATAAAAATGGATAACATTCATAGTGAGAAAAAACCAAAGCCCTCAAGAAAATATTAAGTCATTATAGCCTTCCAACATTAATGTTTGAGCAAAATCAAGAGTTTGGGGTGACATTCAGGCAATAGCTTAGGGTGAATCTTACTATTAGGGAGTTATTATAAGATTATTGTATCAAAATTACTAAAGTGGTAGTGATTATTAGCCATATATAACTTGCAATTATTTTTTTTGGAAAGTGTTGAGTAAATAATGAAATGATTTTAGAAGATGTGACTTCACTCAACTGATCATGGAACCCTGGGTTAATGTTGTTGGTCAGCCAAAGGCCTTTCTTAACCCCTCTGAGTAGTTACGTAGATTGATCTTGTAGAATATGAGGGGATGTTTAGGGATCCTTTATATTAGAATTCTCAAGAAATAGAGTATTCTGATTCTAGTACAGTGGGAATCTAGAATTTGATAAAATAGTGGGAGACCTTTAATGATTATATTAATTATTAATATCACATTTTGTAATGTAACACCCCAAACCTAGTTACCCAGAGTTAGTGCATTATTACATAACATTGGCATGATCAAAAAAGATCAAGTCTAGAAAGACCGATTAGTTTAGTATCCTTGAAACACTAAATAAATTTATAAGTTCAACATTACATCATGAAATAACAAAACAACAACATCTTGTCCCCTTTGAACACACTTATCCCTTAGACTATCCCTGTAGGTCAATCATAATAAATGTCTTCACATCCTGGGAAAAAGAAAACAGAGAAAGGGGTGAGCTCAGATGCTCAGTAAGGATAACAATAAAGTGAAAACTTTCATAAAAAAGCATAAACATTTAAGGCAGTTGTATAACTAAAACAAAATCCATTTAAACAAGAACTTCGGAATAACATGGAAAAAATAAAATAAAATAATTCCATTTACTTATTCACATAGATATTCTACTAGTCGAATATTCACATGCAATATCAATAACCACTTTCCTACTGATGGAATGCATAATTCAAGACTATCATAGCCACATAGTCATGGCCTTGTGCCAAGACTACAAATAAGATTTTTTCAAGGCCTTGTGCCAAGACACTAGTTTGTCTAATGATATCTACCGATGAATCGAGGAGCTATAGAAGTCTCCACCCATCAATTACTAAGTCCAATTCATTTTTTATATGAAAAGGTTTAAACATATCATACATAATGCCCAAGAACCATAACATAATCGTATCACATAAAACATGCAAGAAGGAGACATAACATTTCCAAATTTCAATCACAAGATATCAATAAAACACATTGATATAATCAAAAAATTATCAAAACCATTTTCAATACCAAAATAAAAGAAAATTAAAACATGGTATTTATTTTTCATTTAAAAAACTTTATGGATTTTAGAGGAAGATGAAACTCAAATAATGGTTACGGCGGTGGAGAAGTCGTTGCCGCTTCATACGTAAGGCAAAACATTCCTTTTTCCATTTAGTAAAAACACTTGGTATAAAAATATTCCTTTTAAATAAAATTAAAAGTCAAAGTGGTTTAAACACCATATAAAATAAAGTTGTGTATAAAACAAAATATGCCTCAATGAAAGGAGATTGAGACGAAGTCCCTTACCTCGTGTCCGACTTGACTCGTTCATTCTTTAGTCTCCTGAATAATAAACTATAGTTAATTTATATTTGATTAAGAACCTTTTTAAAGTTCATTATATGTTTTACATCACTTATTACCATGTTATGAATATTATGTAATCATTTAATTTAATAACGGTCGTTTTGTCGATCATTGTTACTTGTGTCAAAAATAAACTTCTCATAATTAGAAGTTGTTCATGTCGTAAAATATCAATTATCTCCAGAATTATATTCATGATGTAGATATCATATATATAATATATATCTAGTATATACATGCATTTATAATATTACATAACATTTTGAGGTAAGAAATGGAATGCACCGTTCATGGAGACGGTAAGTCGTACGTACGCATGAACGCTACATTTATTCCTATTTCGTATTTAATGTAATGAAATAATAATGATATAAAGGTATATTATAATTCAAGTATAATATAATATATAATATCATTAACTCCATCCTTTATACGTCCCATATATGGAATTAATGATTCTAATCACTTTGAAAGGCTGGTAGTCCGCACTTCCTAAAATGAAATTATCGCGTTTACCCATAATGGAAATAAAAAAGGTATTCCATAAATGAAAAATACATAAGTATAAGGAAAATATAAAAATAATATCTATCATATATAAATATATTTACATATTAATGTCCACCATGAGTGGTGTTAAAAGAATATTGAACAATCATCGTTTCATGAGGCAGTAATTCGTCACCCACAAAAACAGTATGTTCTTTAACCATTAGATGGAGGTGTGTGTAAGTGTAGTTCGAATCCTTCTCATAACAACATCCAAGTATATTTAGGATAATGTTTTTATTACAAAATTAAATAATAAAAAGATTTTAGGGGTTGTAGAAGTAAAATAAAATAAAATAAGTTAATAGAAATCGTTACCTTTAGTTTGGGTAACTCCCTTTAGTTTGAACCAAAAGGACTCTTGAAGTGCCTTCTACTTAAGGTAAGGATTATAGGATGAAGGGAGGGAAGTTTGGATGGTATTTTGGTAGAGTTTGGCTGTGCAAAATAGCTTTGAAGTTTTGAATAAGGTGGTAGAGGTGGGGGCCTTTTATAAGAGGAGAGGAGGGGCTCTTTTGGAAAGATTGAAAATATTATTTTATTATAAAATGGTTTTCAAATAATAAAGGTCCAAAAATGTTATATTTATAAGATAAGGTGATAAGGGTTAGAAATCCACCCATCCAATAGGTTTTTTATAAGTGTAAGTCTTATATTTTACCTTATAGTTTCATTATATTTAAATCATTCATTAATGAGGTAATCGATGCATCATCATGGTGTAATAAATAAATTTGATTATTTAATGTCTAAAAATTATAAAAAAATTACCATGATGTATGAAATCTTTATATATTTCCAATGAATATTTATATTTGAAAAGATAACTTGTATAACCCCTTGTAAAAGTTGTTTTAGTAAAACAATACATGTTTGTGACATTTTAATTTTTACTTTAAATAAAAGGTATTAATGCCATTATCTTACCCAAGTGGCTCCATGGGGTCCCAAAAATTGTCCCATCGTTTTTCTTGGTTGGAAATTACTCATCCAATAAGTGTAAGACATGTGTCAAGTTATTTTATATATTTTTATAATAACATTTTTACCTTAAATTGCCCTAATTATCTCTAATCGCGGTTAATAAAACGCAAAAGTTACTATTCAAAAAAAATTATTTTCATCCGATTGAAACATATTTTACTTAATAATGACAACCATGTATGTCAGATTTTTGAAATTCAATTCATAGAAGTGGTAAAGTTTCATTTAAACAAAAAATCAGTTTTTTTAAATACCACTTATTGGTTTCACTATTCATCAAAAATTGAAGTTTTTCAGAACAATACAAAAAAATCATCCTAAGCTATAATTGATATCTAAATTCAAAAATGATTTCTATTTTAAAAAAATTAAAAACATATAAGTTGCATTAATTAATTTTATAATTAATTCCCATTGTCAAAACAAATAGCGTGTTTTTAAGAAGCAATATCAATCAAACGATTGACAATTGTTTATGTCCAATTTCAAAGTCAAATTAATTCTAATGACAAACATTGGATAAAATGGTAAAATTATATTTTAATTATACTTTAAAACAACTCAATAGTATAATTTATCACTATAAATTATTTTGATTAAAAAAAATTTAATTATTTTTCACTATTCATCGAAAATTGGATGTTCTCAGAAAAATACCAAAAATTCAGCTTAGGATAATTTTGATATTCTGAATCCAAAAAATGAAGTCCAATTTGAATAATAAAACTTATGAAATTTCAAAAAGTGGGTATTACTATTCATAACGGCTACTTTGATTGGTCGCGGTGTGTTAGAATCTCGAACTAGCGTACAATGTAAGCTATTGTATTATTGAAAGAGAATATTACTGTGGAATCTTGGGCTATTACATTCTCCCCTACTTCAATAAATTGCATCCTCGCAATTTGAAATTGTTCTTAGAAAATAAAAGGTGGAAAATAAAAAATACCTTTGTGGAAAACCTATATAGGAAATTGGGTCAATAAAATTCAGTCTTAATAAGAGGGAAAGGGAAATGAAAAATTCACCACCAAATCAGGGTTTTGAATAGGAGAACATAGGGGGAAATTATAGAAACGTAATAATAGGAAAAACATAAATATTTATAGGGAACGATTGAGGTCATCAATCACAAACAAGGGTAAAATTGAGGGCCTTAGAGCCATTAATCTATGATGAAAATATAATCAGTTCAACAAAACATAAGGTATTAGGATAACACATTTTTTGTTTTAATATCCCTTCCATAATGATTATGAATTAATTTATTCATAGAATAAGATATATATATATATATATTTATATACTTGAAAAGTATAATTTTATTCTTCAACCAATTTATACCACAAAATCATCTTTCACTCAAAAAGACAATAGAACTGAAAAATATTATATTTATCCTAATCGTATAAGGTTCAAAATATAAACACATACCATGGAAAAAAATATTTTGTAACAACCAGCGACTTCTTGTAGGCTAGTGGTATGTAATAAAGTTCTGTCGCACTATGGTTGTGCGTTCGATTCCTGTAGCTTTGTTCGACGTGATGGGTTATCGCCTGACCTGCAGGTTGTCCTTTCCCTAAAACTATAGTATTATAATATTTGAAAAATAATCATAAGAAATGTTTTAACCATAAATAATGTTATACAAAGTTCAACTTAATCCATTCCAAACATTATAGTTCTCCAAAATACCTCTGTCCAAACTCACAGTACAAATTTTATAAGGAAGGTAAACACAATGAAGATCCTTTTTGCCGTGTAATAACATGTGAACACCTTGATCATGTATTCTTTTAAAACACTGCAATATCCTGAATTACCATAAATCCTTATTGATTACATTCATGATCCCTTATTCCTAATAGAATACTAGATATACTCCTTATATCCAAAAATGTATACAAATCATTAATCAGCTTCAAGTAAGTCATGAATATCCAATATAATTTATCCAAATCAATCATGTATTATTCCAAAATCATAATCTCGGTATCAGAACCATGTTATGGTTTAGCTTTCTATCAACCATATTTTTTCCAAAACGTTAACCTATTATTGAGTCAATTTTCTTGGTTCCACATAATCTCAAGTCTGTAATGAAATAGTACCGCAATACAATCCTTATATACTCTATAATTATTATAACCAGTACATCATTGATACAACACTTAAATGACATAATTATTTAATAACAACATAAGAACTCTAATCATTCCTCCTCATCTGTGGTAGTAACATAACATGATTATTATCCAATAGCATCATTTGGGGCATACTATGATGATTTTGAAATTGGTTTGTGTAGTGTCTCCACTCCTTGCAGATGAAGCATTGTACATTTGAAACCTTTTTCTTACCCCAGCAGTCACGCACTTGGTGTCCTTTTTCTCCAAAGTTATAACAAACTCTCATTCCCTTCAGGCAAGTTCGAAGGTGTTTCTTCCCACAGTTATCACATATTAGAAAATTATTAATTTCCCTCTTCCCTTTATCCATCTTTCTCCCTTACATCCTTTTCGTATCTTACTTCCCTTCAAATCCATAGGACTTAGATAATTCTTTACTCATCTTATTAACACATGATACTATTTCTTCATATGTTAATAACACATGGGAGACTATTTCCCTTCTAAATATTGGCTTAATACCGTGAAATATATGATCCTTCTTCCTCTTTGGATCATACGTATTGCTGGAGTTCACATTCCTTCTAATGGGCGCCATTTCTATACAATGGCATAAACTATGTTAGTTTATGAATTTTAATGAATAATTCCAAACTTGTAAAATACTTAACGTAAATTGAACAGCTTATGGATATAATCCATAATCAGAAAGATGTTTTCTTTGAGGATGTATATACTCATAAACCCTTCATAATGATTTGTGATGACAATGAGAATTATACTAAGCATATCCCTCGGGAGTGTCGTAATCAAGAGTGCAGCAAGGCCCGTTGTCGTGCACCCAGATACCCCGGGTCAAGCCCGAAACACCTTGTCAGAGTTTTCACTCCTAGGTAAAACTGTGACAGAGTCGAGTCTACCTACTTGTATCCATAAAAGGATGTATTTCTTGGAAAATACACAAAATCACTACATTAACATAATTATAGGATGTTCTTATATACTAATCCCCAAATACTATCTTTGGGCTATGTGATCTAATCAGAGTTTACCAAAAACTAGCTTCCAAGGTTAGTATTAAACTGCCTCTGATACCAACTGTAATGCCCCAACCCTAGTTACCGAGAGTTAGTGCGTTATTAAAAAACGTTGGCACGATCACAAAAGAACAAGTCTCGAAAGACAGATTAGTTTAGTAGCCTTGAAACACTAGATTCATTCATAAGTTATACCTTACATCATGAAATAAAATTAACAATAACATATTGTCCCTTTTGAACACAATTATCCCTTTGAATATCCCTAAAGGTCAATCATAATACACTTCTTCACATCCTAGGAAAAATAAAACATAGAAATGGGTGAGATCAGATGCTCAGTAAGGATAAAAATATACCGGAAACTTTTATAAACAAGCATAAACATTTAAGAAAATTCTATAACTAAAACAAAATACTTTTAAAGATGAACTTTAGAATAAAATGGAAAAAATAAAATGAAATAATGCCATTTACATATTCACATGGATATTCTACTAGTTTAATATTCACAAGCAATATCAATAACCACTTTCATAATGATGAAATTCATAATGCCAGACTATCATAACCACATAGTCAAGGCCTTGTGTCAAGACTACAAATAAGATTTTGTCAATGACTTATGCCAAGACACTAGTTTGTCTCATGAGACCTACCGATGCATCGATGAGCTATAGAGGGCTACAACCTTCACATACTAATTCCAATTCATTCCTTATACGAAAAGGTTTAAACATATTATAAACAATGCCCAAGAACCAAAACATAATCGTATCACAATAAAACATGCATAAAGGAAACATAACATTTCCACATTTCAATCACAAGATATCAATACAACACATTGATATAATCAAAACATTATCAAAACCATATTCAATACCAAAATAAAAGAAAAGTAAAACATGGGATTTATTTTCCATTTAAAAAATGTTATGGCTTGTAGAGGCAACCGAAACTCAAATAATGGTCACAACGGTGGAGAAGTCATTGCCACTGCATACATAAGACAAAACATTCTTTTTGTCATTTAGTAAAAACGATTCATATAAAAACATTTATTTTGAATAAAAGTAAAACACAAAGGGGTTTATACACGGTATAAAAGAAATTTGTGTATAAAACAAAATATGCCTCAATGAAAGGAGATTGAGACGAAGTCCCCTACCTCGTGTCTGACTTGACTCGATCGTTCTTTAATCTCCTGAATAATAAAATATAGTTAATTTATATTTGATTGAGAACATTTTTCATGTTCATTATTAATTTTACATCACTTATTACCATGATATGACCATTATGTAATCATTTAATTTAATAACGGTCGTTTTTTCGATCATTGGTACTTGAGTCAATAATAAACTTCTTATAATTAAAATTTGTTTATGTGGTAAAATATCCATTTTCTCCAGAATTATATTCATGATGTAGATATCCTATATATCATATATATCCAGTATATACATTCATTTATAATATTACATAACATTTAGAGGTAAGAAATGAAATGCACCGTTCATGGAGACGGTAAGCCATACGTACGCATGAACGCTACATTCATTTCTATTTCATATTTAATGTAAAGAAATAATAATGATATAAAGGTATATTATAATTCCAGTATAATATCATATATAATATCATTAACTCTATCCTTTATATGTCCCACATATGGCATTAACGATTCAAATCACTTTGAGGGGGCGGTAGTCCGCACTTCCTAAAATGAAATTATCGCGTTTACCCATAATAAAAATCATAAAGGTATGCCATAAATGAAAAATAAAGAAGCACAAGGATAACATAAACATAATATATATCATATATTAATATATTAACATCTTAATGGCCACCATGAGAGGTGTTAAAAGAATATGAACAATTATCGTTTCATGCGGTAGTAATTCTTCACCCACAGAAATAGTATGTTCTTTAACCATTAGATGGAGGTGTGTGTAAGTTTAGTTATAATCCTTCTCATAACAAAATACAAGTATATTTATCATATTGGGGTTGTTAAAAAAGAAAATAATAAAAAATATTTTAGGGGTTGTAGAAGTAAAATAAAATAAAATAAGTTAAGAGAAATAGTTACCTTTAGTTTGGGTAACTTACTTTGGTTTGAACATAAAGGACTCTTGAACTGCCTTCTACTTATGGTAAGGCTTCTAGGATCAAGGGAGTAAAGTTGAGAGGGTACTTGGGTAGAGTTTTTCTAAGACAAATGGCTTTGAAGGTGTGAATAAGGTGGTAGAGGTGGGGGCATTTTATAAGTGGAGATGAGGGTCTCTTTTGGAAAGATTGAAAATATTATTTTAATATAAAATGGTTTTCGGATTAGAAAGGTCCCACAATGATATATTTAGAAGATAATGTGAAACGGGTTCGAAATCCACCCATAAAATAGTTTTTTGAAAAGTGTAATTTTTAGATTTTACCTTATCTTTTCATTTTATTGAAATCATTCATTAATGAGGTAATCACTGCATCATCATGGTGTCATAAATAAATTTGTTTATTTAATGTCTAAAAATTATAAAAAATTACCATGGTGTAGGAAATCGTATTATCTTTCCAATGAATATTTATATTCAAAAATATAACTTTTATATCATCCTGTAAAAATTGTTTTAGTAAAACAATACATGTTTGTGACATTTTTATATTTACTTTAAATAAAAGGTATTAATGTCATTATCTTACCGAAGTGGCTCCATGGGGTCCCAAAAATCATCCCATGGTTTGTCGTCATCTGCCATGACTCGTCCAATAATATTAAGACATGTTTCAAGATATTTTATATAATTTTATAATATCATTTTTACCTTAAATTACCCTAATTACCTCTAATCGCGGTTAATAAAACTCAAAAGTTACTATTCACCAAAAATTAATTTCACCCCATTGAACCAAATTTTACTTACTAATGAAATCCATGTATGTATGATTTTTGAAATAAAATTCATATAGTCTGTAAAGTTTCATTTAAATGAAAAATCAGTTTTTTTAACTACCACTTAGTGGTTTAACTATTCATCAAAAATTGATGTTTTTAAGAACAATACCAAAAATTCACCCTAAGCTATAATTGATATTCCGAATTCAAAAATGATGTCTATATTAAAATAATTAAAAAAATATAAGTTGCATTAATTAATTATATAATTAATTCACGTTGTCAAAACAAATAGTGCGTTTTTAAGAAACAATATCAATCAAAAGATTGACATTTGTATATGTACAATTTCAAAGTGAAATTAATTCTAATAACAACAATTTGATAAAATTTTAAAACTATATTCTAATTATAATTTAAAACCACTAAATAGTTTAATTTATCGATATAAATTATTTTGATTAAAAAAGTTGTTTTTAAGTATTTTTCACTATTCATCCAAAATTGGATGTTCTCAAAAAAATACCAAAAATTCATATTAGGATAATTTCGATATTCTGAATCCAAAAATGAAGTCTAATTTGAAAAATAAAATTTATAAAATTTCAAAAAATGGGTATTACTATTAATAACATCTACTTTGATTGGTAGCGGTGTGTTAGAATCTCAAACTTGCGTATAATGTAAGCTATTGCATTATTGAAAGAGATGCGTACCGTGGAAGCTTGGGGTGTTACACGTAAACAATATAAAAACACTACTATGTTATAGTATAGTTTTTCTATAAAGTTGGCAATCAATACCACAAGTAGAAACTATGATTAATATTGGACCAAGTTAAATGTCTAAACTAGCACGAATTTCCAATATGTAGTATAAGCGCTCACACACATTAATACTATATTGTAAATTCAAGGTGTTGGTGTCCATAATTGTTAATCCACCTTAGGAAGAGAGGGTGAAATATGCTTACAGGAGACTCATGAATCAAGCATATTATGGTTCTGTTGTGATTTTATCATCAATGTCTGATATTAGTTATTGTAACTACATCATGTTATGGATGATATAACATGTAGTCTTATCTCCAAGATGTTTGTGAGGAGAAATTTAAGAAAGATTTGAATGTGATGATAACACTAGCATTGGGTAAACATGAAATGTATACTATAGTACTTCATGAAATCTCATTCATACACCAAATTACTCTAGTTTAGTTTATGATTACAAACAAATAGGATGAAGTAAATGCTTCATTACCAATAAGTTAAGGTTCACCATGTAATAAGAATATTAAATAAAGTTTCATCTCTAGTTCTTATGGTGAATAAATTAGAAGACAATACCAAAATGAAGATGAAAATATATGTAAAAATTACTTTCATATTTTTCTTCAAATAGATGATGTTGGTTACTTAATAAGAGGTTATATTCATCACATATTAAGAAATGGAAAATTATGGAAGTCTAAAAATGAAATGAAATTAATTTGATAAGAAAGAAACTACTTTTTCTTCAGTATGTATATATTCATCATTTAAAATTGATGTTTCTAACATACTTCATGGTTATTTTATATAATGTGAATTACACATATGTGTATTGGAATACATTAACCATGTAAGTATAGAAACATTACATGAAGTAAGGTAATTTCTATAAGCAGCTGAGAAAGGGTGATTCCTAAGTTAGTGGTCAGAAACACCTATCTTCTAATTTTCAAGTGAATGAATCAATATGAACAAGTTGTTGGGTATAAACAAAAGATTTATCTCATGATTTTCCCTTTGAACATAATGATATATTAATCCACGTTTAGGAATTAATGTTGTTTTTTATAACATACTCAATAAATAGTTCAACTTTACTTGAAAAATATGCAATATGTGATGAATATAAAAAATGTAATACTCTTTAACCAATTATGGAAAGATATTTCATTATCAAGAAAAATTAAAGATGAAATTAAGGATATACCCATTTTGGTATTTAGGACTGATAAAGTAAAACACCTTTGGTATATTTGACCTATTTAGGTTGGTGAATGAGAACTTCAGAAAGAAAGGTATGTCACAAGGATTTTGGAATTAGATCGACAAGTGATGGTGAAATATACCAAAATAGAATCTAGTAGTAAGGATACATCATAAAATTATTTTATGTCATTAAGGAATGTACTGGTGAAGTATAAGCATGGTCCAAAGATACAATTTGCTTCGGATTGTCTTGCTGAAGAATATCTTGACCAAGAATTCATCGATCATCATAATGTAGCGTTTAGTAATTCCAAAACACACACTACCTTATCTATATTACAACTTTGATGTTAAAAAAGGATGATCGATTATGATTCTTACATATTAACATTTATCAACAAAATATATCATCAAGAAATTCCTAAAAAAATATTTTATGCATCATATCCATGATGCTAGTTATATCAATGTTACAACCTATAGTAACGTCCATCATAGTTCAAGATGTTATTTTAAAATAATGGAGAAAACCCATAACCTAAATGAGAACTAAAAATTACAAATGGATATCATACGAGTAATTGTATAATGGAAAATCCTTATGTCATTGACATGTGTTAAGGATGCAAAAAGTTTGTTAAGATATAAAGAAACATGAATTGGGTTAAACACATTGTACATATAAGGTAATTATCCTAATAGTTTCTTAGGATATTAAAAAAATCTATAAGAGAGAAAAAAATAGGTAGTCAAGTGATATACTAAATTTATATAAATAGGGTGAACATATCTACTAGAGATACTAGGAACAAATTAGAATTAGGTTTACTAAATGATTGAGATGCACAAATGGTTAGAAAATGAACATGTTCCACAAGTGTATGTGGAACAAGAATGTCTCAAAGACACATACTATATAGGAAGAATAAAACCAATGTAATGGTTTTGTATTCACTACGTTCGATGATAAATTATTCATTGAGAATAAAAAATCCTAAAATTAAGCATTATATGAAAATTATCTAAGATTGATAAGATTAATTAATATTCAATAGTGGATTACATGTATCAAAATGCATAGGGGATTATAAATTTTATACTAAAGAGGTTATTCAAGTGACTTGATATATATATGGTAAAAGTGTGGTAACAATAAGGATAGATTTTTAATACCAAGTCACTATACCTAAATCCATTATAATTTTACTCATCATAGCTAACTTATAGGATAATTAAATTGGTCATTGGATGTCAATATCATCTTTCATGTAAGGACACTGTATGACGTAACCAGAAAGGAATGGTGACACCATCAAATTCCAACGAAGGTTGAAAGTTATTGAAATACAGTTCTGGATTAAAGTGAGCACCAAGATCACAGAGCGTTTATTTCAAATGAATTTTTTCCTTATGTCTACCAAAGGTTAGTGTGAGCAACAATGTTTTCCAAGAGAGTTATCTTTGGAATCATCTCAAAAATAGATATTGGTCTTATAGTTTGATAAGATCGTGATAAAATTAAATCTCTAATGATTGAATTAATGTAGAAACCTATGATCTAGGGAAATGGATCTATTGATGTAGATATAAAAGTTTATTGGAATTAGTCAATAGTATATATTTTGAAATTGTATTGAAAAATACATGTTAAAAAATCCATGTTAAGAATTGTCGATAATTTCCCATGGAATAACCTCTCCAAGTTGAAATGTTAGCAATATGGAAAGAGATTAAAGTTGTGAGTTGAATACCATACGCTTCAGTGATGGATCAATCACGTATTCCATGTTATGTACAATAAGTGATATTTACTAGATATACATTATAGAAGGAAGGAATCAATTATTCCCTAGATACCTGCTGGTGAAGCACTCAAAAATATCATCTTTTACTTTAGTAAGTATAAAGGATATGTACCTGGTATATGGATAAGAATGTATACTCTTTTTGGTGGGACACAAACTAGTCTTACTTATATTAATTTGATCTCATAGGACAGTTAGGATAAGGTGCTGAGAGATAAAATCTCATAAAAGTCAGTGGTAACCATATATATAAATACTGAGTATGCTTCCACTTATAAGGAAGCTAAGAAGTAGTTATCAATCGCATCAGTTTTTTCTAGTTCTTTAAATTTCTCCTAGTGATAAAAGTATTATCATAATGTAAATTATGATATACTTACTATCCAAGATGTAAAGTTATGACAGTGGATGAAATTGATATAATTGGGGATACCATCTATTGTGATGTTTTACTAAAGGAGATGAGGTCTCATATAGCAGAATAGCTATGTAGTGAAAATGTGGCAGATCCAACATCTTAAGCCATAACTCATCAAAAACATGAACTTCATCATGTGAGTAGATGACAAGCATAATTAACAAGTTGTATCTAGTACAAGATGGAGTGTTGAAATAGTGGGTGCCCTAGACCCAACTATACTGTAATTTTGATTACCATATCGTGTATATAGTTAGTTATACATGATGTATTATTATCATTATAGTTTAAACTATTCTTCATCCACTACATAATGGTAATGTTCCTAGATTAATTATTGTATCAAAAGGTTATATCAGATCACAGGCTATAATGGGAATCTTGAGAAAAAATGAAATTGATATTAAATATGTCATATGGTATTGTTACATATTACTGATTGGACATTGTAGATATTTGACTATAAGGTGGTGGTGGCTCATAAGCATTTAGTCTTATTCTCATGATGTTCACACCTGGTGATCTCTAGAAGTGAGATCCTGAGGACTAACCTTCCAATATGAAGACCACATGTTTTGGGTGTCAATGGTTGTTCATATATACGAACATGTGTATTATTCTCCTAACTTGATATCATTACCAATGCATTCCATTTTATTACATACATTTAGACAAGGAAAATCCATGGTATTTAAATCATGGTGAGGTTGCTTGTGTTGGGTGCGTCATTGGTGGTATAACTTTGGTTGAATGATCAGGAAATGATTTGTCGTTTCCAGTTTAAGGATGTTGTATATCTTATACCTAGTTTATGAGGATGGTTCTATAATCATATTTATTTGGCCAAAGAAGTAGAAAGGTAAATTAATCCAGAAAGATCAAAAAATAATAATGAAAGAAATGGATGATGACAAAATTTTGTGCCCTAATTTTTGAGATATTTATTGAAAAAGAGATTATAGCACACAATCTGTGTTCGTAGGTTGGTTGTTATTTCTATGACAACCCTTATCTCTTTCAGGGACTTTAGGGGTTTCTTGACACCACTATTAATATGTGAATTATATTCATTGTTATCGAGATAAGGTCCTAGAGGGTCACACATAATAGCATATTCAAGAATCCATCCTATTCAATTGAATTGGTATATTGGACATGGTGGAACCCAACATGAGGTCAAAGTGTTGTCCAAGGTACCAATCACCAAAGAAACAAATTAATTAATTAATATTCAATTTATAAATATTTGGGATTGCATTTATTCAATTCATTTTCTTGGTATGTAAAGATGATATAATATTAATTGAATGAATATTATTTTAATATTCAAGGATTGTTTAATATTAATAGGGATAGCGATTTGAGTTAAATGGATCAGTTTTTTTCATGTAATATATTATATTTATATTATAGGTATGTTATAAAATAAAAAAAAATTGAAGAAGATTAGTTCATCATAATTATTTATTATGTGGACATTGAAATAAACGGGGATAGGGGAACCCAACTAGGAAATTTAGTAACTCCACTATAAATAGAGGGGAGGCTCTCTCTCCATGTGACTATTCATTCATTTATAGAATGAAAACCATAGCATCTCTCTCCAACCTCTCTCAAGAGAGGTAAACTCTCAATCCAAGAACTGAGATCAAGATCTTCCTCAAGCATCGAAGGCATCTTGATGCGGTGATCATCAGTACATTGATGATATCATTGGGATGCCTCCCTAGTACCCAAAGCTCAAAAATCAGTACTCCATGTGGTTTTATAAGTGCGTGCAGACAATCTAGAGAGTTCTTGCTATGAAACATTCAATCAATGTTTACCGATGATGAGTTGTATTCAATCACTACTTCAGATCTAAAAGATATATGTATAGTTTATGTTTTGTATTATTTTTAATTTACAAAAAATCCTTAGACCTTACCGAGGATCAGGTTGTGGGTGTAGACAAGTCCCGTTGACACATCGATAAACATTTTAAGACCCATGGCCCACTGGCATCCGCTATGGGCCCCAAAACCTATCCCAACCCTTTGATATATCATATCAAGAGTCTCATTATTCTCATGATACCTCAAGGTATTATGATTGGAATGTTTCACGTGTTATGTGACACTTTGGAATTTTAAATGAATATCTCCTCATGAAATTTTCAATGGTCTCCTTTAAACAAAGTATCATCTATGTCAAGATCTGTTATTTAATATTTTACTTCATTGAGTTTTATATCTTATTATATCATCAACCATATGTTATTAATGGGTTTATGATCAATTTGATTGTGGATGTCCTAATTTGATAACATTAATGGATTATAGTTATAGTATTCCAATTTCATATGATATTTATTCAATATGAATTTTTATGTGGTCTATGTGTCTAAATTTTCTTATGAGTAATTTATTGGACTTCATAAGTGATGGGTGGGGCCCTCTATATCCCCTCAGTGCATTAGTAGGTCTCATGAGACAAACTAGTTTGGGGTTTTACCCATTCATGTATGGTCTTGGCAGGAAGACTTGATAGTATGATTATGAAGTCTTCCATTATGGATTCTCTCATTATTATATTAGTATATAATTTTCCAGGTGATTATTTTACTAGTAGAATATCTAGGGTTAAGTTTTATTATGTAATTTTTATTCATCTTTTATTCCTTTCATATTATGCTCAAGTATATTTTTTTAAAATGAATCTATTTTTAGTTGTCCTCCATTCCAAGTGTTTGTTCTTATGATAATTTTGTTGTATTACATACCCTTACTGAGAATATGAGCTCACCAATTTAATATGTTTCTTTACCCCATGTAATGAAGAGGTAAATATTGAATAATATTTTATATGATGCTATTTATTAACTTTATATCATATTATATTTTAATTTCCCAATGTATTATGGGTATCATAAATGCATTCTAGTCTTCCATGACTACTGAATTTATCTGTCCTTTAATAATAGATTCATTGTAATCATGAAAATGTAATAAAATAATGCACCATATCCGAGCTTTTGGGGTTGGGGTGTTATTGGGATGGTGTTTTTTCAATGGTTCATTTCATTATTGTAGGTGTGGATTTGTGATAGGAGGTTGTTTGATATTAGATCATTCATCCATGTATCAATGGTTTATTGGTGATAATGACTTGTGATGTGATGGAATCAATACCGAGTGGGTTACATGCACTTGGTCTCATGGAGGGGGATTCTTGGCATGGACATGGTGGTGGCCGGTCTCATATCTTCGACAAGGTGGTTGGAGGTGGTCAACATGATGAGAGTTAAGAATAATAATAATAATATTATTATTAATAATAATAATAATGTTGAGTAGTTAATAAAAATGAATGAGATTTAATATTTTAAAAATAGAAACTGAATGGTGGAGCACTGGAGCTATGGAAACAGAGAGGGTTATCATTTTCTTCATGTTTGATATTAATGATAATAGAGTGTTCTTTTATTTATGAAAAAAAATGATTAATAAGGTTGGGGCACAACTCCCATGCTAGACCTAGAGTGAATATGGGTGATCTACTTTAACTAATTATAATTATTAATAATAAATAATGATGGAAGAGAATAAAGGAAAATCAAAAAAGGAAATTTTTGGATGGGAGTCTTGGGTAACTTACGAAAATATATTTGAAACATTGACTATACCTTTTAATGAGAATAATTAAATTAACAAAAAAATATTATTATTATTTATTACAATTTGGAAAACCTTAATTGGACCATAAATTCTTCATATGGTGTCATATTGATGAAACACCAGTGGAATCCTGAACCTATAATTAAGTATATTTTTTATTACCAATGTTGGATATTAAATTTCAGATCATGATGAAGATCCATGGAGCACCCAATAATAATAATAATGTTATTATTATAGAATATCATATCAAAAATATATTCTTTATACACTGTTTGTATTATTAACTATATTAAGTATTATAAACTTGATATTGAGGATAAAATCTCAATAAAAATATCATGAATTTAATTTAGATTTATGGCTTGGGCCTATAAATCACTCTCTATGCAATATGTGGTGAAATGTTAACTCTTCACCGAGTGTCCGATTTGGGAAATTAAATAGTTTATCCCAAGTGTTATTTCATGGGTATTGAACTATTTTGATCAATATATCCATCCATGGATATTTTCCGAATAATATAAGTGAAATTACATTTTTCCCATTGGGCCGATGACGATCCTCATGTGTTCGTTAGGATTTCGGATGTCATATGTTGTATAGCACCCTTACACACCATGTAGTATTACCTAGATAAAAATTTGTGTGTTGTAAAGGACATGAAAAAAAGAATACAAACCACATTACATAAGGGTCCATTACATTTAGTGTACATCTTTATGAATAATGAAACTCTCATATATCCCTCATTTGGAATTGGATTTTTTCCAGCGAGTAGCATAAACTGATTTTTTTTCCACATACCACATAAGGGTTGCATTTTTGGTGAATTTTGAGATATTTTGTAAGCTGTTATAATGATTAAGCTTATTTAGGTATTGCGTAATGATGATATTGACATATAAGGATGATCTAATAGTCTAGGTAGAGACAGTACTCCACTATCATATGTTAATTAAGATCATATATCCATCGAGATAGTACTCCCATATCACAGTAGGGCATAGGTCCTCCATTATCATTCTCTACATTGAGATGGTAATCCCCTATGGAACCAGGATGTGAGTCCACTGTCCAAGGGGATGATACCCCCTATCACTTTAGGGTGAGTTTCCATTCTAGTGTTTATGAAGATAGGGATGGTACACCTATACATAACAATGACAGGAGTCCTCTATCAATAGAGATGGTAATCCCTTGCAACATCATGGTGAGGGTCCTAAAAACTCATTGTACAGATAGAGATTATACCACTATGGCATCTGGGGAACCCCTCTATGATAGAGGTGGGACTCTACTTTCACATCAGGTCACATGTACTCGATCCATGGAGATGGAACACCCCTATCAAATAAAAGATGAAGTCCCCCTTACACATTGTACAGATAGACATGGTACTCCCCTGTGATCTGAAGTAGTGGGTCCTCTATCCATGGAGATGATACTCCTCTATCGTATTAGTGGGAAGGTCCTTCAAACATACTATACCAAAACATAGTTGAATCCCCTAATCATTTTAGGGTGTGGGTCTTATAATAGAAATCTACGGCCCTTGACTATGTGACACAATGGTCAGTTGTGGATCTATAACTCATTAGATTCTAGATAGACACACAAGCTGCTTTGTATCATTGATGTAATTTCTGGAATTGATGTCCACTCTTTTCTTGGGTTGGGATGTGAGACGTATATTCCCTTATTATAAAGTTTAAGTTCCTTTTATTTGAGATTATATATATATGGATCCTTGTTTTTTGGATTCAGTTACTCTCGTATTATGGGTAGGTAAGACATACTGTGTGTAACATGTGGTTTCTGTGATTATATTCCCATATATAGAGGAGGTCACTCTACTTCTATGGGTAAAAATAAATCGATGTGTAGTCCACACACACACACACACACATAGTGGTCATCCCCTTTATCATAGACTACATTACTTACTCTCTTGGTTTGGGTTGATATGGGTTATCCTTAATTGTTTACTCTTTATTGTGTATCCATTTCGTGTCTCTTACACCCCCTTAATTTTTTAGGGAATCCTACATGGTATATATATACTCACCCCTGCATGGGTTTTCCACACGTGTTGTTCTTTATGCAGATGATAGATAGGTGTAAATTAATTATAGTGGATCTTAAGGATTATTTGGTGTACTAGACCACCTATGGTGTTAGGAACATGGATATTAGGAGCATGGATCTCCTAGTAGTTTACTTTTTATAGTTTTTCTAGTTTGGGTCATATGTTTGTCTGGACAAGTATTTTCCCATTTTTTATGTTATCATTATTGTAGCATAATATTATATTATCAAGAAGTTTTAGGAGCCTGTTTATTCCCGTAGTATTTTGTATATTTATATTTTATTCCTATGAAATTTTTTGGGATAAATGTGTGTGTACATGTACTTAGGAATAGAAATCCCCTTTTAGTTATTCCATTAGCGATATTCTCTATCACCATGCCTATTGGGGAGGGATTGAGGTAGTTATAGCTCTAGCCTCACTGGGCTGGGTCATCAGATATTGGTATCTGATCTTGTTTAGTCTTTGGGACAGTTTTTTGAGTAGTCCCCTTATGAGTATTTGGATAGGATATTGGAGACAATGTCAAAGTGTATTGAGTGTGGCTCTTAGGCTAGGGAACCCAAAGTTTTTCCAGGTGGCTGACATATCCATACAACACGAGTCTAACTACTTTCTTGTAAAATCTATATACCGACACATTGGTTTCCAAGAACATTTTTACATGAATCATATATGATTGAGTCATTGATGGTCCTTATTGATTCATATCCTTATTGATATATGTTCTCATATTAACACGATATATCTTGATTACTTTAAAGATTCCTATACGAGGATAGCCAACCATGTTAATGATTTAGTATTGTGACTTGGATTCTCAAAGTGTTGGGGGATTAGTTATGGGGCCAACATATGTGGTCCCTCTTCTATGTGGGAAGGTAAAAGCACCCAAAACTAGAGGGAAATATATAGTAATGACAGAGCTAGGTGAGGATGCACACATGCATAGTTCCTTCCATGATTTCTTCTTCTAAAGTCCGCTAAGGTGACATAAATAGCCAGATCCCTAGGCAGTGGAATATTGGATAGAGTTAGTGATATATGTTTTCAGTCTTTTATAGATCTCAACTGATCAAATGGTTTCACTCAAAACCAAGCACATCATATAGAAGAAGTTGGTTCTCTGGTACCAGTAGATGAAACGCCTTTGTAGAGTGTGCATTGAGGAATCTAGAGAAAGTGATTGGACGAGTTTCATGTTGTGTTAGATTCCCTTCTCTGTTGATAATGCTAAGACCCAATCATGTGGTTTGGATATCCTTATTAGATGGGACCATGGTCCTTATAGTGACACTTTTCAATGATGATGTGGGGAATTGGTAAAACCCTGTGTTAGTTATGTTCGATGTGGCTTCAAACATGAAAGGAAGAGGGACACTTCCCCCACCAAGATACGTTCTTGTGACATGATCTAAATACCATGTTCTTAAGTTAGTTAAAACCCAAATAAAATAGTTTCAATGTGTGGTAGAGGAGTTCCTTTAACTAGTGTATTTAAGGTCCTTCTAATATAATAAGGTGTCAAAGTGATCCCTGGTTGTGTGAGAGGGTGTGAATGATAATGGATTTCCTTAGTAGGTATAATCTTGAGGATTAGTTAATTCAACTGTCTTTCATGGTACGATATGTGTCTCCAATATTTCAGCTCCATTTGTCACGTAGTGTCGAAAACCATATTTCCTTGTACATGTCACCTATATGAGAACTATAGATACTAGTGGAGGGCCTCTTTTCTCAAACCTTATGTTTGAAGATCACATATATTGGAAATATTAGAACACATTTTTTGGATTGGGTGACCTTAATCTGTGAGGAGAAGTATAGACTATCACAAAATATTATCATAGTGCACATGAGACCCTATGATGTTTTCCACGGTATGGACTGCTTGTTTAACATTAATGATAAGATGATTTATACAAGTCAGTATGGTCTCTATTACATGATATGAGATAATGGTTTTCTTTATTGACAAATATTGATCCCCAAATAGGGTATAATGAGATAATTCATAGGAGGATACAACTGACTTATCATTTGGCTGGTATTACCCATGGTGCAATGTATGCTATGATATTTGAGTTTCCTGAAATGGTGGAGGTGTATGATAGAATCCATATTGATGATTCTTCAGTTTTACCTCAACATTGATTGTATATATTCATCATGTAATTTCACCATGGATGATCCAATATCAGTACAATCATATTGGATAACTTCATGTAGATTTGAGAGATGGAGGTGTGATTGGAATAGTATGCAGAGTATGGGGTTCATATGACCCTGTGTGTTTTTTTCCTAGGAATCCTCATGTTGTCCACCTATTGTTTGGAGGACATGTTGATATCTAATGTGGATTGGTGTTACTTGAACCATGTGACGCATGGAAGACAATCCACCACCGAGAATCATTCATCACTTCGACAAGTTTTTTTGGAAGAAGTGGATATCAGAGTTGACCTCGTGATGGGTTATCACTAGCTCTTAGTTTGATAATTGGTTGTAGAAATCATGGATTATTAGAGCCATTGATGATACTTTTAGTTCTTGGTGACACCATTTATAATGTTGAACTACCTAATATAGTTCTCAAGACTCATGGGTCAGATCCTAACCCATTGTTGGATCGGTTAGTGGTAGTCTTCTAGGTTGGTTCCCTAGAATCCTTGGTGTCTGGGTTGGAGCTTGAGAGACAATTTAGGATGGTTGTAAACGTTAATTGAGAGTTCAAGTCATATGTATGATCTTTTGGATTTATTTCTAGATTTGAAGTACCCCTTTTCAGGATATGATTTTTCAGACATGGGAGAGATAGTGGACCCTGCTGAGGTTGAGGTGGCATGAGCTTAAGGGCTACCTAGGGTGTGGTCCTGGAATAAGATGCCCAAAATGATGTTTTCAGTCCATTGTTGGGTTGTAAATATATTTTCAATTATATATGGGTCATGGGGTTCTCCAAAATCCACATATGAGGAGGTATGTTCAAGAATCATTGGGTAATAGCGACCAGGCTATGCTGGTACCTGAGAGTTATGTTTCCTTTTTCAAGGATCTGGTGATGTTGATAATCAGCAGAGGCTGAACCTTTGGGGGAATGTTATTTCCATGGTTAAACGATTTAATAGAGATTCCACCCCCATCTTTATTTTTGTAACAGAGACCAAACAATGACGAGTGATCAGAACGAGGTGAATCGACATGTGGAAACTGAAGAGTATCACCATTCTTCACTAGCATATGAGTTAATTACAAAAAATAAATCCATAATCGAGTTTGAACTCATAATTTTTAGTTTCCACAATTTTAGAAAAAAATTGAGCATGATAAATTCTAATCTATTTGGCATTCATTTAAATGAAACATTTCTTGAACCCATGTATTGAAATAAATTATTATTTAAATATATTTTTTGTCTATTTCATATTTCTCACCACATTTTTCATGATATGAAATAATTTTCCAAGAATTAATTACCAACACTGTATATTATTTAATTTTTCATATTTTTCTTTTCATAATTCATCATTGGACCATAGGCTCATGATTTGAAATTTGCGGGGATGGTTTTGCAATGGAATACCCAAATTGGATATAGTGGCATGAAAAAAAAGTGGATCGATGTGTTGTGGGTGGGTTGATAAATGAGAGGGATAATGTTTTTTTGAATCGTGTATATTAGAAATGAGTGTTTTTATTTGTGATAAAAGTTTATTTTGGATTGGATGAGTGATACCTATTTACCTGGTTGATGCACGATGATGAAATGCAGTGTGATGAATTAGTTTCTAGATGGGGCCACATGTGGGGTCTCAAGCAAGGGATTCTTGTAGTTGATATGCTAGTGGACAAACACAGATCTCCAATGATGTGAGAGAATGTGGTAATTATGATGATAATTTAAATTGTTATTATTAAAAATATTTGGGGTGAGTTAATAAAAAATAAATTATATTATTTTATAATAAAAAGATAAAAATGAATAATGGGGTAATGGAGGCATGGAAATGGATAGGGATTTCATTTTATTCACTTTTGATTATAATGATATTAATTTGGGTAGTTATTTAGGAAATATAAATAAATAAATAAAATTAAGAATCAGGTTGGGGATCCACTCTCATGCATGACCTAGAGTGAAGATGGGTGATCTTAATTTATTTATAATTATTAAAAATAAAAAATGATTGAAAAATTTAAAGGAAATTAAAATGAAGAAAATACATGGTATTTGAGGCATTGGTCCCAAACAAAAAAAGAGTGGAAGCCTTTAACATCTATTCGAATGAGAATAAAAAGATAACAACAAAAATAAAATATTATTATTATTTATCAGTATTGGGACAACTTTAATCCGACTAAAACATCTTCATGCAGTGTCAGAATGAAGAACCTTAAGCGGCATCATGACCCTGGAATTAGTGCTATCATTTAAAGAAAAACTATGGATATTGAATTTGGGATATTATACAATTTCTATAGGGAAACCAATAATAATAATAATAATATTATTATTATTATTAATGTTTTTATAGAAACTTATATATGACATATCTTCTTCATACATTGTCTAAATTAAGAACTATCAACCGTATTATGAACCTGATATTCAGACAGACATTTCGAGACCAATGATGGATATTTAATTCAAACTCATGGATTGGTTCCATGAATCATAATTTATGTGTTATGTAGAGAAATATAACTTTTCACAGAATATCTGATTTGGGAAAGTGAATAGAGTATCATGACAATTTCTCTAGGAGGATCACAATGGTGTGATCTCTCTGTCCATCTAGAGCTCTTTTTAAGGTTATATCGGTAAAATTATATTTTTTGGTCTAATGAAAAGCCTCGTTTATTCACCATGATTTTGATCGAGATGTGTATTGTATTACCCTTACACATTGTGTAGTATTTCATGGACATCAATTAATATTATGGAAAGTACATAGCCATGAAATAGAGCAAGACCAAATTTCATGTGCGTCCCTTACATGTCGTGTACTACATTATGAATATTGAAACTCTCATGTCTCTTTAGTTTGGACATGAATTTGGGCCCATGAGTTACCTATAAAATGTTTTTTTTCATATAGAATAATACAGAAGCATTAGTAGCAGATTTTCATATATGATTCATGATTTTACGTGTACAAATATTCTTTAGGAGGAACTTAGTAATGACACCAATTGGGAAGGATCATTAGTGTTTTAATATTGAGACATTACATTGATGCCATATCTACCTCAATTTCCCATATCCATGAAGATATTAGTCTCCTATAACATTAGGTCTTGGGTCATCCATTGAAATTGTGTAGATAAAGACGATACTTCCCTGTGTTTGTAAGGAACAAGTCTGTAATCCATGGAGATGTTACTCCCATGTCATGTCAAGGGGAAATTCCTCCATACTCATTGTGATGATACAAATTGTATTCCCCTATGGAACCTAGGAGAGGGTTCTCTATCCATATTGATGGTACCCTATATCCCATCATTTTGCAAGTCCTCCATAATATTTTTTTAGATAGAGATAGTACTACCCTATTGCACCTGGGCACTGGTCCTCTATCCATGGAGATGATACTCCCCCTCTCTTCTGGGAACGAGTCCTTCATACCCCTTATTTAGATAGATACGATACTTCACTATGGAATTAGAGAAAATTTAATCTATCAATGGAGATAATACACCACTGTCATATCAACATGAGGGCACTCCACACATATTGTAATGTCACATAGTAAAATCCCCATATTAGTATAGGGTGTGGGCCCTATGATTGGAAATTGTACCCACTCAACTATGTGGAACAGTTGTGAAGCATGATTCCTCTTGTCAGTTACTTTTGGAAAGACTTGAGAGATGATTAGTATCATTGATGGAATTTATTTAACTGATGGAAACTCTTTTCAAGGGCTAATTTTGGAGATGGATACCCGTTTATTCTCTCACTTGGTTTTATTTGGATTGAGTATATATGTATATATATATATATCCAAGTTTTTGTATTTTTTTACTCTCATTATATTGGTTAAAAATACATGAGGTTTATGCCAAGTACTCTTTGTGTTATTCTTCTCAAGGTCGGATTTGGTTACTCTCCTTCAATGGGTGCAAAAGTCTTGATGTGTAGTCCATATAAACACCATGTTGAGACCCCTCTTATTGGATATGGTTACTTACAATCCTGTATTGGGTTGATCTTATTTCTATTTAACTATTTCCTATTTACTATATATCTATTTTGTTTCATTAATGATCAACCTGTAGTATTCATGGAATCCTACAGGGAATGTATATACACACCCCAACATGGGCTTTTCCCAAACACGTCGTTTATTATGCAGATGATGGATTGGTCGACGACGATTATAAAGATACTTTGGGATACCTTTGTGCACTACACCACATATGATGGTCAATGCATGGAGATCCGGAGCCGGTTTCTCTATGTATTTTACATTTTTATTTTTTTTTGTTTTGGGACATCCTTCTAATTGGCTATATATTTTCCCCATTTTTTAATTTCATTACTCCACTACCACACACATGTATTTTCTATAGTTTTTATTATCATTATTGTTCCCATAGTATTTTTAATTATTTAATTTTATTCATATAATTTTTCATATCAGGATATCTATGTCTGTGTGTGTAAAAGTACTTAGGAAACGGCCTCCCAGTGATATTTAGGCCTTCAGGGATAGTTTCTAGCCACTGGCCTATAGATTTGGGAATGGGGTAGTTGTGGATTGCACTTCAATGGGTTTTTTCCAGAAAAAAACATATTTAGTGGTTGATGGATGAATTTGGAATTTATTTTACAACCATGTAATTTTCAGGTCAACACTATGGAGTCTTGTGTAATCATTAGAAAAAATAGTAATCCTATTTATTTGATAAGAGATCTAGATTCTAGACTAGTTAGAATTTATAGATCATACATGAAATTATATCATATCAATGGGATTTTATCCTCCTTAAATGCATATTTGGTGGAATCCATCGAACCCAAATGTTTAGAGGACATTCTATTCATTTGGACTGTCATAGTGGGAAAAGTGTGCTTCCATGAATCAAATAAATTCTTTATCTACTTAGTCCAATAAAAGTATCCCTTGTTTATAGATAATACATTATATGAAACATATATTTATTAGTTATATTCTTGTAATTATATAAGGAAGTGTGGATTCTATTTGTTTCCTCTTTGTCACTCATATTTTCTAAGGAATCTGTCCAATGATGTGTGTTGTAGAAAACTATATAGACCTGGTTCGGATTGGTCAGGGATGCGTCTACATTGGCTAGTTCATCAAAACATATATCCAGGGATCAAGGGATATGATTCAATATTGTAATGAAGTTTAATTCTATCATAATTTACATTACACATTCAAGGAGTAGAGCACACCCTTCCTTATTAATGAAATATTCTCCAATAATCACATTAATTACTCATTAGAAGTCATTTAAGACAATTACTTGAGCTATATAGAGATATAGGGGTAACTATAATCATGTGATGATATCTTCATAATCTAAATCATTGTTGGTTTAGAATTAAAATAGTATTAAAAAATATATTTGAACTTTTTTGGTTGGGGAGATGAAGAAAAACTAAAAATTGACTATATTGAGTATGGAAGATTCAATTAATTTTACATTCAAGCATTGAGAGGCTCCATCAAAATATAGCTGCCATTTTTATTTAGTTTCACTGATAGAAAAAATAACTTTTTTAGAGTTTATTCTCCATGAGGGATATTTTCATAGTATGGTGTTATAGGATAAAACCCATTATGACATTCCACTTTATATTCTTCCATAACATGACTTAGATGTAGAGCTATTACACGATAAAAACCCATTGAGAAAAAAATCTAGTCAAAGATAGTTAGTTGAGGATGTACATGAGTTCATAGATGTGATAGAACAAGTAGACCTTGTGGTACATCAATTAGAATCTCAACATTTTTACTATGAAAATATTTGTGGGGTAGTTCTTCCAGATGTTATAATAGAGATTATTGGTATATAGTATTGACCTGATGATATAATATACACTTTTATCTTTTCTATCATTTTTTCTCTATATGATTAGGGCATTAATTGATCTCTCTTTAGGGAAAACATATTTCAAAAGTGGACAACCATAAACTTATAGTTTCATAACTAGTGGGTAAAACATAAAAACATATGATATCTTTAAAGGATTATTGATAGTCTTTATATCATCAATAGATGATTAACTCAATGTTAAGCATTATAAAGGTCAGGGATTATTCATATAGATTGGTTATAAAGCGCATGATATATGAAAGGCATCCCTAAAACCCTATAACCACTTTGATATTATGTATAGGTTGAATTCCACTTAATAATCTAGTCTACTCAGGGTGAAAATTGTTCCTATAGTGGTGTAACAAATAGTCAATGATATTTCCTGGTGTCACCCTGGATGAAAAATTCCCGATGTTCAATGTCAATCTAAACTAGAAAACTTTTTTGAAATATTTTTGAAGGCCATCAAGATGACCATACTATTGTGTGATTTTTCCACAAGGTAATCAATATTAAACTATGTGATATTTTTGAGAATTTTTATGATATTTCAACAAATAATTATGTCATAATTGGAACTAGAAATTTTCAATCCAAAGGATTTGTCTTGATTATAGAATAACACTTATAGTGTTCTGAAAGTAATAGTATCCTCATACTCAAGGTCTATCCTAGTCGATTTTTATCTTGATAAGTCATATATAATTTAAATATATTATAATCTTATAGCTTCATTGATAAGGTGTTTTTTATAAAAGCCTTGAAATCATCCTTTGGATAGTGCCTTCTAAAATCATTAAAATCGATAAAATGTAGATCCAATTGTCTTTTTTCTTAATGGGGATGATATTAGGGATCCCTTATGGGTATTGGACTTCCTGTATGAAGTAGGATTTAATAATATTATCATTTTCATATCTACCTTATCATAATGGGTTAGATATATCATTTATTATATATTCATTAAATCATGATAATCATCGGGTTGGACTAGATGTTGGTTGGACACATAATTATATGAACTCTTTTTGTAATAATAGCCAAAAACATAATAATTCTACATCATTAAGGTGGTATACATTTATTTCTATTCAAGAGTCATAGACATATTGATCAAAATGGGTTGTTGGTCCTATATGGTACCGATAATCATCTTTGTATGTGCAATAATGGTAGTATAGATGCATTATATTTATATTAGATGGAAATCCCTAAGATGTTAATCTTTTTATTTCTATGATTCACACTCAGTTAGAGTGGGTGACAACAAAATTTCTTTAGCTTTGTTTGAAAATACTGAGGAATCATTATCCTATGTAATTGTGAGAAAATATTATATTTATTTTTTGATGTTTTTAAAATATTTTTCACAAAATTTAACATATTTTTAAATCATGTTATTAAAAATTAACTTAATGTAATTTTTATGGATTTTATGAAATGAATGATTTTTTGATGAATATCGAATTTTTATGAAAACAATATTTTTTACTAAATAACTATAAAATATTTATTTAGTTTTGAAATTATTAAAAACTAAATTTAGTTCTATTATATTATTAATAATTCAATTTTGTTAATGTAAATAAATTTTATGGTTTAATTTTGAATAAAATAATTTTTATACATAAAAATTAAAATTTTCAAGAAACTAATTTTTATTTCATCTGGAGTTTTTAACATAAATTAATTTCCTCCATGTATAGAAATTTAATATTTAAAAATGGATTCCACATTTGGAATCATATGTTCATTTTTTTAAATTGTTCCCTTTAATTTTAATTAATATGAAAAGTTAGCACAATAATTTAACATTACCATGCTTAAGGTAAAATTGTGTACTTAGGGTAAAACATAATCTGATAAGAATAAAAATTCAATCCAACACATTATTATATTTCAGATGATGGGATGCATTTTACCCTAGTTATGCAAAATTATAATATATGGTATTTTGTATCCCTTTTACCTTGATAATTAAATTAATATTTTGTAATGTAATGAAAATTACAAAATATTATTATCTTGGCTTTAATATCTATAATATTTTACCATAATAGTAAAAGGATATTAAATTAAAAAACATGGAATTTCGTACATGAAAATTACATATTATAATATGAATATCAAATATATTTTTAAAATACATGCTTGAGGTTAAAAAAATTTAATGTATATGGAAACATGGAATCGTAAACAAATTTTTTATAAAATACATATATCATATCCCAATTAGTTATTCATAACTAAAATAATTCATAGAAATAGCATACATAAAAAAAATTATGTTTATCTTGAGAAGATGAAGGATAAGAAAGGGTGATATTATATTCTCTGTAAAAAATAAACAAGGGAGAAATCAATGATCATATAAATATAAAGTGGGAAAAAGGATATGAAAAAATGAAATGAAAATTTGAAAAAGATACTTAGCATTTGAGATATCATAATATAGATTTGTGTCATAATGAATGGATAATAAAAAGATAAAAATCATAAAGAAATAAAATAACATGATTCATTAGAGTATGACATTGTAATAAGAAATGGATTTTCAGAATACACATAAGAAGAGAAAATCATATCCATTTAAGTAATGGATCACTATGAGGACTATCATAGTTGATTGGTTTAGCTCTATATTCCATCATTGTAGTAATGGATCACTCCCAAGACTATGATATTATATCTGGTACCATAATAAACAATTTTATCTCCCCATACCATTCATTTTTATCCCATGATATATCAATAATTACCCAATTCATTGGAGGTCTATATAATTTCATGCACACCCATCACAAAATTAAAATCATGCATATGTTTTTCATAATATAATAAAACAATAAAAATATAATAACCATGTAAAATAAAATATCATTCATAAAATTTTAATTATAGTATGACCCTTGTGAATGTAATGGTTTGCATAGACATTTTATCATTTAATTGTAGAAAACCCCATGTAAAAGAAATTATTTTCCTGAAATTTGTTCAACCAAAATCATAACCATCCATATAAAGGATGTGAATGGTAACATTGGATCATATCACTAGTATAACTTTAGATAATATTTAATGATGTCATCATAGATTAATTATTTCTTTAATAATCACATGAATCTTGTCTTGAATGAAATATTATTTTTTACATTGAAGTCCCTTATGTTAAATATGAAAATATTCTTTAATATAGAGGAAAGAATTTTCATTCAAAAAAATATGGAAACTTGTAAAGGGAAATTTAATTAATTATTTTTCCATAATAGTGGTAAATTCTATTGAATCTATATATGTTAAAAGAAAACATTATTTTAACATTTTTTCAGAAAACAATTAAAAAGGTATCTCATTTTAAAAATAAAAATTGGGTTTTATTGTAATCCATTCAGTAAAAGATTAAGCACAGATAAATATTAATTTAAGAAATAGTATGATATTATTAAAAAATTATTGAAAATATTTTTCAGAAAATATTTATGTAGAAGTATAGGGTTTTTCTACTAAAGAAATAAATAAAGTCATTTTTCGTTAAACCCATTCTTTCATTCTAAAAATTACATAAAGTGGGACTAATGAAATTGAAACAATTATTATAATGAAAAAAATATTTGATAATAAAATTCAATATTTTCTTGAGAGTAAGATCATAAAATTTCTTCATCATAAACAAAATAATAAAAAATCATGATAAACAATGAGATTCTATCATAAAACACAAACCATTTTGGTAAAATATGAATAATAACACCCATTAAATAATAAATACAAATGAAACATAAAACTTCATGAAAATAATTATATCCATTCTATATTATTCTAATTGGGATTTCTTAAATTTTTATAAAAGGTGATAAGTTCATATCATAACATGTGTCCAAAAAGACAATTTGAGATGAAAATCCCTTACAACTAGTTTAACATGATTCATATGTGCTCAAAACACTATTATAATAAATATATAATTATTATAGATATATTAAAACCTATACTCATAAGTATCATACCATTTATGATTGAATTTTAACATTTTATAACCAATTTATTAACAATTCTCTATTAAAATCATTATTTTGGAAAATAACTATTTCATTTTTCATGTTTGTTTTTGTTCGCTAGTTTTAGTCCATGTACATTGATCATGGTTACATAATTTCATAAATGATAATAATGACTGAAATATAATATATATATACATATATATATATATATCTATGAATTCATAGATATAAAAATTAATTACACCATTTATGGAGAAGGTATATTGTGTGTACAAGTGAACATTTTTTCACTTTTTTATAGATTAAATGAAGGAAACCCAAATTTTAACTCACATTTATAGAATAATTATTGTTTCATATAAATCATTTTTATTAATGATATATTTCCTTTTTAACATCCATGTAAATGTGAAATGATAAAACAAATCATATCACTTCGTGAAGATACTAGTCTACAAGTATGCATGAGTGATGTTGTTGTTTTCAAATGGACATGAATGAAAAAAACTAATATAGTATATTATAATAAAATAATAATAATTATATCATAAATATAATATATTATCATTAAAACCACAATAATACCCATCCATAAAAGTTGGTTTTGGGAAATAAATAGTACCTGTATATGTAAATGGTAAGACATATGTATGCTTGAGTGACACATTAAATTCATAATTGATAGTAAAGTGGAAGGAAAATGGTTGTTGAATAATAATATTTCAATTTATATATATATTAGGATAGTTTTGTAATTATTTTATGATAAATAAAATTGATTTATAGGCAGTAATGGAAGATGTAAAAATGAAAATGATATGTTAAGGTGATCACATATTCTCTGATATAACTTCTTTCAATCAAATCATAATGATCCTTGGGTTAGTCTTTCTAGGATATCATAAATCATAGAATTTGTCTAATGAAATTTTGATGATAATGTTTTAGTGTTTGGTCAATCTAGAAGGATTAATGAGGGGTAAATAAAATAGGGAAGGGGTTCCCTTTTATTTGTAAGGGGAGGGGAACAATTAGAATTCCAAAAAATATTTAAAACTAAAAAAAGTAATTTTATATAAAATTGAGTCAAAATTGATATATATTATAATATAATGTAGTATTTTGTTCAAATACCATCATTAAATAAAATTTGGAAATGTTTAAATGGGGTTTTAATGCATATCTTTTTGTTTTATCATGAATTTAATATATTTTACCCTTAACCATAGCAACCTTCACTTGTAAACAATTTTAATTTTACTTATAAAGAGGTAATTTTCTTATAAATATCCACAAGGTGAATTTTTTTTACCATATATTATCCACCATGTCCTCTTTTAGGATATTTATGATTTATAAAATATTTAATAAAATATTACATTCATAAAATATCATTTATACACAAGAACCTTAGCCTCGTTGGTGAGGACTGAACAAGTCCATCCAATAGATACGAGATCAAAACCAAGAATAGGGATAATTTTTGGGTGGTACTATAAGAGTATTGTAGAAATTATTGTTGTTGGTACTGTATCAGCTACTGTAGCATCTACTATTTGGTATTGTGGATGCCAGTACTATTCACCCATTTTTCGACCCTTCATGGACTTTGGGTCACCCATGTACTTCAGGAAAGTAAGGATTTCAGGCCACCACATGGCCTTTGGGCCCCCTCAAGGCCTTTGGGCCAAATTGTCAATGTAGTTTCCCAAAAAAACTCTACAAAAGAAGGAGAAGTCCCTGAGGAGGATTCATAACAGGCACACCCACCAAAGTAGAACCAACAGATTTGGAAGAATTAGAGGGTATGTCAATGCTATCAGGACCAGACAATGTTTACACAAGAATCTTAGTTGGACGACCATGTGAAGGTGGAGAGATACCATCATGATGTAGATTTGTGGGAGGGGTAGTTCCTTGTAGTTATAGTCTGGTTGATTTCCCTAAAGACCATCATGTCATGTAATATCTCATTAGCCTATGGGCAATGAAATCTCTAAGCCTATGGTCCTTGTAAGGGTTCCCCCTCATCCCTTGAAAGGGGTTACCAGAATTCAATAAAACATGCAGGCCTTCTGGCTTAAAGAGATGATAAAATATCATTAATGTCATTATTTTTAAAAATTATTTTCATTTGACACTAAAGACACCAAGAACGATATGAAATATTAATATAATCATCAAAAAATACTAATATTATATATTCATATATATAATTCTTATTACACTACTACTTAATAAAATTATATTACTTACATTAAAATTATTTATTTTAGTATTCTATTAATTGAAGAAACACTATTTCTATGTTTCATACAAATTTAAAAAAGTTATATAGTTATAAAAACTTTTAAATAATTCTATATCCTAAAGATAATATCCTAAATATGAAAATAAAAATTAATATTCAGTAACAACATTTTTACATCGTTACATTAACTCATAAGTGATAATTAAATGTAAGAGAGTGAATTTTTATATTTTTTGTTCATTAATTATTATAAAATAAATTTTAAGGGAAATGTGTCCCTTAAATAGTTTAATTTATAGAATAAGTTGATTGGGGTATATATTACTAAATCTATAATAATTGTGATGAATAATGGTGAACTTTTGATTTAGCTTTAACATATGTTATCCCAATTTACCCTTTACTAAGGTGATAAATTTTACCACAATTACTATTTATAATTCTTAAAAAGGGACCTTGTATTTTTATTGGACCTAATATTTTATAATATATATTTGTTTCAATAATAAATTTTTTCTAAGTGGAATAATTTCATTTTAAAAGTTTAGAAAATGTGACACAAACAATTTGCTAGGAAAATACAATTTTAAGCATAAAACTTGATTTATTTATTCAAAATTCATAGAAAAGAAAACTTTGATTAATGTTAAAAAATATTATTGAATATATTATAAAAAATTTCATTAAAACCATTCAAATATAGTTTTTAGTTTAATTTTTTTTAACACATTGCATGGAAACAAAATTTTTAGATAAACACATCCTTTATTTTAACATGATTTTTATTTTCATTTATAAATAATTCATAACCAATGTGTTCATTTTATACATATTTCAATGATATATATTTCTTAATTTAGATATTAATATTCATATACTCTAATCCAATGTCTAAGAGAAAACTATAACGTTAAATAATAATAAATTAATTATATATCACAGTTCACTTAAACATTGTGTTTCTTGTAAAAGGATAATAATAAAATTATACATAACTATTTTAAAAAAAATATATGTGTTATATTATTATAAAATTAATAAATTTAATCACTGAAATTTAAACATGCTATCAGTAATCAAGGGTTTTATATTTTAATTTTTTTATTGAAAACCAAATTGATAAAAAGGTTTAACAAAACATCCTATTGAAAAAAGGAAAAGGAAAAAATGTGAGGGTTATTTGGAATAAAAAATAACAATGTTTATAAATAGAATAACATTAATAGGGAAGTGAAAAGGTTTACATAGAGAAAAATTAGTTTAAATTTTTCATTGATCATATGAATGCGAATTATCATTACAATGTTAATTACTAGAAAACTGTTGACAAAAGATTTGAGAAAAAAGACCATCAATTCACCATAAATGAAGGTAATATAAAATGTTTTGTTTCAAAATACTTTTTCTAGTGTTGAGAAATTATTTCACCATATAGAATATAAACATAATTATATACACTTACATGAAATTTATTATTTACTCCTTCATTCATTTCCACCAAAATATCATATTTTCCCCCAAATTAAGATTATTCAAGTTGAATTGTTTTATAAATTAAACAAATAAAGAAAAATAATATTCTAAAAAATCATATCAATAGTTTCATTCACTCTATAAAAAATAACTAATATTATATTTTTATAATAGTTTATGATAAAATAAAAATTGTATAAACCCTAATGTGATGATATAATAAATTTAACTCTAACATTTACACAATAATAATAATGGTTATACTTAGATCATTTAATAAGTAAACCTACATCCCTAATAACATTAGTAACCTCAAAAGTATTGATTTTTTATCCTCAATAGTGATCTTATACCTATCATATTATATCCCCAAAAAATAAATTGTATTCTTCCAAAATAATCATTCATGAAAAATCATGTGATAAACCTAATCATTTCAAATACCTGAACTGAAATAATCCTCTCCTAAAATATCATTAACCACCATGATAAACGAATAATTAATATTATAATGTATTTAAATTCAAAAAATTAACCACGAATAAAATTTAGATTCTAAATTAATGGTAATTCGTATATTTACCATAAATATATTGAATATATCGACATGTTAAAGAGTCATTTTAAACCATAATTTCAATCTATATCCCAATATATAGTTTATATAAAATCATGTAATTTACTACCCAAAGGGTTATTTAATCCTCAATAGAGTATTCTTCCTAAAACCCATTAAAATTATCAAATCACCCAAAAATCACATCACTTGAAACCATAATATGGGAGATACACCCGTGATGGTATCTATGACTCTTAATTTATCCTTACATGAAAATATATATGCTTCCAAAATCCTTATTCCTCAAATAAAATCACTAACTACTGAATATATTCTATAAACCAAAAAATCAAATAAAATTCATCAAGTAAGACCATAATAATATTATCATCAAATCATTATCCTATCTAAAGACCAATAATAATATCCCACTTACATCATCTATTTATGTTCAATATGTTTCAAAATTAAATATTCACAATTTACAACTAAATCACTTTTTGTGGTTGTTATTACCATTCAACACTTGTTTCCAATTATTTGAACAAAAACGACTATGTAATAATAATTAGATGCTTCATGATTTTAACGTACAATATATTATTGGTATATAACTTATACAAAATAATTACTATAATAATTTTAATATATTCACATTATATATTTTAATAACATAGGTCTTTCAATTATATTAGAGTTATCAATTTTATTCAGGAAATATATCTAATTGTGCCCATATTATCCATATAATAAACTTTTATTTATAATTTATATGTTATGATCAAAATCATATTCCTCAATAAAAAATGATAATTGTTCTCCAAAACAATTTTCTCTATGTATTTCATTTTCACCCAGAAAATGTCTTCCAATTACATTGATTTTTTTCCCACATTACTTGTTCCCACATTCATGATATGTGAGAAGCTGGATCTTATTATGTCGTTTGTCTTCATGAAACTCCAACTATTTTATGTTAGGTGTGTCAATGAAACCACAAAAGTTAACGATGTTAATTATGTAACGAGATAACATATTTGTTATAACCAAAAAAATTTTTACATATCTTCTTTGATTTGGTTGTTCATGGAGAAACTTATTCCATTTTCCATTAGTGTTAACAAGAATTATCCTAATTTCAATGAATTACTAAAACCCAAAATTATATTGTGAGGAGAAATAATCATAGTAAACAACCATATAATCTTGAATAATTTTTTATAGGATTTATAAATCAATAATGACTCTTTTATATTTATTAATGCATACTTTTAACCAATTCCATACTTATTTATCAAATATCATGATCCTTCACAATATTTCTTATTAAAGAAAAATATTTAACCCAAGTGTATCCCCCAAGATTATTAGACCTTGTGTGATATAAGGAGATAATCACAAACCATCATAATGATTGTCAATATACACTAGAAAAAATATTTTTTGGGTTATCTCCCAAAGATTTATTGTTTATAAAACCACATCAACTTGTATTATCGAAAAAAGGAGGTATTTCTATAAAAAATACATATTACTTTCTTACCAAAACATGAGGATGTTATCCTATACATAAACTTATCAAAATGTTTTTCATTATGGTTCTCTAATCCTAATATCAAAATATTGAATAAACCGTTCCTCTAAAACAAATTATAGTTACCTATACAAATCATAAATATAAATCACATCTTATAATATTAGTATCCAATATGTCTTAAAAAAACACACCTGATGACCATACAAATTTATTTTCTTTAGAAACGTGGATACATCTAAATATCATTTCTAAAAGATCTATATCATCTCAACTTATATATTTTTAAATTATACCCTTCATATAAATTTAATACCAAAAACAATTCATCATATCCTCAGGAAAAGAACAATAAGAAAATTGTGAGACCAAATGATCAGAAAGTGTAAACAAGTAAGACATCAGTGATCACCAAAATATATTATGAGTATAAGGGTATTATAACATGATAATAACATTTGAAAATCAAACCATACATATCAAAAATCATAATGTCGATTCATGGTGTACTTCATAGATATTCAGAATAAACAAATCATAAAAAAAATAACATGACCCTTGAAGGAAAAATATTTTCATATGAAATATTGTTTTTCATACACATAAGCCTAAAAATCATTTCCTTAGTAGTCAAGGTTTAATGGAAGGACTGCCATAATTTATTCAGTTAATATGAAATGGAATTACAGTAGTCATGGTTCATTAAAAAGATTTATTATCATGACCCGACACTCTAAGGTTTGACCCGTGACTTCCCTCAGCCCGCCTCAAATTGGCCCCGGGTTGGCGACCAATGCCAAGTAGACATATCCCAAAAATGGGAGGAATTATCCTATTGTACTTGTGAACACACATACATCTCTGAGACCAAACAACACTGTAATGTAAAAAAAATAAAAAAACATGAATACATATACGATCCCACAATAGAGTATGATAGTAATATAATTAATGTGTTATTAGGGGGATAATAGAAGACTAACCAAAAATAGTAAAGAGTCAAACCTTCTCTATGGGTGAGGACTAAAGTCAAATGCAAGATCCTACTAACCACATTACTCCCAAAATATCAAGCTATTCTCCACTAACTTTTTATCCTCCCAGGACATTATCAAAAGTGTCACAACACATGTAGGAAAACTTAATGTGGTGGTGAGTATAAAACTACCCAGTACGACACCAAAAAAACACTAAACATGAATTAACAAGTATAGTCACATCAATACAATATATAGTGATAATTTTAAAATAGAAATACCAAGATAAAAATAGGAAATACATTGCGCCACTTGGTGGTCATAATATAGTAGAGTCCATAAGATTATTCCTGAAGAAACAGTCATTCTGGGAGAATCCACTCCACGATACATTCCATCATTGAAGGCACTCGATGAAGTGGTATAGATAAATAGACCTACCCATGAAAGATCAATAGTATTAAAAGACCATGATACTCTGATAGGGGTTCATACCTAGAACTACTAGTGGACACCATGAACCTAATCTAGATTAATAGTCTACACAGTGGATAATTTATCTATGATTTAAAAATACACCACAATATCCTAGTAGGTGGAGGATAAACACCCATCATAATGAGGCCACACTGATTCCCCAAACCCCACCTATAGAACAAAGATGATAGAGGATCACACTCCAGTCTCATAGAGGGCCACTATAACTCTATGGGAGACTCTTCCTCTGGATGAGATCAAAATCCATTGATACGGATGTAATCCACAATGAACGCTTGAGGGGAAGGACGAAGGGAACACACAAAACCTTGAATGGTATATACTAACTAAACGAAGTGCTAAAAACACTATTTAATGGGGTACATGGCATGTCAACATATCCCAATGTCTGTTCATTTGGAAAATCCTCTAACAACATGTAAGTCTCTATATAAATGAAGTTTATGATATGTACATGGCGTGTAAATACACAATGCATACTCCACCTATCGTAAGTACGTGTCTGTGTATAATGTTCATATCCATTTACTATCCCATGTATAGTTATCCATGTCTATATAGAAGTACACAATGTGACACTAGTCGTATACTTATTCTTGTGTCTGTGAAAATTTTTAAGTACACACTGATCCAAATAATAAGGGGTTGCATGCTTTGTGATAGGGGTCACTCGTCATGTGAACATTATCTTTATCCTAAAACCATAACAACCATAAAATGATCCCCACATGACATGTAATTCTAATTTTCAAGCGGTGTTTCATAGTATTTTCTAGATCATGATTTTTCTCCTTCATTCTTCCTCACACATCATTTCTTCATCAATTACCACCATAAAGAAATCTGTATATCAAAAATCTAGATCGATTGACAACTCTAGTCTATTTCTCACCAGAATCATACCATTGAAATGAACAAATAACATACACATGATGTTTAATTTACCATGTGAAACATGATAATATGAATAAATTTATATTATATCTTACTCTCCCTTGATCAAGCCACTATCATCGTAAATTCTCAAACTAAAACCGCCATTGAATTCTGTACCCACGATTTAGATCTTTTGAGTAGCAGAACAGCTGTGAAACAATCAAGTAATGTGTACTGGTGGAACTGTGAAAGAAATGAAATTCCAATGAGGATAAAGTGATGAAATTGTAGATAAATACATAGTATAAAAAATGTGAGGGAAAAAGGTAAACCACTATTCATTTGTACATGATTCATTGTCGTAGAAGGAGGCACTTGAAAATGAGAAGATAAATAATTAACACAAACAATAATTCCAACAATATGAAACTAATGATGATGCTAAAATAAATTATATTCATGGACTAGATCAGTGTTCATCCATTTTTATGAAATGGGATGAAAATTAAAAATAAAAACATCTTAGCTATATTTTCGACTGATCACTGATGAAGAGTGATTGTGTTTCTATCATTGATAACATCCATTGACAACATTGGTGAAATGATAAAAAAATCAATTTTTATTAACTGAGATCACTCTTCTTAGAATTTATCTATGTCTCTAGGTATTAGCGAGCAACATTGAGAAAAAACAAATAGTCTTATATTTAAAGATGAAGAAGGAAAAATCATCGAACATAAATTAAATAATATATTTAATTAATTTGTTTTATTAACTTCACACATGTGACTACTTTTTCACAAATGGATTGTGCCAAAAATGTTATATAAATCCTCAGATAAATTAAACATTCTGAACACAATGGTGCCCATATATTTTTTATCCTAGCCCCCATTCATCAGTTATTCCAGTATTGAAGAAAAATTGCACATTTGTTCTACTTAATATATTTAATATATTTAAAAAAATTATTTTAGGAAGACCGAGCATCATAATCACATGTCGTATTGGTGAATGGTCTGGAAAATAATCCATGTAATATCCAATAATAATATATATAATATCTGAGCCAGTTCATTATCACCACCTTATCAATTTGTGTCCTAGAAAGTGAAAAATAGAGACAAAATGATGAGGGTATTGGGATTTCATCTTGGCCTCCCACTCAAAGGTTCTATCATAAATATTATCATAGTACCACTTGAAAAACACTTGGGGAATTGATCACCCCTGAAGGATCATCTACTACTAATCCTCGACCTCTATCGACTACTCTACAATGGTATCTCCATACTCAATGTCGACCTCTACCTAGTTAATATCGTGTGATGGGCAATACATGTAACACCTCAACTACGATACATGGATGATTTATTGTGTCCATTTTAATTGTAGAAGTGTTGATAAGTGGTAATATACATCAATAAATCTACACAAAATCTCATAGGGACTAATGAATCTAGGATATAACATGGAACTAAAACCAAATATCCTCAATCCACATGGTGGTGATACTCCCAGGAACATATGGTCTTCTTCATAAAAATACAAATGTCTCCATCATTGGTCCACATAATATTTATAATGTCTTTATGTATTCCTCATCCACTCATGTATGATCTAAAACATAGTTGTATTAGCTCACAAAAACTCTGATACCATGAGTGGTGACTCACCTCAATCAGTTCAAGAAAGTGGTGACCAGTAGGTTTTCCCATAAAATGACACAAATCATGTGATACCAAATGGGTAATGTTATCTATTGCAGCATGAAAACTATACTAAGGTTATGACATCCTCCTAAATATATCAAAAGTCTAACAAGAATTCCCACATCAGTTCCTCTAATACATGAATGTTTTTCTTTATCTAATTGTTTGTACGGGTGTGAAACACTATTATTATGAATTATTGAGTACAAAAGTCCTCCTTTAACCCTCTATATATCTGAGATGTGAAGAAAGCATCATGTCCAGAGACAATTATCAAGGTAAATCTATAGAGTTTGACAATCTCCAACCCATAGAGGAATCCCAAGCTATTTATTGAACACTACTATTTAATAGCTAGTACTTTATCTGACTTGGTGAGTCGATATATGGTCACTGATATAGAATCATTTATCCTAGACATGTGTGGTAATTCCATCATGAAGTCCATGGAAATATAATCCCACTTCAATGAAAAAACCTTAAGGGGTTGATCTAAACCCAATGGAACCTGGTTCACTTAATTAACTTTCTAACAAGCAATGCATCAAGAGACAAGGTTTTCAACTCTCTTATTCATCCCTAGACACCAAAAATGTTTTTTTATCCTGGTACATCTTTTCCACACCTGGATATATCTCTAAATATGATGTATGAAACTCCAACATCACCTACTATCGTTACATAAAATGTATCATCATCCACCCTCTTAAATGTATATCATACTCCCCACTATCGAAATATCCATTTAAAGAAGGTCTAGTAGGTATCACAATACATAAGGTCACATATTCAGTATATTATTTATGATAATCCCCAAAATAATGTAAAATTGGTATGGGTAACAACCAATTACTGAAGATATGAATCTCTATCCTTATCCTTGATGGAAAACAACAATGAAGCTAACTACACTGATGTCTCTTCCAATAATTGGGAACATGATATTTTGTTGAGTGAACATTCAAAAACATTCCCCCTTATTAGAAGTATAGATACTATCAATGTCACAGTCCTATAGTAACTCTAGACATCACCTCTGTATTAAAAAAATATCATTCTAATAAATGATATTTTTGATTATTTTATAATGAGTGTAAACCAAAAACCATGCACCCATTTGGTAGTGTCTCCACATATTTAGTGTAACGACTACCTTATCTAACTCAAGATCATGGGTTGTATAGTTCTCCTCATGCGATCTCATCTAGAGTGAAACATAGGCAATAATCATATGCCAATGCATCAGAACAAATGCATGTCTGGTCCCGGATGCATTAAATAACAATACATACATGACACCCTTATATGGAAATATCAATATGGGAGTGCTAGTAAAACACTTACTTGACTCCCTAATTAATTACTGGCACCTTTCTATCCATGCAAAAGGTTGTACCATTTTGAGTAAATGCTTTCAAGGGAGCCTACACTTTGGAAAGGTCAGGTACAGACCTATGATAGTAACCTTCCATTCTAATGAAACTCCACTACATGGTTACACTCATGGTTGTCTTCCAAGAACGAAATGACTCAACCACTGCTAGATCCACTATCAACACATCCTTTGAGATGATGTTTCCCAAAAAGTATATCTTTAAAATCTAGAAAAAATAGTTCAAGAGCTTCCCAAAAATCTAGTTCTCTCAGAGTGTGTCTAGGACCATCATCAAGTGTCTCGTGTGCTTCTCCTCAGATTAAAAATACTATTGGATTCCATCGATATGGATCAAAAAAAAAATTCTACGAATGGATGAATGATTCAGTTCATGAATCCCATGAAAACTTCTATGAAATTATTTACACCATATAGCATCATCATGTACTCATATTGATCGTAATGAAATTTGAATTTATTCTTAGATATATCCTTTTCCCGTACTAAACAATGAAGATCACCTAATTTAAGGTCCATTTTGAAGAACCATCATTCCATTTAAACTGATAAAATAGGTCATTGATCCTTATTATTGGATACATTCTATTCACGATCAATATACTCAACCACCAGTTATACACCCATAACATCAAAGTCTCTTAATTATTTATGTAGGACAACAGTGGTCTACCTATAGGGAAACAATGTGTCTCAAAAATCCCTTCTCTTTTAAGAATTCCTATGGAACCCTTAGAACTCAAATCTATGAAGGATTCATCCATCATTATGGTTCCGATATCGATTTTTTCAAGTAGTGAAATTTAGTACATAAGTATATCTCTCAGTGGGGATGTAAACCTGGTATATCATTATGAAAGATGTTCACATAGTTTTCCACCACTATAGAAACCTGATAGCCTGAAGTTTCTACTTCTCCAAGAGTAATGACACACAACTTGTGAGTAATCAATTGAAATCTCATATGTCCGATATCATCATAATCCACCAAGGATTCATTCTTTCCCCTAAATGATAACCTCAATCCATCACTACAGTGACATCGTATTCTCTACAAAAAACATTCAATCTTTACACGTTCTATGGATAAATATTCCATACCTAAGATGAAATCATAAGGCCTCATTGCTGCTACAAATTTTTCGTATATAGAACTCTCACCTCCATGAGTTATGTTTCACTACCAGTTCATGTGTGTAATCACTTAGTCACCACATATCAATGTCTAAAACTGTAAGAGCTAAAATAATGGATGAACTAAAATCTCTATGTTTGAAACTAGTGATGTTGAATGGATGGAATGGATCACACCAATGTATATAAATACTACCACTAATGATGAAATTCCTAAAAAATATTTCATATCATACATGGATCCCTGATATTATATGGCTCCATAGATTGAAAATATCTCTATGCTTATTCACCATCTCCCTAAACCTAGAGTGAACCACCTAGGGTAGTGGTTGTAATAGGTCAGACCTTCGACCACCTCATGTTGCCTCACAAAAACACTTCCACATCTGCCAACCTATGGACCACTGTGATCCTGAAACATTATTTTCCTCTGTGTTCCCTCAACCATGCCATTATTAACTATAGTAAGGGATATAAAATCACCGGCCAAATGTCCCTGACCATTGATGGAGAAACACCACCTCTCCCTTGTCATATTTGAGCAACTATGGGATCATTACACCACTGAACCTATGTCCTGGAATTTCCTCCAGGTTTTTATAAAATTGATGGATCTGTATGGATATTATCGAGTTCTTATTATTAATGAATCAGCTAATGGGTTCACACTAATAGACCCCACTATCAATTCTTGCTCTTATAGAAATATCTCACATAATAATTCTCCCTCTAGAACCTTATCATATGTTGGATAGAAAAGGGATAACATTGATTCCTTGATATCCAAGATCAGGCCCTATTCAATTCTAATATATCTGAATAAATGACACTACAATATATCTATATACTAACACAACATATCAAAAAACCATTCTGATAACTCCACTATGGTAATATCTCCCATCAATAGATACCGAAGCTCTTGTATGCATACCGATCACAATGTGGCCAGATTGAACTACTACATTAAGAGACCGTCAATATATTTCTATGAGAGATTTGTCTCATCTTGTGACTGTGTCACCATGATACACCATCACTTAGTAGATCACTAATGAAGAATCACCATGAGGGCCGACATCTGATCTGCATATGCCCTCACAAGCCGAAAAATGAGACTGGATTTCTATAGACAGTCCTCACCCACTTGGGGTCTAGTTCACCGTGAAGCATAGTATTGTTTTCCTTGAAAACATGTTCAACACACATGTGTGTCCTCATAAGGTACTTATAGAACTATTTTCTTCTAAATATGTGGTGGTATAGTTGTTAAACCACATAGAGGTGATATCTTGATACATGTCCCTATAATAATAGCATGTCACTAGGAAGATCATCCTCATGATCATGCAGTTGAATATTGGATAGATACCTAGGTGAAGGAATCCTGAATTAAAACAAGATGTACCATGGTAAAATATTATATATGGGGATATGACTCCAGAAGGATATGGAAAATAAAACCATTACTCTATGATGAATGTACTATATATTATCTCTATAATTAATGGTTACATGTAGCAATTCAAAAGGTTGGTGATCAGAGTCTTGGAATATAGATATGTCAGCCTCCACACCAACACTAATGTCTATATCCTGAAATCCACACTCAAGACACTAAATATTGTTTCCCCAAACCAAACTCACCAACCTGGGTCCTATGGTAGAACTTTATTCACTAATACCAATACATCATGAACCAACCCTTAGAGGTCTTACTTGTGACAACCCCATGACCACCTCAAATAGGCCAGGGGTTGTAGACCACCTCCATGTAGGAATATAGAAAAAAATATATTAGGTGATAGACTAATGTTCCCACACACACACACACAAATCTCTAATCCCACAAAATGTTGAAATGTGAAACAACGAAAATAAAGAATGTATACATATAATATACCATAATAGAGTTTGAAAATAAATCACCAAAATAAGAAAAAAGGGGGCTAAATACATGAACATTAAAAAACTATAAGAATTCTAACATTATCCAAGAGAGAGAACTAATATTAAAGGAAATATACAGGTAACACCCTCATTATGATAAGATTATGTTGTGCTCCACCCTCTCCAGGCCCTCTTATGACATTGTCAAAAATGTCAAAATCTACATAGACATGAAATGTATAGGAAAATACCATGTATTGGTGACTATAAAATACCCATTATAACACTATGAAAACAATGAAATTGAATCACCACATATATTCAACTCAATAAAACATATAAAATTAAATTTACAATAGAAACACCTAGATAAACTCAAGAATGATGCAACAACCCCATATAGTCATTACAAAACACCATCCAAATGACTCTGCTTGATGAAAAGATCATTTTGGGAAACTCCACTCCACAATACATGCAATCATCAAAGACACTAAACTAAGAAGACTAAATCATTAGATCTTACTCAAGAAAGAACCCTATCCTAAGAAGACAATTATACTTAGATTTCGGGTCACATCTTGAACTACGTGGGAACCCATGAACCCAATATAGTTCAAACCGCTACATAGAAGATCATATTTCAATGATTTAAAAAAAATATTGAGATGACCATCTAGATGGAAGATCAATTCCCTTCTCAAAGAGTTCACACTATTTTCAAAAATTCCACCCAGGGAAAAATGAGATAGATGGTCGCACTCTAGTCTCATGGAAGGACACTAAAACTCTATATAAAACTCCCCTTATAGTGGGTATCAAAATCATGTGATGTGAATGTTATACCACACTGTAACCATAATGGAAAGTATGTGGGAACACACTCAACATATAATGGTCTATACTAAGGAAAAAAGTGCTACAAACACTCTTGAATGGCATACATGATGTGTCCAACTATCCTTAAGTATTCTTATACGGAAAATCCTAACAAAGAATGTATGTCTTTATATAAATGGATTTTAGGAGAATTAGACAAATTTTTGAGACACATGAAATCCATCTCATGTAACCTAGACAGGTCCGTGTACCGACCAATGTACACCTGGTCATGTCCACATCAATGTATATGGCATGCCACTGGTCGTGTACTCGTTCTTGTGTTTGTGTACTTTTTGAAGTACACACTAACCCTTCCAAAATGGGTTCAACTCCCATGTGATAGGAGTTATATGAAATATGATCCTTTTTTCATCATAAAACCATATCCATCACTGAAAAGGCCCACATTGTGTGTCAACCTAAATTAACCACTTTTTTTATTGGGATTTTTCAGATCTATATGTTTCTACTCTTTTGTACCTCATGCACCGTTTTGGCCTAATTTCTCACTAGAAATCACTCATTAGACCCTAGATCTAGTTCGACTGAGCCCTACGATCAATGGATCACCAGAATATGTCCATTAATATGGATCATGAATTTATCCCTAATGCCTGATTCTGTATGTTTTAACTAAGAAGATGAATAAGTCGTTATATGGTCTCTTTCTCCCTTGATCCCACATTTATTATCATTGATTCTCAATCCAAATCCACAATCACGTATTGTGCCAACAATTTTGATTCTCTATGTCAATTAAATATTTCATAATAATCAGAAACCAAGTATTAGTCAAACCATTGGCCAAATGAAATTCCAATAATTATTGAGAAAATAATTTGGGAATAAATACATAATCCATAATATGTGAGGAACTAACCATGGCTATTGTTCATTTAACCTCAATTTATTGTCGTATTAGGAGACGAATAAAGAGGATAAGATAAACAATGAACATGAACAATTATTCAATCAATTTAAATCTAAAGATGAAATGCGTATCAATTTTGGTCATGTAATTAATCCATGTTCTTTCCCAATTAATAAATAAGAATAAAATCAAAAAGAAAAACATCCTACTAAAAGTTTGGATCAATCATTAATGAAAAAAATTGCATTTCCATCATTGAAGAGATCCATATAATCCATCGATGAAAAAATCCATGATCTGTCATCATTATCCAAAAAATATTTTCTCTAAAAAATCAAGATCTCTTAGGTTAAATAGAAAACCCTCAGAAAAAATACGTAATTTTATAATTATGATGTAATTAAGTCGCTGCATTGAACAAAAATTAATCAAAATTTTAATTATTTGATATATTATATTAATTTCACGCTTACGATAAATTTTTGACAAACATCCCCGTGGAAAATGGTTTTTTAACTCTTAGGGTAAAACCCACACTATGAAGACAACAGTGCCCTAAAATTTCTAATATGGACTCCATTTCTTGAAGATTTTAACTTTTTTAGGGAATTTGTGCATGTGTTCAACTTAATATTTTTAATATTTTTCAAATATTTTCTCCATGCACATCGGGCCTCATAATCACACTCCATTATAGTGGATGTTCTTAATAGAAATCTATATATTATCTAAAAATAATACTTTGAAAATCTGAGTCGTTATAGTGTAATAGTACATTGGTTCCATTACGAAATTGGGGTGAACCCCATTCCATCCATGTTTATTGGATGAGATATCTATCATTAACCAATAAAATGGAGGGATATATAATTTATGTACCACCCACCATGTATTGAAAATCATAAAAATGTGTTCCAAAATAGCATTATTCTTTCATCATTTAATTACTCATTAATAAGAAATAATTTTCATAAAGATTTCTTCATAGAATTACCCAAAAAAAATAAACAAGTTTTATAAATATTTCATCATTTCCTAACCCATAAAAATGAAAATAGTTTCATAAACATATTTTCATCATAATCATAGAAATATATATGAATAAAAATGATGTTATCACTGGATCGTATCGCATTTATAAATTTTAATAAAATAAAAATTTTCCATCATAGATGAAAAATAACTTTCAAAGATCACATGGATCATGTCATGAGGAAAATGCCAAGTTTTTAAATTTAAATACCATATTGAAAAAAGAAAAATTTCCAAAATATTGAAGATTTTTTAGTTGAAAAGATAATTCAAAAAAATTAAATGAAACGCCATATCATTGAGTGGTCAATACATCATGAAACATTATTCATTCTATATACCTATAAAGAATAAAAATTCTTCTACACGCTATTAAAAAAGTAAAAAATAACCTCTTTTAGAAAATTTGAAAAAGATTATTTTTTATGAATTTTTTATAAATGGTTCATAATTAAAAATGACTAAATGAAATCAAAAGATAATATTAAATATATTCTTGAAATCATTTTCGAAAATATGGATATTTAAGAACAATATTTTTCAACAGAAGAAAGATGTAATGTTAGTTATATATAAAAATGTTTTGTGGGTATGATGAGTAATTATACTGAAGAAACTAAAAGTAAAACATGTACTATAAATATATAAAAAATATAAGCAAATTAATGAGTTTCTTTTATTGTTATATAATTAAATTTCATCATAGTAATCTTAGTTATAAATATTCTTGATGAACACATTGATTATAACATAAAACCCTTTCAACATGGGTAACATTGGATTGTAAACCCCATTATTGAAAAAATAAAAATAAAAAATAAAATTTAATTACTATTTTGAGACACATTATATATTATTTAAAAGGGGATTAGTAAACTCTTGTTAGAAGAAGACATGTTTGTATCATAACATGTGCCTCAAATAAGATAATTTTGGATGATAAACCCTTACATACGTTCTGAATTTCTTTACTTGTGTTCCAAAATCATATATAATTAATATATACGTATTATTAACATAAAAGTACAATAATAAGATACATAATACAATACATTACTTACTATTAACCTTTTATTTCTCATTTATTACTAATTTTATATTAAAAGTACTATTCTTGGTGATGATTGCTTCGTTATTATTATATATTTTGGTTTGATAGTTTCAGTAATTTTACTTTTATCATGGTTCTAGTGTAACTATACTAAAAATTATGATAATATTTATATATATATATATAATATGTATAATTTCATCGATAAAATTTGAGTTCAAAAAAAATTACACTGTTCATGGAGATGAAACGTCATATATACACATGAACACAAGTTTCATTTGTAGATGGAAGGATATAAGGAACGTTAAATTGAAATTACTATTTTTAGTATCATTATTATATCATATAAATCATATATATTCATAAAATTCATCTATATTAACATCCATGTAATGTTTCAATAAAAAAAAGTCACACCACGTTGTTGAGGTCGTAGTCCAAACGTTCACATGATTGGTGCTATATTTTTCCAATATATTGGAATATAAGAATTTATATATGATATTATAATTATAGAAGTATAATAATTTTATAAACATAATATATAAATATTTAACCCATTAAAATACTCATTCATAAAATATGGTGATGAAAAATTAACTATACCACCACGTGAATACGGTAAGTTGTAAGTATGTAGTTTTATTACTATTAAATCACATTTGATAGGACATATGGTGAATAATGATGGGTATATAATAATAAAAACATTTATCATTATTTTATATAATTAATTTATTATTTTATGAAAAATACTAACTAGTTTGAGGTAGTAAAATATGAATAAAGAATAAAGTGATCGGTTAAGTTGATTACCTAATATTTGAAGGAACTCCATTAGATACCTTCTTAATGAACCTATGGATAAAATTTTGGGAGACCACAACATCTGTAATTTTTATAATGATGTTATGACTGTAATGTTTTAGGATTTTAGAATGATATAACTCTCAATGTGGTGTAAAAAAAATGAGGGGTTCCCTTTTATAATTGAGTGGAGAGGCACTCTTGAAATTTCTTAAAAGATAAAAATATGAAGAATTCATTCTCTTTCCAAGTGATTCCAAATGGAAAAATAATTATATAAATGGTAGTATATTATTTAAATAATATCATCCTATAAACTATGGATAGGTTTAAATGTTTTTTAAACCTTTTCATTTTGTTTAAACCCTTAGTTAACCTAATTTAACATTAATAATGGTAACATATTTTTCAAAATTAAATGGTTATAATTTAAAATATTATTTACTATTTGGTTTATAAATTTCCAAGCTACGTAATTTTATCCAATATCTTATCCAAAGTTTCATATGTCAATTCTTTTATTATTTTTATATAATTTAATAAAATATTATTTAAATAATGTATAATTAATTTCATTTTCGATGTTATTCATTTAATTTGGCACTACAGACACCAAGAAAACGAATTTATTTGAATATAATAAATTAACATAACACTAAATTTTTTTATTAATCTATAATATTATTTTAAATATATAAATCACCGAAAATACATTACATTTAATAGTTTAAAATCTTTTATTTTATTTTTTTATTAATAGATGAAATAGCGTGTTGGTGTTGCATAAATATTTAAGAAAATTTTATAATTAATAAAAATTATAAATAAATTTATCACTTGAATATAATTTATATATTATTAAAATATTTTTTAATATTTATTTAATACAATAGTTTTTGTGTATTTGACTTCATAAGAGATATTTAAAATCAAGAGAGTTGTGTTTTGGATTTTCTTCGCTTTAAATATTATATTGGTCATTTTCAGGGAAAAGTGTCACTAAAATAATTAAATTTATATCATTAAGAGATTATTGTAAAAACAATTCATCCAATAATTATTGATGTGAATAATGGTTATGATAACATTTTGGTTTAACCTATGCCAACACAATTTACCTTTTACCAAGGTGATCAATTTTATTAAAGTTATTATTCATAAAACCTAAAAACAAAAGGACCATATTCATGATACTTTTATCACATAATTAAAAATATGGAATCCATTTTCCCTAATTATATTACTATATGTGTAATAAATTCATTTTACAATACATGCACATAATGTGAAGAAAAATAATGTTTATTAAAATATATTTTTAAGAAAAAAATGAATTTATTCTGATCACATGACTAGAGAAAAAATGTGATGAATTTTTTAAATATAATATAATATATATATATATTTTGATAAAATAATAATAATATTTAAAAATTAAATTTATTCTGATTAAAACACAATGGGAAAATAAAAAAACTATAAACCATCTACTTTATTTTCAAATTATTCTTTCTTTTATTACAAATTAAATGACGAACAATGAATTTATATCATAAATATATAAACCATATATTTATCATAATTTAGTTACACATATATATAATCAAAGATAAAATGGATATATGATAATTATCACAATAAATTATAATAAGATAATAGTATATCACTTTTAGTTTAAACTCAATATTATATGTAAAAAAATTTATCAATGAAAAATAATTATAGAGAACCATATCATGAAATATAAATGTGTTATTATTATCATACGTTATAAATATTTATTGGAAAAAATTAATTTTTTTCCCAAATTTATTTAATTTTAATTTTTTGTTACTGAATAATCACCCTAAATTCTTGTGTAATATTGACAAATTATTTATTCAACTAAAAGTATCCTAAAATTAGTTATTTCAAATATGTGAAAAGTAATAAAAATTGGATTAATTATCAAGCCCCAAGAATTTTTATAATAATGATACATATTATGGATGTTTTAATGGATTATATTTGATTTCTATATTTTTTATTGTTGTATTTATCATAAAATTAAATTAATAATGTAATAGTTTACAATAATGATATTTTCTACTAATAAAAAAGTTATTAAATTATATTTAATCATGAAAATTTTTATGGGTGAATAGGTGGGAAAATGGTTTTAAATTTCACAAAATCTCTATTTATGAACCATATGTCACTTTATATTTAGCATTATAACTCTCTAAGAGAGATATATTTATTATGGCAGTCAGAGTTAAATTTTTTTAACTAAGGGCTTCAACCAAACTATAATATTTAAAAACCATTTAAAACTATTACAATTTAATTTTTATGGTATTAAAACCAAATACTACATTATATTTAATCCCCTAAACATTTTAGATAATTTGGATGGAGAATTAATTTTTTTAATAATTTATGAAATTGAAAGAGTGTGTATCCCCTCACTTATAAAAAGACACAATTTCTTTCTATTATTTACAAAACAATAAGAATTATATCATGACCAAAACATTATAAATTATATTATCAAAATACATATCCTCATTATAGTGATTATTTTTTCCCAAATGACCAACTCAAAGATCCTTAAGAGAAAATATATTGTATTTCTTTTAAAGAAGAGTTAATCGACATAATAATTCAATTTAATTTTTTTATTATTATTTTTCCTCCTCTAAATATATTATATTTATCATAAAAAATAAATTTATTATCGGAAATATAATAAAAATTTATTATTATTATAGAAATGATATTATCCACCATCATTATCATAAAATGGAAAGAGAAGCTATCACTTAAGTTTACATATGACTTATTGTCTCCACATTGTTATAAAGTTCATTTTTCATCACCACCATTTTCGGATGGTTGTTATGATCATTTAAATGTTTATATATGATATTTTTGATAAAATTATTATTATTTAATGGTGATATTATTTATACCTTACAACCTTTTAGTATGTTGGAAAATGATAACAGTAGTTGTGTGTGCGTGTGGACTACCACCTCCATGAAGCGATCTGATTAGTTTTTCATTTACAATAAACATAGATGGAAATAAGGATATATTTTATAAATATTTAGCATTTAAATAGTATAATAAATAATACATAAAGGGTAATTATTATTTATATTTCCTTCATTACATCTCTTGAAATATAAAATCCACATTCATGTACACGTACAACCTACTATAACTGCAAACGAAATAATTGTGTTTTATGTTATATATTTTTGAATGAAAATAAAAATATATAATGAATATATAGAATATTTTTATCATGATTAAATTTCTAGATAGTATGGAATAATGATTAATGTATACATACAAGAACCACCAAACAATCATTGTTAGGAAAAAGTGGAACAATTAACATTATGAAATGGGGATCTTAATAAAATATTATTGATAAATGGAAGTTAAATTATAATAATGGTATCCTATTGAATATTATAATTATGTTCATTATTTTTTTATATTTTTATAACGTAATAAAATTTATTATATAGAAGTATATATCACATTAATATCATTTAGAACATGACATATGTGTTTTTCACCACAATTTGTCTTATATAGGACACATTTTATGTTATGCATCGGTATTATTTTGGGAAGTGTTTATTGATAAAATTTTTAATAATATATAGTGAAACTAATTTTCGAAATGAAACTAAATTTTTTATATGTTTTTATTATTTAATTGTCCTTATGATTCAAAGTTATCAAAGAGGAAATGGTTTTTTCTTAAAATATCATTATTTATCATCATTATTTATGATTAAGTTTCCAATGATGTAATTTCATGATCTTCATGGAGTGAAATGAATTTAATTTTTATGAACATATTATTTATTTTAATACATTTTTTCAATTCATTTATACTCATTAAGTACTCAAGAGATAATTTTTTAAGAAAAACTGATGTAATTTTTCATTACGGTTAAAAATAATTTTTCATCCATATACATGTAAAAAAACAAACAATGTTATTAATATTATGTTATTATTGTTTATATTAATTTTTAGGTATGTTTTTTTTTCAAAATTTTTTAATATTAGTATTTTTTGTATTTTTGGAGTGAGTTACTTTTTTATTTTTTTCAAACGTCTAAAAAGAATTTTTTTTTCATTTGCATTATGCATTGAATTTCCCACAATGATGAATATTCAACAAATTAAATTATATATTACATTTTACCTTATTTAATTTAGTTTTTATATATATATAATTTTGGATATTTTAACATTTTTAATAATTGATTTGAAAACCAAAATTTTATTTTTCTAAATAAAAATTTTCAATGATACTTTTAAAAGAATTTTCATCAATGATTGTATCCTTTCATGTTAATTATGATTTAATGAGTATATGAACAAATTATAACATCCTTATTCATTGTAAGTATGGTTTTAAAATATTATTATTTTGAGATGTTTATGAATAATATTTATCTCCAATGGGTCATGAAATTATTAAATTATGAGAATTTTATGAAACACAATTTCTTTGTATGGGTTATGATGTGGTGATATTATGAATTTTTTATGACATTTTTTAAAATAGGTGCATAATTTTAAAAATGTGATGCATGGGAATATAATTATACTGTCCTAAAATTTTGTGCATTATGTTTTATATGTTATAATATAAATATGGGAAACAAGCCGATTTTATTGATACACTACCGGAAACAAGCATATGTCCCTGATCCACTACAGGATGCAAGTCAATGTGGTTGATCTATTATGGTGCCACACTTTTATGAAATATTTTCATGCTTAAAAGTCACATTTATATTCATTATTGTTTTGTGACGATTTATCACTCCTATAATCCATGTCATATGATATGATATTTTTTATTCCATCTCTAGTTTATGATCTATAATAGATTGGATATAAACTCTATGGTCATTATTTGGTAACCGATTTTTATGTTATGATTTTATAATATTTTCACATGATATATCTCATGTTTACCATTAATAAACATTTAGAATCATCTTTTATTATGTTTCATTTCACCAAACAATGGAAAAAGTTCTTAAATATGGGTTTTCTATGAAGAGAACTATGTAGAATGATAATTTTTGGAGATATTGATTATAATTAATGAAATAACAAGATTGTGTGTCTTGACTCTAATGGAAATAAACCATTATGGATCTAGAAAATATTGTGTGGTTTTGTATTTAGTATTCAACTAATAATATCTAATATTCATATAGTATATGTATCAGCCACTATACTCAGAATACATCACTATCTAGAAAGTACATGTGATTGTAGTCTTGGAAAACATTTATCATTATATAATAACTTTATAATGAGCTGGTTGAGTATATATCCATAATTATTCGGGCGCATGGTGAGTGTTCTATAACTATACAGATTTTTTGAAACTGTTGGTGAAATTAGTAGGTTAAATAGAATTTTATTTATATAACATTATGATGTATTTAAATAGATAATAAACATGAGTCACCTAAAATAAAACTATGGTGTGATAGATCAAAAAGAATGTGTCTTGTTTTATACATCTTCTAAATGATGTTTCAAGATAATGTGGTTTCCTATAATGATTATTACTGAAGAAACTATGTTTTTTTTTATTTTACACAATGGTAGGAACTGGGAATAATTTTCATAACATAGAATTTGATAAACAATTTAATGATTTTATTATGTAAAAACATTTGAAATTTGAGACATAATATGAAAACTTGTGTTTATACAAAATCATATATCTATTTATATGGAAAAAATATCAATATGGGTGAGTTATATTAATATTACTAATACAATGAAAAAATAATTTCATAAAGATCATAGAAAGAATAAGATTATTTTTCTATAAGTCCAGTATGATGGAAGAAGAAACTAGGTAAATGACTCAAAGGAATGAGAATATATTTTGGGTGTCAAAAAAGAAGGTAGTTGTTTAGGTATGTTTTAAGGAATAATTAAATGTATGGTGAAAAAATGGGGGAGAATAGTTTTTTAAATTAGGTATCATAAATGGTTTAATGTTTTGAATATATAAAATTAAGTCATTATACAAATAAATGTCCAAATGGGGAAACTCAAAAGGGGGATTAACTCATTTTTAGGAGTAATGGTTTTTATGGTGATGATAAATAGACTGAAAATGACACATTAAAGTAAGTAGTATTCAATGAATAACATGATAAAGCCTATTTAATGGTTTATGAAGGAAAGGGAATTAATAATGTTTTGGAATTCAAAAACTTTACTGTATAATATTTTTTCAATGGAATTATAGATATAAGATCCATTAATCATTATTATAATGTCATATAGTGGTTTTTATTTATGAATTTTTCAATAATTTGTTGAATAGTTTTGATGATATAACTAATTGTTTCAGTGGTAATGTAATATTTTGTAGAAAACACATGACTAAAGAAAAAATAAACCAATATATTTTCTTGGTTTCGAAATAACAATATCAAGTTGAGATAATGAGATAATTGATAATTTAAATATGTTAATATTGATTAACTTATAATAGATTACTAATTTAATGACAACGTTGTTTCTATATCATTTGATGTATATTAAAACATTTTTGGATTTATGGAATATATTTTATAATCTATGATTTTTCATGTAATGTGGACAGTTATATTTTCTAGGAATGTATGTTTCCATTGTGGTTTTATGGTAAATTAATTATAATTATAATTTAGGATAATATATTATCAAGTTTTTCACATAGATTAATGGGAAATTTAGAGTTAATTTATATGTTTTGGGGGATTAATATTAATTTTATTTATTCTATAGAATTTGGTGAGACGTACTTTCATTGCTCTGTAAAGATAACTACTTATTCCTTGGTTTACATTGATCTTCAGGTATTATTGTTTGTGGTCCATGTATTATTTATCATATTAGATAATAGGTTCTATTAATTTATGTAAAAATAGATATAGAGAGAATGATTTTTCTTTCTATTATGGATTATTTTATTTAATAAAATTTAATTTTAGTGATTTATGTATGAAACATTAATCAAGAATACTTATTTTATGTAGTAAGAGATAATGTGTAAATTTATCAAAGCACAACATATTATTATTATGGAATTATGATATGGTAAAATATAAATTAAATATATTTTAAAACATTATTTATATTAGATGTAAATAATGCCTCATTGTTTGGGAAATACACTTAAAATAAATTGTTATACTTTTAACTCAATTTATGATGAATCAATGGCCTTTTCACTTATCACATAATATTATATTTTGGTTTCAAAAAGTTATATTAAACATTATATCTATAAAATTTTATTAGTCTTTGGGAATTAGTTTTATTTATATATTCATATTTTCCATTCACAATAATTTTTTCATATTTGGAAGCCTAGTTTTTTTCATTGCAAATGACCTTCATATTCCCCAATCTCTCTTTTTAATATGTAATTTTATTAACCCTTTTTTATGATGTTTCTTTTTCATGAATGAAGTTTCAAAGGTAAAACACTTTATTATCGAGCATGTGTTCGTATTATGATACTAAAATTTATTAAGGGGAGTTTGGATAATGTAAAACAAGGATATTTAATATGAAGAACAATACGTTAGATAGTGTGTATGGAATGTAACACAAATTAATTTCATATGAATCAATTTTATGTCTCAAATTTGTTTAAACTTTTTCAATACTTAAAAGTGAATTTTTACCAGAAGACACTTTTTCATTACTTTATAAGATTTAATATTAAATTAATTTCAACCAATTATAGAAATTTAATTTTAAAGAATTTATTCCATATTTTTGATCATAAGGTCTAAATTTGGTAAATTAATACCCTTTATTTTTTTTCAACGTGAATAATAACCATAATATAAATGTTTTACCATGATAAATATAAAATGAATCAATTATAGTAATAAGTAATGTCATAAGGTCTCAATATAAACACAAAACCATCTATTATTTCATTGAATGGAATGAATTTGAACATATTTATCATAAATTCAAATATATTCTATTTTGGAGGCGTTTCCCTTAAAAATGAATATTTTATTATTTTAATAAAAAAAATCCAATATTTCATTTTATTTAGTTTACTATATTTATATTTTATCCTATGGGTAAAAGTAGGTCATATTCAACTATAAATTTAAATTTTAATGATAAATTAATTTTATTTATCCTTTTATGTTAATTCTATATAAAAGATACTAAATATTTATGCACAATTTTTACATAATGTTGACATTGTATTTATTGAAATAATAGAAAAATAAAATAATTAATCTTAAAAATGTTAAAAGTAATAATATTTGGATGAAACATTAAGATTCATGGTTTTTAGAAAAAATTATCTTATACGATATTTGTAAAAATAATGTATTTAAATTATATTGTTTCCAAGGTGTACTTAATGTCAAATTAAATTAATAGTGTAAAAATTGATATTAATGACATTTATTGAGAGATAATATTTTATTAAATTATATTATAATTATATAAAATGTGAATGAATACATGAATGATATGAAATGAAATAAAATTTAACCCCTTTCCCATTTAGGACCCAATTGTTAAGTTATATGTAATTTTATATACCTTTAATAGTGAAATACCTATTTATACCATTAATGTTAAAATTGGTGATCTAATGAATTAAACCAAAATATATGGTTTAAAAAACCATTTAATCCCTAAAAAATATTATCAGTTTATGTTATTTTTACCAAATACTACCTTTTAATTCAATCCATGGACATTAAGAATATTTTTTCAAGATAATTAATTTATTAAATTTTAATTTTTAAGAAATTCCCACAATATCCCAACCATTGTTTATAAAAGGACATCCATTTGATTCAAAAAACCACTATGATATGTATAGATTAAAAAAATACAACCAAAATTTATTCTAAAAAAACATATATATATTCAATATAGGCTATTATTCTATAAACACGAACTCTATAATCCCTAATAGGTAATCTAAAGGAGTTATTTGAAAGTAGAGGTGATCTCCATAACCAAACACTTTTATTTCCTACTTTTTATTTTATCGAATCTAAATATTTTTTATTTAACATAATATAAAAACTTATTTATCCTAAATATATTTAAATAATATTATGATTCTGGAACCACCATTATCCGCACTCTTTCTCATCAAACGAGAAGTGAAAGTATCCCTCATTTGTATGTACAACTTAGATTATCTACATAGGGATACGATTGATTTTCCATAACCATATGTTTTTTATGATGGGTATAATATTTATATATTTCATTTTAGATATAAATATTCTTCCTTTATGATAATATAAATTTTACTTCTTACCATCCAATCCATTGAAAAAAATAACATTGCTTGTGCCTACATGTGGACTACTACATCCAAAAAGTGATGTGATTTGATTTTAATTTATGGTTTACATATATCATAATAAGTAGGGATATGATTAATATATAGGATTTATATGGTATAATAATTATAAAATTTAGGGAAAATAATATTTATCTTTATTTCTCCCCAACGTTTAAAAAGTGAAAACCACATTCAAGAATACGTACATCATATCGTCTCCATGAATAGTGTTAGTCATTTTTTATTAAAAATATTTTTGGAAGAATATAAAATATATTAATATTGAATTTATTTTATATTTATATCTATATTATAAATTTGGATAGTATGGAACTATGATCAATATTCCAAGATAATAACTACCAAAAAAATCTTATGAAAAAATGAAACAGTTAACACCTTGAAGCATTGATTTTTATAAATAGTCATTAATAAATTGGTATTGAAATGGTATAAAGGGATCATATATGATATATTACGTATGAAAATAATTATTTAATAAAATCCTAATAAATTTAGATTTATTATACATGGGTACATAGATCATTTAATTAATGTGGAACACAAGGTAATTGTTCATCATCTCAAATTGTATTCTTTGGGACATATGTTTTATTATGAATCTATATTATTTTATGAGGTCTTCATATAACCATTTTTTCATTTTATATCTTTAATATAATTATGATAATAAAAAATAATTTATTATTTTATTTTATTCTTTGGTGGAATATGATTCTAAAGTTATAAAATGTATATTGGTTTTAGGTTACAATCTCAGTATTTATCAATATTTCTTATGATTAAGTTTAAATTGATTTAATTTTTTGATTTTCATCTCACTAAAATCATTAAATATATTAAACTATTATCTTTTATTAATAACAAATGTTTTCCTTTTATTTAATTCTCTATTATTCTCTACAGACTAAAAAGATATTTTTAAGGAAAAACATTATTTATCTCTATGATTTAAAATCATTTTTCTTCCAAATCTTCTTCTAATTGTTTTTTGAATAATTTTACTAATATTATATTATTATTATTTAATGTTATTTTTACCCATTAATTTATTTTTAATTAATGAATTAAATTAAATACTTTTTTAGTTTTCTATAGAATGAACTTTTTTAATTTTTAAAAATGCCTTAATGGAATGTTTTAATTTAACATATATAGAGTGAGTGAAATTTACCATCATCATAATCATTATGTATTTTGACACCTCTTTTAGAAGTTTCCATGGTTATTTTAGTAGTTAATATGTTCAATAATATTTTCTAAATTTTGAATAAGTGATTTTAAAATGAAAATAGTAGTTCCCTCTACAATTTTTCAAATGATTCTATGAAATGAATTTTAATATTTGATAAAATAAAATGATGTTACATATATTTTACTAAGGATATCATCCAATTATAGGATTCTTATTCTATATCTAGATATATTACGATTATAATGTTGTGATTTTTATGAAACCATTATATTTTCCATGGTTTATTCTATGATATAATTATGAAATTTTAATGAAACTCATTCTATATTTATAAGTTATGATGTGATGATATGTTGAATGTTTTATGATATTTTGGAACAAACATGTATTATTTTCATTATGTGAAGGGTTGGACAGAAATTATCAATCCCTCTAATGCATTGGGAAATTTTTAGTATCTCATTAAATAATTATGGGAAACCAACCCATGTTATTGGTCTTCTTTGGGAAACTAGTTCATCTTCTTGACCTATTAAGAAAAATATATCAATGTGTTTTATCCACCATGGGAAATAGTTGATCATACCTAATTAATTTTGATATGGGAAACATGTGATAATTTATAATCCATTATGATTTTATGGTATTTATAGTTAACATTGACATATGAATTGGTTTCTATGCATATGATGGTTCCACACTTTGTTGAAATGTTTTTATACTTAGAAAGTTAAAGTTTGGTTGTTGAGAAATTTATATAGGCTTATCACTCTTATGATGTATGTTTTATAAAATGTTAATTTTTTCCTTCTATGAATATGGTTTATAATCCATTAAATATTCAGTATGAACACTATTTTTATGAAATCATACCCTTATTCTAATTTTTTTTATTATCTTTGATTAATATATCCAACGTTTGAAATTAATGAACTTGTGATATCAATCCTTCTTATGATTTCATTTACCATATTATAAAAAAATGTTATTAAATATTCTATATCTAAGAAGAATTATATTTTGGAATATATTCATATGATGTTTTGATGGTCATTCATTTAAAAACAATATTGGGTATCTATTCACCAATGACACTAAACATCTATAGTTGTGGCATGGATATCAATGTTATCTATTGAATAATCATACAAAAAGGTGTAATATTTTATACCAAATGTATCGTTCTCTATAGTTCCAGTTCACTTTTATGAAGACAAGTTCCTAATAAAATAAAATTAAATGTTTTATTCTACAAGATTACTGTGATCGGAATGTTGGATACTATATTATCAAACTGGGGGTGGATTTTTATCTTTTTAAGGGAGTTTCCACACTCTTTTCATACCCATTAATAGTAAAAATCAAGTGAAAAAATCTATGTTAATACTGACCTAAGAATTAGAGTATTGTAATTGTTATATGAATGATCCCAAATACATTTCCAAGTAGTTTATTATAAATAATTACAATTCCATTTTATCTTGAGATGTAAAGGGTATTTATATATCCCTGGATTTCATCTTTACATTCTTAATCTATGAAATAGAAAACCAAATTTTATTTTTCTTGGGAAGTCAATGAATGATACACGTTAGATGAAGGAACCTCGTCTGTAAATTCAAGCAGACTCTACAATACTTCTACCAATGATTCCCTATGTAATTTTGAGTTTTGAAGAGCTTCAATGATAAAAATTTTATATGGGACAAGAGATAATAATTTAATAGAGGCCAATTTTTTTTATAAGACATTGATAGTTTTCTATATATATATATAGATCCAGTTTTTGAAAATATGTGTGATTATAAGGATTTATGTTATAGGATTTAATTTTATAAGTATATTTAATATATTTAATTTCATGAATGTTCATTTTCTTAAATAAAATTTGATAAATATAAAATGGAATCTCAGAACAGAAATTTGAGACCGAAAATGAGTTTAGAATGCATTGGTCACCCTAATAGAAACAAAAAATATATTGGTGTAGGGAATTTATACATCTCTCACATTGGTGGTACGTCCAATTAATGAATTAATTAATTAATTCATTTATTCATTTGATCCTAAATTCCATTTTTATAAATATAATACAATGGTGATTCACTTAGGGTTATCCTTATAATCATATGATCTGTTGAGAGATTCACATTACTCCACCATTGGTGAATCAACTCGAATGATGATGAATTATATGATCCGAGTAAATCATGGTGTTATTAATGAAACAACACTCTTCGATCAATTGAAAGTGTTTTATTATGCAAATAATAATACAATGTCTAGGTAGGAGTCTTCATTTTTTTGTTTATTCCCTTATTTATTATATTTATTGAGAGGTTAATCCATTCAATTGATCTTCACCAATTGTGGATCCTTAGGATGTTCATATATATATATATATATGATTTAACTATTTTCATATTTTTTTTCTAACCAAATATCCTCGTTCTTGATTATTGGAAAAGAAATATAGGGAATTATCAATTTTTTTTTTCTTGTGCCTTTATCCCTCGATTTCGTTAAATTATTCTTTGATTAGACCCCATTATCCTAGTTCCACATTTCTATGTAGTACCAATCCCAATTAAACCACTACAATCAGGATAGAATAACCTTTAAGTAGTGGATCTGAAAATTAGTTAATGATTTGGGTTATTTGTGAGAAATTGATGGTTGTTTCAATGATCCATGATCAATTCAGCAGCACTCGAAGAGCCTGTGTCGTGTGGGATGAATGAAGCATCACCCTATAATGACATGATCTGATTTATGATAAACAGTGAATGGAAATAATGAAACATGGTTAGATTTTACAATTTTATGTAGGAACACGGTGGGACCAATGAAAAAGTGTCTCAAATCCATTCATGATAAGCACATCTAATAATCCGTGAATATACTGAATAAACATCATGTATCACGATGAACAAACAATGTGTATCCCCAATGTTAGAGGGTCGAAGGTTTTGGAAATCTATAAATTTGGCATGGAATATATCCATCATAAAAACGGTGTATCTCTTCCACTAATTGACGAGTCATGTGCTAGATCACATTGGGAAGGACCCTATTTATAAGTACAAAGTCATGTACCGAAGTACATGGACATGACCAAGGTGGTCGGGCTGGGACCCTGAGTATTAAGAAACATCGCATAGACTCCCTAAACTTCATGTAGCCATGTATTGGAAGTGAACCATGTACCATAAATAGACATGGCCAGGTGATGTGGTGGGACTACATGTCATTTGGGTCCTCTCACATTCCATGTGGCCCCCCACACACCCTGTATCAATTTCCTACTTTCTGGAAAAACATCAAAGACATAGATATCCTTTGTTTGTACTATTATTTTTTCCCATGAGTATCCTATTATGAGTGTGTTTCTACATAGAATGTGATTGGGTCTTCCAATTTGTATTTTGAGATATTGTGAATATTTTTTGTGTAATTATTCATGATTAAAATATGCTCAAAGAATTTCAAATGGTACCCTCTATAAGAGTTGTGCATTTATTCCTTGTAGTCGTCCGGGTTCTACCCTCTAGTATAACTAGGAAATGGGTTCTCAACAACATCATAGTGGTGCCCTCAAATAGAGCTACCAACATATTCCTCGACAACCTCAGATTTATACCCTCCTCTAAAGATATGAATTTTTTCCACGATGACTTACTCCAATAGAGCTATGTAGTGGGTTATCGACTACTTCTGAGTGTTACCATCCAGTATAGCTGGGATGTGCATCCTCAATGACTTTCTTGTTGTATTATTCAATAGATTGTAGTATATTATCAATGAATTCAAGTAGTAACCTCATCAAGAACTGGTGAGTGGGTCCCCAATATCTTTGGAGTTGTATCCTCTAGTAGAGTTGGCCATTGAGTCCTCAATAACATCTAAGTGGTACAGTCCATTAGATTTGGGTAGTGAGTCATCAATGACTTAAAAGTGGTGCAATTTAGTAGATCTGGTTAGTGGGTACTCGATATGACTCGAGTGTAACCATCCTATAATACTTTTTCATTGGTCTTATAACAATATTGTTTGGCCCCTCTTCTGTATGGAACTATGATGTGTCATGGATTAAATTGTATTATTTGATCTATTAAGACACATGAGATGCTTGAGATCATTTCTAGACTTTTGGAACTATTTGTAACACATATTCATCAGATGATTTAGGTGATGGAGATCCTATTTCTGTCTTCTTTGGGATTATTTGACAAATAATATATATATATATATAGTCATCTGTATCTATATACTTGGATTTCATTACTCCCTTTTTAGAAGATTAGATGATGCACAAGGTATGCCACATTATTTATTTTTTTATCATCATGTGGTATGATGAGTTTCGTATCATGATATGGGTGGATAAGAATCTATGTGTAGATCATATACTCACTGTGTCGAGCCCCCTATTCTTGGATGAGGTTAATGTCTCTCATGGTTTTGGTTGAGTTAGCCTTTTTCATTGTTAATGAATCTTGTGTACTATTCTAACATCCTTATACTCTTTGTGGGATCTATTACTTCTCCCCCTTCATATATTTGGGAATCCTAATGGGTATGAATATATTAACCTGTATATAGGATTTTCCCCCAAGTTTCGTATCCCATGTAGATGATAGAAATGTCAATTATGAATTTATATGAGCTTAGGGATACATGGTACTTTGGACTGTGTATGATGGTCAGAACTTGGAGATTACGAGATGACATCTCTTAGTGGTTTAATTTTCAATGTATGTTAGGCTTCAGAATATTTTTGGTTGGGCATGTTTTTTTTACATTACATATCATATTACACTACTGTACTCTTGTACAATCAAGTGGGGTTTCAAGCATGGTTGTCTCCTTGTATTTTAAAATCATTTAATTTTTCTCCTTCAGAATGTTTACATTGAGATGGTTATTTGTGTGCATAAAGGTACATAGGAAATTTATTTCCAATGTTAGTTATTCCTTCAATTCTAGTATCAATCCCCTGGACTATAGAGGTAGTCTTGGAATAGTTGTTGCTAGAGCCCCAACTTTGGTCGGTTCGTGACAGAGTAGAATCATAGAAGATCATTCTATAGGATTTTTTCTAGAGAAGTACCCTTGTGAGAATTTAGTTGGGATTTTGGAAATAGTTTCAATGTTTCTCAAGTGTATCTCTTAGGTCAAGGTATTTGGTGATTTTGTGAGTGGATGATGTATCGATTCACATAGATTTTGACTACATTTTTTTGACTCTGCATACTAATACATTGTTTGCATGAATCAATGGTATAAGAATTATATTGGATTGAGTCTTCGAATTTATTTCTCGATACAGATATTCATATATATTTATATATTCCCATTTTAACATAGTACATCTTGATATGTTTTAGGATGCCTTTGTTATGCCATCCATCAAGGATAATATTTCTAGATCATGATGACAATCCATTGAGCCACGAGGCCTTAGTTTAGGGTCCATCCTGCGAGCCTCTTCTTCAAGGTTACTAGATAGCAACACCTTCACATTTTGAGATGTATATTTTCCAAATAGAGATGGTTGAGGATTCAAACATGGCTAGCGTGATACATGAGTTCCAGTGCAAGAGGCTTATGAGTTTCCACAGCGATCCAGATCCTTAGGTAACAAAATATTGGAAATAGTTGATGTAACATATCATTATGCATATTTGGACCTTTATGGATGTGCTGGTTTCACTAGAATAAACCCATTTTAATTAAATTGGACACTGTTGGAGCATTTTTACAAATATTCACAATGAGTTGACAATAATTATTGTTGACTGACAACTTCTATTTTGTGAGTAGTACAACCCATCCTGTTTTTTCTTATTTTAGATTTATAATATTTTGGGGATACATCATGTAGGGATGATGGTGATTTAGTATGCGGTGAGATTCATATAACATACCATCAAATCACTTAGCATGATCTATGATTCATACTTTCATTAATGAAAGATTGATAAGGGACTCCATTGAGAGATCGGTGCCATTGTGGTTCCCCTATGCATCCATAATTATGATGGGTTTTGGACCAGGAACTAGTGATTGGTAACATTCTCTAAAAGGGACACCTAGAAGCTAAAGCTGGAAGTGGGTGTCAGAGAATTGATTATTCTAAAAATTATAGCATTCACTATTTGGTGGGATCATGACATAAGATTTCCTTTTAAAATTAGACTTAAGTGCATGGTCATATGGTAAATGGATAATACAGAGTATCAAGGATGCCCGAAGAGGGTCCATACTATGATTTTAAGGGGAGAGTTCACATAATGCTTAACTTATAGAAAATATGTAATGGGGATTAGTGACAGTTAGATGATGGACATCTATGAGAGAGGAATTTCCAATATCATCAATCTCTCTGGGGATGAAAGAGTGTTCTCTTTGTTGAGGAGCTAGTAGACGAGATAAGAAGATATGGTTGGTGGATGATGATATGAGATCTTCTATATAAGGACGCAACCCTAAACCGTTAGTTAATTTTGATATTTATTCAAGGACATACATTGTTATAAAATCAGGATATTTTCAGGTTTATAATTTTAGAGAATAATGATATCTTACATTCATAACATACCATATTCATATCAAGAGGATACTACTAAAACCGTATCCATTTATTCAAAATATAAAACATTAAAAATGAAAACGTGATTTCATTGACAACACTCTATATAATTCATACATAATCCTTGGTTTCTATTACCCATCCTTAAATCCTATGATTTTTTTGAATTATTGGGATGAGTATAAAACACAGTATTGGATATAAATAAAGTAATCTTAAGTCTAGTGAAAACAAAAAATCAATAAAACCCATAATCAAGAAAACTCATATGCACTGAAATTTCATATAGTTTCCTAGGTTCTTATTCACCTTAACACTCTTACATACATTCTTACACATGGAATAGCATTTTTTCAACATTCATATCCAGAGTACCCAGTGCATTGGAGAGCTAGAATGGGGCTCATCCGTTATATCTTGAGCTATAATGGGACCAACACAACATATATTGATATATAATTAGATAAATCCAACATATCTTGATATATAATGGGGATCACCCATTATATCATGATATATAATGGGATCAACCCAACATAAACATTTTCAAAGGAACATATCATAAATTAATCACTTCATTACTCATTTACACCCTTGAAAAAAAAACATTCACATTTCAAAATCCCCTTTTTCGTAAAAATCACTCTTAGAACATTAACACTACTCACACAAAATAATGAAAACATTATTATTAAGAAATAAATATAAAAAAATATAATTGAGACACTATAGTATTAATTCATAATGAAATCATAAGAGACCACTCATGATATTAAAAAAGAAACATTGACTTTGGATTTCATAAAGGAGACATCTAAAAGGATTTTAAGGGGAATGTCCTTTACAAATACCATAACATCTAATAGGGAATTAATTATATGAAGGGAATATGTATATATACTTTAAATACACATTATAAAACATAATATAATAAAATTAAATTTTACAGTTCCCCTTATCATGATAAATACATTGAAGTTGAAGGTTAACCCAAAGAATGTAAATTGGGTTTAGAATTCACTTACAAAATTTCAGCATTGTAATGGGTGTACATGGGAGGGATTAATGAATATAAATGGGGTATAACATCACTAATTTATCATAAGGTCAGTATTAGGATGTTTCAAAAACATACTACATCATTATGAATTAATAAAAATTAAAGAGTATAACATAGTGGATATTCATGAATAAAAAAGAGAAAATCCCTTAACTCGGGTTAGACTTCCTTAAAACATGATTAAAAATTTTGTATGAAGGTTATAATAGTGATGTGAATATTTTAGAGAAACATATTAATGTTTATAACACCTTTCGTTATCATTTTATAACATCAGTCCACCAATTCATTAATAATATTTTGTTAATTCCATTGTTTTAGGGTGCGTTCTTCACATGGATTCCATAATTGGTTCATGATGGTTATTATTGTCGATTGTAAGTGAAACTACATAATTAGAATATAATGATTTTTTAATATTTCCAAAATGGTAAATTATACCATTTATCATTTTTAATTCTTACATGTGGATGATTCATAAGTTAAAACATTATTGATACTTGTTTAGGACATTTTGGCGATTCTTCGATCATAATTAACTCATTTTGGTTTATAAGCTATTAACATGTGTACAAAATGATTCCAAAACCTTATATAAGATATAATTCATTAATTATAATCTTGTTAAACCATAAAAATCGTTTCATGACCAGTCTTGAAGGATGTAAAAGAAATTGAAATCACTTTGTCCATGATGTTGGTAAATCGAGAGATCAAGGACGATGTTTTAATTTCTTTAATGAGTGGGAGAGGATAAGAAGTATAATGATGAATCTTCCATAAACATTATGAAATTCAGAATATTTAAGATACTGTATCATTCATTCTTCATGGATATGGGGAGGTCAGAAAAGAAGAAGAATTGAATCAAAAATCAACAGAAAAAAATGAAAACAAAAAATGATATTTACCTCTTGATATCTTCTCCTTGAGATTCTTTTTAATGCCACTGGTTTTGGCCTCTTGGTGAGACCATAAATTGTTAGATGTGGTGAAGGTGCCTGAGATGATTATTTGGAAGAATATTGGCAAGGCTTATGTATTGAGAGGTGTAGGGGGAAGAGGGTTGAAGTGGGTGAAATTTATAGTGGAGGAGAGGATGAGTTTAACATTATTTTAATCATTATATAATAATTTTTCCACAGGACAAGAAATAGTTCTATTTTCAAGACCAAAAATAGTAATAAGTGCATGTGTGGTCAAACGAATCATTTATTACACCATCTATGACGTACAGAATTTTCTGCTTAACAAATAATTTATATATACGGTATTTTACCATATATCACTATTCATAAAATATCAATGAATTTTAGAAAAATAAAATAACATTAACCCAACAATTTTTCAATGATTAAATTCCAAAAATAAAATCCATTTTATCAAAAAAATTTACAAATATAATAAATTTAGTTTTTAAATAAAATAATATTTTATTTGAAAAATAACAATCTTAAAACATTTATTTACTTATTCCAAGATATGGGGGTATAATACTTTTAATAAATTAATATATATATACTATCATTATTTAAGTTACTATTCATAATGGTATCATTAATATTCTGATGGGTATGTTAATATTCACTAAAAATAATGTTGGTCTTATTAGACTCCAAATAACTTACTGATTGCAACCGTGTATGTCCGTTTTTTGAAAATCAAAACACAAAAGTGGGAAAATTATGTTTAGTGATGATTATAGCTTTCTACATCAAACTATATTTCATTCCTATCAATATAATTTTAAATCCTTGGGAAATTATATTATCTCCACCTTCTAGATATTGTGTCTTCAAATTCTTATTTACTTATTAAACAAGTGAGGTTTCATTGTTCCCATTATCAATTTTAGATTACCATGTTTCCTCTTCTACCATGTTTTATCTAAAAAACCATTACCCAGTCGATTATCTTATTCTGAAATAATTTAACTTTACAAACATGAATCTGAACTGGTCTCTCTTCATAAGTAAGTTTCTCTTCTAGATGACTAATTTTGGGCTAAAATCATGAGATGAATTTGGAACATAATTTCTCAACATCAAAAAATGAAATATATTGTGTATCTGAGACAAAAATTGAGGTAATGATACTTGGTATAAAACTAGTATAAATTTATCCAAGATTTCAAAAGTACCAATGAATCACAAACAAATATTTCCTTTCTTTCCAAAATGAATCACTCTTTTTCAAGGAGTGATTTTATGGAAAACAATGTCACCTACCTCGAAGAGAAGTCTTTCCTTCTATTATCAGCAAAACTTTTATTTATGCTTTGAGTTGTATTCATGTGTTTCTAGATCATATTAAATTTCTCAGCCACTCCCTATACTAAAGTTGGCCCCATCGCCTTTCTTTCCCCAACTTCATTCCAAAATAGTGGATTATGTCACCTCTTCCCACACAATGACTCAAAATATTCCATCATTATACTAGAATGTAATCTATTATTATAAGAAAACCCAACTAAAGAAAGATGTTGATCACAAATTCCCTAGTAATCCATTTACCATGATCAAATAATATCTTCCAATTTCTGAATCATTAGTTATGACTTCCCATATAATCAATGATAGAAAGTAGTACAGAAGTTTAATTCTGTGCCCAATGAATTCTAACGGCCCTTCCAAAAGATTGAAGTGAACCTGGTATCCTGGTCAGATACAATGTAAAGTGTAAATCCATGTAACCAGATAATATCTTTGGGGTACAAATTCGAAAGCTGATCCAAATACATTTTATCTCGAGTAGAGAGAAAATGTGGAGATTTAGTCTATCGATCAACAAAAACCCAAATTGCATTTCTAAATCGAGAATTGTTTTTTAGTACCACAATGAAGTCCATTGATACATTCTCCCATGTCCACTTTGGAACTAGAAAAGGTTAAAGCATCCCCTTTGGTAATGGTCACTTTGATTTTAACTGCTGACATGTCAAACATTTCTTGGTAAAATCACAAATATCCATTTTCATTCCATCCCACAAGTAATACTCTCAGAGATCTATGTATATCATAGTGTTGCAAGGATGAACAGAAAATAGAGAACTGTGAGGTTTGCATAACAATAGTTTCATCAATAGAGAATCATAAGGCCCACAAAAAGTTATTCCAAATCATAAAAAACAATATTTTTGAAGGTTAAATTATGAAATAGTACCCATTTTAACCAATTATACATTTTTCTATAGCTCCCTTTCTGCCATATGTTCTTGCTTTATTATGTCTGACAAAGATGACTTCACTGAAACCTAAAACAAAACAGATGTATTTTCAGCACCAACAACTTCTTTTACAAAATTCATCAAATCATTTACTAATGAATCACATTCATAACAAATCAGGGTTAATGTATCATTAATTTTCAGTCTCAATTAATCAACCAATGTATTTTATTTACCATGATGGTAATGAATCAAGAAATCATAACCATTATTAGTTCTATCCATCTTCTATGTCTCATGTTTAATTCCTTATGAGTTAATATATACTTCAATCTTTTATAGTCAGTATATATTTCACATTTGGATCTATATAAATGATGCCTCGAAATTATTAAATTAGCAACCAAATCTTCTAAATCCAAATCTTTGGTAGGGTAATTAAATTCATGGGGTTTCAATTGGTGTGAATCATAATAAATTACCTGATTATTCTGCTCCAGAACACAACAAACGCCGTTTAATGAAGCATCAATATAGATAAAATATTCACCATTTCTAGAAGGTTGAGTAAGAACAAGATCATTCACCAATATTCTTTTCAATTCCTAAAAAACACCACATTCTTCTGTCTAAACAAATTTAACCCCTTTTCATGTTAACATAGTTAGCGGACTAGATAACTATGAAACATTTTTAACAAGACGTGGTTAATAACCTGCAAATCCAAAAAAACTACGAATCTCTATAACATTATTAGGTCTTGGACATTCATCAAATTTTTTTGTTTTTTATGTATCAAATGTTTTTCCATCCATATTTACAATGTTCCCAAGAAAAGAAATTTGTTCTATAAAAAATCACACTTGCTGAATAATCCATATAGTTTCTTTTATTTTATGATTTTAAAAACAACCCTTAGATATTATTCATCCTTCTGTTTACTTCTAGAATATACTAGAATGTGATCAATAAAGATAACCACAAACTTATCCAAGAACTTGTTAAATATTATATTAATAATATCCAAGAATACAATGGGTTCTTTAGTTAACCCAAAACGCATAACCAGGAATACATAATGACCATATCTAGAATGGAATGCAGTATTCATGATGTCTTCATACTTTACATTCAATTTATGGTACACCGACCTTTGGTCAAACATAAATAAATATTGTGCTCCAAGGAGCTAATCAAACAAATCATTGATATGATGCAATCGATACTTTTTTTTAACATTAATGTTATTCAAGGATCTATAATCGATGAAAAGTCTCATTGAACCATAGTTCTTCTTAAGAAACAAGTCAAGAGCACCCCTTGGTGATATTCTATGTCGGATGAATCCTTTATCTAATAATTCTGAAAAATATTTTTCAGCTCCAAATTTCCATTTGAGCTATTTGATAAGGGGTTTTAGAAATTCTCTTACCATCAAGAACTAAGTTATTAGTAAAATCAACCTCTCGATAAAGAATATAACCATCCAAATCATCAGGAAAAACTTCCAGGTATTCATTTACCACTGGAACATCATTAATCTGGATAGTTATCTTTTCTTCATAAATATGTGCCACGTAGCTTTCATTTCCATCATTTTTCAGTTTCTAAGCTTCCAGATTGGTTATCAATGGTATGGGTTTATTATTGTACACAAACTGAAATTCATTCTAAAAAACAACTTCTTTTTCTCTGATATCTATCTTAGAATGATAAAAATAAATCCATTCCATACCTAGAATAACATTAAACACTACAAGAGGCAAATCAACAAGGTTCTAAGGAAAAATCCTTCCATAGAAAATGATAGGTATGTTCTTATAATTTTTTTGCCACAATATTTCCCCCTTGTTTTTTTACTATGAGTTTTTGTTTCATTTCAAGAGTTTGAATTCAAAATTTTTCCATAAATTTCTTTGAAGTGGAGAAATGTGTAGACCCAAATAAAACAAAACATTTTCAAAATCTGTAAAAAGAAGAAACGTATCATATACCACCTCATATGATGGATTAACCTCTGTTAAAGTGTTTACAAAGTATTTTCCCACACCCTTCTTCTTCCCATCATACTAATTTCCTACCTCAGTGACTAGATTTGGATAAACATTAGTAAAATGACCCAATTATTTATAGTTAAAGCATCTCACCATTGAATTCTCGTTCATTTTCAGATCATTTTCCATGCGCTCATGATACATGTGTCCAAACATTCCATATTGGTAACACTACCCGTTATATAAAAGACACCCCTCCAATTGATTTTTGATTTTATGAAAATAAATCACTTTAGGAAAAGTGAGAACCAGCAAACATACAAACAGACATTGACATGATGGACAAATAACCCTGTCTAGGACCATCACCGTCCAAAAAACACCACAAAACATCCCTAAAAACAACATTTTAACCCTAAAAACAACAGTCAAACTGAAAACCAAAAACCAAAAACATGTCATCCATTGAATGAGGCCTAGTACTGACCAACCCAAAACAACCAGAACGCATCATTTTGATACATCACTCGCCACCTTGCACTGTATCCACATTTAATCCAAGGCACACATCATCCTTCTGGTAGCTTCATCACCGCACCTTGGACCACCCATCCATCACCGGACTTACAATGAACATCATAGAACCACCCAGGCACATCAAAGAGAAATAAACCAAAAATAAAATGAACTGGAAAGGAAAACGAACCGCCATCACTGGGAGATCTTGTGGTCTGACATTCGCATCCGCAAACAAGCCTAGAAAAATGCTAACGGCAACCCTTACCAATGGGAACCAATGAGGAAAATCGACCATCTCAAGGAAATCAACACAATCCAAAAGGCCATGGGATCTGTCGAACCTATCCAAGACGAGGTCGTGCATGGTGGAGCAAAGAAAAATGGAGGAGAAAATCCAAGGATATGTAGATCCGTTCGAAGGCAAGGAAAGAAAAAGAGGAGCGAGAAACCTCAAATATCGTCAATAGAGGAGAGATTCTCCGAACGCGGAACCAAGGGAGGAAGAACCAATAATCCTAGAAGGCTGGTTGGAAAGATTATGAGGAGAAGTAGAAAGGTGACTCTTCCGGATCCAAGCGGTACAGAGGTCGCCATACGTGACTGTGTAATGACTCGAGAGGAATAGAACGACCCTGCCACGAATCGACTCCAATGATCATAACCAGACAAGAAATAGACGGCGGCCACAGACGACATCCAAAAACTATATTCACTGAGATCTCAATGCAATGGCTCTGAATAATGGAATCCATGTAGAGAATCCGGGATGAGGAAACTGAGGGAGCACCAAGAGTGCCACCGCCGAGAGCAAGAGAAGGGGAAGAAGAAGAGAATATTGGAGAATGACGGCATAGGGAAACCCTAAACAGTGACCGGGAAACTGTATGGATGTCTCGCGCTGCTGTGCCCCTTATGGGCTCATTCTCTTACAAGACACTCACAATGTTTTTTTACCACACCTTTCAGAAGAAGGGAAATTGATTTTCTTACCTCCATACATCTTTGATGAATTATTCCCCAATTATTTCCAAACTAACTGCTCCTTATTCTTGTCACCATGAGGCACACACGTGTCAGAAAACTCCATCTCCACTTTTTCAGCACAATGACCATGTTTCTAATAGATTTTAAACTTTCATTAAGCCAGTGATATTCATAGAAAAGGTTTTAAACCAGAGTAAAATATATTATTTTTTTTATAAATATCCTGAGTAGAACATGGTATGTGCTAGGACTACCTTGTATAATTGTCTTTATATGATTCCATAAAATCATCATCTTTCACCTTTAGTTCCATGAATTGTTTCTTCATTCTACGTCGAACATTTTTAGGAAAATATTTTTTATAAAAAAGACTCTTAAAATCATCTCATTCCAGAATTTTAAGATCATCACTTTCTCTCATATTCTTAATTAGAGACCACCATTGATTTTCTTCACTATCCAAATGAAAAATGTCTAGTATTAACTTTTTATGTTCTAAACATCCCGTGACATCAAATATCTTTTCTGGAGAGTTATTCCATCCTTTATCTATTACTGTATTTGTGGTTCTAATAAATTATAGAGGATGTTGTTTCATAAAATGCTTCATAAAAGACATGTTTCTTTGTTGTAGATCCTAATCCACTCTTGAATAGATAACACCACCATTTATTGCTTGAGTCAACTGAGCCATCGTTGTCACAAATAGCTCGTTTTCGATTCCCTTCATTCCATGCTACATATTCAGACATATATCACCTGCTTGGTGCCTTCTAACTTTAACATCCCTATTTAATCTTCCTAAAACCAATTTGAACAAACATATCGTAAACAAATAAATATCATAATCTTTAAATTATAAGACATTTCAATTTAAATATGGAGTATAAATCATTTGTGGTATTCTTTTAACATCATCTTAACCCCTAAATTTATCTAAGCCATCCGTTGATACCAATGATAAGGACCCATCCATAAAATGTTACTTAATATTGAATTTTATTCAAGTACATACATTGTTACACATTTACGATATCTTAAGGTTTAGATTTATAGAGAATTAGGATATATTAGAAACATAAAATACCACATTCATACATAGATGATACTTCTAAAAATAGTATCCATTTTTTCAAAATAAAAAACATCAAAACATAAAACATGATTTATTTGAAAACACTACATAACATTAATTATGAATCCATTATTTCTCTTACCCATTATTATATCCTATGAAAAACATTTTGAAATATTGGGATTAGTATAAAACTCGGTGAGAAATATAAATAAATAAATTGTTAGTTAAGTAATAACATAAACACCAATAAAACCCATAATTATGAAAACTCATATGCATAAAAACATCATGTAGTCGTCTTGGGACATATTTACCATATCAAACATACATTCACTTATACACATGGAATATCCTTTTTTCAACTTTCATCTTTGGAGTACCCAATGCATTGGATATCTATAATGGGTCTCACCCGTCGTATCTTGAGCTATAATGTGCTCAACCAAACATATCTTGATCAATAATGGGCTCAAACAAACATATGTTGAGCTATAATGAGGTTCACTCAACCTATCATCTATTATAATGAAAAAAACATAGTATATAATGTCCAATGAACATATCACGAATAAATCAATCCATATCTCATTCACACCCTTATGCAAAACACATTCACATTTCAAAATCCCCATTTTCGAAAAAAAACGTCTCTTTTAACATAAAAACTTCCCACAAAAAAAATCAATAAAAAATTATTAAAAAATTAATATAAAACATATAATTGATAAAAAATAACATTAAAACATCATGAAATTAGAAGATAACACTCATGAAATAAAAAAGAAATATTCACTTTGGATTTCATAAAGGAGACATCTAAAAGGATTTAGGGGGAAAGTCCTTTACAAATATCATAATATTTAAGATAGGATTAATTAAATTAAGGTAATATGTATATATATATATAGTAAATAAACATATTACAAAAAAATGTAATCAAATAAAATTTCAGAAATCCCCTTATAAGGATAAAACCATTGAAGTTGAAGGTTAACCCAAAGAATTGAAATTGGGATTAGAATAAACTTGGGATATTTTGGCATTGTAATGGGTGAACATGGGAGGGAATAATGAGATAGAAATGGGTTATATAATCATTAATATATCACAAGTTTATTATAGGGATTTTTTAAAAATGTACATCATCATTATGAATTAATAAAAATTAAAGAGGATAACATAGTGGAGATTCTTGAATAAAAATGAGAGGATCCCTTAACTCGAGTTGGAATTACTTCAGACATGTTTAAAACTCATGTATGAAAGTTAAAATAGTGCTATGAATATTTTGAATAAACAAATTAATGTTTATAAAACATTTAATTATCATTTTATAAAATTAAATCTCCCATTCATTTGTAATAATTTTTTAATTCCATTGTTCTCTAGTGTGTTATTCACATGGTTTCAATGATTGGTTCGGGATGGATATTCTTATCAATTGGAAGTGAAACTCTAGAATTATAATGTAATAGTATTTTCATCTTTATAGAAAAATAAATTATACCATTTATAATTCGGAATTATGACATGAGGATGATTCATAAGTTAAAATATTATTGATACATGTCTAGGTCTTTTTGGAAGTAATTCAATCATAATGACCTCATTTTTTTAGGCTGATAGATTTTGTAAAAAATGATTCAAAAAAATTATATACGATTTAGTAAATAAATTATAATCTGGTTTGACCATAAAAATGGTTTCATTTCTAGTCTTTAAGGATGTAAAATAAATTGAAATCACATCGTCCACGATGTCGGTAAATCAACACATCACAGATGATGTTTCAATTTCTTGAATGAGTAGGAGAGGAGAAGAAGTATAAGGATGAAAATTACATAAATATGATGAAATACAGTATATTTAAGATACTGGATCATTAATTACTCTTAGATAAGGGTAGGTGAGGAAAAGATAAGAATATAAAAAAATGAAAAGAAAATAATTAAAACAAAAGATGATGTTTACCTCTTGATCTCTTCTCCTTGTGATCCTTCTTAAATCCAATGATTTTGGCCATTTGATGAGACCAATAGGTATTTTACATGGGGTAGGTACTTGAGAGTACTATATGGAAGAACTTTTGAATGTATCAAGGCATAAGACATTTGGGGGGAAGGGGGTGGGGTGTGGGTGGTATTTATAGTAGAGGAGAGGAAGAGTTTTAGTTTATTTTAATCATTGCTTAATTATTTTTACACAAGATAAGCTATAGATATGATTCAACGACCAAAAATAGTAATAAGTGAATGTGAGATCTAACTAATGGTTTCATACCTCTCCTATGATGCAGGGAATAGTGTATTTATCTGATAATTTATATATACTGTATTTTACCATATTCAACTATTCATAAAAAATTCAAATATTTCAGAAAAATCCAAAAAATTCACCCAAACCATTTTTCAATGTGTAGAATCCAAAAATTAACTCTATTTATTAAAATAATTTTATAAATATTAGGAATTTAGTTTTTAAATAAAATAATACTCTGTTTGAAAAATATCAATCTTAAAAAATTTATTTACTTATTTCAAGATATGAGTATATAATATTTTTATTCAAATATTATATATATACTATCACTAGGGAGGTTAATATTCATAAGGGCGGTGTTAATATTCATAAGGGTTTGTTACTATTCATCTAAAATTATGTTGGTCTTATCATACTCTAAATAACTTACTGATCACAACTGTGTTGTCTGTTTTTAGAAATCCAAAACACAGAAGTTTGAAAATTAAGTTTAGTGATAATTCAATCTATCGACTTAAAAAAATGTTTCATGAATTTTAAATTAATTTTAAATCCATGGGATGTTTCACACTAACCACACCCACTTAGATTCCATCATCAGGATGAGGGACACGGTGGTCAGGGATGTGGTCAGTTGTAGTCCTTAGAGGCTTATGGCCCCACAACACATAAGATTATTAGAGGTACGCTCTTTTTTATCCAAATATTTCATTAAAATTAGTATAAACATGTTGAAATAATTCCTTCATCACTATAATTTTTGTGTGAGAAATGGAGCTCCTAGTTTAGGTTTTAGAACAACAGCTTCTCCTTGAGGTTATTAAATGAAATTCTTCTTTATTTTATCGCTTATCTATAGGAAGTGAAAGATATTGATTTCTAGAGAATAGTGCACATGGGACCTTTTGGTCATAACGATGGAACCCTATCTTGTCAAATTTTATATAGATTGGTTTTCCATGGTATGATCCTATATTTACTATCCCCGGAACATATTTATATGCCTTTACACCAATGGGATAATATTGACCTTTATGATAGTGAGACATCTCCGGCTAGGATCAGTGTGTTTAGTAAGAAAGAATCTGTATCCCATCACCCATAAGTTGGCGAGTATATGCCTTGGTTAAGCAGGAGATTTATGAATTTTGATTCTTTTAGTTGAGGATGATTATATGGGAGTCTTCCCGGAAGACATTCTAGGACTATATCCAATAATAGATATGGGTATTTTCATTGAATTACATTCTAAAACAACTATTATATCTTGTACGAAATTTCAAAGGGCCCATACCAGGCTCAATCGACCATGGTTTTAGTAGTAGGATTTCTTAGAGAAGGCATACATAAATCCCAGTGTTCCCCCTATATAGCTCCGCTATTGTCCTTCAAAACGTAAGATAGATGTTTTTAGTTTTTCATGGATTATATTCTCCCAAACAACTACATGATAAAGAGAAATTACCCCTTTATATGTATTGAAGACATCTTGATAATGTTTCAAGGTGATATATGGTTCTTGAATATCGATATAAATTTCATTTACCACAATTTTATGGTTCATGAGATTGATATTCCAATGTTGTAATTATTATGTCCCCACAGACACTATGAGTTCTTAGAGATTCATTATCGTGTGATGAAATTCCCCAATGTGTTTATAAATTTGACGAACAAGGTTTTCTAGGCACACATATACAATTTTTTATTATAATTATCAATTACATACTCTTATATTCTGCATCATAGGAGGATTATACAGAGAACTTGAGGATGGTTCTAGATTTTAATCAAGAGAACTATCTTTATGGTTATCTCTCAAAGTTCTAGTTCTAGATTCATGAGGTTCACTTTCTAAAAAATGACATTTTTTGCATATTTGTTACATTTTTCAAGAAAATATCGATGCATTGAATTAATGGGATCAACCAAAGAGCATGTTAGAGGTGTCCAGATTTCATAGCTTAGAAGGGCACTATAAGAGAATTTTGGAATAAATCTCTATAACTATAACACATATGACAACCTAGAGACCTAAAGGGAATAAATTTACATTGACTGATCAAAATTAGAGGGACTTGAAGTATTTTATTTGGAGGATGATGAGTAATAATATTTTGATACTTCTAAAGGAGGGAATTAAGTACATAATTTATTGGGATTCCTCTGTAAGAGCCAGGATCTTATTTTCATGTATGTTTTTATTTTTCCTGTAGTTTTTGAGAAAAGTGGAGTTTCTTGAAATTTTTGAAGTAAACGCCATGTACTTTATGAGTACACTCCATGTACTCGGTTACCATGGGTAACCGCGTGCTAGTCATGTAGTGGACTTGCACACTACCATGTGTGATGACTTAGAGGCTACCTAAATAAGTGTACAAAAACAGCAAGTACACGCTATGTACTCTAAAAGTACACGTCGTGTATTTTGTTTTTTTTTTTCATAAAATACACTGGGGTCGCGTCTGACAAAAAAATCAACCTTTATTCAGGTCTCGTTCATTCTAAGGAGTCTGTACGGCTGAAGATCTTTGACTAACCCCCAAGCCTCTATCTGTCCTCCTAATTGAACACCGTTGATTGTGTTGGAATCACATTGGTGAGTTATCTCTTCTCTTAGAGCACCTTTCCATATTTCTACTCCTTCATGAGTTATAGTGGGTTGAAAATTTTATACGTTTTCATAGATCTATGGAGTTCTAAGGTGATTCAATCCTCATGGTTCAAGTATATTGATATCATAACCCTAAGGTAGGGGGTTTGTGACTTTCCGTAGTTAGTCCTTGAGTTTTATGTGAAATATTTCCCAATACAGATGAATGGGGTATTGTGCGTTTACTATTTTATCACTATGGTTCTCTTCTATGATGGTATGCCTGAGTAGATGATTATTGTTTGTGAATAGGGTGAATTGTTGCGCTTTGGATGTTTTCCCATGCATTTTTTCCCTGTTCGGACCTTTGGGTCTTGATTTCCTGTTAGGCTGCTGTTTACATTCCCATGCCTAGTATTGTAGGATGGTGTAACTATTGTTATGTTATGATGTTGTGGTGTAGAATTATATCCAAGTAGTTATGGAGGTTTACCTTGGACGTTATGAGCTGCTACACTTGCTTGAATTACACAGGACCATGAGAACTTGGTGTATAGAACATAGAGAGAATGGACATTGAGGGCATCTCTAGAGTGTCTTTATAATTTATGATGTGAGACCACATGGGGAATTGACGTTGAGTGCTTCCTCAGAGTGCCTGTAGTTCCTCGACATGGTCCACTGAGAGAATTTGATTTAAGTGCATCCCTAGAGTGCCTTTAGTTATGATACGATACTAGAGGGGGAATTGACAGTGAGTGCTTCCTTAGAGAGTATATGCTTAAGGTGAACCAAAGGATTTAGACTAAGTGTACTACTTAGAGGGTTTCTTCTACATATTAGGTAGGACCATAGGGGTTAGACTGAGTGTGCTCCCCAGAGGGTTACCAGTTTGTTTACCTGCTTGTTAGTTATTTCTTGATACTGAACAGTTGATTGTTTACTGTTGATTACTTTTCTGTTTAGTGATTCTTGTACTTTTACCTTCCATATACTCTTTTACTATTAGGCACGGATCTCGTGGTGGTTTCCTACTGGGATTAGTCTCACACCATGTTTGGGTCATGCTTTTGTGCTTAAAAAGATTATATTTTTGCAGGTATAGATAAGGGAAAGTGCCCTTCTACTTCAGGTACTTGACTTGCTGTGGAGCTGGAGAGCATGGGACCAAGCATAGGATTGCGATGCTGGGGAGATTTTATGTCTGTTTCTTTTGTACTTTGGTCTAGTACTATTTGTATTCAACATTCTAACTTGATTGGATGCTTTCCTAGACATATGTATCATGTATCGTTTTATATACATATATTTTCTACAGTTTTTGTTTATTCCAGTCTTTCACTATTTACTGTTGTTGGATATTTACTACTTCCACTATTGTGTGTTGTTTACTTCCACTGTGTACTCTACCAATGAGGCATAGATTCCCTGCTATAACACCCAAGGACCCCACTACTATTCAGCAGCCTCTGTCATTTGGGGAAATGCGCTTGAGTCCATGTGACCAACAAGGTACAGGGTGCCTCTGTGTGGCTTTCGGAACCGGGTAGTTACAAAGTGGTATTAGAGGGATTATTTTCTCTTGAATTACTATTTGGAGCCTTTATCCAGGGATATGAAGGAATAGTTACTTGGTAATAAGCTGTGTCTAGGAGTTGCTAACACATGTACAGGGAAAAGCCAATCTACCTCATTTATTGCAATTTTCTGGTCTTCTAAGTTTACAGTTGATTTTATTACACCTAGAGTGAGTCACAAGATTTGGGCTATTATTGTTGATGTTATTGAGGTTCTATTTTATCACAACCCAATGAGATGAGGGTATTCATTATCATGAATCGTATAGGAACTTACTGGAAATCACATGTCATGCATTCATGTCATTCCATATAGGATGCATTAGCTATTGCATGTTGTTTTGATAGATGTTGTGTAGAATATGCATGTTGTTGTGAAAGAAGAATTGATAAAATAACTGTTGTTTGATAAGGCATTTTTTGTGTAAGGTTTTTTTTTTAATGAATGCCAAAAGTTTGTTGTTGAGGTGTTATGGGCCCTCATGGAACGAAATTTGGTGGATCATTGACTTATTACCTTGTTAAAACATGTTTTAGATGACAAACGTCGATTCCCATGGAGTATGGGTCATCACGGATTAGAATTTGGCACTTTCAAAGTTCATTTTTGTGTTTTATGGGTTCTAGAGTAGAATCTGAGGATTACTATTTGGAAAAACCCATAATACATGCCGTTTAGTTTTAAGTATACACCATGTGTTCTTCTGTTCGGGAAGAAAAAGTTTTTCTTAAGTACACGTTGTGTACTCTATGTAAACACCGTGTAGTCTCTGACCATGTCGTACGTCAAGTGGATAGAGACACGGGATGGGGAAGGTCTGGTGGGAACACGCCATGTACCAGAAAAACACGCCATGTCGTGTCGACCCTGTTTCCACCCATGTAACCAACAACATGGACGGATAAGACCTTAATATATACACATCGTGTCCCCATTGAACACGTCGTGTAGTCTGACCTAGATACTTGGCCATGTTACTAACAACATGGGTCGGTGTTATCCCTTCACATACACGCCATTTACACCTAGAACACGTCGTGTAGTGTGAGCCATGTTTCAGGCCATGTCACTAACAACACAGGCCAGGTAAAGCTTGTCTAGTACATGCCATGTCCATCTTGAACATGTTGTGTAGTCTTGTCTTGAGAGAGAGCCGTGTGGCTTCACCGTGTGGAAGGACTCGGGAAGGGAAGAGGATTCAAGTACATGTCGTGTGTTAGGAGAACACGTCGTGTGTTTGGGGTGTTACATGACCCATATAGGTAGGAGTACACTCCCATGTAAATGACTTATGGGAACACGTCGTGTAGGAAATGCACATACCTTGTAGTCATGTTTTGTAAAACTTGAATGCTTTCTTTCTCATGTTCCATTCTTAAACTCCTTGTTTTCAGTCCTTGATAACCTTGATATAAAGATTGTGCTTGACCTTATAGATTCATGCCAACGAGACCTCCTCCAGTTGTAGGCCAGTTTCCAGAAGGCAATCAGACACCGACATGGTTGATCAGGGATTACCTGTAGATCCTCCAGTTGTGCCAGCCTTGGCACCGGCCGTTGTACGTGACATAGGTGCAGATGCATAGTTTAGGGAGGGAGTTCTGGTGATGATGAAGAACTTTTAGGGAGAACTGCCTCCTACCCCATCGATGGATGATTTGACACGAATCTTCCAGTAGAAACATCCTCACACTTTTTCAAGGGATGGAGGACCTGAGGATGTAGAGTCATGGGTAGAATACATGATGACAATCTTTGAGAATCTGCAGACGCCTCCAAATAGGAGGGTCAAGCTCGCTATCTATATTCTTTGGGACTCCAAAAGGAGGTGGTGGGATGTGATCTCACAGGCAGGACGCTGACAGGTTATGGCATGGGATGAGTTCCATCGCATCTTTTATGACTACTCTTATCTAGAGACCATGAGTTTCGATCGAGCCTGGCAGTTTATGAGTCTGGAGCAAGATACTCTTTCTGTTATGGAGTATTCCTCTGGTTTTACCGAGCTGCTACGCTTCATGCCTTTTTCAGGAGGTGACCAGTTATTCATGGCCAAGAAGATCAAGGATGGTCTAAGGCAAGACATCCGATTGCAGGTGAACTACTTCTGGTTGACTTTTATAACTTCTATCATCAACCAGGCACTAATCACATAGCACAATCTAAGGGATTCTGGATTTGTGAGGAAGGGTGGCTCTATATCATAGGTCATCATCCCTCTCACTAACATTAGTAAGCGCCATAGGGAGTCTTCGTGCAGTGATCTGAGGAGGTGATACATTCTTCTGGTAGCCAGGTGGTGTGCTAACAGTGCAGAAAGAGCGGGCATATGAGGCCACACTACCCAAGAGACCTAGTGGAGTGCCAGTCATGTGGAAAGTTGGGTCATCTTCAGTGATTCTATTACATATTTTCACCATCATATGGTGACATGGGTTCTTCTATGACTCCTCATTCAGGAGAAACACCACCATTTTCTCACTAGTTAGGAAACTAGAGTTCTTCTAGCCGTTCAGGCCGAGGTGGAGGCCATGGCCATGGTGGTCACTCGCTGGTCTTCCAGTGACAGAAGAGTGTATCAGCTTAGAGTGGTCAGGAAGGGTCATAGGCCTGCGGTGCAGGCTAAAATTTTGGAGTGGAGCAGACCCAGCAGAAGCAGGATCCCATACCTTCTACAGTTCCAGGTACAATCTTAGTAGCCTTAGTTTTAGCTTATACTCTTCTCAATATAGGGGCTTCCCATAGATTTATATATGTTTCCATTGTAGAGAGACTTTGGATCTGCATCTTTTCTTCTATCAATATCTTGATGCTAGACACTCCATTTGGAATGAGAACATCTAGCATGCTTCAGTGCAAGGAGTTCCCTCTAGAGGTTTGTGGGTGTCACTTCCTATGAGACCTCTATGTCTTAGAGATGACATTCTATGATATCATTCTTGGAATGGATTGCCTAGTTACCTTCTAGGCATTCATATATTGTTATCACCGCATGGTTAGTTTCATATCTCAAGGTGGGTGGATCTTTTCTTTATAGGGGAAAATGGGATATCTAGGCGAGTAGAACAGGTCTCGAGTATTATGGGCTAGGAGGAGTTACAGCCCATGTTTCTAGTTTATATCTGGATGATCAGGGCACTTCATAGTTATAATTTCTTCCAGGGGTGGATCGTTTCAAGGATGTGTTTCCAAAAGACTTTTCATGTTTTCCTCCAACGCGTGAGGTAGAATTATTGATTGAGCTTGTGCTAGGAGCGGCACTGGTGTCCATTCCTCCTTATGGGATGGCTACACTAGAGTTGCAGGAGCTCAAGAAGAAGTTAGAGGAGTTGTAGGAAAAGGGTTTCTTCTAACCCAGTACTTCTCCTTGGGGTTTTTCTATCCTATTTTCAAATAAGGAAGACAGAACCCTTAGGCTTCGTGTGGATTATCGGAAGTTGAACCTACTGATAGTCAAGAACCAATATCATTTACCAAGAATTTCTAATCTCTTTGATGAGATTCTAAGAGCTCGAGTTTTCTTGAAGATTGACTTGAGGTCCGATTATCATCAGTTGTGAGTTAGACCATATGATATACCTCTCATAACCTTCCATAGTAGGTATGGTCTATATGAATATATGGTAATACTGTTCAGTCTCACGAATGGCCTGCTGTTTTCATGGCACTGATGAACCGAGTGTTCCATAAATACTTGGATTCCTTCATCATGGTATTCATTGACGATATATTGGTCTAATATCACAATCGACATGACCATGCCACACATCTTGAGATCATTTTGAGTATACTGAGAGAGCATCAGTTATATGATAAGCTCTCGAAAATCCACTTTTGGAATGATCAGATTCACTTCTTGGGTCATGTCATCTCAGATATAGGAGTATCATTAGACCCAAAAAACGTGAAAGAAGTAGTTTCTTGGGAGAAGTTGAAGAACGTATTTGAGTTAAAGAGTTTTATAGGGCTGGCTAGATACTACAGATGCTTAATACAAGACTTCTCACACTTAGCAGCACCACTGACGGGCCTGAATTTGAAGGGTGAGAAGTTCTTATGGTCAGAGCCTTGTGAGTCGGCCTTTCAGGATCCAAATAGGAGGTTCAAATCTACACCAATACTAGTTTTTTCAGATCTGGGAAAGAGATATTCTATTTATTTTGATGCTTCAGGTATCGGGATGGGAGCTATGCTTATACAGGGTGAGGGAGTCATTACGTACGGGTCTCGGTATATGTGACCACATGCTAGAAATTACATGACACACGATATAAAGTTGGTTGTGGTTGTTTATTCCATATGTTTTTGGAGAAATTATCTATTAGGAGAAAATATTATGGTTTTCACCAACCACAAGAGTCTCAAGTAATTCTTCACTCAATATGATCTGAATTTGAGACAGTGAAGGTGGTTTAAGTACCTACAATCCTTTGAAGTTGAGCTTGCCTATACACCTAGGAAGGGCAACACAGTGGATAATGCATTGAGCAGGAGGACTCATATACATGCAGTTTAGGAGGCCAAAAGTGAGTGGAAGCTTATGGTTCTATTCTCTAAGATGTATTTGGAGGTGCATGAAATACATGGGAGGATTTTCCTTTCTACTGTAGCTCTTACCTCTCATCTTCTTAATCATGTTTGAATGAGGCTGTTATTTGATTTTAAAGGCCTATTCCTAAGGGAGAGTGTCTCAGGAGAGGACCCTATTCCTGGATAGTCCATGGGTGAGGATGAGATCTTGTGTTTCTAGGGGCGCATATGGGTTCTAATAGATATACGCGGGGAGTAGATGCGGGAATTTCATTTCTCAGTTTGGGAAGTTCATCCTGGTGTCACCCAAATGTATCATGATCTAACATCAGTATTGGTGGCCACATATGAAAAGGGATGTTGCTGGTTTTGTCATGAGGTGTTCCACTTGTGAACAGGTGAAGGCAAAGCATTAGCGACTAGAAGGGCTTTTACAGCAGTTACCCATTCCCGAGTGGAAGAGGAATGACGTCACGATGGACTTCGTGACCGGTTTTCTGAGGTCTCCTCGAAGAAATGATGCATTTTGGGTTTTTATTAATAGAATCACGAAGGTTTATCGCATCATTATGATCAAGGAGACCTTCAATGTTGATGAGATGGGATGGTTGTACATCCGAGAGATTGTACATCTTCATAGAGTTCCACAATCCATCATTTCAGACAGTGATGCGCGTTTTAATTCTCGGGTCTAGCAGGGCCTTCAGAAGGCTTTGGGTACACAGGTGCTTTTGAGTATAGCTTACCACCCCCAGAAAGATGGCCAGTCCAAGCGTACAATTCAGGTTCTTGAGAACATGCTCTGTGCATGCATCCTGGATTTTAAAGGTTATTGGGAGAAGCATATACCTCTTGTGGAGTTTTTCTACAACAATAGTTTTCAAGAAACTATTCAGATGGCACCTTATGAGGCTTTGTATGGTAGGCCTTTCCGATCACCCTTATGTTTGTTGGAGGCAGGAGAAGCAGCATTGCTGGGACCTCATCTTGTCCAAGAGACCACATAGCAGATAGAGATGATTCCGAAGAGGATGGATACTGCACAGTCTTGACAGAAGTTTTTTTCTTATCAACGGATACAACCTCTTGAGTTTAAGGTCGGGGATTAGGTTTTCCTGCGTGTCACGCTGAGGTTGGGACACAAGAGGATCGAGAAATAGGGTAAGCTTTCTTCGAGGTATGTCGAGCTGTTTGAGGTGTTGGAGAGATTTGGGACGGTTGCCTATCGGTTGCAGTTACCTCAGAGGTACCAAGTTATACATGATTGTTTCCAAGTTTCCCAGCTTCGACGTTACTTCTCAGACCCGTCTCATGCCATTCAACCTGAGGAGGTTGAGATCGAAGTGTACACGTCGTTTGACGAGCATCTTATCCGGATTGTTGATCGCAGTACAAGGGTTCTTTGTGGCCGGTCTGTTCCAATGGTAAGAGTGTTATGGCAGCATGGGCGAGTACAGGATGAGACTTGGGAGAGGGAGATAGAGGTACGGTCACAGTGGCCAGATTTGTTCGGGGTTTCTTCTTCTACGCCATTCTAGATAAATTCAAGGATGGATTTATTTAAGGGGGAAGTTTGTAAGAACCTGGATATTATTTTTAGGGATTTTTTTCGTTTTCCAAGAGTTTTTGAGAAAAGATTAGTTTTTGTAAATTTTTTAAGTACACACTGTGTACTTTATGGGTACACTCTGTGTACTCGGTTACCACGGGTAGTCACGTGCAAGCTATGTAGTGGCCTTACACATGACCATGTGTAATGACTTGGAGGCCTCCTAAAGCAGAGTACGGAAACAACATTTACACACTGTGTACTCCAAAATTACATGCCATGTATTTTTTTCATTAAACACACTGGGGTCGCATCTGACGGACAAAACAACCTTCGTTCCGGTCTTGTTCATCAAAAGGAGTATTTACGGTCGTGGATCTTCGACAAAACCTCAAACCCTTTCCTATCCTCTGAATTGAACACCGTTGATTGCGTTGGAATCACATCGGTTAGTTCTCTCTTCTCATAGAGGACCTTTCCTCGATTTCTCCTATTTCATGAGTTATCGTGGGTAGAACATTTTACAAATTTTAATATATCTATGATTTTATAAGGAGATTCAAGCCTCATGGTTCAATTATATTGATCTCTTAATACCGAGGTAGCTGGTTTGTGCCTTTTCGTAGTTATTCCTTGAGTTTTGTGGCCAATATTGACCAATACCCATGAATTGGGTATTGTGCATTTACCGTTTTAGCCCTATTGTTCTGTGATATGCTTGTATGCCTGAGTAAATGATTATTGTTTGTGAATGGGGTGAATGTTTGTGCTTTGAGTGTTTTTACATGCAGGTTTTTTCTTTTTTGGACCTTTAGGTCTTGATTTCCTGTTAGGTTGCTGTTTACTTTCCCATGCCTAGTATTGTAGGATTGTGTGACTATTGTTCTATAATGTTGTTGTGTTGTAGAATGATAGCCAAGTAGTTCATGAGGTTTACCTTGGTCGTAACATGCTTCTACACTTTATTGACTTACATAGGGACATGAGAACCTGGTGTATAGACCATAGGGAGAATGAACGTTGAGGGATTCTCTAGAGTGTCTTTATAATTTACGATGCAAGACCACAGGGGGAATTAACATTGAGAGCCTCCTTAAAGTGTCTGTAGTTCATTGACGTGGGCTGCAGGGGGAATTTAAAGTAAGTGATTCCCTAGAGTGCCTTCATTTTCGATATGAGACTATAGGGGGAATTGAAGGTTAGTGATTCCTCAGAGTGTCTATGCATAAGCTGAACTAGAGGGGTTAGAATGAGTGTACTACCTAGAGGGTTGCATGTACTTATTAGGTAGGACCAGAGGGGTTTGACTGAGTGTGCTTCCTAGAGGGTTACCTATTTTTTTACCTGCTTGTTTGTTATTTCTTGATAGTTAACTGTGGATTGTTTACTATTGAGTACTTTCCTGTTTACTTTTTCCTATACTTTTACCTACCATATACTCATTGACTGTTAGGCACGGATCTCAGGGTGGTTGCCTATTTGGATTAGTCTCACACCCTGTTTGGGCCATTCTTTTGGGCCCAAACAGAACATATTGTTGTAGGTATAGAGAAGGGAAAAGCGCCCTTCTACTTTAGGTACTTAGCTTACTATGGAGCTGGAGAGCATAGGACCAAGCTTAGGCTTGTGATGCTGAGGAGCTGTTATTTCTATTTCCTTTGTAATTTGGTCTAGTACTATTTGTATTCAACATTGTGACTTTTTTGGCTACTTTCATAGACAAATGTATCATGCATTATTTTATATACATATATGTTCTCTAGTTGTTATTTATTCTAGTCTTCTGATGTTTACTGTTGTTGAATATTTACTGCTTCCGCTATTGTGTGTTGTTTACTTCTACTGTGTACTCCGCCAATGAGGCAATTGTTTCCCCGCTATCACACCTAATTCCCTCACAACTAGTCGGCAGCCTCTGGCGTTTTGTGAATTGCGCTGGAGGCCATGTGACCAACTGAGTACAGTTCGCCTCTTGGTGGCTTCCGGAACTGGGATGTTACATCCTCAAGAGATGAAATTTTATGTGTTTCAAGGTAATTGAATGAAGTTATCACATAAGGGTCATGTATGATAAGAACCCATGTGAAGAACTATTTGAATCATGGTCTATATCTAATACATGAAGTGTTCTCTCTATTTATGTGGAGGTACTTCATTCGTGTAGAGCACATTGTGGTTTACTTAGACCATCAGAGTCTCAGGTATGTATTCACATAGGGAGACACGAACCTGAGACAATGGTGTTTTTTAAAGTTATTTCAAGACTATGAATTCAATTTATTATATAATATGAATAGGGAAATGTTTTAGTAGATTCCAAAAGTAGGAAGTCTCAAGATCTCTTTGTGGAGGATACTTTAGAGCAATTTTCCTCCCTGCTACTAACCCTTGTGGAGTATGAGGGTACATTGTTTCTTCAATCGATGTCATTAACTTATCCACTCTTCGAGCATGTGAGAGAGTCCCAGCTAGGAGACATTAATTACGAGATCTTACATAAATAGATATACATAGGAGATTCACCATATGGATATTTTAATGGAGATAATCACATCAAATTTTTTTAGGGATGGGAAGCAACATTAATAACAACGAAGGATGATTTTGTGTGAGAGTTACACACTTCTCCCCTATTATTTCATCACGGAGTGGTGATGATGGAAAAATACCAAAAATATAATTTTTTGTGATCCAAAATGATATTAAACTTAAATGAGTTCATCTCTTCCTATCTCACGTCTCAGAAGGTGAAGGGTGAGGACCATGTTCTATTAGGTTTGTCTCATCCCATTGATATCTAGGAGTAAACATTTGATGACATGTCATGTAATTTATGAAAGGTATTCGTCACACAATGAAGGTTCATTACTATATCTAGGTGATTTTTTACTAACTCCTAACATTTTCACACAAAATTATTTCAAGGAGTAGAGTATGGTGGAGAGTTTGGGGAAGTTGTACCTATGGTAGATCATTAGCCTCCATGGGAATACCTCGATGATTGTATCTGATCATGATTCATAGTTTATCAAATGATTGTATAGAGGCTTGTAAGAGGAATTAAATACCCATATCAAAATGATTAAAACCTTTCACCCCCAGACCAATGGGTAGACTGAGCACACTACCTAGGTGTTTGAGGATATATTGAGGGTGTGCATGTTAGATCTCAGTCAGAGAGAGGAGTATCACTTACTGTTGGTAGAGTTTGCATTCAAAAACCGCTACCAATCTACCATCGACATGAAAAAATTTGAGGTCTTGTATTGGAGACGCTGAAGGTCACCCTAGTGCTAGACTATGATTGGAAATACATTAGATTTGGATACTGAGATGTTATAGGTGACAACAGGAAAATTCCAGGACATCCTTGAGAAGATGAGGATTTCCAAGACCAGACACAATTCTTACATATATCACCATCATAGGCATTTGTATTTGATGAAGGGAGACCATCTTTTAATGGGGATCTCTCTATGATGTGGATTTAATTGGTTCACATAGGGAGGTAAGATGTCGTTGTGGTTTATCGGGCCATTTGTTACCATATAGAGGGTTGGTAAGGTTTCTTACCACCTCGCCTTACCCCCCATATCTAGACAGGGTGGATGTCTTCCTCCACATGTCACATCTGAGTGGATACATGCATGAAACCACACATGTCATCAAATGTGGTGAGATATACATCGAGGATGGAGCCACATTTGTGAACCACCAAGTGGGGAACGAGGATTAACATGAGAGAACCCAGCATATATGGACCATCTACTCCGTTTACATGTTGTGTAATCATGATAATGTTGTGGAGAGTTCTTGGGAGTGGGACAAACATATGTGGCCTTACTAGCCAGATTTTTTATTTAGTTTCACTTTTTGTGGATGAAAATATGAAAGGATGGAATGATGTAGGTACCCAGTTTTGTCTTTTATGAATTTGTTATATTTTTATATATACTTAAAGAGTTAGGAGGTGAGAAAACATGTGATTCTAGGGCCTGATGTTCAAAAAATAAATTTCATAAAAATATTAAATATATTTTAGATCAGGAACATGGAGTATCTTAAATTAAAATATGAAAACTATTAAATGGATGGTCGAATTATAAATATTAGAATATGGTTGAGACCATAATATGTAGTCTGACCTATGTGCAGCCGAAAATCAGACAGTATGGGGCATTTGAACTTCTCGAAAATTGGTGGTATGTTCAACTGAATAATTAATTGATTAATTAATTAATTAATTGATCTTAAGATAAAATAAATTTATACAAATATGATGTAATGGTGAATTACCCAAGGATATCCACATTATCCTTGGATCGCCTGAGATCTTCTTAATCTTCTATTGTTAGTGAATAATCTTGGATGAATATGAAAATCTAGATCAGAGGTGATCAGGAGGAATCGAATTCCAATAATTCCTTCAATCATTGGAGAACAAGTTCCTCAATGATGAATGAAAAAATATCAAGGTAGTAGTCATCTATTTGTTTTTTACTCCCTTATTGATTAAATTTATTGAGCATATCAATCCTTTTTATAGATCATCTCCAATTGTGTATACACAACATTTTCATACATACTAGAAAAAAATTCAATCATTTTCTACCGCTAGACCCCCTTATTGATCACCTTTTTAATAATTATCAGAAATTATTGATTTCACTATTGTTCTTGTGACTTTCTCCAATATTGTTTTTGATTTCTTCACTGGTTGGACTTTGCTATCCTGGTAAAACATTTTGTAGAGGTACTGATCATGATCTAACCATTAGAATATATAAAAAAGCATGGGAAAGGATATAATCATAAATTAGGGAAAAATAAGGGATGAATTTGAGATTTGGATTACCATTTCTTAAAATGGTGATCAACTAATGAATAGTCAATGTGATTAAAAAGTGTGGGATGAATGAGAAATCGAAATGTTACAATAGAATCTGATTTTTGATTAATAATGTTTGGAAATGATTTACCATGAATAGATCCAATAATTTTGGATACATAGAAAGTGGGATCTACATGGAAGTTTCATAAATCATGGAAGAGGAATAAGATATGAAAATATATGAAAATCAGGACTACACATTGTGTATCATGATGGACAGAAAGTGTGTAGCCCATTGGTTACAGAAAAATGGGGTTGAAAATCTAGTAATATGGAAAGGAATATATCCCTCATACATTAATTGTACCTCATCCATGAGTGTATGAGTCATGTGGTATAACAAACTAGCGGTACCCCATGTGCATGTACACGTCTTGACACATTGTAGTGTATCAAAGTACACAAACTTGACCAAGGAGCATTGGATGGGATATCGAGTACTATGAAATGATGTGTAGACACCCTATACTCGATGTATCCCTGTGTGGGTAGAGATAATTTTACCATATAGTGACACAAATAGGTGGAGGAGTGGGACACACATATTGTGTGTCCACTCACACACCATGAATCCCTTGGATCCCTTTCAGAAAAAAATAATGTTTTATATCTAATTTTTAATTACTCTTATTTTGGCCCATGAGTACCCAATTTTGAGTGTTTTTTCAGGTAGAACATTACAGTTACCTCTATTGTAGATTTCAATATATGGTTTGTAATTTTCCCTGAAATACACCCGGTGAGGTGACACATTAAGATTTCTGAGTGGTACCCACTAGTAGAGTTGGAAAGTGGTTCCTCGATGACTTCTGAGTGGTACCCTACAGTATAACTAAGAAATGAGTCTTTGAAGATGTCTAAATGGTAAATTCTAAGGAATATAAGTGTTTGTACTTAATGAAATCATATTGGTACCATCCAGTTGATTTGTGTATTGGGTAATTGATGAATTATGAGTGGTACACTTTCATAGAGGAGGAAAGTGTGTCCTTTATGACTTTTGAGTGGTACCCTCTAGTAGAGCTGCGCAGTGGGTCCTCGATGAATTCCAAGTGGTTCCATCTAATATAGTTGGGAAATGGGTCCTTGATGACTTATAAGAGTTACAATCTATAATATCTAGGAATTGGTTGCTTGATTAGTTTGAGTGGTACCCGAAAATAGAGTAAATTAGTTGGTCCTCAATGAATTTTGAGTGGCACCGTCCAATAGATTTGGGAATGGGATCATCAACGACATCAGAGTGGTAACTAACAATATATTTGGAAGTGGTTACTCGATGAATATTAAGTGGAACCCTCATGTTTTTTAGGTGAATGTGTCTTATACCTATAGTTTTTTATCCCCTCATATGTGAGGAATAATGATGATGTGTGGGTTTACATGGATTGTCACTTCTAGGATGACGCGTGAGATGATGGGCATCATTGATAAACTTTTAGAACTATTGGAAACTCTTCTTCTTGGGTTGATCTATGAGATGTAGATCCCCATTCTCAATTTTTTAGGAATATATGAATATTAATATATATATATATATATGTACACATTTTTATATATAAACATTGATTTCGTACTATTTTTTCATGATATGTGAACACACACGGGGTATGGAATGTTCTATCCTTGTTTAGATTCCCATGGATGGTTGATTTATATCTTCATCTATGGGTTTTGATGACTAAACCTATAGTTTATATACTCACTGCATCAGCCCCTATATTCTTAGATGTGGTTACGCTCTCACTAGGTTGGGGTTGGGTTGTCCTCTATCACTATATCATGCATATTGTGTACTATTATAATGTCTTTCTACTACATTATATATATATTACTTCTCATCCATCATTAATCAGGTAATCCTACTATGTAGGTATATACTGACCCCTATATGGGACATTCTAGCACATGTTTCATCTTGTGAAGACAACAAATAGGTCAGAGGCGACTTAAGATAACCTTATGGATAATTGTTACTTTGGATAGCGTATGGTGGCCACAACATGGATATTTGGTGATGGAGTATCTCAAAAGTTTAATTTTCAAGTTCTATCAGGTTGGGGAATAATATTGGTTGAGCGTGTATTTTTTCCCATTACATTTTAGTTTACACTATAATACTCTTGTATAGTCTAGAGGCTTTTCATGAATGGTTATTCCCATAGTTTTCTTATTCTTTTAATTTTACTACATCTAAAAATTATCATCGATATGGTTGTGTGTGTGTGTATGTACATAGGAAAAGGCACCCCCATGTTTATTATACATTTTATGCCATTCTCTAACACCTAACATATGGTGGTGTTCTTGGGGTAGTGGCTGCTTGATCTCTATCTTGGATCGGGTCAAGTCATATTTCAATGTATTATTCTTATGCGCTAGAAGATAAATATTCAAATCATGGGGTTGGTTTTAGCCAGTGTATTTGGTAACAATTAATTGATATATATGGATATGGTTCTTGGAGGGAATTTTTAGGTGTGTTTATTGTCGGCTGGTTTAGATGATCCTATATTCTGACACATTTGGGATAGTCGAATAGTTTATCACTTTACAATTAAACCCCTATGGAAATTAGATTTTGAAATCCCTTAAGATATTATAGATAATATCTGTTCTCTTTTTGGGAATCCACAAGTGTATGGCCTTGGTTTCAAGCCACATATATGTATTTATTGGGGAAATTTTTGGGTTGGTGTTATTGACCATGATGACACATCGCCATCATATCTGAAATACTCTAATATCATTTTGTTGATCCTTGGTTACATGTGGTAAATTATTGTTCAGATTCCTATTATCCATTAGATAATGGTTCTACCGTGTGATTGAAAATATCATAGATAAAATATCCTTTCGTATAATGAGGTTTTTTGGATAGAGAGGTTCCCATTTTATAAATTATGGGGGTTGGAAATCCGTGAAAATTTTATAAATCAGGGGAGGGAATCATAGTTCCTATCCTTATACATATTTATTCATTCTTTGGGATCATAATGGTTCTATTTTTTTCAAGCAGTGAACATGTTTGAAATTGTTGTGGGAAAGAAATCCATTATAATCTTTACTCGTATGAGTTTCAGTCACAATTTCTCTTACCACACTCTACTTTTATTTATCCACTTTCATTTTACTCTAGAGGATGAAGTAAAAGGATTAAATTTGGGTATTTTAGCTACAAACAACTCTATAATATGTTAATTGTGTTATTCAATGAATAATGTGTGTTCCAAATAAACAATCTTCAATGTAATCTTGTTTTCAAACATAAGTTCTCATCCTTATTAAACAACATAAAAATAAATTTCATAATCTAGGTGGATAAAAGATATATAGGTCCCATAATATTTAGGTGTTCCCTAAATTACCATTCTATAATCAGACAATTTATACATTATATATCTAAAAATAGAGCATTCATGGATAATGTAATCCAAAATTTAGTTAAAATATCCATAATCTGTGAAATCACCAAGTCTAAATTCATCATGTATTTTTTTCTTTGGGAATTTTTTTGGGAAAATTTTATATTGATGTAATGATGTATCCTAGGATATATTCCTTTAAAAGAGAGTAGTTTTTGTTTGTTTAGTCCTCATATAAAAACATTCTTTGATCGTTCCATACCCCTAGATAAGGGATATTTTTCTGTTACTATTACTCTATTGGGTGTTAGAGGTAACACAAAGCTTGTATAAGTGTTTTACCAGTCTCTATTTTTTATTTGATAATGATAGTTGTAGTCTCCATATTAGTAAAGAACTTTCCCAGATCAACTGGAAAAGGACAATAATTTTCTCTAGTTAACTGAATAGCATCCTAGAGATGTTTTTTCATTTTTTTTAAAATTTTGGAATCCTCTTGGGCACTTTAAATGGACTATCCATGCCTACATATTATCACATAGGTTATCAATAAAATTAATTAGTATATTTTACCATGGGATACATACATTAAATGAATAAACTAGAACATTAAATATGGGGTTGAATTTATAGACTCTCTCATTTTATTATTGTTATATATTTTTAGGTCGATGAATTTTTTATTTTTCAACACATATGATATTTTTCAAAATATTTGATCATAGTGGTATTTCCAATATATGAAATTTACCCCCTATAATTATTTATTTTAAATCCCTTTTTAATCAGTTCATGGGTGAATTTCTTTAAATTATGGTTGTTTCTACCAGAGTGGATGAAATTATTGATCTTCTTTGAACAATACGTTCATATAAATTAGTTTCCAAAATCTAAATACAATATGATTCACATAATCTTCTCTCATTCTCTATGTGATCAACTCTTAGTTAGTTGGAGAAAAAATATTTTATTCTTCTTAATGATATTGTGTTGTAATAATGTATTCCATAAATTTCATTGCATTGAGTTGTTTAAGATATTAGATATAATAATTTCACTATGTGAACTTAACATCAGTTAATGGGACTTCCAAATCATTAGGTTCTATATTGGATATATCAACACCATTTCTATTAAAATTTTTATAATAGTTTTGAGAGGGTGGTAACAGAGTAGTTGGTGATTCCATGTGCTCAACCTATGTAACATTTTTGATATTCAAACTTAAGTCATTTGTTTTGGTGCAGAATGTATCTTTTCTGGATGTTACTGCACTGGGTGTTTTAGCATCAGTGTCATGGTATATTTCATCTTTTTATTGATAATGATAAATTTCACCAACATATAATGACCACCAAAAATAATTTCCTCAACTAAATAATAATAAATACCATTATTCCCTATATCCCTCTCAAATGGTACATTGAGTATCTCATCTGGATCAACATTGTTATAAGTTCATTTTGGTTTGAAACCTATATGGGGTTTAATTTTGTTTAGGAATTCTCTTATCATCTAACTATGGGTAATTTTATAAAGTTATTCCCACACAATCTATAATAAGAGTTTCCTAAATTTATGGGGTGTGTATTGTAAAAAGAGAAATGGTTGGGGTGACATTTCTCATAGTTCGCCTTTATGTTAACTATTATAGTGTATTTATTTTAATGAAATAATATAATTTTTTTCTACATTTTTTTTCTTGTTTATTATATTTAATGGTATTTTTTTGACTTTTTATTATGGGAAAGAATATTTCTTTAAAATTTCATAAAAGTGGGATAAAAGAAGACTAATTTCATGTTAAATATAGTATTAAAACAACTTCTATTCGGTAGAAGTGCATCGGAAAGTTATTTAAATAATGTAATATCACCATTCTGAATCAGTAGTTTACCTATTGGATTATTGAGGATATCTATTTAATTAGTGGAGGAAATATTCCTACAACAATTACAACCATTCACACAAGTTAGCATGTGTAATTAAGAATCTATCTTAACATCAAATTCCATAAAATTTAATGATATATTAATAGTGGTATAAATTAATCTTTATTGTCTTTTAATGTCTTATATTTACCATAGATGACTTGGGAAAACTATAAGGATATAAAATTGAAATAATAAAGGTTTGGATCATCATTTATATTAATTATATGTCAAATATGTTTCTATCTAGTTTCAAAATATCAAGTAGTCATTCTCTAATTTCATAGATCTTCAATGTTTCATTATTTCCCACCTATTTACTAATAATTTCATAGATAAATTTATTCATGGGAAATGAACGCATAAAAGTCACACAACCAATGGTGGAAAAATATTTAAAAACTATTTTAAATAACCATCTTCTTCATTGTTTCAAATAATTCTTTTTTACTTTCTTTTTCATTCTCTGTTATTTTAATCCTTTATTATTTATTGTATATGAAATTGTATAGATGTCTCTAAATATCTATTATTCTATATCTCCCACATGTCCATTCATATTATTACATTTTAGTGATATTTTATATGAAATTGTAAAGTATTTTCAAAAAGTAAAACCATATATTTTCTCCCTCCACCACATTATTGGTTTCTTGTTTTCCTATTTAAAAGTAAAGATTTGCAAGTTATCTTGATTATATATAAAAAATAAAAGATTAAATTATTTCTTATTCACACATTTTTAGACTAATATAATTTTCAGCCTTTTATTACTTGATTCCTATTAAAATCTAGGTGTTATATATCCTCTCAATAAATCTTGTGGGTAAGATATTTAGGGAAACATTTTGCACTATTTCCAAACATTATTATAATACTTTTCCCTTTCTATTTTCATGTTAGATTTACTTTTATATTACACATGTACTTAATTTCATTAATTCTATTATGATTTAAATTAATTTCATCGATTCAAATTCATAATATCATTTCTTTTTATATATCAAATTATCATTATAATACCATCTTATTTTATTTATCTAAAATTTTGATGTAAAATTCTCCCTCACTCATTAAATTTTCCCCTCATATAATTGGTATGAGAGGATATCATTGTTTTAATTTCAATAAAAACGTATGATTTTTAAAATATTATTTTATTATATATATTTTTTTATTTTCAAATCCTAATAGACATCAATGTTCTTTTCTAAAAAAGAGTGCAAGTATTATATTAATTATCATTTATGATGGTTAAAATTATTTATATTGAAAAAATAACATATTTATTTTATATAGAAGCATTGTATATTCACTTTGTAAAATAGTTATTCCTAGTTATAACCTAAAAAATAACCCTAAAGAGAAAATTAATACTCAAGATATTACATCATTTGAATCATGTGGTAAACCTATGAATTTATTTCATTATTTTTTTGTTTAGTATGAATGGAAAATAATATATATTGGAAAACACTAATGAAATTTGGAAAGTACATGAAATTAAACATGAAAGTCACAAATAAATTAAATGGAAATAAATTGTTAGTGTATAGATTTTTAATGTATCTCTTTTAATACAAATAAATATACCAACATCATTTATATAATATTCACTAAAAATTAAAGTGGTACAAAGTTTCTTAGGAAATAATTCACTATATAAATTCCAATTAATAATATACTATAAATTTTACCTATTTCATAGGATTATAAGTTGATATAAATATCATAATCAAATGGAATAAAAAATGTAGTTATCAAAAATATCATTTTAACTCTAATGAAGTCTGAGATTACCATGAAACACTATTTTATATAATAACAAATTATTTTTATAGAAAACAATAAGAATATAAATTTTAGTGATATCGAATATGATGAATCATCAGAATATGACACTAAATATAGTGGCATATATAAAAAAAATTAAATACGGTGATCAATATTGAAATAAATAATAAACCATATTTTTGTTCCAAAATGAAAGGAAAATTGGTACAACTATCATAATATTCTTTATAAGGAAAAACTGTCATTTTATAATATAATTTCTTATCTAAAAAATAGGTTTAGTGGAAAAAACAAAATTTAATAATTATTATAAATCAACGACATGGAGTTATTGTCATAATTCCATGGACACATCTTAATCAATAGGATAATGTAAAAACTATCTCATTGAGGTTGTTGAGGTAAGTACCAATTTAAATTATTATTCTGTTTTCACCTATACGACTTACACATTATTTTATTTTATCCCCCTAACCTATAGTGAACATAAATACACATGTGAAGAACATAGAAATGGTTTTCATTACCATAATTATTGATATAAATTCCATGAAAATATATGTGAACAAGTGGTTCCAAAAAAAAATGTTCCAATATAAATAGATACTTTTATTTTGAAATTAAAAAATCAATATGATAAAGATTTATTCAAAACCGAAATAACAGATATCAAAATCTATCACTCAAAATTAACCCCTGGAGATTTTTTAAAAACATTACATATTTATATATATGTTTTGAGAGAAATAATATTTTTTTTTGTTTTTTCAAAAAACAATAAAGTTATTCCTAAAATATTACTTTTTTGAAATGTGGTTCTCTAAATTAAATTATCAAATATTTTCATAAATAGTGGAATCATATATATTAATTTTATTGCAAAAAATATGGGAATGGGGATGGAATAACTTACATTATGCTACTAATATTTCCCATAAATCTAATTATGTATGGTTCTTTAAATCCTTAATTGGAACTATATGTGGATTAAAGTCTTTAAAATGAAAAATAATCATATTCTAACACTACCAGACCCTCAGGGTTACTAAAACAAATCATTTGTGATATCTAATTGATATTTACACCATAACTGAATTATTATATCATATGGTGTATATAAAATAAATAACGATTGAATTAAAATAAAACTAACATATAATGAAAAAATGTGTTTGGAATTGATATTACATTCATGAGGTATCATTTTTATATATATCTCTTGTTGTTTTACTTTGGGGGAGTTGTTTTAATGATACATTATCTTTTTAACCTTATCACAGAGTTTCCTTGATTATTTTATCTTTAACTAAAAATGTTTAATATTTGTTAAGTGTATGATTTAATATTATATCAATTTTTATTATCTTTTTAATTATTTAATTTGTTTTTAAATTCCCTGAATGTATTTACAATTCATTACAAAATTATTTTTTTCAGAAGATCATATTTTTAATGTAGTTTATTTCATGTATTGTCCATGTAATTTCATATCATGGTCATCATATAAATTTTTTTATCTATAATTGATTCCTCAGTTTAAATATATTTTCTTCATGTTAACTTATTTCTATATCCCTCTTTCTTGGAATGTTCCATTTTTATAATCTCAATGTGGGAGGAAATTTTTATAGAGAGAAAAATTTAAAGAATGTTGGATTTAAAATGGTATCTCATTAAGGGGAGAAAATTATTAAAATTATCAGGGGGGAATAGTTTCATGATTTTTTCTTACATTTTTTTATATTTTCCCACTTCTTAATATTTAATTTTTACATCCTATGTTTGTGATCTTAAAAAATATTGAGATTATTGACTTTTGTAGTGTATTTTTTTAATGATCACAATCACATTTATTTGTTTAAAATTTATATCAACATGTTTTTGTTAATATTGTTGAGTTTTAATGGAAAGAAGGAATCTATAAATAATTCATATTGAAATGGATTTAAATGTACATATTTTATATATTTTGTAATTTTGAAGCACCTTCCAGCGAGATAAAGTGCACCGACTAGATAGTATAACAACAAGTTGAACCCATATACAGTATTAATATACTGGATAAGAGGAGGAGGATCACCATATTTCTAGTTGATGATCTTGAGTTAAAGAATATACTAACTTTCACATTGATTAGTTAGTGGCATAAATAATGATCTAGTATTGAAATTATTGAACATTTAATGATACATTTTTAATTGTCAGAATTGGGATATTTTTTCTCTTAATGACTAGGGTCAATCATGGATGAATCAAGAATCCTATATGGATATAAATTTGGTATAAGGTAGGCTTGAATAATCATACATTATTATTACACATTAAAAAAAACATTTTTTTATTTGGGATTACAAATGAAACTTCATCCATTTTCAAAGAGATATAATGATTCATTCTTTATCAACCTTTCTAAAAAAAATTATAGATAACAGCATTAGTTGGAATAAAGTTCAATAATTTCATTCAAATATATGTGGAATATAATCTAATGACATTATTTTACAACTATCATCATATTTTTTACAATTCATTATGTATTCATTATTATTTATCTATCTCTCTAATATTCATCATTTTTTCTTTCTTTAAAAAACCCTTGGCTTTGTCTCTCTCTAAAATGAAATGAATATATCCTTCACACAATTATAGAACTTATTATAATTTATTTATAGTTTATAAGATATTGTGGCATGTTATCCAAAAGGTGAACTATAATTTTTCTCCCTATTAATTTTTGGTTTAATTTTTTTCAATTCAAAAGAATGGATTCTATTAGTTTATTTCATTTCCATCCAGATTAAATGAATTATTTTTTGGTTCAAAGTTCCCTATTAAAAAAATGGTAAATTCCATTTTTGATTCATATACCCCATTAAAAAATGGTTTTATATCCACTCAGAATTTTTTATGTGGAGGATATTTAGTGACACATATTTTTATATCATTGAACTTTATTATAAAAGTTTGCAATATCTCATTGACATAAACATTTACTTTTCAAATAAATATTTACATAATTACTTCAATTCGGCTACATTTTACACTGAATTTATTTCTATACATTAATAATTTCATTACTTTAACAATATATATTTATGTTTATAGCATTAAAGTATATCATTTCCTTATTTATTTGAAATAAAATTCACCAGAATTCAAAGTTTTTAATTCCAAAATGCTAATATTTAAAATATATATTTTACAAGTATAATATGGTAAATATTACCCCTTACTTGAGGGTTGTGGATATATTGACTCCTCCAATTACACAACATGAACAAGTTTGGGATTTAATTATCTTAGTAGTAGTAAATATTCCCTTAACCCTATGGGATGGGGTTAAACCAATATTGATACCTTTGTGGATTCCAATGTAGTTTTCTTGATTTGATACACATTCACTTGAGTATTTATTGGGTGAAATACCTTCTAAAAACACAACCTTATCTGAACTTGTTTTTTTCTTATGGTAAATGTATTTTACCATATTAGTTGATATATTTGAGAAACATGAAATTCGTCCTATCTAAGGATAAAATTAATACATCCTCCCCTTCGGTTAAATCACATTGAAATCATTGAGGTGGGATGTTTTTTTGGATTTAGTAATCTACATGAACATTATTTGGGATTGTGACCACTGTTGAAATATTGAAATTATTAGAAATCTTGTTTGGTGGAATATTTTATCCTTGGAGTGGGATAAATTTTAAATCTCTATATTCTCCCCATATCCAGATATTTACTTCACGCATAGAATGAACATTAATATTTTTTAGTTCACATAATCTGTATAGACAATATGATGTTAGTTATAGGAATGATTTTTTAATCTCTAATTCTATGTTATACATAATGTAGCAATATTTATATGAAAATTATGAATATTCACTACAGGATGATATTATTCACATCATTGATGAATGATGTTATTAACCATTAAATAATTAAGGGTCAACCATTGGTTCTAAATTAACACATTCACGTAATCCTCCTTTTAAAACTATATGGGAAATCATCGATGACTAGTGAATTCTACACAAATGAGTCATCTTCATCATCATTGGAAGGAATATTCTTCCACCCAATCTGAATACTGTGATTTTATTCTATGTGATTTATCTGAGAGGGGTGTGTAATGAAGTAAACATTTATAAATAAAATTCACCTTAATATTGGATTAAATATATTATTATGTATTATTGTTATTGAAACCATATGTACATGATTGATTTTATTATATCTTATCAGATTTAAAAGACCATTATGAATCATAAACATTGATATTATATTTGTTGAATAGCTAACCTATAATTATTATATATGGAGGGTTTTAAAAAATATAATTGGGAAAAACAATAGATGTTATGGCATCAACCCATTGGAACGTACCCTATGAACCATATTTATGAGATAATCCAAGGGAGATTACATCACTAGGAATTTCTATTGACCTATCCTAATCTGAAATCCAATAACTAAAACATGAATGAAACTATGTATGAGAGATGTTCAAGATCATCGAGATCACAGACCAAACCTCATATGCCTAACTACCCTAGGGAAATATCATCATCTGGTGTTGTACCCGTAGGAAATTTTCCTATGTAAAAAAGGTATATGTATCAAGGACATAATAATATGAATTTTTAAATTATATTTTCAATATAATAATGATTTTTTATTTCATAATTTATCTTTATAAACAATTTAAATTTTTATTTAATAACAAAGAAATTATATTTTTTGGGGTAATATTATATTTAATTTAAGGAATTTTTTTATTAACTAATGGATTTTTAATATAAATTTTATTTTAATAAAATATTAATAATAAGTAATTTTTTCTATATATAAATGAAAATGTAATTTTTAGAAAGTCATATGTAATTTTTATATGTGCTCGACAACTCTTATTGTTAAAAAACCAATCATTCTTAATTATGTAAATTATATTTTTAAATTTAAAATTGAAATATTTTGAAAATTATTTTTATAAAATTAACATGATTTTTACAATCGAAATATCGAAATTATCCAATGGTGAATTTTTCATAATTTTTCGAGACAATAGAATTTATAGGTAAAAATTATTAATGATATAAGTATACATTGAGGGGCCTCGGAGCAGCTTCGGCATTCTCTCCCGCGGCGCCTAGGGTTTCGCCTCCGTCCTAAGATCCTCCCCTCTCTGGCCATTTCACCCTAGCTCTCTTCTTATCTTTGAGGAGGTCGACAGGTCTGGAGTAGCCGGGGGAGGGGGGGTCTCGTTTCTTGTTTTCATTTCTTTTTTGCAGTGTTGATGGTTTTCTCTTAGCGATTTCCGCTTGAAGATGGCGTGCTGAGGTTTTATCTCCGTCGCCTCCCTGTGGTGGATCTCTTCGGATGACTTGGGTGTTATATGCGGCGATCTTGGGACTCATCCTCCATGCTGTAGCGGATCGTTGCGGGCTTCTACGACGCTACTGGTCTGATCCGTGGGCGTAAGACCGGTTTGTTCAACGGCATACTCTACGGAGCGTTCAGGGTTTGATTCCGGTTATGCGTTGTTCTCCTTCGGCAGTCTCCCAGCATGTGGAGTTTTCCCCTGATTCGTGGCGGCAGAATACTCTGAGGGTCTGCGGGGGTCTTTCTTCGGTGGTTGAGGCGGATGAAGTGGGGTTTCTTCGCTGATTTTCATTGTCCTGTTTGATTTTTGTTGTGGAATGGTGTTTTCGACCGGTTTCTGGGCTGGTGGGTTGCGGAACTCGTTGTTGATGGAGAAGGTGATGATGGTTTTTGTTCAGCGACGACGGTCTCTGATGGATGGGCTCGACGTCGTTCTGAAATTGGATTTGGGATGACGGCGTGATTGTTATCGCTGTCTCCGGTGTGTTGACGGTGAGGTTGGCTCGCCGGCGTTTGGGAGGCGGCTGGATCTGCGTCTGATGCGATGGGTGTACGCTTCGAGGCATGCACGTGGATCGAGATGACAGAAGGGTTGTGGTGATGCGTTTGGTCAGACGTGATAGGGGTCTTTTCTCGAGGCGTGACGGGGTGCATGGCTCGAGACGTGGTTGGCGGTATTTTTTGAATTTTGAAGGTGTTGTTGGTTGCTAGGGATGGCTGGTTTGGATGGTTGATGCTGCTGGTTAGCTGTGATGTTTGGTTGTGGTGCTGCCGGATGCTGGTACTGGATGTGATGTGATGCTGCTGCTGCTGTGTTTGTTTTTGAGTCTTTTTCTTTCTATGTTTTTCTTTTTTTGGTGTGGGTTGTAAGGGGCTTTTGGGTGTGGGTCGATCGACCCCTCCCCTCCCTTGTCTGTTATGTGGCTTTTTTCTTTCTAATAAATTTGGGGGGGCCGGGAATAGCCCGACCCTCGCACCTTTCTTGATATAAGTATACATTGTATTAAGACATTATAATAACCAAAAAAAGAATGTAATAAATACTATAAATGTTATCCATGACTAAATATGGGTTTCCCATTTAATATAATGTGATTCAAGGATATTTTTTTATTTTTATAAAGCATTTATGTATTTTCTAAAACATATATTATATTTCAATGTATAAAAATCATTTCTTTAAGGACACGACTCCGTTCTAGATATGAAAGAATTATATTTTAACAACTTCTACCCTTAAACACAAAAAATATTTAAAACCACATATATATGTTGGAAAATATGGGTAAAATTGTATGATTTTTGGTTATTGGTTATTTTATTGTATAGAGTTCAAAACCTATGTTTGGGATATAATAAAGAACCACCCAATATTGTTTAATATACACCCATCAAATCACCCATTTCTCTTAACTAAAAAAACTTGGAACACATCCATACTCTACCATTCTCTATCAAGATTCCTCCCAAGATTTCCCAAGATCTCAAGAATCCCCTACCATGCTTTTGGAATCTCAATATCAAGGTAAAGGATCCACTCCTTCTCCACTTTATTCAATCATCTTTATTATTCTATTCCATTTATCTCTATTTACTATTGTTTGAATATTTTCTACCATATCCACTATAGTACACCTATTATTTATAAATCCTCTTAGACTTGTTTTAGTTTCCTTAACACCTCCCATGAAAATTTATATTCCCTTGTTATGCATCAGAAATTTCATCGCTATTTTCCATTCCGAACATATTTTTGGGGAATTTTCATACCCATTTCCTATTAATGGATCTCACCATCATTCTATCATAATTATTTTTTAGGAATTATATATATTTATTCTTCAATCCTTTATCATGTAATAATATTTGATGAAAAATGATTCCTTGTCTTTTGATCTATGTGGCACACTTATTCATGTGAATGAAATGAATGTGACGGGTGTGCTTGAAATTATATTATGATATAATTAAATGGTTAATGTTGTGGTTTCATGAGACTTCATGAAAGGGATTAGGTATCTCACCTAATCCATCATGGAAATTTTTATTTCTTAATGTCTTATTGTTTATCATTTACCTATGTTTATGATGCCATGTTTAATGTTGTTGCCACATTTTCACATGTTTCCATTATGCTTTCTTTCTATATCATGCATAATTGTTCATGATTATTATTATCACCCTTTTAGGTTCCATTTATATTCCTATTTCCTAAAATTTAATAATTTCTTCATAATATTCCCAATTTATTCCATTATAAGGCTATATAAATCACCCATTTCTTTCCTACTTCCCCAGGTTATCCCATACTGTTTTATATATGATGGAATAATATGATCATGTTAAGGATGTTTTTAATAATGGAAATGTACCCCCTATTTTATGTTTTCTTATTTACATAATTTCCAAATACACTATAATTTTCTATCTTCAGGGATTAATTATTTGTATGAATTAAATCATAAAATAATGAATAATAAAGACATGGGTTGTCATAGTTAGTATTAATAAAAGATTAGATATATTTGGTATTAGGATTATAAAACACTGGAGAAATACTTAGGGGTAAGAAAAAACGTAATATGATATCAATAATATTTTTAAAGTATAGAGTAAGTGGTTTCTATGTAAATATGTCTCTATTAGGACACTATAAGTGGTTGTGGATCTGAGATGTGTGTACATAGGGGTAAAAATCAAAAACACATCACTAATCTAGAATCGATCAAGAAATGGTGCACAAAAACTAACCTTGATTTACACATCGTTTGAAACTCCTATAGGATACGCTTTCATAAATTCAAAAGCTCATTATGAACTATTATTAAGGGAAGAGGATTCATACAAGGTTATACGTTAGAAAATAGGTCATGGATAACACAACATGACTCCTAGATATTTAAAAGTTAATGAAATATATGTCATTTTATAATTTTTCCCTTTAATTTCATTGGATTCCCATTTATGTATTTAATATTTTAAAATTACACATCCATAATATTAACTTTATAATAGATAATTCTTGAAAATAGGAGGAACCAGGTAAACAACCATTGTGAAGAGAAATGCAAGGAATTCACAAACAACATTCCAAACATGATGACAAAATGAATAATGAATATTATGATGATAATATCTCAATTGAAATTTTTTCTAAATAGAATCGTGCATATGGAGGAGTTCCCAAGTCCCACAAATAATGAAATAGATGGAATTGAGACCATTATGTAACTAATTAATCAAATTTTCAATGGACCATATGATACTATAATTTTGAAACAATGGATCAACTCAATTGGGATGATCTTATTCATACTTCAATGTTCTGAGAAAGATATGGTTATACTAGTTTTTTATCAAATAGATGGATAATTTCGTAAGTGGTGAAAATTTATTAATAATATGATGTCTGAGAAAGATATCAAAGTGACACGGTAGAAGGAATTATGAAAAATGTTTTTTAAAAAATATTTTCTTCACCCTCTCCAATGAAAAATGGAAAGGTATTCAATTTCCATCAAGAAAAAAGGTTATAAATCCATCAGAGAATATGATGAGTACATTATAATACTTGCACAATAAGCCTCTATTTAGTACTTTAACAAAAAATAAAATGTTTACCATTTCATTCTTTGTAAAAAAACATAGTGTAAGAAAATCCCACGAGATCCAATACATTGTTATCTATGAGAAAATTATATTATGTTACCTTGAAGTCCAAATGGAGATCAATGAATCTCAATGGTATAATAAGAATAAAGAACTGTAAATTATATTTTAATTATGGTGGCATGATGGATAAATCTAATAGTGCTATGAAATTTCAACATCCCACTTATCAAAATCATGGAAATAACAACCCTTGAAATTTTATAAATGGGTTGAAGAAATGTTTTAGATGTAGGAAGGAATGATATATAGCTATAAATTACTGGCGGGAGAAACCCACTAATGGAACAGAGGAATGTAATCCTCCAATCGACCCACAAATCATTGTTCATTATTTCAAAAAATAGGAATAATGGAACTTTTAAAACTAACACAGTAAACCAAGGGTTTTCAGAGACAACCAAAAATCTTGATGTTATAGACAACGATATTATGCCATAAAAAAATACTAAGGTGGATCCCAATAATTATGTGAGGTAAGGTACATTATTTATTAATTCATTCATAGTGAATGTACTTTTTTATTTTAATTCGATCCATTCCTTCATATCATGCATGTTTTGTGGAACTATTCAAATATCATTATAATGCCTCGAATTAGAGGTGTTGGTGAAAATGTAAAATGGAGAAATTATTACATCCTAAGTATATAACTCCTCCTCTATCAAATTTTTTGTTTTCAAAATCCTAATCAACTTTTTGATATCCCCTTAAGTAGAGTTTGAGGCAATTATTTGAGTGGATTCTCTTTACATATATAGAGTGAACATAAATTTCCATGAGAAGGAAATCACTCTTGTTATTACGAATCCAACTCCGATTCTATATTAATTAAAAGATAATGATGATTATTATTTATATCCAACATATCAAGAATGTATATTATTATCTTATGGGAAATTTCTTATTTCTAAAATGAATGAGTTTAAGGAAAATATCATCCTTAAAGGCATTCCAATTATGTTGGAATAAACTCACGTTTTTTCATAATAATTTCCCAATCTTCCTCCTACCTTATATGTTGAATTTTCAATAGAGATTATACCTGGGGAATTTATATAATTCAATAATCTATATATTATTTATGTTTTGAAACATGAGGATATGAAGAAACAACTATAGGCAAATTTGGATAAAGGGTTCATATATTGAACTAATTCACCTTGGGGTTGACCGATCTTCCTCTTTAAGAAGATGGATCGATCGATGAAATATTACATTGATTATAATGTTATAAAAAATATAATTATAATGAAAATGTATCCTCTTATGAAAATTGATGCCTTGTTCTATCAGCTATGGTGATCATAATACATCTCCAAGTTGGATCTTATCAAGAGGTTATCTTGTAAGGGTGAAGAAGGTGGAATCCCCAAGACTGTTATCATCATAAGGTATAAGAACTATGAGTCCTTAGTAATTACATTTAGACACACTAATTATATAGTGGTATTTATGGACCTGATTAATAATGAATTTAGAAATTACCTTTGTAAATTTGTGATAATATTTATAGAATATATTCTAATCTACTCCAAAAGCAAGGAGGAACATAAGGAGGATTTAAATTTTGGGATAAAGTCTTATAGAAGGATAATCATTATGAAAAGTCCAAAAATGTGAATTTTTATAGATGGAAGTATCATTATTTGGGAATATTATAAATAATTATGGAATATCTCTAGAACAATCATTGAATAAATAAATTGAAGGATATATGAGGCCAACATCTAGGACATAAATCCATAGTTTTCATGGATTAGATTAGTAATATCATCAATTTATGAGAAATTTATCATGATTATAAAAACCTCTATCCAAACTAACATGGAAGGTAATGAAGTTTGTTTAGAATGATGAATGTGAAGATAGATTCAAAGAGTTTAAAAAAGTTGTTTATCACTGCACTTGTACTAAATCCACCCAAAGGTGGCGAAATTTTCACGAAATACAACGATGATTTAAAAAATGGATTGGGATGTGTGTAAATACATAATAAAAAATTGATATCATATGCCTCAATTAAATAGAATTTTAATGAACATAACTACCCAACACATGATATAGAGTTGGATAAAGTGATATTCATGATGAAAATATAGTGGTGTTTTCTCTTTGGGTAAAAGTGTAAAATATATATGGATCAATATAGAATCATGTATATATTCACAAATAAATTGATAAGTATTAAACAATGATGATGGTTATATATGATTAATGACTATGAATTCTTAATCCATATCCACCATGGCAAAGAAAATAATGTAGAAGATTCTCTCAATTGAAATAATTAATAACTTTACCATTGATAAGAATTGAGAAGGATCTTATTGTAAAATAATTGAAAAGAATAGACTTGTAAATAACAAAGGAAAGAACACCATATATCATTTCACATGTTATTTATAAAACATCCCTTCTATAAGGGGTAAAATATTATTAATGATATGATGTGGAAATTCAGAAGAAAAAAAAAAGAAAGATATAAGAAAGGGAAAATTATCAGAGTTCAAAATTAATAAAGAAGTAGTTGTTAGATTTGGGTCATTACTTTGTTTACCATTAAATACTATGCTAAAGAAGAGTCTATTTGATAATGAAAATAGATCCACCTACTATATCCATACAGTAAGAAAAAATATATATTTAGATATTAAATATAACCATTTGTGGGACAATATGAAGAAGTAGATCACAAAACATACATCTTACTGTCTTTTATGTATACAAGTGAATATAGAAATGAAAAAAAATGAAAGGGTATGATGGAACTGTTATCCATACCTATATGGAAATGGGAAACCACTATCATGTACTTTTTCACCAGTCTTCTAAACACATAATGTGGAAATAATTCAATATAGGATGTGGTGGATCATCTTAAAAAGTCACATCACTTCATTAAAATTTTAGAGGGCATCTAAATTGATAATTATGTAGGGATATAAATTAGATAAGGTGGGAGGCTTCAAGTAACACCATAATATATTTTATCTAATAGAGACCAAATATTTTCCTCTATAATCTATATGAGTTTCAAAAAGTCTCTAAATAATCGGTTTAACATCAACCTGAATTACCACCCTCAAACTAATCACAAATACGAGTAGACTATCCGTACACTCGAGGAACTATTTAGAACATCCTTAATTAACATTAGGGAAGGATGAGATTATCAACATTCTCTAGTTGAGTTCCTATACAGAAATATTTTTCACTTGATTATCCAAATGTATACCAATGAATCCCTTTATGGAAATACATGAAGAATACATGAATGATGAGATGATGTTGGTGAAATGAAACTAATGGGTCTTGAGATGGTCGAGGAAATTGCGGAAAAGGACAAGACCATTCTTTATAGCATCATGGTTTCTTAGAGTCGACATAATATCTATGAATTATATAATCAATGATACATAGATGCAAAGATTGTAGATAGTTTATTCCTACACATATATCCATGAAATAATTTCATGTTATTTTGGAATAAGGGAAAGCTTAATGAAATATTTATCAGTCCCTTTAATATCTTTGATCACATTAGAGTGGTGGATTATCAAATAGAAATCCTACCTAACCAAGCTTAATTAAATGATGTGTTCCATGGATCAATCTTAAGGAATTTCATAACAGATTCTTCATATGTGCTGAATACATAGGTGGTACCATTTAATAATGATATCTGATATGAGGAGTAGAAGTTAAAGATCATAGAGAGTAGAGACTAAGTTCTATGTAACAAGAAAATAGACTTGGTCATTGTTCTATGAAGAAACCAAAAAATTGAAGATGAAACATGAGAACCATATGTGGTGATGATACATAATAACCCTCATATTTTTTATTATGTGGAATGATAATTTTAGGGGAGAAATTTATTTTTGGGGGAGACGTTAACAACCAGAACAACTATAAATAATGCCCCCTTGATAAATTATTAATTGACTTATTATCCATTGTGGTTATTGAAAACACATTCACTTAATTGTTTTTATTATATCCTATCAAATTTGAAATACCGATAGTCATCATAATCATAGATAATATATACATTTACTAGTGATCTTATGATTAGAAAATGTATTAGGTTTTACAAAATCCAATTGACATAGATAAAGGATATGATTTCCTCAACTAGTAGGATTTTACCCTATGATACCTCTATATTACATCTTATGAGAGAGTTATAATCCTTGGACATTACCTTTGACCAATTCAAATAATAGATCCAATAACTAATGCATAAGAGAAACTGTTTACAGAAGAAGTTCAAGATCATTGAGATCAAGATACAATCCATGTTTCTTTAACCACCCCATGAAAATATCACATTATCAAACCTTACGATTTCAGATTTTTCTTGTGGAATAAAGGGATGTGTATATGAATAATAATAATATTATTATTATTATTATTATATTTTAATGTAATTTTGTTTCTTATCACTTCTTATTATGAATTTATAAATGATCAAATTTTGATACAATAAAACCAAAACTGTATTCTGTGTAACATTCCATTTTAATTAATACACTTATTTTTATGAATATATGGATTTTTGAAATAAATTATATTCTAAAAAAATATTATTATGAAATAATTTTTAATAAATATAAATTATAACATAATTATTATAAAGTATGATATATATATTTTATATGTGCTCAAAAACTATTATTGTCAAAAAACCTAGAATTTCATAATAAATGTCAGTTCTATTTTAATATTAAAAATTTAAATATTTAAAAAATATATATATAATTATTATTATTTTTAGAATCATAATATCAAAATTATCCAATGGTTAATTTTTTATAATTAACTAATACATTCGAATTTGTGATTAAAATTTAAATACAAGGTAATTATACGGTGTGTATTATGACATCATAATGAAAATTAAAAGGTGAAATAAATAATCTAAATGGTATCAAATACCAAATTTCTATTTCAACTTTAAAATAATTTTATTTTGATGTTATTTCATTAATCTGACAATGCCTTTATGAATATTTGAAAAACATATATAATATCTTATGGTTTTAAAATCATACATTTTAAGAAATGTGTCCCTTCCACATAGGAAAAGGTAATATTTTAATAGTTTAGGCTCTTGTCCTTATAAAATAATGAAAAAAACCTATTTGGAAGAAACTATGAGATAAAACCATGACAAGGTTTGTTGTTATGGATATTTTATTTTATATATTCCAAAAGCTAAATTTTGGAAAGAATGAAGAACTCACGTCTATATTCCTATATAAAACCACCCAATATCTCATTTATATTCTTTAAAACCCCATTTTACATGTTATTAATCTGACATTCCCTCTCTATTATCCTTTAAAGGTTCCCCAATCTCTCTAGAATCTTTTAATAATATTTGGTAATCAAACTCTCAACGTAAGGGATCCTCTAATTCTACTTTTTATTCACAAATCTTCATTATCATATGGATTTTAACTCCATTTATTTTTATTTTAATATATTATCAAACATCACATTACATCCCATATTAAATATAAAATATGAGGGACCCTTTTTTATCACATTAATCCCTCCCATGAACATTTATATTCCCCTGTTTTTCTGTCAAATTTTCACCATGACTTTTCATAACAAACAAATGTATTTTGAATACCCATAACCATTTTTTATCAATGTTGTACACCATTATGTACTCAAATATATATCATTAGGGACTTACATGTATTTATTCCACACTTATTAATCATGGAAGAATTTGTGAGGAAAAATAATTCATTGTGGTATGCTTTAGGTGGTACATTAATGCATGTGAATGAAATCAATGTGATGGGTGCACTCAGAATTACATATCACTTCAATGATTTGGGTAATGCTTTATTCTCATGAGACATGATGTAAGTTATTATGGAATGAACCTAATACTTCATGGAACTTTTTCAATCATTATTTAATGGCAGTTATCCTTTAACTTTGTTAATGATTCCATGTTAAAGCTTGTGCTACATTTTCTGAGGATTCCATTATGTTATAATTCTAAATCAAGCCTTAGTGCTCATGTTTATAATTATAACAACTTTTATATCTCATTTATATTCATATTTTCTAAAATGTAAACATTATTCATTTTATTCCATGTTTATTCCCTTACTAGTATTTATAAATATCCCCTTTCATATGTATTTCTGAATGTTATCCCATATAGTTTTATATATGGTAGAATAATATGATCATGAAAAGGATTTTTTCATTAATTGAGATGTACCCCTTGATTTATTTTATTATTCAATATACCTAATGAAAAATTATAATAGAATTGGTGGTCTTATAAGTTTTATTATTTGTAATATTATTTTTCAAAACATGAAATAATTTTTAATAAAGACATTGGTTTCCAGAGAGAGATCTCCCCTATATTTCTATATAAAATGTATTATAGGTATTGGTTGAGGGAATTTTCATGGATAAATTGAATTCATATATTTTGACTCAACATAATGGATATATCAAAATATTTTTGACATGGGGAGGACCTTATTATCTTTTTTTTGAGTGAGTTCTATCATATCAACTAATTTTAGTATCAGTGGTAGCACATATTTGGCTAAAGAAACTCTCATATTCTATAAAATATTTGGCAGACTATCAGGTGACTATTTATAGGTGTTTCCAGTTGTAGGAACCCGTTCCCTTCTTGGGGTATGAATAATTTCTTTTAGGTTAAATGTGGTTTAATTTACTTTTTCGCAAAGACCCTAATCTGAGCCATGGGTAGTTGAATTTTCACGGGGAAAAGAGGGAGATAAAATGTTTCATACTATATATAGGCTAGTTAAATGTCATTTACTTGTCCAATATGTCATTTATTTCAAGTACACATTGGGTATTGGACTGTCACAATGGGTGGTCTTTCTAGTTTAAAAAATAAACATATAAGTACACATTGTGTAATTAGCCTACACATCGTATACTTTCCTATCATATTTTTTAATAAAATTGTATGTAACCTCATTTTTTGTAAAAATAAATAGAATCTAACCTATCGGAATTTTTGAGAAGCAGTGTCTGGGATTTATTCTTCCACAATTTTCTCTATCTGAACTCTGATTCAAACACCATCATGTGCATTGGAATCCCCTCAGTGGGTTCTTGATTCCTCTTGATCTGTTCATTATGATTTTTCTCTCGACGTATTTATCGATCCTTGAGGGTTTATTATTTTTTTTAGATCTACTATGTTATTGTTTGAATTAGAGGTTGACATTGTATGAGGAGAGATGTACGAGTATTTGATAGTTGGTCTTATGACTTTCATTAATTTCCAAGATGATATATGTTACGAAGTGCCTCATGTCCATTTTTGGTTGTCTCCATGATTTATATTTGAACAATGTTGTTTCTTGTTGATATTTAGGAAACTAAATATGTGTTAATATTCATGAAGTATGTTTTTTACCCTCAATTAGAGACACCCCAAGGCTTTGATTCCCTTGGATAACTGATTATGATCAATTGGGAAAGGATTCCAATAAGGAACACCATTGTTTCTCATTATTGTGTTGTTAAAAATGAATTGAATTTATAATGGAATTTTAATTGTTTTTAAATTGTAATTAAATTGTCTAAGGGTTAGGATTAATTATTTTCCCTTTTCACCATGACTTGTCTATGCTTTTTCATGCATGTTTGTAATGTATTTCTCTAATTGGGAACATATTACCATGGGAATTATTTTTGTTAAATCCAGTTAATTGTGTAATTTTAATGTGCTTCTTATTTTGTGAATTGTGCCCACATGAGTTGAGTAATGTTCAACCATGTAATTGTTTCATTTACATATGTTTCTTATTATATATGTTTCCATGTTATCCGTTAAAAGGAAAAGAATTATGAAGTTTTTCATTTCTTGAGAATATTTTAGATGATTTTGGTTATAACCATTGCATGCTTAATGAAATATTAAAACTACATCATAAATGTTTAGAGGGTAAATATAAATTGGTGATACATGGATTCATATTAGAATGGAATGGATGGGTTCATGTAACAATTATACCTTATACATCTTGTGAGCAATGTATCCACTGAGGGATGTCATGGAAGGACCAAAAGATAGGATATATGTCTGTTGTGAGTGAGCCACATATGTAGTAGTGAGGCTCATTAAGACTATGTTTAATGGATGAAAAATTCATGGAATGTTGGATACCATGGACGAGTCAAATTGGAAAGGTTTTTATTAATGGGGAGATACTTGGGGTCTTATTTATGGGATCCAAGGATAGAAAATTTTACATGTTATTTAACCACACCAAGAGTGAGACTGGGTTCTTGAGAGGATTGTACGGATGAGCTTGTAGGATGTAGGTAGTTTTACACAAGGATTAATTGTTTAATTAAAACTTTGGAATGTCAAGAATAAAATCAAATTATAAATTAAATATTTAAATTGGGTGACTTATGTTGTGTTTTCCTAGCCAACATTCTTGTTTTTAGCCATCACTTTACTTGTTTAATTTTCATGTTGAGACATTTTTTGTTCTTATTATTATATAGGGATTATCGGGCCTTTTCTAGATGTATAGACTTATATAAATCATTATAATTTAATTTTTATTGAACATTTAATGAATGTAAATGGAAACTAGTGATTGTGGGATTATTTACTATTTAATACCTCCTAGATTACAACTCTCTTTTTTACACTACCCATTATATATATTCACTAAAATTTTTGCACAAATATTTGGGGGTTGCCTATTGGGATTTAGTCTCACTCCTTGTCTGCGTCAAATATTTGGGCCTCAAAAGATTATGTTTTTCAGTTGTTGATAAGGGAGAGTTACAATTTATATATACTTGATATGATTCTTATGAGTAAGATAGAATGGTACAAATTCGAGTCTTTTGATGATTCAAGGTTTTTATTGTCTGTTTTGTTCTTGGATATATTTTTTAGAACATTTGGCATGCAACATCATCCATTGTATTCTAGTACATTCGGTTATTTATATTCTTTGTTTTCTATTGTTTACATTTGTTGAATGGTATTACTACTTCAACTATTATATTTTTATCTTTTTCACTATGTTACACTCTTCCAATGAGAGAATAGTTTCCCCACTATCACACATAGGTCATCGCTACTAGCCAGCAACCTCTAGCATTTGGGGAAATGCACTTTAACCATGCATCCAAATGGGTATGGGGAACCTTTGAGTTGCATCTAGATCCAGTATGTTACGATGTGGTATCAAAGTAGTTTTTTTCTAGTACTAATTACTATTTTGTGATAGTATAAAAGGATTGGAATAATGTGGAATTTGGTTACAAAATTTTCTTAGCAGTATCTACCCACGTACAGGGAGAATCCAAATTGCCTCAAATGGATTTATGTTTTAATGAATATTGATGGTTACAGTTGTTTGTATTTCACCATTAGGTTATGCACTTTTATTATCCTATTACTATGGATGAAATTGTGGGTTTTATTTTGTTTTAACCTAATGAGATAAGGCTACTCCATATCATGCATCATATAGAAACTTTTTAGAAATCACATTCTATGCATTCTTGACATTATAATTAGAGTTCATTACTGATAGTATGTTGCTGTGACAGATGTCATGCTAGATATTCTTGTTTTTGTGATAGGTATCGTGATATATACGCCTACTATTGTGATAGGTGTATTGGTAAAGGTTATGGTTTGAATTTAATGGACACAAAACATTTTTCCCTAAGTGGTATGTGACCTATTGGATCAAAATATTGTGGATCATGATTCAGCATTGTATTGGACCATGTTATGATGTGTTACAGACGGATTCCAACCATAGGCCCCAGATATGTATAGGACCTCTTGGATTTTAATTTGGTGGATCAAGTTTTTGGTTTAAATTGAAGTGTGTTATTATGTGCTACAGGTAGATACCAAGATTTGATTCTTAGAGAGTATGGCCCCCCACGAATTAGAATTTGGAATAACATTAGTTTAATTTTCTAAAATGGGGGCTCTGGGGAAGGTTCCAGGACATTCTAATTGGAAACCTGACTAACATGCCATGTACCTAGGGTGTTTACTCACATAGGCCTGTGAGAGTACACGGTCATGTGATAGCTATGGGGGACATGCCGTGTACTGTTTCTAAACAATGTGTACTATTCTTTTGTTTAATTTTTTCGTTTTTCTTATACTATTTAGTTCTTGTATTCTTGAACTATGAACCATGATAATAAACATGATATGAGGTTTGTTCTAGGGCTTATAGATTAATGCTTACAAGAAAATTTCCAATTGTACACTAGAAGAGTGGTGATGGTCATACCCTGGAGGTGGTAGGCTATCAGCTACCAGTGAAACCTACAGTCTTTCCAGTTTTTGAACATGCTATTATACCATATGCAGGTTCTAATGTATTGTTCCATGAAGGAGTTGTGAGGGTCATGAAAAACATTCAGGTAATATCCCAAACCACCACGTCTATTGAAATGTTGACACGAGTGTTTTGACAGCATCAACTTACGACGTTTTCACAGTATGGCAGACCCTGTGCTATGGATTCATTGCTAGAGGCAATTTTCTCAATCTTAGAGTATTTAGAGGAACCTCCTAAGAGAAGGGTGATACTAATAATATATATTCTGCGTGATTTTTTCAAGATAAATTTGGAAGTAATTACTCAATTGGAGATTTATTAGGATATAGAATTGGAATACTTTTAAATAGTCTTATAGGATTACTATTTTCCCGAGATATCGAAGGCCAATTAAACCCCATGGTTTAAGAATCTAGAGTAGGTAACACTATCAGTTATGGATTATTCTTCTCATTCTACAGATCTCCAATGATTCATGCCTATTATGATTGGTGGCGATGTAGTGAAGGCTAGGAAATTTGGGGATGATCTTATGTACAACATCCAATCATAGGTAAATGTCATAAAAGTGACTAATATATCTTCTAAAGTGAATCTGGAACTGATTAACTATTGTAATATAAGGGAATTTGGAGATGTGATCTAAGGTGGTTTGATACTAAGATCTTGTACTGTCTCGACCAGTTGTAATAAGTGTCTTCTGAATCTTTCTCATGGTGATAGTAGTAGTCAAAAAGTATCTTCAGGTTTCCAAGTGAGGTGCTACTAGTGTGGTAGGCCAGGGCATAAGGGTTGTAGTATCAAAAATACCCAGTCGATTGATGATCTTATAAAAATATGGTAAATCCTCAACACCTCTATGTGATGTTTCCAATAGTGGATAATGAGAGAGTTTCTCCACCAACTCCAAGTTCTTGAGAAGGCTTAGTAGCTTCTTGCAAATTAGGAAATTGTAATTCATCAGGTTGTTCATGCCGAGGTGGTGGTCGTGCTCGTGGTAGATAGACCCCAAGATCACAGAGACAGTAGGGTTGATTAACTCAGAGTATCCAGGTAGTGTCACAGGGCCATAGTACAGGTCAGACTTATGAAATGTGACATAACTAGTAAGAGTAGGGATCCATACCCTCTATTATTGGAGGTAATATTCTAGTCAACATTGTTTTATCTTCCACATTTTTTATTATAGGGGATTCACATAGATATATATCTATTCCCATGGCAAATATCCTCATGCTTTGTGTTTTATACTTATGATGATGTTATGATGCTAGAAAATCTGTTAGTGATTATAACAGCACATTTCCGCCAGTCCAATGAGATTTTCCTTGAGGTTGGTGGGTGAATATTCTAATGGGACCTCTATATCATATATATAAAATGATTTTTTTTCATTCACAGAATGGACTTGTAGGTCTCATTTCAAGCCTTTTTCGATTTCTATCATCGCTAAGTGAGTTTTACTTCATTAGAGAGATGATATTTTCTACGCAAGGGTGAATGGGATGTTCATGTGAGCTGAGATGAAAACGAGCTTCATGGGTTTGGTGGGATGAAAACCCGTATTGAGAGTTTATATCAGAATGTTCAGGTAACATGTCATATGGGTTTTCCTCTTGTATTTTATTATATCTGGGATGTCTTCCTCGATAAATTTTTAGGTTTACCTCTAATGTTAAAGGTAGAGTTATTTATCGAGCTAGTGGAAAGAGGGTGAAAAATATCTATTCTTCTATATAGGGTGACTAAAACAAATATTCGTGAGATCAAGAGGCACTTATAGGGGAAAAAATATCCATTCGTATATGCGTGGTTTATTGTAAATTGAACCAAATGAAGATTAAGAATCAGTATCAACATCAGTAAATAGAATATATCTTCGATCATCTGTAATGAGCTTGTGTATTATCTAATATTTTTTTGACATTCAGTTATCATCAGGTGTGTGTTTGAAAATAATAAATACCAGGAATAGCCTTTTAGATCAGGTATGTTCTATATGAGTATCTTGTTATGATGTTTGGTCTCAAGAATGCAACGGTAGTCTTTATGAAACTGAAAAATCATGTGTTCTATCATTTGTTTTGGTTTTCAAGGATGATATCTTAGTGTATTCTCATAATCTAAATCAAAACCCCACATATCATGTGGTCATTTTGAGTACACTGAGAGAGCACCAGTTATATAATAAGCTCGCAAAGTTCCTCATTTGGATGGATAATATTCACTTCATTGGTCACATCATCTCAGAGACATGAGCATCAGTGGACCCAGAGAAGGTGAGAGAAGTAGTTTCCAGGGAGGAAACCAAGAATGAATTTGAGGTGAAGAGTTTCATAGGTATTGGTAGATAGTACAACTATTTCAGAAAGGACTTCTCTCATTTAGAAGTGCAGTTGATGAGCTCCAATAAAAAGGGTGTGAAGAATTTTGATCAAATTTTATCGAGACAAACTTGTATGATTTAAAAGGGATATTAAATTCTACCATGATAATGATTTTTCTAGAGCCTGGATGGAGTTACAAAGTGTACTATGATGCATCGGGTATTGAGCTAGGGGTAGTTTTTATGCATGGGGAACGAGTCTTTGTGTACGGGTCTCGGTAGTTAAGGCCACATGACAGGAATTACTTGACACATGATTTATAGTTATCTAAGGTTGTTAATACATTATTCTATTAGATACATTACTTATTGAGAGATCATATTGTGGTGTATATAGACCAAAAAACGCTCACGTATATATTTACTCAGCGTGATTTGAATCTGAGGCTGCGAAGGGGGTAGAATACCTTCTGTTTTTTGAATTCAAGATTGCTACACATTGAGTAATTTCAATATAGTGGATGAATTTTTTATCATAATGACTCAGATATAGGAATTTCAGTAGGATAACAGTGAGTTCCATCATATGTTTTTATTCTCTAAGATGTACTTGGAGGTGCACGACAATCAGGGACATACTCTTCTTTCATCATTAGAAGCTACCTATACCCAACATGATAGGGTATGGATGATGTATCTTTCCAAATATTAGGGCCTCGTTCTAAGAGAGAGTGTGGAAGGTGAGGAACCTCTTCCTGGTTGTACCATAGGTGAGGATGTTGTTCGGTATTTATATTGTCTCGTATGGGTTTCTGCAGACATGCATGAGGAGATGATGTTGTATTTTTATGCCTCTATATGGGAAGTGAATCTTGGTGTCACCATGATGTATTTGGACTTAAATCATTATTATTGGAGGCCATTCATGAAATAGTATGTAGATAGGTTTGTTATGAAGTTCCCCACCTGTCAGAAGGTGAATGTGGAACACAAACTTCTAACAAGACTTTTATAGAAGCTACCAATTCCTGAGTGGAAATGTAATGATGTCATCACAGATTTAATGATTGTTTTACCAAGGATTCCATGAGGTAATGATGTCATATGGTCTATTTTTGGCAGGCTCAAAAATGTTTTACATTTCTTTCTAATCAAGTAATCCTTTAATGTTGATGAACTTGGGAGATTGTACATTTGTGAGATTGTATAACTATATGAGGTTCCACATTTAATCATTTCAGATAGGGACACCCATTTTAATTCTCATTTCTAGAAATTGCAACATAGGGCTCTGTGTAGACATGTGCTTCTAAAAATAGCTTTCTAACCTCATGTAGATGGCTAGTAATAATGCATGATATCGGTGATAGAGGATATGTTGTGGTTATACATCCTAGATTTTGGGGGCTATTAGGAGAGGCATATTCCCCTACATTCATTTTTCTACAATAAAAGTTATCAGGTGAGGATATGGATGAAATTATATGAGTCTTTATATATTAGGACATGCTATTTCACCATATACTTGTTGGAGGCAGGTGATTCAGCTTTACTAGGACCACGTCTTGTACAGGAGACTTCTGTTCAGGTCTATTTGATTCAGAAGCATAGGGATACTACACAACCTCATCATAAATCAAACATCGATCACCGCATATGACATACAAATATTTTGGTTGAATATTGGGTTTTTTGTGTTTGATTGTGGTTGGGACACATACTTATCAAGAGGCTAGGTATGTTTTCCCAAAATATGTATAGTCATTCGATATTTTTTGAGAGAATCTAGTCAGTTGCCTTTTGGTTGTAGTTACCTCAGAGTTATTGATCCATGAATGATGTCATCCACGTAGCATAGTTATGTTGCTATCACATAGACCCTTCTCATGTTTTTTAGCATGAGGTGGTGGAGCTTCCAATTTATGTGGATTTTGAGGAACATCCGATTCATATCATTGATAGGAGCAAGAAGGTTCTCTGAGGCCAGTCAATTTCTCTAGTATCGGTGTTATGGAAGCATGGATGGGTGCCGGAAGAGACCTGGGAGAGGGAGACCAAAGTAAATTCACAATGGTTGAAGGTTTTCACTATTTTTTCTTCCCACCATTGGATGGAAAATTCGGGGGTGAATTTTTTTGGGGGGAAGATTTTATGAACTCAGTTCCTTCTTTAGGTAAGGATATTTTCTTTTGGGTTAAATGTGCATTAAATTTCTGTTGGTCTTAGACCCTAATCCAGGCCATGGTCCGGTTTGGTTATTGTGGGGAATAGAGAGAAAAAAAGGTTGATGACTAGCTTCATGCCAAAGACACATCGTGTACTTGGCCTATATATCAGTTACATTTTGAAAATGTCATGTACTAGCCCGTCACCATGTGTAGCCTTTTTGGTTTCTAAAAAAACAAAGAAGTACACATCTTGAACGTGGCCTACACATCATGCACGTTCCTATTAGATTTTTTTATTTTTATAAAATAGTTCATAGCCTCATTTTCTATAAAAATGGAAAGAATATCACCTATCGATATTTTTTTGCATCAGTTCCAGAGTGTTGTTTTTTCTCTATTTTCTCTATCCAAGCACTAACTCAAACACCTTCGGGTCTGTTGAAATACCATCAGAGGGTTCTTGATTCCTCTTTAGTCATTATTCATGATTTATTCTCTCTAGATATTTATTGATCCTTGATAATTTATAATTGTTTTGTAGATATATTTTGTTCTTGGTGAAATAAAAGGTCGATGATGGATGAGGAGATTCATACAAGTATGAGGTAGGTGGTATCATGCCTTTTGTTAATTTTCAATTTGATTTTATGTGCTAGAGTTCCTCAAACCCATTTTGGGTGTCGCCATTATTGGTATTTGAACCCTTTTGTTGCCTATTTATTTCTAGGAAATTGGATATATAATAAAACTAATTAATTAGGTTCTTCACCATTAATTAGTTCCTCCCAATGGGTTTTATTCCATTGGATAACTGATTTAGATCATTTGTCCAAGGATTACTGTAAGGCATACTAGTGTTTCCCATTATCGGGTTGTTAATAATGAATTGAATTTATAATGGAATTGAAATTGTGGTTAAATTTTAATTTAATTGGATAAATTTTGAGATTAATGTTTTCCCCTTATCCCCATGGTATGTGTATGCTTGTTCAAGAATGTTTGGAATGTTTTGTTCCAACTGTGAACTTGTTCACATGTGAGTTATTATTGTTAAATCCATGTAATAGTATAATCTACATGTGTTTATTATTATGTGAATTGTGCTCATGGGAGTTGATTCATGTTGAACAATGTAATAGTTTAATTTACATGTGTTGCTTGTTTTATAATTTCCCATATCTGTAGTCGAAAGGACAAGCCTTATGAGGTTGTTATTTGATTTATATTTTATTAGACTATTTTGGTTTTTTACATTGCAAGACTAATGAAATATTAAAACTAAATTTTAAATGTTTAAAGGGTAGATAACAATGGATGGACCATGGATAGAGATTATAATGCCATGGATGGGTTCATGTGACTATTGTACCTTATACCTCAGGTAGAACATGGATCAATTGAGGGATGGAATGGACGGACCAAAAGGGATGATATATATCAAGTCATGAATGAGCCACACATATAGTTTTGGGGCTCATGGAGACTATGTTTTAAGGATTAACAAGTCATGGAATTAGGGATACCATGTATTAGTTCTATTAGAAATGTTTATATGACTTGGGAGATACTTGGGTTATATTTATATGATCCAACATATACCCCCCCCCCACACTAATTGTGTGAGACCAGGATACTGAGAGGATCCTATGGACGAACTTATAGGATTCCAGTGGTTTTAAACCAAGAGTAATGCTTGATTTCCAACATTGGAATGTCAGTGAAAGAACGAAATTATAAATTGAATATTTAAATGGATTGACTTATAACTCTTTTTTCAATCCAAAGAACATTTTTATATTCAATATTCACTATACTTGTTTAATTGGTCTGTTGATACATTTTTTTTAATTACTTTTATACAAGTATGATCGAGCCTAGGACAGATCTCGAGACATATATAATCAATGTATGTTTATTGATAATTAACATTTAAGGAATGTAAATGGAATCTTGTTCTAGAAAGACTATTTATATTTTATTACCTCCAAGATTACTTCTTTCACTTTTGTACAATTACTGTTATATATATTCACTAACTGATTAGCACAAATATTTGGTGGTTTCCTACTAGGATTTAGTCTCACACTTAGTGTGAGTCATGTTTTTGGGCCCAAAGATATTATATTGCTAAAGTTGTAGAAAAGGGAAAGATCCCTTCTACAGGTAGCTGATATGATGCTTAGGTGCATGAGATCATGGGGCCAATCTAAGGAATCCAAAGCTTTTGAGTTTCTCTTATTTATTTCATAATTTTGGTACCTGTATTATTTATTATTGTAGTGTGACCTATTTTGGATTTTTTTCCTAGAACATGTGACATGCAGCAAAATCCTGTGTATTCTATGACATCTAGATATTTATATTATCTGTCTTTATTTGTTTACTTATGTTTTAAGGTATTACTGCTTCTTCTATTATATTTCTTTTATTTCTAATATGTTACACTTTTCCAATGAAGGAATACTTTACCTACTACCACACCTAGTCCCTCAGTGCTAGTTGGAATCTTTTGGTGTTTAGGGAAATGCACTTGAGACGACGTGGCCAACTGAGTATGGGGAACCTTTTAGTGCATCCAGATTTGGTACATTAAAATGGTCATCAAGAATATTATTATTAATTATTGATGGAATATTTTCTTATTGTTATGTTTTTTCTATCTTTACTCAATTTTTATAATTAATATTATAGAAGAATAATGAACCCATTGATGGGAGTCCCATTGGGTGACTATAATTCCATTTATGGAGCTTTTTGATGATCCCCTTAGCACCATACAAGAATATAGACATGTCCCTTATTTTCCACTAGAATATGTTGATGAGTCCCCTCAAATCTGGTAGGAATATGTTCTTACCACAAATCATTTTTTTTAATTTTATTTTAAGAAGTCACTTTCTGGTTAAGTGAGAACCATACAAAAACCTCCACATTTCCCCAGAACATACCCACTTGAACATTAACATACAGCATTCAAAATGCAGAATTCAAAAACAAACATCACTGCAGACAAACCATCCAAGCAATGACACATACCATCATCCAAGATCACAGCCAGATCACATTTCCATACCTGATTGCCACCAAAAACCATTTCAAATTTTGAAAATCAAAACACTGTTAGACCATCATCACACCTCAGACACCTAACCGGCTCGAAATGCAGAACACCGAAGACATCAACCATAACATCAACATTTAGAACCTACCATAGAGGCCCTCTTCGCTGTCCAGAGGAACCCACACTGTCGTCATCATCTTCACCCTAAACCACCACTAGAAACCATCATCGGTGTCGTTGAAATCCATCGTTGCTGACATGAAACATCGTCAACACGGACAATCAGAACCAAAATAATCAGTTGTTCCACAATGACGACTCCGATGAACACCAATTACACAATCAACAGAAGAGACAACAGAACTGAAAATATCCGCCATCGGTCGTGCTTCCCGGAACCTCATGTCTCTCCCCACACACATCCCAAAGCTTCCTTCAGAATCGTCGCACCCAACCGACCTGGGAGAGAACAAAGAACAAGGAAGCCAGAGTAGAGAGGAGCGACAACCGAAAAAAAGACACCACCAATGTCGTCAACCATCGCCAACATGAAATGAACCACCACCATCAGCGTCGACCCCATTATCAGTGGAACCACCATAACACTAAAAGAAAAAAGGCACTACTTCGAAAAAAGAACCAAACCAACATCAGAAAACTTCATCCAACATTGTCGAACCATCACAAGCACCAGGAGGGACTTCCCCCAGCACCAGGAAAAAACATCGCTAGTAGAAACCCAGGGGAAGGAGAGAAACCAACGAGGATGTACCTCTTGGACCACCATCGACCTCTCGGACAACACATCCCAAAACATACTAGTAACCACCACACCAGACCGGACAGGGAGAAAAGCGGAGGAACATGAAGCTAGAGCAGAGTACGAGCGGATGAGAGCTTCAACATAGAGACAAAACCTTCGCCAGGACCACAATCCCCTTCCATCAGGCCATCTCCAAATGAATGCACACTTGCAAATACACCACCACAGATGGAGAACCACCAGAAAAATCTGATATAAACAACCCAGCACCAAGAAAAGTGTCGCCAGGAGAAACCCATGGGGAGGAGCGAAACCAATGAGGATGTGCCTCTTGTACCACCATCGACCTCTCAAACAACACATCCCAAAACATACTAGTAACCACCACACCAAACTGGACTGGGAGAGAAGCGGAGGAACATGAAGCCAGAGCAGAGTACGAGCGGACGAGGGCTTCAACAAAGAGACGTAACCTTCTCCAGGACCACAATCCCCTTCCATAAAGCCACCTCTAAATGAACGCATGCCTAAAATTCCATGTGATTCCATCCCGTCCACTGTGGAATGAAATTGACCGCATCGTCGTCACCCATCTGAATCACCATCTGCAACGCCTCACGAAGCAAAGTAGGAATATGTTCTTACCATTCAGTTTTCACTCATATATGTTATCAATATTCTACAAGATAAATTAAAGAAAATATGTACTCCTTTTGTATGTATATTATTGGATATGATGATAATACTATTTGATATATGTGGGAATATAGGCCCACTCTTGTGTTTTCATTAGGATATATCAAAAATACTTTAAATTTGTGGTGGGGGATATATTCAAGATCTATGTTGACTATCAAGATGTGCTGATGTGCATGGTCATATTTGGTGAGAGTAGTGATATGGACCTTCAATGTGGTAATTATCAGGGCATTCCAATTACAACATGCCGATGACATAGAAAATATATTTGGGTGTCTTTTTGTGATGTAGTAAATTGTGTTATCTAGTCTTTCCATTACCACTAATATATAATGAAGGGATTATTTAATGAGAAAAGTAATATATACACATTCTTCAATGAGAGTATGAATATTTACACATTTCCATCATCGACTTTAACAGGTATATACTAATTGGATTCATGTGAATGGGCAGGAAAATTATCATAATCAATAGTTTGTGCTGGGATAGGTCTTTATGCGTCCCTTTGTGAGGCCAAAATTAATTTTCAGGAATGGTAGGTGAGAACATTAATATGGTCTAACTTACTGGTATCCACTATAGTTATTTTGTGGACCTGTTTGGTTTAATTGGAGAAATGATCTTACTCCCTATGGTGAATAAAGTTTCATTCCCATATAGATGACCTATATTCTTGGGTTTGAATTGTAGGGGGAGATATCTACAATGTAACATCCTCAGCATGCTATTGAGGGTTGGTGGTTGCATGAAGTAATCATTGGGTAAAAGTTTTATATTTCCTCCTAGGAAACTATTAAATCATAGGTGGGGCTTCCTTCAACATTCTTATCCAAATCGAAAATGTAATTAGGAATTTATTATCATGATCTCGGGATAGACTCTTAGAGTGTCTAATGGCGTCGACAACCACTTCTGGCCTCCCAAAAACATTCTTCTAACATTATGTTCTCACATGAATCGGTTCATGGTGTCCATTGTATATATTTCTCTAGTTGCAATAGAATCATGTAGATGCTAGTCACTCTAAATAAAATTTTACTATTGAAACATGAGAAAATTTATGGGTGACTTCCTCCTTCTGGTCATGGAACCCTGAATCTATGTAGTTCATGAAGAATTGTAACATTTATTGGATGACTATTTAATCATATTTGATTAAAGGGTTTTATTTAAAGGTTTCATTGGAATAGGGATACCATAAACATGAACTCTAATCGTTGAAGTATCATAATAAAGTATATGTTTGACTAGTTTTTTCCATGGTGAAATATCCAAGGTTGGTTCACAATTTTATGTTCAGGAATAAAAAAATGCCTAATGTATTATATAACCTTATTATTTTGGTAATTTAATGATTAAAATTGGATTCAACATTTTTTTTGTTTATGTCTCAAAAATATTTGTTCATGGAACTGAAAACACATGACTCTGGTAGTAATGAAAAGAGATGTTGTTAATGACTTCATCTCGAAAGGTGGGATATCATTCTTTTTTTGCTCAGTGATTCTTAAAGATGAATATTATTTGAGATTATATGTGGTTGGGTACTACATTCATATTTTTGAGGAATTATAATGTACATTATTTCTCCCTTAATGTTTTAAGTCTTGTTATTGTGGATTTCCAAAATTCTTGGACTAGATATTGTTTCACCTATGATAATGAGGGATCCATATTATGTATTTATTTAAATATATATAGATATATATATATTTATATATATGAAAGGTTCTATAAAGTTATTTTTTACATGATACATTCATGTTAATGGTGTTGTTGTATAAACAAAGATTACTAGGATCTCTACTGTTTATCACTATCCAAGAAGGTGTGATATGATATGGAGCATGGACTGATCCCCAGAGGATCCCTATATAGCATGTAGTATTAAGAAAAAACCATGTACTTTTTGGTAAAAAATTTAGCAATTTTTAGTAGGAACAACCTCATGATGTTTAATGTTTTGTGGTATGAATGATTAGGTAAATGATATCTAGGAATGGTTTTATGGGGAAAATACATAAGAGGTCATTTTTGGTTGACCTTATTGACCAATGAAAGAATATATTGACACCAGGACACAATATAACCCTAGAAGAGGGAAATTGTTTTTGAATTTATATGGATGAAAGAGGATATATTCTAGAGAATATTTACCTAAAGAGGGTCTATCATGGTTTATGGGAATATATCTATGAAAAAGAAGGGCTTGTATGAACTAATATGGAACATAACCCCATGGGGATGATTAATAGGGGATTTTTACTTGGTTAATATATGGAAACTCTTTGATGGAATTCCCCCCCCCAATCGAGGCATTAGGTCATTGGTATTGTTTCGTAATATAGATTGTTTTCAAAGGGATATGGCCAATGATAAAGGGGTATCCTAATATAAAAAGAATATAATTAGGTAAGGGAATGACATAAATGATATCTTGTGTAATGAATACTCATGAGGATGGAAATGAATGGTTATGTATGTTTGGTATGAACTTTAGTTAGGCATCATATGAGTGAATTGAAATAGTAATAAAATCAGATATTATTCTAGTTCCATTTTTATGGACATATGTTTAGTCTACACCATGAATATAAATTCATATTGTCTATATATTGGCCACACAATTTACCATCATGCATTGATGAAGTTTGTGTCTTGACAGATGCGATAATGGAGAATCATGTAGGGATTATGAATATGGGTATTTATTAGTTGGAGGCACTCTGGTTATGTGAATGTTAAAATAAACATAGATCCCATGGATTACATGAGTCACACTCAATGTATGAAAGAAATGAAATTTGAAACAACACATTACAAGAGAGTATTTATATTTGGATGTGACGTAAGCATTGAGGATGTTTTTTGGGTGTTGTTTACCTAATAATGGTATCTACAATGGGGACCATCTTGGAACTATGTGGAACAATATTGAGTCCCCTACTCAAAGGATGATCCCTACTTCATATTATCATTCATAATAATAGGAAAGGGTTTATCAAAATTTAAATAGTTTTTAATATATCAAGTACTACAATTAAATTACTCTAGTTAGATTCCCTATTTGAATGGACCATTAAATGAAGAATAAATCCAATATAATATAATAAAGAATTTTCTAGTATATTTCTCCTAGTAACCCTCGTTATTATGTGAATAAATGATTATATCCCCTTGAAGTGTTCTATATATCCATTAAAACGTCCTAGAGACTATATTTATCAAGGGAATGCACTATAAAATGGTTTCATGCTAGTCTTCTTATCTTAATCGTATGCATGAAGTGGTCTTGGAGGTGCCCATGATATTTGGAGGACCAGGTAGTAAAGATGGGAAAATGTGTACTTTAACATTGAATGCATGATATATATTTTGTCCTAGTATGGGAATAATATAATTTCTACTGCCTTAGTAAAGTTATCTTAGTAGGATTATTCCAAATGACACTAGGGTGAGTAAGATATTTCTCACAAGTGATTATGGGATTGGTTGAGTGGTAAATCTACATCTAATATACATGGATTATGGTAAAAATAAGAGTGTATAGGTTGAATATACACATTAAACTTAAGACTAGGGTCAATGCTTTCCTAATAAATGGGTAGGAAAATTAATCTCCCTAAAATAAGGATATGGTCAACGATCATCTTAATGAAGGCAAGGGAGAATGGTCTTCCTAAATTGTAGCTTAGGGTGAATGGTCATCCTTGAGATGGATAGGGTGAATATTCACCATAAATAATAAATCATGTTGAATGGTTTCCATAAATAAACTCTAGGAATATGATGGCCTAAATAAAGACTATAGTGAATGGTATCTGTAAATGAAAGAGTAGGGAAAATGGATTCAATATTGAAATGAATTTGGATGACCTTCATCGTAGTGTGGTAATCTAAGGTGACTTGGAAAAATTCACATGAGTATTATGCTTTTGGGGAATGTTAGGGTAAGTGGAACACTATTTTTTTAATAGGTAGGGCATTCCACTTAGTGTTATAAAACAATGGTTGATGTAGTCTTTTATTAATCCCATTTGATACTCTGGTGGGTAGATAATTACTTTACAAACTATCTTGTTTGATTCCCCTAGGTTTTGAGTTTATCAGAAGTTACAAGGAGGGTAATTACATACAAGGGTGAGTAGATCTTGAAAATCCCCAGCCTCTTCAAAATTTATGTGTCTTATGAGGATTTTCATGGTTCATATTTACAGAAAAAAAAATTAAACTTGGGTAATCGATTTGATATTAATATATTGGGATTAAAGTAAACAATATGGGTGTGCTGATGGAAAACACTATAGGAATTAGAGAACCATCACCTAGGAATGTGCATTGAATCTTGACAAAAATATCTTTAGTAAGTATCCTCAGTGAGGCTTCTTGGATAACCATGTGAGTACTAAAATTATGGGTCCATGGTAAATGGAGTGGAGAATAAGTGTGACATATTTTTATGGAAACCATTTAATGTATAACATTAACTACATCAATCAAATATTACATTGTTTCATTTCCTTTTTACAAAAAATAAGTGTACAAAAATAATTCCCAACAATAATTGATTAAGGTTGATTTCAAAATAAATTATAAAAATGGAAATGTATAATTGTTCACTAATTCATGCCTCTTCTTAGTAAATGAACACTATATGCTCAGTCTATATGAAGTGGTACCAATGTAACATGTTTCCCTAAATGTGAAACATTTAACCGATTGAAAACTTATATTTTAAAATGAAAAACTATATCAGATACATACCCATGTACCTTTTTGGTATAAAGATTTATAGAATTATGAGAAACTCTTACATAATATCTTGGATACATTAGTAAATTGGTAATAAAAATCTAAATCTTCACTTACTAAGTTCATTACATAAAGAAACCTTCTTAGGAATAATATACATAAAACATTTCTTCATATACTAGGGTAAGGAAATATATTAAGTGTAAGATGAATGGTTTATTAAGGGTAATAAAAATAATTAATAATTAAAATTCATCAGTGAATATAATACTATCATAAGGGTATAATGACATAATCAAAGTGTATGAGCATTATATGAGGCGATTAATACCGATCAGCGAATAGTTAATTAAAAATAAGACATAAAATAATGTATTAAAAGAGTAAATAGTCATAATAATTAATAATTATAATCCATGTGATTCCAATATTGATATGAATAACCTTTAAAAACTCATATAATTTATTTAGAAAACATGCAGGTATCATTGAAAAATATATTCATATAAACATTAAAAGAAAACATTAAAATAGGATAATGTTAAATTGTTAATACCCATAATATATTAGGAGTAGTGAATTATATAATTAACTCATTTTTATAATAGTATTTACATATATTCATCCAAATTTGGTATCATTATATAATTCAATATAGTGATATAATGGACCAAAATTTAATGTATCTGACAAATCCCCTTAAGGATTTGTGTTCACTCAGCAATTCAATATTTTTAAATAATTTCCATGTTCTATTTCATTATCATAATAATTAGAATATTTTACTTTTCAACGTAATAGGAATAATTATTCTTTTATAAAAATTACTAAACTATGGAAAAGAAACTAGTTCCATGCAAATATTTTGGATACAATCATAATCTAGCGAGAGAAAAATTTTGTATGTTATCATTACAATACTTCCACATTTGAAAAATTAACATCATGGGATTTATCATTTTTGAATATAAATTAATTTAAAATATAATTAACGATATTATTTAGAAAAATACACTTTCCACTTCTAAAATTAATTTCTAATAACTAAAAGTTCAGAAAATATTGTTAAAATATTTTTCTCTGAAAATAAAATTTGAATTTTAAAGTAATATTCAATGAAAATAACTTCCAAAATGGAGAAAAAGTATGTTCATATAGTATGTGTTAAAAAGATAATATTATTTTAAATGTTTTATAAATAGATCAAAATGGGAAATATGGAAAACATTACTATGTTTTTTTAAAACTATTTAAAATAATGTCAAAGATCATGAAAAATAACATTCAAAAATCAATTATATTTATAGAAAACATTTTTGAAATATATTTTTAAAATAAGGATATCGAAAATAATTAATCTATATCTAAAATAAAATAAATAATTAGATTCACTTATAAACAAATTTATTCATATTTGATTAACCAATAAGGTAAGACATGAAATTAAACATATAACCAAAATTTATTAGTAATGTATAAGAAAATTTATGTGGTGTAAGAAATTAAGAATATATAATTTCCCAAAATGAAAACTGAACATAAAAATAACTCAAATTAAAGGCTACTAAAACCTAAGTCCTTTACCAATATGGTGCCTTTCGATCCAAAATTAATTGAAAACAATATTATTATATTTTTAATGACCAAAATTACAAAGTAAGTATATTAAATTAGATAGTGTGTATGAAATGAAAAACCAAGAGTGTAATAGAATATAACATCATGATACAATATAATATATTTACTATTTTTTTAAAAAATAATCCATGATATAGCTTACAATGAACATGATATCGTGTTGATATGTGTTGAACTCAATAATGAGTTTATTTAATGTATTTTATTACATACAAGACTTACTTTTAGAAAGTAATGATATATTTAAAAAAGTATTTTTTTATAATAAGATATAAACTATTAATAAATTTAGAAGATATGAATAATATTAACTAAAAACTGAAAATTTATTTTCTATAGAAATATAAGATGAATTCATCGGTTACCAATTAAAATCAAATTAAAATATTATTGAATGAATATAATGAAATTTTACCTATTTTGCGCATTAAGGAGTGTTTTATTAATCAATAAAATTAATTAAAATTACTTAATATTATTAATGATATATATATTTTATATATTTATCCAAATATTTTTTATAATCATCCAATTTTATTTATACTCTTAATATAACAATGAACAAAATATTACACAAGAAACCCCAATATTTTAATCAAAGAACATTTATGACCCTTTAATTGATAATCTATTTTAAATAAAATTTTTGATATATTTATAAATATTATATTCCAAAATAAATTTTTTTGTAAATAAAACATAAAAAAAATTTAGGTTGATTTGTTTACTTTTCTGTGAAGATTTGCTTTATGATCAATATTGAAAAATATAGAAATATAATTCAAAACTTATTTTTTTTATAATTTAATTATAGGGTTAACATATATTTTTAAGATGTTTTATAGTCTAAATAGATCAATTTTATATCAATTAATCCAATTTATTTCATCAAAATCAAAATCAATTTCAAGTTTCATATCAAAACATATTAATCGTTTGACTATTTTTATTTTCAAAATGCCCATTGTCGTCCAATTTGTGGGATTAATTGTAATTAAATTTGTTTTAATTATGTGATTTAAATTTATAAAATTAGATTAAATATTCTGTATCAATATAATATATAATTTATATCAGGGTAAAATTATTTTTTTTAAAAAAAAATATTATTGCATGTAATTAAATTAATTACAGTGATTAATAGAAATTGTTATTTTAATAATGGACTAAACCTAAAACTTAAGGGATATAATGAAATATAAACTTGTTTAAAATACATTTTCTAGAAATATTTAGACCATATTCTCCCTTTTCTATAATTGGGTTCATAATGGTGGATCTTTTCATAGGAAAAACAATGGTGGAAAATAATTTTAAAAAATTTACCAGAATATAACTTCTCCTCCACTATATAGAGTCACTCACACCACCCACTTCCTCACAAACCACAATCCACTTTGTCTCAACCATTAAATACCAAAATATCTCCACAATATATCTAATCTATACCTAGAAGCCATTATTTGTGTATAAATCCATCCAAGGAAGCCCTTTGGGTAAACGAAGAGGAATTACGTAAAGAAGAGGTATCATCTCTCATCAATCACTTTAGTTTTTTTTATTATCCACCCCCTAAAATATTATTATTAGATTGTTACATCATATAAATAATTATAAGTATTATTATGGTTCTATTATATATTAGTGACATGTTTAAAACCCTTCTACATGAGGTAAATATGTTCACCAAAAAATGGAACACAAGGAAAGGGATTCTTGTCTCACATTCCTTTCTGTGAGGCATAAACCTTTTTCATAACATATTTGTTATATGTAGTGTATATACTACCTATATTTTATTTTATGTCATGAATAAATTTATCATCATGGAATTTATTGTTTTAGTTTAATTTATTTTATTTTTGGGGATTCTAATTTGAATGTTTCCAAGTATTAAGGGACTTCATCTCATTTTACATTTATAGAGACATACAATATTGTTGTGCACCTAAATTATTAAATATTGGGTACATACTATCACTTTTACATATAATAAAACTATTCACTCATTATTCATTATTTTTTAGTTTCATTTAGTTTTATTTTATCCATGGGAATTTTAATTAATTGTTTCCATGTGGAAAATTATTTCATAACACAATTTTTTCCTTTAGGATATTTTATATTCTCATTATCATTAATATTTTTTTGATTTTTCATGTTATCAAATTTTACTATCTATTTTTTTAAACGTGATTTTTTATTTTCCTTGGGAACACATAATATAATTATCTATTTATTATCACATTAATGATATGGTCTTCTCAGTGGTTTACTTCACAATCCCAATACTTTCTTTATATTTTACACACAAATTTACATCAAAGGATATTAGTTGATCATTATTTAATAAATAATTCCATGATCATGTTTTATGGTTAATCAGGAAATTTTGATATTAATTTTACAACTTTCCACTATTTTAGACTAAAAATATTTAAAAATATTTTTAATAAAACCTAACATCAATTTTCTCTTTGGTCAAAGATCCAATTTTCTTCTAAAAACCCAGTTTTTTTAAAATGTTTTCAAAATTTGGTTTACCCTTTCCAAAATAATATATTAAATAAAATTTTTACCTTTTTTATTTTTGAAAATATTTCAGATGAATCTTCTTGTCATTTTTCTATTAAGGAACTTTTCTAATCTTTTTATTTTGTCAAAGGAAATTAATTTTTTTTCTTGTACACCAATTATAAATTTACCCACTGGAATTCAATTAAACCTTCATTTAAAACATTAAAAGATTATTTATTTATGAAAATGATGTTTTTAAATTTTATTTTCCATTAAAATGTTTTGAAAATGGATATTTTCCCCAAGAATGATTTTAAATATAATTATCTATTTCATCAATGACAACAACCCCACACTTTACCCCACCTGGGAAATTTTGTATTGATACTATATTTATTCACCCTCTAGATCGTTTATTATTTATTTGGGAAAGGAGAGTATTGAATTTCACTTCCTTGGTTTTGTTGATTAGTTCCCTTAAAATATTAAATTTACCTATGATCATTTGACACTGAATTTTCCCAAATTATCTAAATCATTTATCATGAATATGTTTTTTTCCTAATCCATATATCATTTTTTTCAAACACTTTTAACATTGATAGTTAATTGATTATCTGGGGAAATATTTATAAATATGTATTATTTATTCAATATGTAAATTTGTTAAAGAATATTTTTTATTAATAAATTGATTACTTGATACAAGGATTGACTTGGACATTCATTGATAGATGGGGAAAATATTTTATATAGACCATCAATGTATAAATTGGCTCTCATGAGACAAATTTGTTTCACAAATTGAAGAGGTTTCTACTTGTATTTCTAAACTATATAGAGAATAGATATTGAAAGTTGATTTTTTAGGTGCCTAATATGTGACATCCAATAATTAAGAATTATATTCCTTTTGATCCAATATTTTTTTATCATTGATATTTTCACTATAAAAAATTATATAAATGAAAATAATTCTTATTTTGTTGAAGAAATTTCATGTTTTTTATGATATTTACCATTCATATTATTTACAGATATATGATTCAATTTATTAATTACATAGAAGGTGTCTTTAGTAATTACCATTCTATATAAATTATAATCAATGATTCCATATTTCTTCTAATATATATACCTTACATTGATTTTGTTATCACCCTTATTTTGTTTCCTTTTACTAGGAATTAATAAAGTGTAAAAAAAGAGATATGGAATTATATACTGGAAGGACTAAAGTTATTTTCCCTAGAAAACATTATTTTATAATTTGCGTATTATTTTTTAATCCAAGACTTGTGTATATATCGAGTTTAATAAGAATAATAAACTATTTGGTACTTTTCGATATGATTTACTTGTATCCTATGAACATTTAATAGTAGCATGACATAGACTTGGTGATTTCTAGGGAGAGGTCGCTACAATTAGTAATAGAGTAGGTTTTAATAGAAGCATTGGAAACTTTATATAGGAAAACATAGATTAGTGAACTTAACCTAAAGGTAGACTTTAAGGATACGTATATGAAAAAATATATTTTTTCAATTAGATAGAGGTTTTGTGGGTTTCCTAGAAATAAAGTTTTGTATGGATACTACAATTGGATGTGGTTACTGAAAAAATGTACCTATGAGTAATAAGTCTAAAAAGGTTTGTTGGGCCTGAGTCGAGCGTAATTTGGTAGATGAAAATGGGCCTTACTTGAAACATGGTTTGATAGTCAATAGGATGTGCTTAAGATAATTAACATTATATTTACAAACCATTATTAATGATTTGAAAAGATAATTAAAATGGAAAACCTAGAACAAAATTAAGTTGTTTTAGAATTAAAATAAGGTCTCATAATTTAGATATCAAATAAATTATCATATTCTTTCCTCACTATGATTGTTGTTTCTCAAACTATGATTTTTGGTTTTAGTCAATGTCTTAATCCCAAAGGAGTCATGTTAATATTCAACATAACATATAAGATGGTGATAATGAGAAACCAAAGAAGGTTTTAACATGAGTGAAAGATATTGTGTTTATCCCTAATCATTTTTCCTAATTTATTATTTATATCATATACCTTAACAAACTCCCAAACTCATCAAAGATGATAATGATGGAGGTTACTAAGATCTCGAATGGTGGAGACCATAGAGAAATGAATGATCAATTTAAATCATGTATGAAATGTAGAAGGAGACAAAAATTATTGTTTCTCAGGGGAATATTGAAATTATTTATGTGTTGGAATAAAGTTGATAAATAAAATATTTTCTAAGGAAAAATTATGTGTATGATGGAAGGAAATACATCTCACACTAAGGATCTATTTATTTTTTGTTTCCTTAAATGTGCAGAAACTATGCATTATCTAAGTCAATTCCCTATTCTAATATACATAATCATTACTATGTAAGTTCCAATGTAGAAATAAGTTTATGAAGTATTTATTTATTGAGTTTGTGTCGAAAAACCTAGTTAAAAGGTAATATAATTATTAAATTTTAATGATTCCAATAATGTTTATTTTGAAATATATATATATTGTTTTATAAAAGGACAAAAAATATTATTGATGACAACCCATGAATTCCAAAAATGACATGGTTAATAGACCAATGATCAAAGGATGATAAGGGTTTAACACTGACCACTGACCTATGAAATGACCTGGTTAATTTTTTTTGTTTTGATAAAACAATTGATGAATAAATATTAATAACGAACCAGTTGTGTTAATTTTTTGGATTAATGATTAATTTATCAACCATATTTAATTTATAGAATATCTAGAAGAAAAAAGTTAGTCTTATCACTATTTTATGACACTTAAGATCCATTAAAAGCTTTTTAGTGCTTCATAAATGAAAAATAATTTTTGGAAATCTATTTCTTGACGTAATGGACAATTTTGAAATTTACCAAAGAACAAAAATATAATGAAATTGTGTTTTAGAAATATTTATTTTAATTATATTTTATTATATTTATTTTGATAAAATAATTGATAAACAATAGGAAAATAATATTAAAACAAAAATGTTATCATAATACCCTATTTTTTATTGAATCAAATAAGTTTTAAATCATCATAGATTTATGTCCTCAAGTGCCTCACTTTTAGTCAACCATACTCTTATTATTTTTTGATTTAATCAATCACTCCCTAAAACTATTTATTCTTTTCCTTCATATATGCATCTTCACATTCCAAAAATGTTTTCCTACTTAGATATTTAGTTACATGTTAGTCCATGTGAAATTTTTAATTACGATTCTATTATTTCTAGATGATGTTTTTAGGACCCTTCTCAAAATGTAGGATATAAGAAAACATAATTTAAAAAATATCTATCACCAATATTGGGTTTAAATGTAAATGATGCTACTTATTTAAGGATGGAATAATGTAACGTCCCTAAAGTATGAAGTAATAGAATGGTATTCGGTAGCATGTATGAGGATCAACACTAAGAACATAAGGGAATATAAAATCCAAATAACTGAAAATATATTTGATATTTTAATTAAACATAATCCATGATATGTATTTGAATGCATGTGATACTGAGTTTTCCTACTTCAGACACGCTAATGAGTTTCTTAGATGTCTTGTGTTACACACAAGACCATGTTTTACTGAATAACGATATAACAATAAAATATTATTATTTAGTATAGTTATATTTAACCTAGTTGTTATGTTTTAATTTATGAATAATAATAACATTATTAATAAAATTAATTATCTCTAAAAATATTAGATGAATTCATTGGTCATCGATTAATTAGAAATAAAGAATAACTGATTTAATATAAGGGAAAAAAGTATTATTCTTCTAAAGGCATGTTTTATTAATAAATTAAATTTATTACAATTAGTTATTAATATTAATGATATATATTTTATATATTAAATAAAATATAATTTATATTCATAGAATTTATTTTATTTTCATAAGATTATAATGAACCAAATATTATGCACAAGAACCTATTTTTTAATAAAGGAATTTTTACAACCTTTTAGTTGAAAACCTATTTTAAATATAATGTTTGGAAAATATATAAATTTCATATGTAAAAATAAAATTATTTTTTTGAAATCCAAATATCATAATGAGTTTAGGTTGAATTCTTGGTATTTTTCATGATGATTCATTTTTGAATAATAGTGAAATATAATAAAATCTAACATAAATTACTTTTTAATATAATTTCACAATAATGTTAAATTATATTTATAAAAAAAATTAATGTATAATTATATCATTTTTATATTAGTTAAACCAATTAAATTTATTTTAATCAATGTTAACTTTTAAATTGTTTATTAAAATAAAAAAATCTATAAACATTTTTACTTTAGAAACCAACTTTTTCGTCCTGTCTATGGGATTAATTTTAAATTAATTTATTACAAATATATGGTTAAAATTTATATTAACGGATTACATATTTTGATTTAGAATAATATATAATTTCTAATAAGGTAAAGGTTGTTTTTGACCAAAGCAATTAGTGAATTAAATTTAAATTAATTATAATGATTAACAAGAAAATTAGATTAATCAGGGACAAAACATTAAACATAAGGGATAAAATGACCTATAATGTTTCCTAAAATTCATTGGCATGAAATATTTTTAGAATATCAACCCTTTTATATAATTTTATTCATTAATTGATCCACAAATCATAAGAAAAACGTTGGTGGAATACCATTCTAATATGTTAGCTAGAATTGCACTCCTCCTCCATTATAAAATAAACACACCCCTCTAACTTTCTCACACCCCTCAATCCACATTTTATTTACCAATATCATACCAAATAGATCCAAAAAATCCATCCCCTCAACCTATAATCCTCCATTTAATCATAAATCCATCCATGGAATCCATTTGGTGCAAAAAAGGAGTTACCCAAAGAAGAGGTAATATCCTTCCTTAGAATATTTTGATTTATTTTCATCCTCCACCCCCTAACCTCTTATTATTAAATTAGTATATAATAAAATAAGTATATTTAATATAATTTTATTTTTTTATTAATTGTTACACTAAAACAAACACACATTTTCATCTAATGAGAAATAGGATTACCATAAGTGTATGACAAACTTTCTCCCTAGGAAATGATTATTGTTCACTTTTTTCCTTTATCACCTATCATGGTTGGGAATTATGGTGGAAATTCCTTATATATATGATTTTTATAATATATTAATTCTTCTATAATTTCAATATTACATGTACATTTTATGATTTCCATTTTAATAAAATACGATAACATTGTTTTCATAAGTGCGGACTACATCCTCCACAAAGCGATGTGATTTATTCATGCTGTACATGGAATGTATAATTGATGGTTTTAATAAAACTATATATTATAAATTAAATGAATATGATACTGTTACACAAAAGGGTTTTAAATATAAATTGAAATGCATGAAATACTGAGTCTCTACATAATAAAACATTGTTTTAAAAATATGGTTATAAACTAGTATTTATACATAATTTTTTTTCTTCAATGTTTTGAATTTTGAAACACGAACATCTAAAAGTGCGATCAATAAGTTATTTTTAGTTTGATAGAACCAACATGATTTTTTTGAATAGTAACATTCACTTATGAATAGTTTATATGAATTGTAATATTACTAATAGGAATATAAAATCATATTATGATTTTTTTTTTCTTAAGGATATAAGATAATGAAATCATTATTAGTTTTTCAATGTTATATAAATGTAGTTATAGTTAATTTTTTTTATTTTTTTCATAAATAATGATTTTTTTAAAGTTAAATTAATCATATTTAGAGAAAAAAATTCAGTAAATAGAGTTCATTTTTTAATTCTACACGTCGAAGAAATTGGTAAGGTGTCTTTTTTTATTTGGTCTGAGAGAGTTGAATTTTTTATGAATAGTAAAAATACAGTTTTATCTTTTTTGTTTGTTTAATGACACCGTAATGATGCTATAATGATGTAATCATTCTGGTCGGATATTTAGGATAATAATGTGTTATTAGGTGTCCCAAGTGGCCAATATCATCAAAAAACCCCATGGTTAGGCCCACGGTTTTTCGAATACCTCTAATGAGGTGTCCTTTCAAACTAATTTAAAACTCCTTAACTTTAACTATAATTACCACCATCACCCCCCCTTTTCCATCACACCTATAAAGAAATTATAATTGTATAAATTCTGGAAAATACCCTTTCCATGTCACTTCCCCACATACAAGACCTTATGGTCTCACAAAAATTTCAAAAACAAAATGCTTTAAGGAGGATCCCAAGGAGAAGATATTAAGAAGAAAGAATCATTTATCATTGTCATGTATTTTATTTAATTATCATATACTCTTTTCCCCTTACCTTATCCTAGAGGCATGAAATATCCCTAATCATATATACACTTTATTTTATCTTGTTTATGGAAAAAATTCATCATCATTATTCCCCACCTCTTCCTCTTATTCTAAAAATTAAAATTACGTTCGTGATGTAGTGACCTAAAGAAATCATGGATGTTGTTTTTTCAATTTCATTTAGTTATTTAAAATATGATAATAAAATCATTTTAATGGTGGAAAAATATTTTAACATGTATTAAATATCCTATTTTTTGTTCAGGAGTTGACACATATACATAATATTACCTCATGTAACGGAACTCATTCATGTTTATTAGAGAACCACCAAAATTATTTTTTTGAATATAACTAAATATTTATCTAATGATTCATCCCCATACCATATAATTAAATGGTTTATGGAATCATTGAATATTCCAGAAACATATTAAAACAATTTTATTCCATTTCTTGTATTTAATTTCCATTCTACAAGTAAATCATTTACAAACTGACCTTGGAAATCATGTAAAGAACACACCCGAAATAACAAAAAGAAACAAATATTAATAATTCATGGCTGAAATGATGTTATAAAATGATCATATAAGTTTTTATAAACAAGAATAATTTTTTAAAGACATTTATAGAACTATTTTAAACATTATATAATAGGTTTAAATATGTATGAAGTATGATTAACCAGAGTTACGGAATTTTTAACCCAATTTCCATAGTTTGGATTCACCTTCTATATCATTAATTATGTGGGTTTGAGATCATTTTTTTGTGATGAATTTTTTTCACATACTTTTTTATCTTATATATATACTATTTATACAAATATTAATTTCTTTTTATTGATTATCATACCAATTATTTGTTATTTCCAAGGGAATTTTATTTTAAAATCCATTCTTAAACATCTAGTTTTACATAATTCAAAGTGCATTTTTTATGCAATTAATCTTTTGTTTTGATTATGTTATGGTTGTGGAGAATTTTTTATGATGATGGGTGAGACCTATATCTCCATCCAATTAATTTTTTATGAGTATATTGGAGGTCGGTTGTATCGCTACTCCAAGTGTAACTGTAATGGTTGCACCATAACGTATCTGTGAGGGTTACATTGAACGTATGTTGCGAGATTACAAATTTAATTAAGTAATGACCTAATATTTTTTTTATTAACTATTATTTTTCTCTATATTTATGGTAATATGATATTTCATATTGTATGTATGTGATACTTTTTGGGTGGGAAATATGCCTTTGTAAAACTGACTTCACATGTATTCATGGAATGATGGTTTATTTTCATCTTTTTATCCTTTACTTTGGTTTTTATTCTCATACCATGTTTTTAAATATCTTTTGCAGATTATAAGGATGTGTAAGTGAAATAATGAAGTAAATATAAATATAATGAATATTTGTCATAGAAAAAAAATGTTTATTTTTATTTTTATTTTTTTTTTTTGATGAAATGGATACTATTTTAGTGGTACCCACTTTATATTATTATAGGAAGAAATGTATTAGATATTTCTTTACATTCAAAAAATATAAACAAAAATGATATGTTGGATTTAAATATTTTAAATCTTGTTGAAATTACAACAATATGTAATGATTAAGGTCAGGTGCTTATATTTGGTATGAGAGGACCGGTTAGATAACATTGGGAGTTCGTATGATGTGAATAGAATACCATAAATTATTTTTACATTATTTTTATGATGAAATGTTATATTATTAAAATGTTACCATGTTTCCTCATCAAATATATTTTTGTTTATAATGGTTCTCGGTAGGAGATACAAGGAAGATGAATTTGGAAGGAATCAAGAGGCAGATATCATTCTGAATCTGCAACTAGGAATGGTGTGAATCGGATCCAAGAAGTTTGTAGCAAAAATGAATCAAATAAAACATGAAATAAATGTTCATGCAATACAAGAAATAGAAAAAAAAATAGATACCATAAAGGAACACGATGATAGAGTAACATTTTATGGGGAACACCCTCATGCTTTTTGTGGATCTTCTAACCCCGTCGTCGCTAAAAGATAAATTAATTCTCTTGAAAAGATAATTTATTTTTTTGGGATGCTTATATAAAAAAAGTGAAGTATTTCTATTTATCATTTAAGGGTGAAGTGGATAAGTGGTCGTCAATGGTCAAGAATATCAAGGATATAGTGAATAGTGATTCCTTATAGTGGTATTTTCTTAAAATTCTTTTCCTTGAAGAATATTTTCCAAAGGTCCGTCGAATTAGGATGGGGAAGAAGATACTTTAATCGAAGAAAAAGGACGAATATTTAGTGGCTATATATGAAGCGAAATCCACCCGACTGGTGAGGTATGCTATAAATATTATTTTGTATATTGATGGAAAAACAACCCAATTTTTACACAGAATTGAATCCATGATATCAATGGACATTGTCTTCCTGTGAGTTCAAATATTATGAGAAACTTTTCATCTGTGAGGAGAGGGTATAAATTGTGTTTTCGGATGTCCAGGGGAAATTTTTAAAAAAAATCATAATAAGAGGTCCATATAGAATGACATAAATAATAATTAATTTATGAAATATAAAGGTAATAAATATTAGTTTATAGTAATTGAAAAGGGATAAAAAAGCACCCTTAGTAATGCCTTACAAAAACCAGGAAGTTTTTTTGATGTGGTTAGTTTAGAAATATGTCTCGACATTTTAAAGAAAATGATCCTAATAAAAATCATAATTAACAAACTATAATGTGTTTAAAATGTAGTGATACATGTCATTATAGAAATTACTACCCAAAGAAAGATCTAAATTATGCAAAAAAGGTATACTACAAGTAGAATGGTGTAGTGAGACACTTTGCAACTAAATCGCTATATTTCATGCCTTCCAATTAAGTTGTATCATGTACCTTGTTTTTTAGTAATATTTTTTGGATGTATTTTTTAATACGGGGTATATAAATTCGTTTATTTCTATGAAATTAACTAGTAATATAGAAATTTCACCTCAAAAAATGTTACCAGAAATTATTTTTTAAAAACCCAATGGAAAATATTATAGCAAATAAGAATTATAAGAATATTTATGTAGTTATCTATGGAAATAATTTAACTAAAAACCTTTTTTCCCATAGTATTATTTGATGTCATTTTGGGTATGGGTTGGATTTTGTTTTTTCATATTATGATTGATTATAGAGTTAAAAATGTTTTTTATGAAAGGGTTTCATTTTGTATACAATAATGAAACCAAAATTTTTTTGTCATATCATGAAGCTGAGAAACTGTTGAAAGTTTGGAATGAATGTTATCTTGATCATATTATTTAAAATAATGGAACTATTCAAATAAATGATGTGCTAGTGGTAAATTAATACCTTAATATTTTTTCTGATGAGTTACCTGATGTTATACCTGATCAAGAAGTTGAATTCACACTTTAATTTATTCATGAAGCTAATACAATTTCAATAACCCACTATAGAATGAATCAAATCGGACTTTTATATTTGAAAAATAATTTTTAGGAATTATTAGATAAATTCTCCATCCGATCTAGAACTTCACAATGGGGTGATCCGATCTTATTTGTTAAAAATAAATATGGTTCAATGATAATTTTAAATGATTATAGATTTTTTAACAACATCACTGTTAAAAACAAGTATCCTTTTCCTCGTATCAAGGATTTTTTTGGATAATCTCCAGGGGGAATTTTTTTTGATGGTTGACCTGAGGCGGGAGTTCCATTAGTTTTATTTAAAGGAAGAACACATTACTAATAGTATGTTCCGTACTAGATATGGTAATTATGAATTTTTTGTTATGGCATTTTTGTTAACTAATGCACCTTATATATTCATGGATATTATAAATAGAATAATAAATGAGTTATTGGATGGGATTTTTTTGTGTTTATTTATAACAGTATGGTTTATTATTAAAGTATAGAGGAGATGATAGTTTATAAGGGTTGTTTTGAAAACCTTAAAAGAAAAGAAACTGTATGTAAAACTTAGTAAGTGTGAATTTTGGTTTCAAAATATTGATTTTCTTGGGAATATTGAAAATAAAAATTTAATAACAGTTGATCCCACCAAAAAATGTCGTTAATGAATGGCCAAGACCTACAAATGTAACATATAATTTTAGGTTTCTGGGATTAGAAGGTTATGACTAACGGTTTTTAAAAACTTTTCATGGTTATCTAGCTCACAAACTAATTTAAAAAGAAAAGGAGTAATATTTGTTTGGGTAGAAAGTTGTGATGTTTTTTTGTATTGATAAAGAGATTGGTGAATGCTTTAGTTTTTAACCTACCTTCTAGAAATGGTTATTTTTTCATCAAAAATGATGCTTCATTAAAGAAACATAGTTGTGTTCTAATGCATAATAATCAAGAAATTTCTTATACTTTTTGAAAACTAAAACTCATGTGCTAAATTATCCCACACGTGATTTGAAATTATAATATATGGTTTACGGTTTGAAATTTGGATTCATTGTTTATAAGGATCCAAATTTGAGATATATTACCACCATAAAAGTATGAAGTATATCTTCACTTAGATGGAATTAATCATGAGGCAGATAATATGGTTGAATTGATAATATATTATGATTGCATGATTAATTACCATCCGTGAAAAGAAAATGACATGTAAGACTCTTTGATTCGATAATATCTTACATCATTAAACATGCTACAATTGGAAAATAATCCCTAGATAAATGATTTGATGAATTTTGTCTTGCATGTTTTTGGTGATGGGAATTCCTCTATTTTGTTTTAGGTTTCAAAATAATAATATTTTTTTGAGAGAATTATGAAAGTTTGGAAGTAAGATGGAGTGTTTCAGAAAAAGGATGAATTGGATAAAATGGGTAGGTTTCCAAAATTTAACCTTGATAAAGATTTCATTTTGAGATTTGGAAAAAGATTATGTGGGCCTCATGATTCCAAAATAATGAAAGAATTGTTTTTTGAAGCTCATAATACTCAATTTTTTTGTTAATCATGGATGTACTAAGATATACAAAGACTATATGGATTATTATTGGTAGGATGGAATGAAAAGGGATATTTTAGATTTTATTGTGAATTATTTGAAATTGCAATAAGATAATATAGAGTAACAATTACCAAAGGGGATGCTTCCACCTTTTCTTGTACTAGAGTGGAAATGAGAGAATATATCAGTGGAATTTTGGGAGGGACTACTAATGAATTCTTGAGGTAATAATTCGATTTGGGTTATTGTTTATTGGCTAACTAAATCTGCATATTTTCATCTTATTCAATAAAATATATCTTTTGACTAGCTTTTTCGAATGTACCTCAAAAGGATTTTCCAGTTATATTGAGTTACTCTTTCCATTGTATCTAATCATGATCCTAGGTTCACTTCTATTTTTTATAAAGTCATTCAGAAGTTTTTCAGTACATAATTAAATTTTTGTACATCTTTTCATCCTCAATTGTATGGGAAATCAGAATGGATGACTCAGACGATGGAGTTTATGGTTTGTTCTGGTTCGATGGATTTCTGTGGAAGTTGGGATTGACATATTTATTTAGTTTAATTTTCTTATAATAATATTTTTTATTCTAGTATAATGATTGAGCCTTTTTAAGAATTTATGGGAAGTACTATTGAACTCCATATTTTTTGTATTAATTCGAATAATGGATGTTGGTAAGAAAGGAAAGCTAATTCCACGGTTCATTGGACCTCATAAATAATAGAGAAAGTTAGACTAGTCACATAACGAGTTGCTTTGCCTATGATTTTAACTCGATTACACAATTTATTTTCATGTTTTGATGTTGAGAAAGTATTTTCTAGATTCATATCATGTTTTGAGACCAGAAGATGTTTAGAAAAAAGGGAACCCTTTTTAAGAAGAGAAACATTTCTAGATTATTCATTTAAGAGAACACGTATTGTAGAATAAGGTAATCCACTATGTAATGTTTTAATGGAGAAACTACATGGTTGAATAAGCAACATGGTAATCCAAAAATGATAAGGGGGAAAGGTAACCTCACTTGTTTAATATGTAAATCAAATTATGAGTATGCACATTCTAGAAGGTGGGGAGAATATAACACCCAAAAGTTTTAAAAAATAAATTGAAACGAATGAAAGAGTGTGTCTATACATTAAAACAACTATTTTTATTTAGATATTTAAAAACTACATATTAAACAAATATTTTCTCTTCTAAGTTTTGAATTTCAAAAAACAGACATCTAAAGTTGCGATCAGTAATTTATTTGGAGTCTGATATAACAAAAATGATTTTTGATGAATAGTAACATACCCTTATTAATACTAATATGAATATTATTATGATCCTTATGAATAGTAAATCATAATATTATTTTTTCTAATGTTTATATGATAATGAGATCATTATTAATTTTTCAAGGTGATATAAAATGTGTTATTGTTTTTAATTTTTTATTTTTCAAATAAATTATGATTTTAATTAATATTTAATTAATCATATTTGAAAATTTATTTTCAAAAAATAGAGTTCATTTTTGAATTATACACGTCGAGAAATTGTTAAGGTGTTTTTTTTGGAATTTTTTTGATATAGTTGAATTTTTAGTGAATAGTAAAAATACAGTTTTATGTTTTCAGTGTGTTTAATGACATGATAATAATGTACTAATAAATTAATCATTATAGAAGAATCATGAGAATTATTATATGATATTTGGTGTCCCACATGTCCAATACAATGGGAAAAAATAATGGTAAAACCAATGGTGTTTAAAAAACCACTAAAGAGGTGTCCTTTGAAATTAATTAAAAACTCACTCACTTTCACTATAAATACCATCCTCACCCCCTCTTCCTGTCACTCATCTCAAGATTTTATAATTGTCTAAATTTTTCAAAATACCCATCCTAAGGATCTTCACCACGTCTAACTCCTTCTGATCTCACCATAAGGCTAAAACAAATGGCCTTAAAGATGATCTCAAGGAGAAAAGATTAAGAGTTAAGAATCCACATTCATTTTCTTGTGTTTTCTTTTCTATTCTTATACTCTCTTCCCATGATATTATCCAAGATGCATAAAATCTCTAGAATCATATATAATCCTAATTGTTATCATTTTTATGGAAAATATTCATCATCATTCTTCCCATCCCTCTCTTCTTGTTCTATTAATAAAAAAACATTTGTGATGTACCAATTTATCAAAATCATGGATGATGTATTCTCAATTTACTTTATATACTTCAAATATGATCATCAAAATATTTTATTAGTTGAAAAAGATTTAAATTTTAATTATATATCTACTTTTATATTCTGGAGTTAAAATATATTCATAATATTATGTTTTATAATGGAAGTAGTTCATATTTATCAAAGAACTACCAATATGATCCAAACAATTATAACTACTGATTCATCTAATGAATCTTCATAAAACCGTATAACCAAATTATTTATGGAATAATTAAATATTATGTAAACATATTAAAAACATTTAATTACACTTATGTAATTTCTCATCCATTCTATATGGAAATCCATTATGAACCGACCATAAAAATCATTTGAAGAATGTAACCCAAACAATGAAAAGAATAGAATATTAATAATTAATTTGTGAAATTATGTTATAAAATGATCATATAATGTGTTATATACATTAATAGTTAACTATAATATGTTAATAATTTTTTTAACCATTATAGTAGAAGTTTATTAATGTTTGAAGTAAGAAAAACCTCAAATAAAGGAATTCATAATGCAATTTCATTCTTTGGGTTAACATTATTCATCATTAATTATGTGGTTTTAACGTCATTTTTGTGATGAATTTTTGTTTATGTATTGTTATATTTTGTGTATATATGGTGTGTAAACATATTACTTTCTTTATACTAATTATCATATCAATTATATGTTATTTTTATGGGACCTTTCTTATAAAAGCCTTTCTTAAACTTCATGTTTTACTAAATTCAAAGTGAATGTTTTTATGAATGTATTCTTGTTTGGGGATTATGTTATGGTTATTGAGATGTTTTTATGATGAAGTGTGGGACCTATATCTTCTTAAAATTCATTTAATATTTGTATGTTTGAGGTCAGTAACATGGTTACTCCAAGTATAACTGTGATGGTCACACCATAAGATAGTTGGGACAGTTACATTATAAGCTAGCCACAAAGGTTAGAAATTTAAGTAAGTAATTACCCCAAGATACCATTATGATATATTAATTATTTTTATGTTTATAGAAATATAATAAATCACAAAGTAATTATTTTATACTTTATGGGTGAGAAGAATTTATTTTGGATAATGATTTCATATATATTCATGGAATAATGATTTCTTTCCTTATTTTTAACCCTTACTAATATTTTTTTATCATCCCATGTTTTTTTATATTTTTCATAGGTTATAAGGATGTCTATGAGAATTAATTAATTTAAGTTAAATGTAATGAATATTTGTAAATTAAACAAAATTTGTTGTTTGGTTTTGAATTTTTAATGTTTTGGAAGAAACACATACTATTTTAGTGGAACCAACTTTGTATTCTTATGGGTTGATATGTATGAGAAACATCATAACTTTCTAAAACTCTAAACCAACAAGATCTTTGGGATTGAAAATATGTTAAATATAATTGAAATAACTAGAATTTCAATTGTTTAAGTTAATTCCCTTATATATACTATAATTATAATATATGTGTACATGTATAACATTTAATATTAATTCTTTTAAAAATTACAATGAAATGGATGTAGTGTTCATACGTACATACGACCTACCATCTTCATTAATTATTTACTTAATTTATTAAATCCAAATTTTATTAATTATTAGAACTACATATATAATTTATAGATATGCTATGTAAATCATGTTTTACATTTTGTATATGATGAAATCATGATCAAATTAATGATAACAATAAGAAACAAGTTGAAACAAACTTGAAAAAATAGGCAGTTGACTCCTATAATAGTTAAACTAATGAATTATTATTAACAAATGGGAAATAAGATATTATAAGAAGTTAATATCTGAAATTTTAAATATTTTTATGGTTATGTTATAATTTATTGACCAGTTTAAAACACTTATACAAGAGATTAAGGGACGTTCACCCAAAAATGAAATATAAGGTTTTGGATTATTGTCTCACTTTTCTTTCTATAAAGAATACACCATTTTCAACACATATATTTTTAGGTGACTTCATCTCAAAAAGGAAATATAAGGTATTGGATTATTGTCTCACTTTTCTTTTTATAAAGAATACACCATTTTCTATAAAGAATACACCATTTTATATAAAGAATACACCATTTTCTATAAAGAATATGAAATTTTCAAGAGATTAAGGGACGTTCACCCAAAATGGAAATATAAGGTATTGGATTAATGATAAGATATTATTATATCACTTTTCAAGTACTAAGTGACTTCATCTCAATTTCTATTCATTGATATATACTTCATTTTTCTGCATGAAAAATTTTATATATTGTATAAATACTTCCATTTTGATATATAATATCTTTATTATTTCATTATTATTGATAATATTTGTTTCAATATGAATTAATTCATCTAGGAGGATTTGAATTAAATGTTGCCAAGTGAAAAGGAAATTCATAACCAAATTTATTTAATTAGGTTATATTATATCCTCATTGACATAAATATTATTGGATTATGTGTGAAATAAATTTATACTATATTTTTTTGTATTTATCATTATTAATGTGTATTTAATGTTAACACACATAATCTATTAATTGATTGATGATCAAATCAACATCATAGACATTTCAAGGGTTTATATAATAATATCAGTCGGTTCATGACTGTTTAAACTTGAATTTACATCTGAGGAAGTTCTTGTATAATTTTTTAATAAATAATTCAATTTTCTTATCCTCTATTTATTAAACACATTTTCCAATTAATAGTACCATTGTATCTACAATTCGATACTCACAATTATGTAGAAAATGATTTAATGAAAACATGACTTCATTTATATATTTGGTCAGAGAACCATTTTTTTCTTTAGAAAACCATGTTTTATAGAAAGGATATTTAAAATTTCAACCCTTTACAAAATAATTTATAAATAAATAATTACACTTTTATTATTTTAATATTTCTTCAAAGGATTTTCTTTGTTATTTTTTGAACAATGAACTTTTCTAACATTTTTTATTATTAAAATGGAATATTCTTTTTACCATGTATGGAATGTATGTATTTTCCAACCATAATTTCTTAGAAACGTCTTTTAAAAGTTCAAAATTAAAACTTTAAAATAAAATGTTATCTATATTATTTTTCAATGAATTTTTTTCAATGATTATTAAAAAAATTATATTTTATTCTAAATTTTTTTAATATTCATAATAAATTATATCAAGGATAATAACTATTTAGGTTACTAAGCATGGGATATTTTTTATTGATAATATCCTTATTATTAATATATATGGTTTAGGATTTATTTTACAAGGATAATATTGAAATTCACTTCCTTGATACCTTTGATTATTCTCCATGAAATACTCAATTTCCTATGATCATTTAACATCGAGTTTCCCCAAATTTTCCATATCCTATATCATGGATATTTCTTTTCAAAATTAAATATCATTTTTTACATTAAGGTTTATAAATTGAAATTTATTAGTCTATTTAAAGATATAAATGTAAATCTTTATTGTTTATTCAATAATGATGTTTCACTAGGAATATTTGTTATTAATTAAATTGGTTACTAAATATGAAGAATACTTTGGTCATGTATTAATGGGTGGGAACATACTTTATATATCCCTTTTATCAATCAAAAGGTTCTCATGAGAAAATTTATTTATGAAAATAAACCCGGTTTCTACTTATAGTTTTAAATTATCTGGAGGACAGATCATGAAAGTAGAGGTTTTCATATTCCTTAGACATGACATCCAATAATTAAGCATTTCCTTAAATTTTATTTATTATTTATTATACATGATACCTTCACTATGGAAATTCCTATAAATGAATTCCATTCTTATTATATAGATTAAAAGAATGCTTTTTCAATTCATTACCTTTCTATATTTCCGTTTTAATCTCATTCTTAGTTCATTGATTAAATGAAATGTGTCTTCAGTTATTATATTTCCATATTGAAAATATTAATTGATTCATTATTTATTCCAATGTACTTACCCTTAAATTTTATTTTAAAAAACACTTATTACGTTTTATTTGCCAAAAATTCCATGCATTATAGTAATAATGTTAAGAAAGGTTACACTATAAGTAAAAAAGTTATTATCCTAAAAATATTATTTTGTAATTTTTATATTCGTTTATAATCCAAGACTCATGTATGCATCTTGTTTTTCAAGACTACTAAACTATTTTTTTCTTTGAGATGTGAGATACAAATATATTATTCCAATATAATGTTACCATGCCACCCACCCAGGGCATTATGGGGTTGGGTTTCAGCAATATTTCTTTATAAATCCAATGAATTTCAATAATTAATATTCTAAAATTAATTCATGAGGATGAAATTTTACCCTTAAAGAAATAATATTTCATGATACGAAACACATCTCAAAAAATGAGATTAGGATATAAAAAACTCCTTCCATAGTTCTTATCAATTGATGTAAAAAATAATACATGAATTGATTATGTGAAAATATTTGTATCCACATAATAAAATTGAGAACTAGAAAATAAGACTATTTAAATATATATTCACACATGATCATATAATAACATTGTCAATGAAGTAGATGTATAACAAAATTAATGGAAATTTAGTTAAGAAACCCATATATATAGTAACCTTAAAATAAATTAACTTTGAATGAATTAATATGAATTATATTATAAAATACAATAATGTATGATTTATTCATAAGATTAAATTTAATAGGGTGTGAATATACCCCATATAAAATAAATTAGGTTAATAACATTAAATCATGCCCCAATGAGGGGAACATGAGACGAAATCATATACCTCGAGTGTAAATTTTCAATGAATGTACAATCAAAACAATATAATAGATGATAAACTATTATTTTATTTCTGAATAATATATTATAGTATTACTAGATTATCCTTAAATAATTTATTAAATTTTTATGGAATATTTAATTACCTAATCTATTGAGTCCACTTGAGGTGTGTTGAGGATGTTCGGTTCATAATTACAAAATTATTTTATAATGTTGTACATGGTCAGAGTGGAAATTATTAAACCATATCCAAAATAATTATTATGACCAAAAAATAACTTTTATAATATAAATATACTTTTAAAATCTTAAATGAAATATTTCTAGGAGAAATGATTTACGTTAAAATCATAGAGACTCTAAGGGAAATATATACATGAGAAATGATATAATTTTTCAGCAGGAATGAAGAAAAGAAAGTAATCATAATTTTACCTATATATAATGATTATTATATCATGAATATATAATATTTTTTCTTTAAATAATCATATATATATAATCTATGTATTTTGGTGATGAAAAACGAATAACATCATTTTGTAGAGCTGGTAATCCACCTATACAAATGAAAGATATTATATTTTTTCAATGGGAGTAATGGTAAAAACAATATGTGATATACTAGATTAAAAATTGATATTTAATTCATCAATATCATATAAATACATTTATAATAATATTATAATGAGTTTTGATAGGCATATTGGAAAATTAATACATTGATTTGTGTAGTTGTAGTCAATTGGGCACATGAATGATAATTTTATTTCCCATTTGATGGAATTGGAGATTGATATAGGTAATAAAATTACCAAAATAAAATAAAATAATATGTAAAATACTTATTTTATCTTATTAATTGGTTGGATAATTTTTTTAGTTTGAAGAAGAAATGAAAAATACTATGTTTTTAATTGTACCACTTCTTCAAAAAACCTCTTTATATTGGTAGTTAATTCCTTTCTATGATTGGGTTATGGTAAAAAATGAACATTGGGATATGGAGAGGGATCTTAAGAGGTGATTTGGGTTGTTCATGGTGAAAAACAATTCTCATTAAGTGTAGAGTAGAGAAGAGAGGTTGTGTGCTAGTAAAATTTCAAAATAGGACACACTCTGAATATTTAAAAAAATTTGAATATAATAATTCCTTACATAAGATACATGCATGAAAAATATACCATTAAAGAGTATTAGTAAATATAGGTTTTAATTAAATACATATAATATGTTCTTGAAATGTTTTTATATAATTTTAATAGTTATCTCCCTAGTTTAGCCAATGGTAAAAATATTTTAACATTAATTGTGTTAAAAATTTTTTACTATTTTTAATATTAATTAATTAATAAAATTATTTTCAACTAGTTATATAATATTACTTATGATTGTTACAAATAAGGATTCAATTTAATCAAATTCAATTCACGGGTCCAGATGAATTTAATTTAAATATAAACTAATAAAATATTATTGAAACATTTTTTTCAGAAAAATAGGTTTCCAAGTATAAAAACGTTTTATACCCCATTCATTAATAATATATATTAATGAAAAAACTTTATATTATATAAAATAAAAATTAAATAATGTTATTTTGTATCTAATCCAATATAGAATTAGATATTTTAAATAGATGAATTGAAAAGAATCATTTCAACAAAAATAAAAGTTTTTCACTAATGATTGAAATGTAATAATTTCCAAAACATTATGAAACCATCATCCTATGATAATTTTGAAAATATGATTCAAAAATTCATATCATTTTTGTCAAATAATTTTTATAAAATTTCATGAAATAATGTTCTCAAATTCTACCACAAAAATACAATATATCATTCTCAAACAAAATAAATTTTTAAAGAAAAAATAATTTTACTAAAAATAAAGTGATTATTTAATAGTAATTTAGAAATATTTTTTTCATTAGGGATATTATATAAATTTAATTAAAAAAATTCTACTATTTATACCCACAAATTTAATGGCTATGTTATAATGATCAATGTTAAAAAATAATATTTCATTGATATTTTATGCTTGGTATTTCGTGTCATATACTATGTCAAAGACGGTGTTATTTTAATATATAAAGGTGTTACATTATACACACAGTAATAAATTGCATTGTCTCAATTAGAAACTGATCTTGGTAATTAGTTATTTAAAATTTTATAATACTTTATTTATAACCACATAGTGAAAATTATTTATAAAAACATCTCCTGAAATGAGAGAAAGGGAGATATAATGGTCTTCTAGAATAAAACATAACTATGTTTACCAATAGGATAATATTATATGGATGTGAAAAAAACAGAATAGAGAAAAACATAATGTCCCAAAAAATATTTACAGTGATAGATAAAATTTCTCATAAGTAAAGGAATGATCATGATAAAGTCAGTGAAAAAACAATTAATCAAATAGGTGTGAAAATTCCACTCTTTCTAAAAAAATATTGGTAATATGATAATTTTTTTTCCTAAAGAACCTTTTATGAGATTTTAGGAATTAAACATATATATATTGAATTAAAATAAGTAATAATACTTTATTTAAACGATAAATTTCATCATTAAATAATTTTCCTAGAAAATATATTTTTTTTTCTCCAAAAGATATTAGCATTTATGAAGATTTTTTTGATACCAAATACACTAAAATGTTTTTATAACATATCGCATAATTAAAAAACAAAAACAAAATATTACTCATGTATTTCAATATTATAAAGAACTAAAATGGAGATCATATAGTAAGATGATATCCAAAATGTTTAATCCTTCATATGAAGTAGTAAAACATTTATCATTAAAATTTCCATAGTAACACAAAAATATTATCATAGATCATTCAATAAATAAATATCCATATATCACATGCATGCAAACCATTTTTTCCCATTTTCAAATAGATGGTTTTTAGGTAACCGATTCCTATTCAAACACATCCAATTTTCAAAATTCAAATCCAAACATCATCATACCAGATCTCTAACAACGCCCCTGCCATCCAAACCTTTATCGACACCTACAAGCCATCGTCGATCTAAACCGGCAAGAACCCCATCATTGTTGCCGCAAAATTAGGTACCCATCCACATAACCCAGCAGGACGCTGGTGGAACCAAGCCGCCGCCGTCATTGACACACAGCCAACAACCACCATCGTCAATTCCACCAGAGAAACATCCACAGCCTGTCTCGAAACACAAACGAGCAAACAGTTTTTCTGCATCCGACAGAACGCGGTCGAGCCCCACCAATATCCATCTTCTCCACCGTTGATGGTCCAGAATCAAAACAACCATCCCTCCATGTCCAAGAACAACCAGACTGAATTCGAATACACAGAAACCACCACCAAAACAAATCTAATCAAACCAAAAAACAACACTCCCCAAAGCAAAGAAACCAATGCAACACATTAACCGCGACTCAGCATTCAATATGAAACCCTAATCAAAACATTAAAGCGATGAGAAAAAGAAGATAACACCCAAAATGTCAACTGAGAACCCAGGAAAAAGCTAGATCTAGAACCCATCGCCACCAACCCTAAAGCCGGCAGAGGGTATGCTCAACCACCTAAAGCACGCATCGACTGATGAAGTGTCTCCCTCAACCTGCAGAAACTTGGACTCGGCCCCTGGACTTCTCACCACTGTGAAACCCTTTCTATATAGAGGAGTCGAGTGAATGTCGGCAAAATCAATTACACTATCGAAAGACCGAGACAATGAGGCTTCCATCGTGAATAGCGGACCATGGAGGAAGAACGGTGCTTGGGCGGGATGAGGAAAGGCGGCGGCGACGAGAGAAAAAACCTAGAACTTCTTCGCCCCTTACGTGCCCATCCCACAACCTCTATATCACAAAGAACCTTAATAACCGAAACATTAATGATTGATTTAATATAAATTTTTACCTCATACCTTTCATACTATATCTAAAAGATATAATAATATTCTTATAAAATAATATGTCTTGTTAAAGTTAAGGGTTATGTATACCTCCTCAAAAAAATGTCTCCCTTGATATCATTAATCACTTTAAAATTACATCACATAAACCTCAAAGGTAATGCTGGGTATTATGGAAATATGATGAAAAAAAACATTTAATACCATGTTAATATCTATACGTAATATGTTACCCAAATATGAGAACAACATAATCAAAAAAACATATATTAATTCTGATATGATACCAACTATAACATTTATAAACCATAACTTATATATCTGGTGCTAAATTGTTTTTATTACATTTAAATATTTAATATTGATAAAAGTTAACTAATTTTAACCCTTCAATACTTATAAAAATTAACTAAAATATTGGATCACTTACAAACGTATGGATCATTGAGTATTAGAGTTATATTGATTTAAAAAAAATATTATATAGCAACTTCAATACATGGAAATATTTTTCATAGAAATCTACACAATTTAATACAAACCACATCAATTATTGTTACATTAATTAGAATAAATAAATAATACCATTATTTATAACTCATGGAAAAGGAAACATAATAAGTGTGAGATCATATATTTATTAAGGGTAAACACAAGCATTAATAATTGAATATCATCAGAAAACATAAGATGATCATAAGGGTATGATCACATAAAAAAAGTACATGATCATAATATAAGAAAATCTATACAAATAGAAAAATTTATCATAAAAAATGTGAAATGGAAAAAATCATTACTAATTTAAATAGTGATAAAAACAAAATTACCATGCTCTATGTGATGTAAATTTTTATTAATTTAATCGTTAATCACTCATAGTAATAACTTATAAAATGTCTTGGTATCATGAAAGATTTTATTCATTGATCCTTGAATAAATCCCTTGAAAAATTGACAACCTTTATTGGTTAACACCTATAAGATCTTATGAGAAACCTGTTAACTGATTGAATTAGTAATAACATATGAGTTACTTATATTCTATGTAATATGTTTTTATTACCCAAATCATTGGATGGATATAACAGACCCATCTAAAATATTTCGGAAATATTTTTATAAGTATTTAAATTCACTCATCAATATATCTTTCATCAGTAATTTCCATTTACAATATATTGAAAAAAAATTATAAGATTCCAAATTTCAACAATAAAATAACTGTTGTTCTATCATATCAATATTTACTAATGGGGTATAAGAAAATTCTAAGAAAATCGCCTTTAAACAATCATTATCTATCAATATAATGAAATGGGATGGTATCCTGATAATATATCCCATTTGTAGCATAATTAAGATTAATTTTTTTATTGATGAATATAAATACCGTTAAAACATCAATATAAATATTCTAAGGAGAAAAAATCCTTTCAATTTTTAAAATAACATTTTAATGTAAAAAAATAAAAAAATATTGTAAAAAAATCATTGAAAATAACCTTTAAGACTTATAATTTAAAAATAAAATCAAATATTTTTTATTAAGGAAATAAAATCCATTCATGTAGTAAATGTTGAAAATAAACTTTCATTTCACACATTTATAAATAGATTCAAAAGAGTCCCATGTTGAAAATTCTATGAAATATACTTTTGAATTCTTTTAAAAGATGTTAAAAGATAAATTTAAATAACTATAAAAAATAATTTATGTCTATAAATAAAATTTCTTGAAAATATTTTTCAAAACAATGAAATTTAAGAGAATGAATCTAAATATAAGATAATATACATGATTAGTATCACTTGTAAACAAAATTCCTATTATTTCTTTATTTAATAAGTGTAGAATATTAAATTGAACATATAAAAAATTTTCATAAAAAAATAATAAAATACATTTGCAATAAAAAAATTACTATCATGTAATTTCTGCATAGGGTTTTTGAACATAAAAAATATCCAAAATAATATACATTATATCATAAATACTTTAAAACTATGTAAATATTATAATCATATGTCATTGAAAGCATGATTATGATATGGGCTGGTAAAAAAATGAATTTCATGAATTAAAATTTAAAAATTCATTCATGAGGTATTATATATAGTATTTATGGAAATCATGGTTCCTAACATGAAATATGTCTAACAAAAATGAGAGTGGTAAAAATAAAAAACCATGAAAATTTCATATCATTTGAGTGATAATTAATCCATGAATTGGTTATTTGAACTTATAGAAATCAATATAAAATTTAATTCCATGAAAATATTAATTAAGAACATTGTATTTGATAACATGTGTGATATGAAACACTAATATTTTAAGGGAATATAATACACATGATACTTTATAATATATGTAATATTTTAAATAAAAATAATCCATAATATTTAATGAAATTCAGGTGACACTAATTTATCACTCATCAGATGTAACAATGATTTTCTTCAAAGGAATGTGTTTCACCCAATACCATGCTTCACTAAATAATATTATAATAATAAAACATTATTATATATTATAATATTTTATAAAGTAGCCATTAAATTAGAGTTTATTAATAGTACTAACCAAATTATGAAAATATATGGTCGATAAAAATATAATATGAATTCAATGGTTACCAAATAATTATAAATGAAAATATAAACCGATTGAATATGAATAAACTATTTGTATGCTTTCAAAGGCGTGTTTTCATAACAAATTAAATTAATTAAAATTATTAAATTATATTAATGAAATATATATTTCATATATTAAATAAAATATTATTAATATTCATCTAATTTATTTAATGGTAAATAAATAAGAATAAAAAATATTACACAAAAAAGACTATAATTTTTATAAATGAACTTTTAATGTATTTTAATGAAGAACCTACATTAAATTAAAATTTTGGAAATTTTATAAATTTTATATTTCAAATTAAAATTAATTTTTGAAATATAAACTTAAAAATGTGAGTAGGGTGAATTTTTAAAATCATTCTGCAACGTTTCACTACTATATGAGTAATGACATTTACTGAGATTTATTTCAAAAATGCACTTTTATATAATTTTTTTGTAGTGCATACTTATATTTTTAATTGGTTTTAAAATATCATTAGATAAATATTTTCTAAATTAATCCAATTTATTTAATTTGAATCAATTTTACTCTGAAATTGGATATGAATCATATCAAACATTGGAAAAGTTTTACCTTGAAAACAAGTTTGTTATCCTGTCTGCAAGATTAATATCAAATGAATTTCATCTATTTATGATATTTGAATTTAGAAATACTGAATCCATTTTTTTATATAGATTAATTTTAATGAATTATATGTTCAAATTATTTTTTTTGCGAATATATTAGTGAAATTAATTAGAATTAATTATAGTGATTAAGAGAAAAATTAGATTGATACGAAAATAAACGATAAGCATAAGGGCCATAATTACCAAGAAAATTATACAAAATACATTTTATATACATATGCCTACCCTATCATTCCATTGATAACATAGGGATCATTATTGGATCCACATGTCAAATTAAAAATGTTAGTGGTCTTTGATTTTCCACAATTTAAATGAATTCCACTCCTCTACCACTATAAAAAGGCACCCACCACTCTAACCTCCTCACCCCAATAAATACATATTATATCAAACAATATCTACTCAAATATACCTGAAAAAACCTTTAAATCATCCTATAATCTTATAATGGATAATAATTTCATTCAAAAAGGTCGTTGATAGAAAAAATGGATTTACCCAATGAAGATGTAATATTCTTCCTCAAGATCATTTGACATTTTTTATCCACCCCCTCAACTCAAAATATTCCTTAATAACAAAAAAAATAATTATCATCTATATAATTAGTTGTTTTTATGTTATGAGATCTAACTACACTTACACACATATCTATCTGATAGGTAACAAATAAACCATTCATGTACGGAGAACTACAGCCATGTGAAATGATGTTTTTTTTCCATTACCACCTATCTGGGTTTGTAATTATGATAGAAATTCTATTGATAAATGATATATATAATGTACTTACAATTATGTACTTTCAATATATATTAAGACACCTTGAAATATGTTCCATGAACTTATCTACAAAATGTTTTCAACTGGGGTTTGAAAGTTCATGGTGCGACATTTCATTTCTCATGGGGGTCTATGACGGTGGTGAAGGAACGAGCCTGAAGGGTCAAGACCACAACCCAACACTGATCCCATGTATGGTTTTGGGGTTTTAATCCCCACGGTATAGAGAAATAAATTTGTCTAAGTCTCGAAAGTGACGCCCAAGTTACCAGCACGCAAAATCCAATGCACCACTATGGTAGAGGAGAACAAATAAATTATTTTTGCTATGCCCTCAAAGTGGAACCCTAGTTATGCCAAATCACCAGTGGTGAAAAAGTCTACATGGCCTCCACCTACTCAGCATGCAACCACTTGTGCGCCATAATTCTATTGTTCAAGCCACTTATGCACCCAATCTCATTTCTCCCAGGGTCACTTATTTACCTCTAAATAGACCCTTCGGGCCTTCATTTGTACCGACGAATTTCCATGAGGCCCATTTACTACTTTGTTCATCGTAGTTCTTCTCCCAAGTATTCTAAAACATTCAAGGTGCTTCATTAAAACATAGAGTGATGTATTTGATGGAGTATTATAGGACTTAGTCATTTTAGTTTTTGAAATCTGTAACAATTGCGCGCCTAAAGCTCCCAACCTCTCTAAATAAACAACACTTGCACTCCACAAATTTGTTTCCTAGAAACATGAGCTCCCCACTTCTAGTAATACTTGTGAATACTCTTAATGTCTTTATTCAATTATATCCCAAGTATTATCATCCAAGTTGTTCGTTGCTTATGTGAACATCAGGTCACCCAAGCTTACTTGCATGCTCATACATGCACACCAATACCTACATGGGATCCCCTATTTAATTCACTTACTCGTTTTAGTCTACAAGCCATAAATCCCTCCTCAAAGCCATTCATAGAAAGGATCCTTATCCATTATATCCCTTATCAAAAAGGGATTCTGTTGACACCTCCACCAAAACCTATTCACTTATCAAATATTTTGTAAAGGCACTTCTGCATGACTCTTATTTGGGTTTGTATTTCAGCAGTCATAGGTTTCCCACATTTGTATCAAAATAGGTTAGGATTCATGGAGTGCCTGTGGGTTTGTACATCCATAGTAATATGGACCTTTCTCCCAAAAATAATTCTAGGAAGTTTCTTATTTGGAGAATTAGTACTTGGGTTCTGACCTCCCCTTCTCATCTGTAAAACCAAGAACCTCGGGTCTCTAGTAGGGAATGTACAGTTAACACATTCCTTTCTAGTTAATAAAATGATAAATCCACCTCTATTACCAAGATCCACGGGGGAATCCATCCTAATGTAGTCCCCTAACCATTCAAGTAGGTGGTTGCAGTCTTCCTACTCTCTAGTGCCTTCACCTCCAATCGTTCCATTCATTGGAACCTTGTCCAATGTAAATTGAAGATAGGGAAGGTTCATCACGTCTCCCTCTTCCCGGGTCAACTCGACCTCATCCACCCCGACCGCCATAGGCACGCCCTCTTCAACCAGGGGAGGAGGAATAGTGTGGGTGATTTTGTTGAATCTTTGACATCATCTTAATTCTCGCACCAAGCATGAATCACATGGGATTAGAGATTTTTAATGATCTCAACATTTTCACAAACTGAAGAAGTATGAGAAGTCTAATTCATATCATAATTAGGATATGTAGGAAGCCTTATCAGGGCCTAAGCTCACTGGATATCCACTTTAGGAATCCTACCCGAATTCCCCTCATATGGGAACCATCCTTAGGAATAAACCTCAAATTAATCCCCCAAATCATCCCTGAATCCTCTTCAAGAAGTAATTCCTAACTCATTTTTCTTGAAGAATAATACTCTCCTATGAGACTCATTTACTACGTGGGGTTTGTTTCCCATCCGAATGGGATACATTGGAATCCTCCTTGAGGTTCAAAGACAAAACATCAAATAAACTCTATTCTCATTGGTCCATATTCCCAAAAGGGTCTAATCTTACTTGGAAACCCATATTCGTTCCCTGATCCTTGGGCTGATTAGGCATTATTCCAACAAAAAACATTGACAAAGAAGCTTTCACCTAGAGGTCCTTATTACATGACTTTAAAAGGTATGATGTGTCCCATTAAGTGGCACTAAACAATGTGAGTTATGAATCCTTTCATAAGGATATATAGATAGCCCATTTTATGGGTAGGATCCCAATATTAATGCAAACATTCATCTCCTTGGATGAAAATAAATTACAGATTTCCCCACTGAGTGGCATAAAAACTAGTATCATCATAATTTTGATTACAATAATATCTATGTAAATAGAGGATAACATTGATGGAGAACCACAAATACATACAAATATATCCATTAATGAATAACCTCGAATATATATGGATGATTATAAAATTTATACATATTAATAAGTGATTGAAAATTCCAAGGGAAAATTATGTTATATTTTTTAAATTAGTAAGGATTCATGAAAATATCTTAAATTTATAAATAGAGTCCCAAAGTAGACAATATTTCCTTCTAAAAGGGTATGATGAATCCAACCTCCCATCCCCTCAACTAATGCACATTAATAAGTATCGTAAAGTTCAAACATAACGAATTCCTACCTTCTAAAAGAAATTACCTTTTTGGATAAAGAAATATTGAGTATTTCTAGTTCCATGAATAAATCCAATGGAAAACACTTGGAAGGAGTGATTATTAAAACTAGAACATATGTTTCAAGGAACAATGAAACAAATATGGTGTACCTGAGGTGAATCCATTACCATGTTAATTATTTTACTGACATGTAAGGACCTTATCAATTGATAAAGGATTTCCAGAAAAAGGAATCAATCATTCATGTATCTATATAAAATATTTTTTATTAATGGAGTTTATTGTTGTTCATGTTTTTTTCCCAGAAATCCCTTCACTCTAAAATGGCTTCCTTCAAGTTTGTACCCATGAATGTCTCGACCACTTCTTAAGAAAGATCCTTATCCACCAGAATGACATCATCACCCACTCAGTGTCATCAACTCTTGGTTTCCATGTTGCTGGGATGGGAGTATCATTAGCATGGTACAATCCAAACCTTAAAGGCCGACCTATAGGCTCTCCAGGTGAATAAAAATCCTCGATCATTCGTCCAAAGATGATCTATTATCAAGAAGCATATTGTACAAAAACATTCTTCAATAGTTTCGGGTCTTTATCCCCATTATTTAATAACCATTACCTCCATTACTACATGGAGGTGGATCCATATGTCACTTAGGGCCTCAATTCAAGGATGCAGGGGTCCTTCATGAAGATTACCACCAACAATCTCCAAGAGTAGAATCACGCGGCAATGAGCCCCCAACATGATGGGGGTGTTGCCTCTGGACATTCAGCCCACCTCCCTCAGACCTGGGAATGCAAGACGAACCACCAATGACATTTTTTCGGTCAACAGAGAGCAAGTTCTTACCTCTGCCCCCTCCAGAGAAGTCCATAAACTTAACATGATAGTGAACAATGAGTGGGAACATACAGCCATCCATCCTTATTCCACTACCTAGGAGACTCATCTAGAAGTAACCCACTAATCTGACCAGGAAAATTTGGTGGAGTAATATGAACATATAGATACACCTATTTACAATTTATCTGCAAGTCAGCAGGCACATCTGGATGCTTTTAATGAACCCCACTAATCAAATGGGGTGGAAACTAGAAAACATGAACATACACCTTCTTACAATCACATATTCTTCCAGAAATATCTTTTTTCATTATTAAAGGATGTTCATCAACCATTATTGATAGAAAACAACAAGTAAGCACATACACCTATCGGTGTTTTATCAGGCCTACCAACAGTCTTGTTTGGGAGCACCTGGAGAAGTCAGTCGGAATGATCTGACGATAAATCTCGGGCATGCCAAATTCTTTTACCCCATACATGAGTACTATTTATACCCATTGATGTGAAAAGAATGATAAGAGTAGGCACATACACCTAATCCAGATACATAATGGACGTATATTCCTGTTTTGGCTGCTGAAGTCCCTAAACACATCTTATCATTGGTTAAAGGCCTAACACAAATTCCTGCCCATATTTAGGAACCATGCTAGGATATCATAACAACAACTTCAGAAGTACCAGGGTCATAGAAACATAAATATATCCCCACACCTGGTATGACACAGTAACATTCTATACTATATAAGATATATAACTCTGTTCCAATCCAGGAGGGTCATGTGGCATACTTCCCCATATCATACGGACAACCAGATTGGGAACATACACCCATTCCAATTAGTGGTGATTGTCGTGTTCTAATAACACCACCATGGCAGACACATAATCCTACCCATGATAACCACTTCTCCTAGAATGTTCCCCCAACTATGTGTAAGAGAGTATCCAAGAATAAATCTCACCAAACACAGTTGGAGAATCAAGAGTCAAGCTGCAATTTGGCTCCTCATAATGTTGGAGTTCTTGAATCCCCTATCCATTTATCTATTGCAACTCATGATCTTACTCTCTCATTTGCAAATTATGTGAGTAGTATTAGTATTTATTATGTTACCCTTCAAAAAATTCATCATGAAGGCTTGATTCATGAAGATTTAGTCAATCTAGAGATCCCATCTATGTATAAGAGACACAACAACCCTCCATGTGGCCAAAATACCAAGGAGAATGAATATTTATCCCTTGTTGTAATCCACCATGGTAATCCTCCTCATGATGGAATTCACTGAAAAAGTTCAATCCGATGTAGTATTTCAAATTTTGAAAATAATTATATAATTGAAAATGTAGTAATGAGAAAACCCTCTTATCTTGAGTCACTTTCCAACACAAGGACAATCATGTTTTTTCCTTGTCATTAATGGGAGAAATAATTTCTCAACCTGAAGATATATTATGGGAATGGTCATTCTCTTAACTTCCCTTGGGTCATTTTTGTTTTAATATAGCAGAGTAAAAAGCGACTAATCACATTGTTTTTAGAAATACAATCGAGAAGCATCCACTTTGGTCAGACCAAGTGGAGAAACCTCTAGTGAAATATGATGAAGATATGTTAAACATGAGTAAACAATCAGCTAAAGTTTATATACCAGGAATGTTATGGACTTTGGAAGATTCTCAATATAATATTTTATAATTGATGGTAGAAGATTGCATTAATGATGTCTTATTCTGCTTATAGAATACTCTTTGTCATCTGAAAACCAAAGTATTAATGTATGATGAATATCAAAATCATGTAATGGTAATATAAGGGTTGCAATTCCAAATTGACATGGAATCTCTCTCATTTTCCTAAAATATGAAGGTTGAAAAGTCGCATAGAAAACTTTAGTGTGCATGCATCAATTCTCTAAAGAGGCTACACCGGTTAATTTATGACACCTCATCATGTGTTCATATCAAAGAATGGGGTGCACATATAGAATTACGTTTCACTGTAGTCCAGAATCACCAAAGCCCTTCAAAAGTGGTCTCATTCAATATTATTTCCCATGACCAACTATAATAAAAAGATTTTGTATGTAATAAAATGTACGCTACAGAATAGGCCTCAACTAGATCTCATTAGAGTTAGGCCCAAAGAAAGAAATATATTAAGATACTATTGCATCATGTATCTGATAATCTTAAGCATGCCTCCTGGATAAAGGATTCCAACCATCAGATGACACAAATGTCTAAAATAAAATAGTGATCTTCTGAAATAGGTTAATTTATTGGTTGTCAGATAATTCTCCCAGCTAGTTTCCAATCCAAAATTTTCAAAATCCGAAGAGCAGCTATGAAAATATCAATTATAGTAGTTTAAGAGCCACCCCAGCCTATAGGGCTCGAGGCTTTCTCACATCTGAAATCCCCTCCTCAATGAATGTTTCTTTTATCTCGATTAGGTTCGAAGACACAAAGAGAGTGCTCAACTAAACAATCCATGGATTCTCGTCAGAAAATTGTATGCCGAACAATTCCTTGGAATTTAGTATATAGGGGAAAATGGTCTCAAGGAATATATAGAATGAGATTATCATACAGTGATACTGAAAAAATTCCATCAATTCATTATGCATCAGTAAAATTTATTAGCACCATTTCATAAGATCCTCAATAAAATGAGTTTAGTTAATGGGAATCAAAAGGTGAGGTTCTTATCTATAATATGGTACACATTGAAACAAATGAAGAAGGTGTGCATACCCAAAATCAGAGTCTTACCCAGAATCTTGTTACTCCCTCAAATAACAAACTCCCAACCCTCAAAAATGCATTTCACATGTGGAATGGAAAAATTAAGATCACATATCACTTTTCCACTATATAAGGTCAATCTCTTTCACTTGAAAAAAATTCCTTCGTAGTAAGAATATGAGATAAAAGAGTTAAAAAGGATCAATACAATGATACTTCAAAGCATCATTTCTGCTAGACAGACTCCCTAGGTAGATCCTCAACATGCACATCCTATAGGATATCCCCATTAAAGAAGATTTTTGGTAACTAAAGATGAGGATAATGAATTATATCTATTGGGAACACAACCAGGGTTGAATCAAACACTTCCTTATAAGCATGTTCCTGTGGGTTATCCAAGGAAAATACTAGCACCACCACAAGTGGTTTTTTCAGTCATTGAACCAGATCAATCTCTAGATGTTGTACCTAAATGGACCCAAATCATTAGAATATTCCCTAAGTTCTTATTAACACAATTGTGGAATTAACAACTTGATTGGAATTATGGATGAACGACGTGTGCAAGTTTAGAAAAAAGAAAGAAAGCTTACCCTTAGTGGGTGGATCTGATCCCTCCCCCACCAAATTTTGTGAATCCCACATTCCCAATATTTAATGGATCGATAGATCATAAAAAACACTTAATCCATTTCTTTTCTCATTGTGATACCTTGATAGGAACTAATCTACCACAAGAATTAGTTATGATTATGTGTTTTGTGTAGTCATTGTTGGCACCAACATGTGTATGGTATACAAGTTTGTAGTCTCAATCAATTTCTACATGGGAAGATCTCCATCAGAAATTACTTCTTCAATTATGATAAACTCTATAGAAGAAATTTTTTTATCTTACAAAATAAGAACAAAGATAATTTGAAAGAGTTTAATATTTCAATACTCGATCAAATGGATTAACATAGTCTTTAAATTTGGCACTCCCTCTGGAAGAGTTGTTGCCAATTTGTGTGGAAAATCTGTGTTATGAGTTATGCACACCACAGATCCTTGTGAAATATATAGGAGGGTTTAGAGACCTTACTTCAATTTCTCAATAGAAAGAAGATTCCATTATGGAGTCTAAAGAAAAATTTTGTATAATTCTAAGAGCTCTGGGAAGGAGAATAGGGAAAGCCTAGGAAACTAAAGTTACACTTACGAAAGCACCTGTAACTTATTCCACTTTAAAACCTTCATCATATCAAAGTGATCCACCTCCCGAGTGTTAGAAGCAATGAAAAATTTTTAAGATGATAAAATAAATCAATGGAAAAAACAATTTGAGGAGTTAAAGAACAATGTTTATTCTTTCCCAAATAAACAAGTTCCCAGTTACTTTATCTCAACTCCATAAAATAATTCGGTTCTATTTCCAAGGATGATGAAACCAAAAAAATAAATAGATAAAGATCTTCTAATTTTTTTCCCTATCACTGGATGTTGGGGAATCCCATTCAAGATATTTTTGTTTTCAATGACCTCCAAAAAATTGTAGATTTTGTACAAGTAAATCTGAAAAGTTCTTCAACCCAAGTAGAATGTCTTAATACTACTGATCCAGAGGAAGAAGATGAATAATGGGAAGTAAAAAAGTAAAAATCTATAGAAATATGATGATTGGATGATAAGAAAAATGATCAACTGAACTCTTCCCATTTTACAAACACAGTTGAATCAACACATTGTGTCTTATTCTACTTCCGCCACAGAAAAACCACCATCATAAGAAGGACAATCCTCAATGGAGTGACATGATCATAAAGACAAAGAGAATTTTGAATAAGGTGATCTTCTATCAAGGCCAAATTTGCATTCAACTCTTTCATATTTTATGCAATATGTTTCAAAACCACAAGCACCCCCCGAAATAGCACATCTAGAATGTTCGGTAAAGAAGAATCTTCATCACATGTAGAATTGATCTTTGTTTCCATTAATGTGGTTCACATAATAGATCCATATGCCAATGGTGATTTTGATTATAATGAGCCTATGTTCCGTGTACCAAAATGGGGAACTGGAGGAGGAGGCCAATTTTGAGGATACAGGGGAAGATGTGAGTATTCTAGAAGCCACTATTTTGACTCTACCCCTGCTCGAACCATATATGTGGCAGAAACGCATGGGAGATCCCTTCAGTGGGATGAATTAGAACAAGGAGATTATTCCATGCATGAGATGTTTGGTCCTAAATTGATTATTTTAGAGGACTTATTAGAGGTCAAATCATATTACTCTCAGCAAATAAATAGACCTAGTCAGTCTAATCTACCAAATACTTGAGTACTTCCAGTTTCTACTCTAACACATGGTACATCTCTATCAGAAGCGTCAACATCCATGTAACTTGTAAAACTGCATCTCCATGATAGGAAACATTGACCATTATACGAAATGTATTATGTTTTGAAATATCTGGCCCATGTACCGACCAAGTTGTCAATTTTGGATGCATTGAATCTGTCAAAAGATAACCGAGAAGAACTTATTGAGGTTTTTTCAAGTTCTTAAGAGTTTGAAAACATTGTTTCTACTACTGAGGTTTACCATATAGAAAATCATCCTAAAAAATGTCATGCATTTATATATTTTATGAATGATGATGAAGATGATTTTGTAAAAGTAAGCATCACGCCCTTGTATCTATTTTCCAGGGTCAATGACATTGAAATACAATGAGCCTTTATTGATAATGGCTCAGGAGTCAATGTCATTCATATTCGTACACTTCATCAATTAGCCCAAAATGAATCCGACTTCTCTCCTACTTTAATGCTGTAAGGATATGACTATAAAGAGAAAGAACCTATGGGTGAGAATACACTCAGAACTCGGTTTTGAGATCTTGTGTCTAATTCAGATTTCATGGTTGTTCGTTTGGACAGAGCATTATACATGTTTCTTGGATGTATTTTGCTACATAAACATGTGAATATACTATCTTCATACCTCCAATGTCTCAATTATTGTCTCAATGGTCTAATAAGAACATTGTATGATGAAAATACCTTGTTAAAAACGTGTGAATCTTAATACATTGATGTATAATTTTTTCACACGAATGGAACAATGTCCATAGAAAAGGAGTTAACCAGAATCAATGCTACCAATGGCTTGTAAAAAATCCCAGCAAACCCATTCATATATTTTAGTATAGATTATGTGTTACCTTACAATAATATTGAAAGGGTAAACCCTAATCCAATCATTTTTTTAGTAACTTCCATATTTTCAATTACTGCATTCGAGTCTGACATAATGAGAAAAAATTTATTTACCTAACAGTGGTGAATGATTAAATTGATATGTCTTCATTTCATCTATTGAACGTTAGCAAGCCTCTACTTCAATAATAAAATTCTAAGAAGATATAGAAATACTAGAGGAAGACAATGATGTTGATTCTCAATCCATCGCCTCCTTTTTATAAACCCAGGAAGACCCTTCATCATCAGTAGGGTCGAAAATTGTGGTATATTCTTTAGGATGTTAAAATACTGATTCCTCCCCTAAATCTGGAATTTTTTCTTTATATTCTACTATGAATGTAGAAATAGAATAAGTAACACGTGATAGAGAAGAAAAGTAAGATCTCAGGGATGCTTCTTTAGCATTTCAGGAAGGTGTCTCTACCATTATAGAAGAGCTGAAAGAAACAAATATTGGTAAAGAAGAAAATCCAAGCCCCATGATTATTTGTGCAGCCATGAATTATGAAAAGAAAGAGACATATACTTGATTTATAAATCATCATTTAGATATATTTTCATGTAATTATATAGAAATTTCAGGACTTAATCCTAATTTATCTACTCATGTTTTGGGTTTTCTAGAAAACATGGAGGATTCAAGCAGGAAACAAGAAGAACACACCCAACTCATGCCTCTAAAATTGAATCTGATGTTGATAAGATTATAAAGGATAACTTTTAAAGGGAGTTTCAATATCTCAAATGACTCGAAAAAATTGTCCCAGTGAAAAACAATAATGGGAAAATCAAAGATTTCAATGTTTTTAGAGATCTTTATCAGAATTGTACTAAATATGACTTTCTAGTTCTGATAACAATTATTTTAATTGATACAACAGCTAGTTATGAAGCTATTTTCTAAATGTATGGTTACTTTGGGTATAATAAAATCCGCATGGCCCCAAAGGATGAATAATATATAGCCTTCATAGCCCCTCAAGGTTTGTTTTTCTATCAGGTAATACCTATTGGAATAAATAATTCAGGTGCAACATATCAACGTGGCGTGCACAATATTTTAATGCCTTCTTAGATAAATTTGTAGAATGTTATGTGTATAATTTCGTGGTAAAATATATAAAATGTTCTGATCACTTGGCCAATATGGAGGCCATATTAAATAAACTTTAGCAACACAATTGGAATATGAACCCCTTGAAATGTGAATTTGGTGTAACCTCATAGAAGTTCTAGGCTTTGTTTTATGCCATCATGGTATGAAATTTGAACTTGAAAAAAATCTACCCTTATCATGACACCACCTAGAAATTTGAAATAATTAAGAGGACTGTACGGACACATGGAATATATTCAATGCTTTATCACCAATTTTTTAAGAAGGTTTTTTACCTTCACTAGATTAATGAATTAGGGGTTCACCTATCAATGGACTGAAGGATGCCAAGAAGTATTTGATACCCTAAAGAAATATCACTTGAGTCCCCTGGTATTAATGCCACCTGTTTAAGTATGAACACTTAATCTATATGTGACACCTTTAGAGAGATCACTAGGTTCCTTCCTTACAAAAAAGAATGATATATGGAATGAAAAAAACCTTTACTATCTCAGTCAAACTATGCTTGATGTAGAAACTCGATATTCAAGTATTAAAAAGTGCTACCTTGAATCAATCATTTTAGTTTATAAATTATGGCACTACCTATAACATCATGAGGTAAAATTGGTGTCTCTTAGTATCCAACTCCAATTTATCCTAAGTCATCCTATGATTATAGGGAATCTGGCATGGTGGGAAGTTATTTTGCAACAGTTTGATATCCAGTTTGTGCCTCAGAAGGTAATAAAGGGGCATGTTTTGGATGAATTTCTTTATGAGCACCCATCTATGAATGATACATCATTAAATATTGAACTTCTTGATGAAGTTGTATTCTCTGTTTAAGATAATTCCAAATCATGGGAACTGTACAGTTATGGTTCTTCTAGAATTCCAACATGTAAGAGAAAGGAAAACCCTAAACTCAACAAGTTTGGGTTTGTAATTGAATTTATCTCCCCCCAAAAGGCAGTGTTGTTGTATTCCTTCCTGTTTTCAGAAGGCGGAAGTAACTATTTGGGAAAATATCAAGATTTAATTATAGTTATGGAATTTACAATTCATGTACAAGTGAACCATTTGAAAGTGAAAGGCGAATAAGAGTTTTTAATAAAAAAAAATGAGGATTATTCTATCAGAAAAGACGAGTTAATCCATTTGAGTGGTTATGTTTGAGGGTTAATTGTTTAATTTACCTTAGATCCGAAATTTTATTATGTCCCACAATCAAAAAATTCCAAAGTTGATGTACTGGATAATGCAGCTACAACCTTGGAAAATAAAAATCCGGATGAGATAATCATCAGTGTAGCCCATCGTCATGTGGTCTCACCTTTCATTCAAACAAGAATGGATGAAATTAATGAAATTTTCCCTATTTATGAGCCATATGATCATACCCTGGTATGGAAAACACCCATAATGGAATACCATCAAAATATATTACTTCCACCAGATAGTGATGAAAATTAACAAAACTGATGACGATCAGCCAATTTTTCATTTTATGATACTCTATATCATCAGAAGATCCTCTAAAAATTAGGCGTTGATGGAATCCTCCTCAGGTGTATTGATGGAGAAGAAACTACAGTTGTCATGAATGAAGTGTATTCAGAAACTTGTGGTGCTCACTAGTCTGGGAATATTCTTTCTGATCAAATCCAATGGTTTAGATAGTTTTCGCCTTCAACAATGCAAGATTTCATAGATTTCAATATGAAATTTCATCCCTTCCCAATTCATGACAAATTAATTCATAAACCCTCAGAGTTTCTATATACATCTAAATACTCCTGTCTATTTTCCACATGGGGATTTGATGTAATAAGGACTTATCCCCGATCTACAACTAAGAAGTTCAATTATATTCTTAACACTACTAAAATATTTTAAAAATGGGATGAGGCAATACCTCTCAAAGAAATGGGAGCCAAATGCATTATTTGTTTTGTCAAAAATAACATCATCACCTGATTTGGTGTCCCTCATACTATTTTGATTGAAAATGGAACCAATTTCTAATTTTTTGAGGTAAATAAATTATATCAGGAGCACAATATCAAATCCAACCATTCCTATCACTATCATGCAGTGCCCAATCGAAAAATAGAGGCCTTTAATAAGATCCTATCAAATATAATCCATAAAATGGTGCATAAAGATAATAAATCTTGGGATGATAAACCTTTTCATGCTTTGTGGGCTTATAATAATACCACCCATATTGCCGCCGAGAAAACCCATTATTCATTAGTGTATAGAACAAAAGAAGTTTTGTCAATTGAAATTCAATAGTATTCACTCTAAATTAAAAACTGTGATAAGTTGTATGTAGATGAGAAGTCTCAGAAATAGTTTTATGAGCTGGAATGATTTTAAGAAAAAATGTTGCATACTTGCATCCTGTAGAATTATATCAGAACAGAATTGCGAGATCCGTTAAAAAGAATGTTCAACTCCATTAATTTCATCAAAGATAATTGGAATTGTTTCTCAATAGTACAATGATTCCAGGAAAAAAACATCCAAAGCTTGATATAAGGGGGGAAGGACCTTATTCCATACATAAGGTCTACTCAAATTGTGATAATGCATTAATATCAATGGATGAATAGATTATTACAACTCTAAAAACTGCGATATTCCTGAAGAAATAAATTGTTTAATTGCACATATGTCCCCACCGCATGAATTAAAATAGCAGAGTAAAATTTCCACACTACAATACATAAAATTGCACAGTACAATGTCCTCACTGCATGACCTAAAACTGCACAGTATAATGTACTCACATCATTACTTCAAACTGCACAGTACAATGTCCTCACTGCAAGACTTAAAAATATATAGTATAATTTCCTCACTACCTGACTTAAAACTGCACTGTACAATGTCCTCACTGCATGATGAAAAACTGTACAGTACAATTTTCATGCTACATGACATAAAACTGCATAGTACATGTCCTTGCTGCCTGACTCTAAACTGAACAACACAAAGTCCTAGCTGTAAGACATTAAACTGTATAAAAATCATAATATTACATGATGCATGATAATAAAATGTATATATTATTTTTCCTTGAAATAGGACATTAAACAACATGACAACATTTGTCCTCGTTACATGACACTAAACTGTACAACTAATGTCTTAACTACATGGAATTAGATGCATCCATATGTAAGAATAACTAACATAATTGTTGGGATTTAGTGTCACATGAGTCCCGTTCTTCCCTATTTCTGAGATAGATCTGCATAGGGACCTCATTTTAATGACTACGTGTGGCTTGATTCTCATCTATTTGAGATGTGTAGGGATGCCTGGATCTCCAATCTTGGGCCCAGATGCAACCAAAAATCTTTCATTTCCATTTCTCCCATTGTATATGAATCAAATCTATCTAGAGTGTTCCCTTAAGATACACAGTTTAATTTTTACACCATTTTATGTCTTAAGTTTAACCGTTCTTCCAAAACTGGTCAAAAGCCCCCATCTCTTGTATCTTACTCGACTGGTGTGGGAAATGAATGTTTAAATAACTACGTAAGGCTTGATTCTCATCTTGCGGAGATACATAGAGACACCAAAATATCCAATCTTGGGACCAAACATGATTAAAAAAACCCCTTTATTCCTTATATTAGATTGAAAACTGGTACATAGAATGTTTAAAGAACTATATATGGCTTGATTCTTTCCCCCAAAAAGATATGTAGTAACACCTGTGTTAGGTACCCGGACAAGAAGCGGAAGCTGATGAGCTAGGAATTTAAATTTTTTCACATCACCATAGCAATGATAGGACGTCAAAACTAGTGAACTATCCCGGTACGTTTTGAGGACCATGCATGGATTTGACAGAGCACAAAAATAGAATGGACAAGTACCTTCTTCGGATCGGACGTGATATAGTTTGTCACAGGATTCCAGTAACTGTTCCTCAAAGAAAATGATGTTGAATTCTGATAAAACACTATTTTATTGAATATTTTATTGATAATAAATGATATAATTTCCTCACATTGTGTTAAATATGTTTATTTATAAAATATTTGGGATTAGATCATTCATTTGAATATTTGATGAAAATTCCAGTTTTACCCTTTATAGTTTACTGTAGTATTTCGAAGATAAATATTTTTATATTTATTATTTGAATTTGAAATTTAGTAACAGTGTTCCTAACTTAACTATCTACAACTTGTATTCAGGACACTAGATCGAAAGAATTAATTGTGATGGAGTAATTGGGCTATAAAGTCAAAGCTGGGCTGGACTCGCCAGAATGGAAAAGCTTCTGTATTACGGTCATACCTCCTACATATGGGCTTTTATTGATCCCAAATTTGTAGAGGAGATAGAGGACCCATATCCGCACATTTTATACTTCTGGAAGGCCGGCCAATTCACGCGTTTTTGTGGTCAAATGGGCGGTTCAATTTTCATTAAAATATTTGGCCGAATCTCCACATTCACACTTGAAACCACTTGTAACCTCTCCTCCCCTCCCCTCTATAAATTGGAGTTTTTCTCATTTGGAGGGGTTGGGAAATGCATTGGGAGATTGGAGGCAAAGGAGAATTTGTTTCACTCAAATTCTCCAACCATTGTAAGAGGGGTAGCTCTTGAAGCAAGGATCCCCTCATCGAAGCCTCCTTCTCTTCTTCATTTTGTAATGTTTTCATTTGTGTAATAAACTTCTTTGTTCTTCTTTTATTTCTTCTCTTTTCTTCTGTTTTGTTTAAATTTATTCTTCTCTTAATCTTCCTCTTTGGGCTGGAATTCTTGAGTAGAAGCGTTATTGGGTTATACCCATTATAAACCTTTGCACATGCAAAACGCTTCTACGATGATTACGCCACCCGTGGAAGAGTAGTCTTTTAGTAATCGATCTATCTTCTACCCTCTTAATTTAATTATTTTGAATCATTGATATACTTTAATTCACTTAATATGATCCATGAATTGTGTTTTTAAATTTTAATAAACTAAGCAAGCAATTGAACAATTAACACAAAAACACGTGAGGTCGGGATTTTGTGTAAATTGTGAGAGTGCGATCTTAATCGGTAATACAAGACCACACAGGATAAATTTGTAGAGTTCAAATATAATCCCTAAACACAATTCATACTCATTTCCAAAATGGATATGTGCCTTAATTTACCACTGACCATAATCTAATCTTAGAATATCAATCAAAGCACGGTGTTGCGATTGCATGTTCCGAAGTTAGCCTATGGTTAAATTCACATCATCTTTGTGGTAAAGTTAATTCTCGTAGGGTTCGGAATTTAAAAAATTAAGGGATTATAATTAAGTGAATGTTAATTTAAATGATAATGATTAATAATAAAGTGAAGAGGTGGAGTTAGATCGATTACGCCTTTTAAATAGATTTCTAAAAAAACATCTTCTTGTTGTGTCATTTTAATCGAAATTCATTTCAAAACTAAAAACAAAAAAAGATTATACAATCTTCATCCAGCAAACTTTTTATTGATTCATAAACTACAACAAACCCCAATCCTTTAAAGTAGTGTTTTTATTCTATTCTATTTTATTTTACTTTTTAGAATACCTCTAATAAGTTGTTAAATTCACTTCCTCCTTTGAGAGACGACCTTGGTCAGCCACTCTGCTGCACCTAAGTACCCCAAATTACATTAATCATTTGAGGGCGCCCACGACAGTGCTCTATCAAATTGGCGCCGTTGCCGGGGAGGCAAGTAATTATTTCAACCAATTAGAGGTATTTATTTTATTTTACATTTTATTCTCTTCCTCTCTTCTTTCTTCCTTCTGTACCCAATCTGATTTTTCTTCCTCTTCTTTTATTTTATTCTACTTCTTTTTGGACCATCAACTCAAACTTCTCATTTTTATTTTACTATGGTCTAATTTCTTTCTTTTCATTTTTATTTGATCTATAACACGAACTAATCTCGAAGATCTCTTAGATCTTGACCCTGATATTGAACGTAGCCTTAGGGCTCGAATCAAAAATTCTCAGTCTATGGGAAGTTTCAATATTCAACTAGTTGGTGAATTCCTCTCTTCTGGAAACATTGAAATTGGAAGCTATTCAAATTCAAACATAAAAGAGTAACCAATGGCTGAAAACAATGGAAATGAACTTAATAGAACCATTCAAGAATTGGTTGCACCTGATATTAACTATCAACCAAATTGTATTGCATACTCAAATCTCGAATCGTACTTTGAACTAAAATCTGGGTTAATTCACTTACTTCCAAAGTTTCATGGCCTCTCTGGTGAGGATCCTAATAAGCATTTGAAAGAATTTAATGTGGTTTTCTCAACCCTTAAACCAAGAAATGTTTATGAAGATCAAATCAAATTAAGACCATTCCCATTCTCACTTGATGGAGCTCCAAAAGACTAGATGTATTATTTACAACCTGAAGATGCAACTTGTTGGAACGATTTGAAATGTCTTTTCTTGCAGAGATTTTTTCCAGCATCAAGGACCACATCCATTCTAAAGGAGATTTTAGGGATCAAGAAAGCCCAAGGGGAGTCAATGTATGAGTACTGGGAGAGATTCAAAAAGTTGTGTGCAAGCTGTCCACATCACCAAATCAGTGAGCAACTCCTCATTCAGTACTTCTATGAAGGACTCACACCTATGGAGAGGAGCATGGTGGATGCCGCAGCTGGAGGAGCATTGGTGGAAAAGACACCAGCAGCCGCACGTGCATTGATCGACAAGATGGCTCAAAACTCCCAACAATTCGGTGATAGAGGTACACCACATGTTCGAGGAGTACATCAAGTAAGCCCTTCTTCTCTTGAAAGTCATTTGATTGATACTAAGTTAGAAGAATTGACAACTATGGTGAGGCAGATTGCATTGGCTCAAAAGACATCCCAACCCCCTTCTTCAAGGCCATGTGGCATTTGCACTGAGACAAGCCACCCAACTGACTGTTGCCCACAACTACAAGAGACAGAAGATTGTGCAGTAGTGTTCCCTGGGAGACCATTTCAGCAGCAACAACAATACCCATATCCCCAAAAGAAGTTTGATACAGTATACAACCAAGGGTGGAAAGATCAGTCAGACATGAGGTATGGCTCTGGACAACAACAAAGGCCCCCTTTTCAACCAAAATTCCAGCAGCCTCCACCTTACCAACAGGGTTTCCAACAACCCCAAAGGATATTCGAAGATCAAACATCAACGAGTCAGAAACAAGGGAATATCCAACACAAGGTAGACTCTAACACTGATGATATTTTGAAACAAATTGTTCTTAATCAACAGAATGAGCTGAAGAGTCAAGGTTCAGAGCTGAGAGAGTTTAAGACTCAAATGAGTCAGATTGCCACCGCCCTCAATGAACTTGTGAGTAAGAATTATGGAAATGTACCTTCCCAACCCACTCCAAATCCAAAGGAAAATGTTAGTGCCATCACATTGAGAAGTGGGAAGCAAATTAATGATACATCTGGACCTACCATTCCACCGGGATTCACCTCAACTCCGGAGAAGCCGCATTCCAAACCAACTGATGAGCAATCCAAGGAGAAAAATAAAGGTAAGAAAAATATTGATGATGTTCCTCCTAAACCCCTTCCTTTTCCAAACAGGGTTGTTCAAACCAAGAAGATGTCTGAAGAAGCAATGCAAAAGGAGGTTTTGGACACATTCAAGCGTGTGGAGATCAACATTCCTCTACTTGAAGCCATTAAGCAAATCCCAAGGTATGCCAAATTCTTAAAAGAACTCTTCACCAATCGAAGAGGGCTCAAGGGAAATGAGAGGATCAACCTTGGAAGGAATTTCTCGGAACTCATTACACCAACTCTAGCAATGACAACAAAGTTCAAGGATCCCGGGACATTCACCATCCCATATACCATAGGGGAGTTTCTCTTCTCTGATGCTCTTTGTGATTTATGAGCTTCAATAAATGTGATGCCTCACTCTGTATTCTCTTCCTTGCAGGTTGGTGAGTTGAAGCCAACAAGAGTAGTGGTGCAATTGGCGAATAGAGCTACGGCATATCCAGCGGGAGTTCTTGAGGATGTACTTGTTCGGGTAAGACACATGATCTTTCCAGCAAACTTCTATGCGCTTAACATGGTGGATGATCAGGTAAGTTCCCATGCCCCCATTATCTTAGGTAGACCCTTCCTCAAAACTGCAAAAACTGTCATAAATGTCAATGAGGGTACACTTTCCATGGAGTTTGGAGATGAAGTTGTGATATTTAATGTTATGGATTCCATGAAGTACCCCTCATAGGACCATTCTGCTTTTGTTATCTCCCATTTTGAACCACCAAGTAAAAACTCCATGGATTTTGATTGTCCTATGCTTAGGGAGATTGTGAGTATTGGTTCTAGTTTGATGTCTAAGAGTACTTCTACACCCGTTTTTAAGGAACAAGACTCTCTAAGATTTGATTTTTAAATGGAATAATATTCTGATTTTGATCATGTGAACTCTGATTATGACATGCCTATTGAGTATGCTGATGGATTTGGTGCTTTATTCTCTGATTGTGATGATTTTTATTCTGATACGGATGTTCCTTGTGAAGATATGTTTGTTGCATCAATTTCTCCATCCATACTACACCCTCCTTCATTAGAACTCAAGCCATTGCCACAAAATCTGAAATACTCATACTTGTTGAATGGTGAGAGATTACCTGTTATCATTGCTAAAAATATCCCTTTTGAACATGAAGAAAAGCTTTGGAATATTTTGAGGGAGAACATCAGGGCGATTGGGTGGACCTTGGCTGACATATCAGGTATTAGCCCCTCCATTTGCATTCATAGGATTCTCTTGGAGGATGGGGATAAACCAGTGAGACAACCACAAAGGAGACTCAATCCCACCCTCCTGGAAGTTGTTAAAAAAGAAGTTGAGAAATTGCTCGAGGCAGGTATAATCTTTCCCATTTCAGATTCACAGTGGGTAAGTCCAATTCAGGTTGTGCCTAAGAAAACTAGTTTTACTGTTGTTAAAAATGAGAAAGATGATTTAGTTCCAATGAGGGTGCAAAATAGTTGGCGTGTGTGTATTGATTATAGGAAACTAAATCATACCACTCGTAAGGACCATTTCCCCCTCCCATTTATTGATCAAATGCTCGAGAGACTAGCTGGGAAAACACACTACTGTTTCTTGGATGGATTTTCTGGATATTTTTAGGTTCCTATAGCTCCAGAGGATTAGGAGAAGACTACATTCACCTGTCCCTTTGGCAGATTTTCCTACCAGAGGATGCCATTTGGACTTTTCAATGCCCCAGGTACCTTCCAGAGATGTATGGTGAATATTTTTTCTGATTTTATTGAGACCTGTATGGAGGTATTTATGGATGATTTTACATTGTATGGGTCTTTATTTGATGAATGTCTAAGTAGTTTGGGAAAGGTGTTGAATCATTGTATTGAGAAGAATCTGGTCCTAAACTTTGAAAAATGTCATTTTATGGTAGAGCATGGCATTGTCTTAGGGCATGTGGTGTCAAAACATGGGATAGAGGTTGATAGATCTAAGGTAGAAATTATTTCATCCTTACCCTATCCTTCATGTGTGCGTGATGTTAGATCTTTCCTAGGGCATGCAGGATTTTATCGGTGCTTCATCAAAGATTTTAGTAAGATCGCTCTTCCTATGTCACGATTACTTCAAAAAGATTCTGATTTTGTGTTTGATGATTCTTGTAGGACTTCCTTTGATGAGATAAAGAAGTGTCTGACCACTCCACCTATCATACAGCCCCCACGGTGGGACCTTCCATTTGAGCTTATGTGTGACGCCTCCAACTTCGTGGTTGGAGCTGTCTTATCTCAGAGGGTGGAAGGACGTTCACATGTGATTGCATATGCATCAAGGACATTGGATTCAGCCCAATCAAACTACACAACCACGGAAAAGGAGTTTCTTGCTGTCATATTTGCTTTAGATAAATTCCGTTCATATTTATTGGGCTCTAAAGTAGTTGTTTTTTCTGACCATACAGCTTTGAGGTACCTCCTGAAGAAGCCAGATGCAAAGCCATGACTTATTCGTTGGATGCTCCTTCTTCAAGAGTTTGACATTGAGATAAAGGACAAAAAGGGGTCAGAAAACTTGGTGGCGGACCACATGAGTAGGCTTACTCACACACTATAGGATGACACCTTGGATCAGGTACCACTTCGGGACACTTTCCCTGATGAGCATCTCTATACCATCTCAGGTACGCATCCTTGGTATGCTAATTTAGTTAACTACCTTTTTTCTTCTGAAATCCCTACAAATTTAAAGAAACATCAAGTCCAAAAATTAAAGAGTGAGTCAAGATTTTATGTTTGGGATGATCCATACTTATGGCGCATGTGTAGTGACCAAGTCATTAGGAGGTGTGTTCCCGATCATGAGTTTGAGTCTGTTTTGCATTTATGTCATACACTTTCTTGTGGTGGACACTTTGGACCCCAACGGACAGCTAGGAAGGTTTTGGACTCTGGATTATATTGGCCTAGATTATTCCATCACGCCCATGTGTTTTGTAAGTCATGCTCTCGTTGCCAACACACTGGGAACATTTCTAAGAGACATGAGATTCCCCAACAACCCATACTATTCTGTGAGATTTTTGATGTATGGGGCATTGATTTTATGGGTCCTTTTCCTAGTTCATTTGGATTTTTGTATATTTTGGTTTCTGTTGATTATGTGAGTAAATGGGTGGAGGCCAAGGCCACCAGGACTGACGATTCTCATGTTGTAGTGGATTTTTTCAAGGCTCAAATTTTTTGCAGTTTTGGAGTACCAAAGGCCATCATCAGTGACCAAGGGACACACTTTTGCAATAATAATTTTGCTTCCCTCCTTCGAAAGTATGGGGTGACACAAAAAACATCAACACCATACCACCGCCAAACAAATGGACAGGCTGAGGTTTCAAATCGTGAGTTGAAACAAATCTTGGAGAAAACCGTGTAGCCAAATAGGAAGGATTGGAGAAATCACTTGGATGATGAATTGTGGGCTTATAGGACAGCATACAAGACCCCCATTGGTATGTCCCCATTTTGGATTGTTTTTGGGAAAGCGTGTCATCTCTCTGTGGAAGTCGAGCATCGGGCATATTGGGTTATAAAGAAATGAAACATGGATTTGGCCCAAGCTGGAATCCAATGGAAGCTGCAAATTCAAGAGCTTGAGGAGATTAGATTATCATCATATGAGAACTCAAGGCTCTACAAGGAAAGATCAAAAGCAGCTCATGACAAAATGATCCAACAAAGGGAGTTTCATGTTGGAGAGAAAGTCCTTCTCTACAGTTCACGACTGAAGCTGATGCCTGTGGAGATCACACAAGAGGACACTGGAAGGAGCTTTACAGTTAATGGGCAAAGTTTGAAGAGATACATTGAGGGACATCCTACTGATGTAGTGGATTTTATCACACTGCATGACCCCATCATCACTTGATCACATCAGGTTGTTCCTAACCCTTTCACTTTTATATTATTTGTCCTATTTAAAAATTCTTCATTTCATGTGCATATATCATCTCACGGGTTCAGATTGAGGACAATGCAATATTTTAAGTTTCGGGGAGGGAACCTTTTAGTTTAGTAATTTCAATTTCTTTCCTGTTCAAAAAAAACCCAAAAAAAATAAAAAAATTGTGTGTTTTTCAAATTTTTTGTGTTTATTTTACAATTTTCTGTGTGTTTTTGAAACTTTTGAGTTGAAATGATTCTCATCACCGTTTTTAAATCCATATCAATCAGTGAAACAATTTAACCCTTGAAACTAAGCTTAAATGAATGCTGAAATGACTTTGTTTCAAGTTCAAATATTTAGTAATTTCATGGAAAGTACACCGAATTTTGAATCCCATGCCACATCTCACTGTCTTTATATTTGAAATCACTTTCCTGTGAGGCTTCTAAACCATTATTTTCATATTCTTTACATTCACCTAACTTCTTGAGAGAACCAAACCATACTTGATTTAACCAAAATTTGATCTATTCCTGTCAAAACTTTAGGGTTTGAGGTACTTATGTTTAAATGATTGAGGCATTTGTTTGGTATTAAAGCCCCTATTTCAAAGAATCCTTTTTTATAATGGCCTACCTTGAATATTTAATCCTTGTAGCCCTTAGAAGCCATGCAAAGCCTATTAGGTTAGCCACATTACAAGCCAATTTTCCCTATCCAACCAACTCTTGAAGTGAAATTGCATAATCTAGTTGAGCTTAAGTGTGGGGGAAGTTGTCTTGTGTTTTGCCACCACATTCTGTGATACTTTGGGTGGAAAATTAAATTCTGAAGAGATGTGTTTGCTGCTAAAGAAAGTCATTATATTGAAATCTGTGCCTTTTCTGGAGCTTTCATGACAAGTGAAGTTGTGCCTTTTCTGGAGCTTCTAATTGAGGTGGAAAGTTGTGCCCATCTGGAGCTTTCAAGAAAATCATGTTTGAGAAGATTGACATTTTTTATGCTGAAATGATCAATGTTGTAAACCTTTCATGACTTTTCATGACGATGGAGCTGAATTGATACTATGGGAATTAAAGAGAAGACCATATTTAAGTGAAAATTAGATTAATGCAATTTTTCTTCAAAAGAGTCAAGCCCTCCTCATTCAGCCTCAGAGTTTTTCACATCTTAATCCTACCAACTGTAAGCCACAGAACAACCCTGAAAAGTCCTCATGATAAACATATGTCCTTGACTCACATCGGGTAGCGATGTAGGAATCTATCAAGCCTATGGTGACCCTTTTATGAGTTTGGATGAGAAAGACATTGCAAAAAAAATTGATATTTGAGTGATGATAGAAAATTCAAGCGAGGTAAGTGTTTTGTGCATGGGAGGATAAATAAAGTGGAAATATATTGAATGATATTAATGGAGAACTTGAAATAAGGTTTTTTATGAGGCATGATATCTTTTGATTCTTTGTGTGAAATTGATTGATCTTAAGGATATGTGTTTTAAAATTGGTTTTGATTTGATATTGATGTTTACTTGATATGAGGTTTTTCCCAGGTGTGCAAAAGGGTAAGTGTGGCAGAGTTGATAAAACACTATTTTATTGAATATTTTATTGATAATAAATGATATAATTTCCTCACATTTTGTTAAATATGTTTATTTATAAAATATTTGGGATTAGATCATTCATTTGAATATTTGATGAAAATTCCAGTTTTACTCTTTATAGTTCACTGTAGTATTTCGAAGATAAATATTTTTATATTTATTATTTGAATTTGAAATTTTGTAAAAGTGTTCCTAACTTAATTATCGACAACTTTTATTCATGACACTAGATCAAAAGAATGCATTTTGATGGAGTAATGGGGCCATAAAGTCAAAGTTGGGCTGGACTCGCCAGAATGGATAAGATTTTATATTACGGCCATAACTCCTACATATGGGATTTTATTGAGCCCAAATTTGGATATGAAATATAGAACCTATATCCGCACATTTGATCCTTCTGGAAGGATGGCCAATTCATGCGTTTTGGTGGTCAAATGGGCGCTGAAATTTGCATTAAAATATTTGTCCGAATCTCCACATTCACACTTGAAACCACTTGTAACCTCTCCTCCCCTCCCCTCTATAAATTGGAGTTTTTCTCATTTGGAGGGGTTGGGACGTGCATTGGGAGATTAGAGGCAGAGGAGAATTTGTTTCACCCAAATTCTCCAACCATTGTAAGAGGGGTAGCTCTTGAAGCAAGGATCCCCTCATCGAAGTCTCCTTCTCTTCTTCATTTTGTAATGTTTTCATTTGTGTAATAAACTTCTTTTTTATTCTTTTATTTCGTCTCTTTTCTTCTGTTTTTTTTAAATTTCTTCTTCTCTTAATCTTCCTATTTTGGCTGGAATTCTTGAGTAGAAGTGTTATTGGGTTATACCCATTATAAACCTTTGCACATGCAAAACGCTTCTACGATGATTACGCCACCCATGGAAGAGTAGTCTTTTAGTAATCGATCTATCTTCTACCCTCTTCATTTAATTATTTTGAATTATTGAGATACTGTAATTCACTTAATATGATCCATTAATTGTGTTTTTAAATTGTAAGAAACTAAGCAAGCAATTGAACAATTAACACAAAAACACGCGAGGTCGGGATTTTGTGTAAATTGTGAGAGTGTGATCTTAATCGGTAATACAAGACCACACGGGATAAATTTGTAGAGTTCAAATATAATCCCTAAACACAATTCATACTCATTTCCAGAATGTATATGTGCCTTAATTTACCACTGACCATAAGCTAATCTTATAACATCAATCAAAGCAGGGTGCTGCGATTGCATGTTCCGAAGTTAGCCTAGGGTTAAATTCACATCATCTTTATGGTAAAGTTAATTCTCGTAGGGTTCGGGATTTAACAAATTAAGGGATCATAATTAAGTGAATGTTAATTTAAATGATAATGATTAATAATAAAGTGAAGAGGTAGAGTTATATCGATTACGACTTTTAAATAGATTTCTAAAAAAACATCTTCTTGTTGTGTCATTTTAATCGAAATTCATTTCAAAACTAAAAACAAAAAAAATTATACAATATTCTTCCAGCAAACTTCTTATAGATTCATAAACTACAAAAAACCCCAATCCTTTAAAGTAGTGTTTTTATTCTATTCTATTTTATTTTATTTTTTAGAATACCTCTAATAAGTTGTTTCCTCCTTTGAGAGATGACCTTGGTCAGACACTATGATGCACCTAAGTACCCCAAATTACATTAATCATTTGAGGGCGCCCATGACAGCGCTCTTTCAAATTCCTCTAGATCATCTACACATGCCTCTCGTATTTTCACGTTCGTCGTTCATTGGAATCTTTGTGCTAGTGTGGTATAACAACAAGCTCTTCAATGCAACGGTGATCACCACAAGGCAAGAGACTTCGAATGAAGAAAAATAATCTTGATGTTCTTCCTTTATTGAGAGAATCTCTCTCTAGAATCTAGGTTGAGAGAGAGGCTCTCAAGTTTTACATGTGAATAGTTCCATGGGGAGAGCCTCTCTCTTTCTTATATAGGAGAAATAAAAAATACCAGGTATGGGTTCTCTACGCCCATGTAATAGATATTATCTGTATAATTATTATAAATGTTTATTTATATCGAATTAAATTCTTCCATAAAATCACTATATATTATATATATTGAGCAATAAACTTGAGTATATAACTCAAAACACTTTATCTAAAAATATTAAACGAACCCTGGATATTTAAATCCGTTTGAATAATATTTTATCATTGTATTTACGTTATCACTTATAAATATATGTTATAAATAAATTCAAAATATGATTCCAATATTGAATAAATAAAGAATTTATTTATTACTTGCTGATCCATAGAACTTGGATAATACTCTGACCCATTGGTAGGGTCCACCAAGTAATATATTCTTATTTTCAAAATAGGGAATATTAATAAAGTGCTATAATGTGTGACCCTCTAGGCCCTTATCTCAAAAGCAGTGAATAATATCAACCAAACATGAGTGGTGTCTAGCAACCCATAAATTCCCCAATAGAGATAATGTAATGTCAAAGCAATGAGAACCTTCTTACAAACATGGTCTGTTTTATATAATCTATTCATCATTGATATCTCAATAAAGCAGAATGCACACTAGTGGCATCATCCTTTGTCTTTATTTATTTAATTTGTTGATTTTTTCAGATGGTCTTACCTTCCACTAACATGGACATGGATTTAATGAAGGGGAAACCATCCTAATCAACCAGGCCTGAGATATCTATTCTTCAACATAGATGTGAAAAATCATATCTTGATCATTCAATCAAAGTCATGTCACTAATGACGTACCCAACACAAACAACCTCGCCAAAAATTAATTTCCATTGTTTCTTCCTTGTATCAAAGTATGCAATTAAATGACATACATTGATAATGATCTCAAATATGGAGAGAATTACACATGTACGTAGATAGTAATGACCAATGACACCTGAAACATGTGGTGTTCCTATTATGTGTGTATGTTCCAATGATCTAAACTACTAGAGATCCTTATGTGCATACTTCATGAGAAGAAGTATCAATGCTTATGATACCCCACCACCCGATGTTCACACATAATATATATCCTTTCAGAATGATGTATATGGACCATAGGTCATTAGTTTATGATTAATATCATGGAATCTCGGGGTTCTTATTATATTCTGGTATCTTCTATAACCCTTTGATACGGCATGTAATCTAAGGAAATTTCTATAAGAAAAGTGGATGAAAAAGTATCTATATTATTATGTAAAGATAAACACATGTATATATAACAATGTACATACATGTATTGGTAATCAAATTATAATACCAATTGGGTATGAGGAACCCACATTCAACACTCCCTCTTCCACTAGAGCCAACTACTATCAAGATTGAATCCTCTATCTCTCACATGGGAATAGTTCTTCTACTAAGAAAGGGCTTTAGTCCATGGGTCTTCCATGTTATCCTCTATGGCTACTATGCTAACTGTGACTTTACTCTTTGAGAAAAATCCATCGGGTGATGATTCTTCTAATGAATATACTTTTTCCTCTAGTGAGACACGGGCTCCTTGGCAAGAACCACTACAGTAGTATTATCGCAATATACTAGAACAGGGTTTGCACTACAAGGAACAACACCAATTAATGAGATAAATATGTGTATCCAGGCTACTTATTTTTTTCATCGGAAGCTACAATATATTTGTTAGGACCAAAAGGGGCCAAGATACCCTTAGAGAGGGGGTGAATTAGGTTATGGATATTCTAATTCCAAATTATTCCTACCCCACTGGATCTTGACCTCTATATTATAAGGTTCAATTTGTTTGATTTTATATTATTAATGTTTACATTTTTCATTCCTTATTTATATGATTAGTTTGCTTTGGATGCAATGTAGGGAAGCAAGTAGGCAGACATAGAGCTTTTTACTTGGTTCACCCTCACCAGGATACGTCTAAGGAGCATACAGTAGTTATGTGCTGTTGTACCAAATCAACTAATGCTCCCTTACAATTTACAATGTTTGGGCTAGATCACTTGTATTCCCAGACTCATTGCCTATACAATGTTTTGGGTTAGCTCACAACTTTCACAAGGGTCAATCCCTATTTCTCTCTCTCGGGCTCACTGCCGGTGGAGAGGATCACCTTCTTCCTCTTCTTTTGCTCACTACTCTAGAAAGTATCCACTAATAGTTTATAGACCTATAGGTATATTCATTATCTCTAATGAAATATTCTTCCTTAACTATTTATAGATTCTCTATTGACATCCATCTTTCACCCGTAGATGAATCTCACATTGCATCGGATGTACCTGTCAACCCCAATTTTTATGCACAAACTTCACTGGGCCTTACATGTAATTACCTACTTTTGTGCAAAATTCACTTTTTGCACAACTCCTCTATTACACTCAACCAATTTATTTACGTACTGAAACCTTCTTTTATAAGCACCTGTTTCTTTTACGTGAAACCTTTTCATTAAAAGAAAAGACTTCTTTTATGTGCAACTAAAACATTTTACGTGCAACCATTTCTTTACGCACAAATTTTTCTTTACACACAACAACCTGTTTATGCACAGCCTAATACTTATGTGCAGACAACTGAATTAATGCGCACACTTGACATTTACACGCAACTCCCTTGTGTATTCCAATTTTATGCGCCAGAGCTCAGATACTATCTAAGTCTTGAGCTACTTCGAATGAGGGGGTCACTTTATATTTTTAGGCAAAATCAACCCCTACGCGAAAACCCCTCTTTGAGCATGTAAGTCACTTCAACTGCAAAAAACACACCTTCTTTGCAACATAGTTTTTTCGTGCACTACTCCAATATTTCGCGCACCTCATGCCTGTGCCAATTTTTGGAGATTCTGATCTCGAAACACCTCTTGCACGAAAAAAACAAATCCTCTATTTCATACAACACGCTAATATTTCAAACACCATTTTATTTTCCACGCACCATGAAAATATTTCACTCACCAGTTTTCCTTTTTTTTTGTGCACCATGCAAATATTTTGTGCACCTCTTTCCTTTTTCGTTCACTGCCTTGTATCATATCTTTTTTGTACCTCCTCCAAATCGTCCATTCCATTGTTGAGGTCCTTCAATCAAACATGGATATCCAACAACATCTCTTGAACCTTAAAAATCACCATGTAAACCCCCTTTGTCAAAAAATTTGTACGTCATGGCCTACATTGTCAACAAACAAAAATGGAGGTTCGATTTTTCAACAAACACAATCACCTCGAAAATGATACAATGATACATTGAAGGATTTTTTCCCAACAATCTCCCCCTTTGGGTTTGTTTGAAAATATTCTCATAAGGATTCATTGCACTTTGATACCTCATTAAATCTCCTTCCAACTACTACCACCATTCGCCTCTTGCTATTTTGATAGAATTCAAAGATTCACTTAGCACATACTCTAAGCCCACATGAGCTGTGATCACCATGAGAAAAAAGAGTAATTGAAAAGATCATCAATGAATCACTTCATTTATGACACCAATTGTTCATACCAAACTAATACCAATTGCTAATCTGATACCAATTGTGGATCGCTGGAAACCATATCACACTTTTCCAACATCACTCTTTTGTTTATATCATGATCGTCAACAATCGTGATGCCTACTCATTAGCCGATCACTTTTAGCATCGTTAGATTTAAAACTCTCCCCCTATATCATTTATCTACACCTATTTCTCTACTCCACCTATCAACTTCTCTCTGTGTCTTTGACTAAGACATTTTCTCCCTTCTTTATCCATATTTCTCCCACTATAGGAGTCACTATCCCCCCCCCCTTGTCAACTAGCCCAAAGGTCACTCTGTTGTGGTCTGCAACATTGGAAATAACACATATTATCTTATTAATGAATAACATACCATACCTTGGGGAGGTGGGGGGGTCCACTTCCACACTTTTTCATGTGTGGGAAGTCGATTGGACTCCTAGAGCTAGTCGATGTAGGCACAAACTCGAACTTCATGATTCCTTGATCAACCTTATACTTGATAAAATGATACTTTATCTCAATGTTCTTTGTCATGGAGTGATGGACGTGATTTTTTGCTGAGATTTATAGCACACGAGTTATCACTGTGTATTCTGATCTGAGAATTCTATTCAACTCCCCTATCATCAAGCTGGTAATTCATCCACAATAATTGTGGCAGGCTTGAGTGGCTGCAATATTCTCAGCTTCTATAGTGCTCAATGAAATGTAATATTTCTTCTTTCTTATCCAATAAATACACAATCCTCCAAGATAGAAATAACATCCTAATGTTGATATTATTTCATCCGATGAACTGGCCCAATCAAAGTATTTTTTTCACTATAAGCATGTGTATTTCCATGGGATTTCTTTGATATCACAGTGCTTGGCATGTGGAAAAAACAATATCAGGTCCTGTCATTGTTAGGTATAGTAACCCCCTATAACTGGCCTGTATTCTGTGATATTAATTGCCTTTTCATCATTATATATTGATAATTTCATCTGATTAGCAACCACAGTCTTCATCTCTTTGGAGGTTTGCATTCCAAATCTTATCAGGACCTCCTTGGAATATTTATATTGACAAATGAAAGTTACATTATTCCCTTATGTCACCTGTAAAACAAAGAAAAACGCCAGCTCTCTAATCATTGACTTTTAAAACTCAATTTTCATGAATTTGGAAAATTTTCTGCACTGAACTTTATCTGATCTGCCAAATATTATGTCATCGAAATAACCCAGCACCCTCATCCTTTGATTACTATCATGGTTGAAATAGAGATTCTAATCAATTCCAACATTCTGAAAACAAAGCTTGTTCAAATAATGATCAAGCCTTGAGTACCATGCTCTTGGTGCTTGTTTCAACCCATATAAAGTCTTATTTAGCTGAAAAACCTTGTTCTCAACCTTATAAATCTAAAAAACATATGGTTGCTCGATATACACTTCTTTTTCAGAACACCATTCAAAAATGTAGATTTGACATCCATATGGAAAACATGGAAAATTCATTGCACTACAATGGCTAGGAATAATCTAATTGTCTATATCCTCGTATCTTCCATGTCTACACTGGCACAGTCTGTTTACCAATTATATCATTCTATTCAAATTCCGCTCATCTCTTTAACTTTCATGATGATATGAATTTTCCTTCCTCATGGTCATTATCAGTTTCTACATCTGAATTATCATTTTCAACTTCTACTCCCCCTGAGTATCTTACCACTTCATCACTTTAAATAGAAAATTGGTCACTGTGTCATTAATCAATGATGTCATTTCTTTCAACTTATTTTCTCAAATTCTTATTGAGACACCATTGATATTCTCTCATAGCTTCATGGTATCCTAAAATAAGTCAGTTTATACCATAATTCTAGAACGAAATAGATAATTCTGAAATATATGAATGTTTCTACTTCTCCCGCAATATATCTTCTCTTGATATTCTCTCGATATACAACACTTGATTTGGGTCATCCAATTGTTTCATTAATGGATCTTGCCTTAGAATATTATATTGCATGCTCCCCCTATGTTATGAAACACATTATGTGGTTAGGCGCACTGTTTAGACCCATAATCATTCTTCTCCTCCTACATCATTTATTCTCATCTGGTACATGGCATTGAGCCATCAAAAAAATCTCTAATCCTACTGAGTAGGAACTCGGTGTAGGAAATAAGAGATAAACTTAATAATACAATCACTTTCTATTGTGCTCAGTTTCTCCCTTTATTTTTTATGTCTGGGGCTTCATTTGAATTAGTTGAAACTCTGGATCATATCACCTCATCACTTCACATCATTAAACTCCACTTCCCCTTGGATTGTATCTCCCAAAAACATAAAACACTTAAATCATCAGATGAAAAAATTTATATATATAGGGAGAGGGTCTCCTCTGGAATCCTCATGAAGAGTGTTGTGCTTGATCGTGATTGGTAAACCATTTGATTTGTTCATTCAAATCCTCTAACTCTTTCCTTTCCTTTTCTAACTACCTAACCAAATCCAATTGTTCTGGCCATATGACTAGGCATTATTTACCCACATGCGGAGCCATTTTCTGATATGTACTTTCTGCAGTCCTGACCTTTCTCACCATTTGGGATTTAAACCCACTAGTACACATTTCCTTCTTTGATGTTCTACCAAAATTCCATTTCCCTTGATTCCTTCTCTGATTGGAAATCTTTCTACTTTTCAATTTCCCTTTATTCTTCCTTCATTGCAAGGATCTTACTTCTTCCTCCTCCTTTCTCCATGGCACATGACAGTCAAACTTCTCAATGCATTCTTTGTTAATTTATCTTTTACCAGTTGTTTGAATCACGCTACCCTTTCGGGTTGGTGTTGAGTTTTCCACTAATTTAACATTATTATTTCTCACAATTTGAGTAAATAATCCATTAATCTTCAAGGTTTTGTTCACATTCTCTCTAATAGAGTTGTTGTGAGTGTGGCCAAAGAGGCTACTAATACACCTTTCTATCAGATCCTTGTGATTCCTCGGAGGTTGTAAGTATATTCTTCAACTATAAACTTTGTCTTCTTGTGTATAATTTATCATTATGCACTAATAGAGTCAAGAATATCCTTGTTCCATTTCCTTTCTTTCTTCTTTCTACAATGCCTTTCCAAATTCCCATAATCAGAACATATAAAACATTTTTCATCAAAGGCACACCTCATTTCATCAATTTTTGTCGAGATGTTGATACGTATTCAGTTCTTCATCGTACATTGATCTCCTGAGCTTCCTAACACATACTCATGGTGTGTCCCATTCTTCTATAGTAATAACATCTGATGAATTCCTTCCTCTGAGAGACTTTTTTTATGATTTCTCATGAAACTTCTTCTTATTCTCAAATTTAATAATGTTTCTATTTTAATAACCTGATATGTATTCCTAATCCTCTGAACAGAATCATTATGTATGACCATGAATCCTTAAAAAATATCCCATGCTATCATTTCTTCTAGAAAAGCATTTTTAGGTCTATCTACATCACCTACATGGTTTTTCTTATCTCTGTATATTTTAACTTCTCTTTTCCTATCACGCATATGAATGGGATCATCATATCCAATTCCAAATTTTCTAAAAATTTATGGCTTTGGGTATGATACAATATTTTCATAATCCTCCTCTAAAGTATCTTATTTTTCTTTCATTTCATAATCACTGGTCCAAGGATAATCAAATAATAAGTTTAAGGCATCCTTCGGCTTGGGCTTCTCTTTGGAATTAGATTTCTCTATTTCTTTATTGACTAACTCTAACAATTCCTCATGTTGAAAAATATTTTTATCTCTTGAATCATTTTGGGAAATGAGTTATCTTCTGATATTCCTTCCACAACTCGTCACATCTTCTATTTATCACGTGAGAATATCTAAAATATCACCTTGCTCCTTTATTTTCAATTTTTCTTTAGAAATAGAATCATAGACGGATGCATTCGCTTATTGTAGCCTTTGATTATTCTGAACTAATTCAGATATTTGTGTAGCAAGAGCATCATTACTGGATTTTAGATTCTGAATTTCATCTGAGTTTAGATTATTTCCCATAACATCACCTTTGATATTTTCTCTCTTTATAGATAACCTTTTCAGTTCTTTAGCTTGGGTATCATTCTTCTCCCTCAGATTAGTATCCATGTCAATAAGCTATTGATTTAATCTTCATATCTTGTTGAACTCAATTTCTAGTACATGGATTCAGATATCATTACATTTGACTTCTTCATCCAATTTTAAATCCATTTTTTTGTCATATAGACATCATCTACCTATGGCATTCTTAGAGTTCCTTCATCATCAATAGTTCCAACATCACTTGGAATATTTGTTTCCTCACTCATTCCTTCAGCATCATTGAATGTGTATATAATTTCATTGTATTATTCATCCAAATCATTATTCTATTCACTACATGATTCCTTTAACTGAATCATACTCTTTCAATTGATAGTTCCAAACTGTGGAATTTCACAAAAATTCTGCTTCTTATTTGAAGATATTCCCTTTCTCATGTCATAAAAATATAAGAGAAGACTAATTATTCAATCACACAAATCAACTGAACCAATTTAGAGCAGAAAAATCTGATAAAATAAACATATCCCTCTGATACTAATTGTTAAGACCAAAAGGGGCTTAGATACCCTGAGAGGGGGTGAATCATGGTATGGATATTCTATTTCAAAATTAATCCTTCCCCACTAGATCATGACCTTTATATTATAAGGGTCACTTTGTTTGATTTTATTTTATTAATTTTTATCTTGTTGTTAACTTATTTATTTGATAAGGATGCCTTGGATGCAATATAGGGAAGAAAGAAGGCAGAAACAATGATTTTTACTTGGTTCACCCTCACTGAGATACGTCCAAGGAGTATACAATGGTGATGTACCACTGTACCAAATACACAAAAGCTAACTGCCAATTTAAAATGTTTGGGCTAGATCACTTCTATGCCCAGGATCACTAACATTACATTGTTTAGGGTTATCTCACTATTTTCCCATGGGTCACTCCCTATTTCTCTCTCTATGGCTCACTACCGGTGGAGGGGATCACCTTATTTCTCTTCCTTTTGTCACTGATCTAGAAAGGATCCACTCATAGTTTACATACATGTAGGTCTCTTCATTATCTCTAATGAAATCTGCATCCTTAACTATTGATAGATGCTCTATTGACGACCAACATTCACCTGTAGATGAATCTCACATTGCACCAGATGTACCGGGAAACCCCAATTTTTACGCGCAGACTTCACTAGGCCTTGCACATAATTTCTTGCTTTGGCACAAAATTTACATTTCACGCAACACCTCTTTTACACCCAACCAATTTATTTACACGCAACATCCTTCTTTAACGTCCACCTATTTCATTTCTGCACAACCATAAATTTACATGCAAAGACATATTTTACCCACAAATACCATCTTTTACGTGCAACCATTTCTTTACACGATGCTTTTTATTTACAAGAAACAACCTGTTTATGCACAACCTGATCTTTACGTGAAAATACCAGACTTCAAGTACACACTTGACGTTTACGCACAACTCCCTTGCGTATTCCAATTTCGCACACCAGAGCTCATATACTCTCTATGACTTGAGCTCATTCGAATGTGGGGGTCACTTCATATCTGTATTCAAAACCAAACCCTGCACGAAAAACCCTCCTTGAGTGCATAATTCACTTCGAGTATGAAAAACACATCTTCTGTGCAACATCATTTTTCGCACACTGCTCTAATATTTTGCGCACCTCATGCATTTTCCAATTTTCAATATTCTTATCTGGAAACACCACTTGTGTGAAAAACACCAATCAGCTATTTCATGCACCACACTAATATTTCACACACAATTTTCTTTTCCGTGCACCATGAACATATTTCATGCACCACTTTTCCTTTTTTTTCACACCACAGAAATATTTGGTGCACCACTTTAATTTTTTTCACACGTACATTTTCCAAAAACACAGCTCTCCATTTTCTGATTTTCAGGCCAAAATTTTTGGCAAACACTGGAAAAGAGTTCCACCTAGTATATGCTCTTTTTTGTTCCACATTCAGATCATCCATTTCTTTATATATGTTCATCAATCAAACATGGATAGCCAACATAATCTCTTGAACCTAGAAAATCTCAATTTAAACCCACCTTTTCAATAAATTTTTACATCGTGGTCGGATTTGTCAACAAACACAACATGGAGGTATGCTTTATCAATAAACACAATAACCTTAAAAATGATTCAATGATTACTTGAGTGATTTTTTCCTGACAATATTTGGAATATTTTATTGAATCGACAACCACAACTTTTTTAGAGCTGCTTCAGCTCACTGAACCACAATTTAGGAAAAATATGTAGCCTGACTATGATTTCAAATCATCAGTATCTTTCTAGAAACTAGAATTAGTGTATCCTTTCACTACTAGTTCCCCATCTCCTCCATGCACCAAGAACATATCCTTTTTATGACTCATGAAATTTAAAATAGTTTTAAAAACTACCCAATGCATCTCTCCTGGAATGGTTTGATATCTACCCACCATGCTTAAAGAAATGGTAACATCAAACCTAGTACATATCATGTCATACATGATAGAACCCACTTCCAAGGCATAAGAGATTCTATTCGATCTTTCAATCTTCTCCTCTATTTGTGGACACATTTTCTTGTAGAGGTTTATACCATGTGACATAGGCAACAATACACTCTTGGATTGTTCCATATTGTACCTTTTGAGTACCCAGTCAATATAAGTTCTTTAACTTAGCCCAATCATCCTTTGAGATCTATCTGGGTAGATTTGATCCCTAGAATGTAGGCTGCTTCACCCAAGTCTTTAATAGAGAGGAATTCATTTAACTATGTCTTAACTAACTGTAAGACTTGCACCTCATTTCCAATAATAAATATGTCATCAACATATAACAATAGAAAAAAATACAGCATTCCCATCAACCTTTTTATAGACATAAGGCTCACTTTCATTTTTGAAAAAATATTATTCTCTTATGGCCTCATAAAAATGAACATTCCATGACCATGATGCCTGCTTCAATCCATAAATGGATATATACAACTTGAATACTTTATCGACATTATTTGAATTGACAACCCCTTTGGGTTGAGTCATATAGATGTCTTCAACCAACTTCCCATTTAGAAAAGCAGTTTTGACATCCATTTTCCAAATTTTATAATCATGAAAGGATTCTATTGCAAGTAATATTCTGATTGAATTAATCATTTCAACTAGGAAAAAGGTTTAATCATATTCGATGAATTGACATTTCCTAAAACTATTTATAACCATTCATTCTTTAAAGGTATTAACCTCACCATCTGTGTCCATCTTCTGCTTGAATACCCATTTCCATCCAATGGTACTTATATCAGCAAGAGGGTCTACCAAAATCCAAACATGATTTTGGTACATGGACTCCATCTCAGAATTCAAGGCTTCTTTCCATCTAGCAGCATCTTTTCCTTATACTTCTTCCTTGTAGGTTAAAAGTTCACCATCCTCCCAGACTAATGTGTCACTTGACTTGGTGAAAAGAAAACCATAACCCTCTGGTTCCCTTACCTCTCGTGTAGTCCTACGAAGTATTTGTGTCTCATGAACTTTTCTTCTTCCACTTTATGTTGTGGATATTTTCTCTCTACCAACTCTTGTGCATATAGAGCATTAACTTCATAAATGTCAATATTACTCAAGCTATTTAAAATAAAAATGTGTTCCCTTTCTAGAAATAAGGTGTATCATTCCACAATAACTTTTCTAAGGGATTTTATAGGTGATGTCCTTTGGTTTCTTTTGGATAACCTAGAAATATGCACATGGTGCTTCTGAATGCTAATTTGTCACTTGGTAATGTCTTGAAAAATGCCACTCACCCCCATACATGTAAGTGTTTCTGACTAGTTTTGTTTCCATACCATAACTCATATGGAATCACATCTGCAGCTTTAGTTGGTACTCGGTTAATGGTATGTGTTGTTGTCTGCCAAGTGTATCCCCAGAAGGATAATGGAAGAGTTTCATGACTCTTCAGTGATCCAACCATGTCAAGAAAGGTCATATTCCTCCTTTCACTAACACCATTCCATTGTGGTTTATGAGGAGGAGTGAGTTGGGATACTATCCTACACTCCTTCAAGTGATCAATTAATGGTTGGTTAAGATATTCTCTGCCTCGATCTAAGTGGAGATATTTTATCTTTTTACCAAGTTGGTTTTCTACTTTATTTTCGTATTCCATAAAAATTCAAAAGGAATCATACTTATACCTCATTAAATTGATATATCAATACCTACTATAGTCATCGGTAAAAGTAATGATAAATGAAAGACCACCCATTGCCTCTACTGGAAATGGACCACATACATCAGTATGTATTAATTCCAGTACTGCATTTGATCTTTCTCCCCTTCCCGAGAAGGGTGCTTTGTTTATCTTTCCTTGTAAACAAGATTGACATACATCCAAGGGTTCAAACTGTACCGAGTCTAAATAACCTTCTTGATGTAATATTTGTAATCACTTCTCATTTACATGAGCATGCATGTAGTGCCATAGACCGGTGATATATGATTCATGTTGGTAGTTTTTGTCATTGATGGCCATTATTAGGTTCTCATGTTCCAGCATGTATAAACCATTGTTAAGATGTGTCATACCATAAAATATTTTATTCCTATAAAAAAGAAAACATTTACTTCCAAACATGAAAAAAAATTCCTATAGTGTCTAAACGCAACACAAAGATAATGTTCCTGGTAATAGAAGGTACAAAATAGAAATTATTCAAAACTAAAACCAAACTACTTGGAAGGGTTAGGTGATAGTCTCCCACTACCAAGGCTTCCAGACTGCCACCATTTCCATCTCAAAGATCCACTTCTACTTTTTCAATATTTATGAACCTACTTGGTTCATTTATATGAATACAAATGTGTGTGCCACATTCCGTTTCAAATACCCAACATGTAGATAAAGATAGATTGCATTCAATGACAAAAATACCTAAAGTAGAATCATCCATTTTCTTCCTCTTTGTATCTCTCTAATTCTTTTTATAGTGGACTTTCTTGCCACATCAAAAGCAGAGAACTTCCTTCTCGTTACTCTTCCTTTTAATCTTTAGATTTTTAGCAGGACGATGTATTGGTGTCTTCGGCCTAGACATGGCCTTATGACCCATTTCCTTGCTCTAGTTTTTCTTTATCACCATAATGACATATGAATTGGTATTTTTCATATCCTTGTCATATTAGAAACTAAATCCAAATGGTCCAAGAGTGACATTTTCATATCATTCATGTTATAATTGACAATAAAAGTCGAGAATCTTGATGGAAAAGAGGCAATAATGAGATCCACTGCTACTTCTTGGTATAATTTGAACCCAATGGATTCAAGTCTCTCAATGTACACAATCATCTTCAGTACATGAGTACTTGCTTGCTGCCCTTCTACTAGCCTGCACTTATAAAGGGCACTCGAGATCTCATATCCTTCCTACTTGGACCTTTCTTGATATAATTCTTTGAGATGTGAAATAAACATGTAGGTGTCCTCATCCTCATGAATTTTTTTTCAATTGGATGGACTTGGATTAAAGAATTATGCATTAAGCATAAAGTGCAGTGTCTGCATGCTTTATCCATTTATCGTTTTATGCCCTACTTGCTCCCAGATGAGGCTCAACATGAATTCGGGACTCCAACATATATAATTTCATTTCTTAGCATAGTACAATGCGCAAGCACTCGTACCACTCATGGAAGTTATTTCCAATCAGGATTTTATCTTTATCCTGAATTGATCATAGTGATAACTTACTTATGGAGTTAGTGATTTCCATCATAAATCAACGTCAAAAAAATATTTAGCAGTTATTAATTTATCTTGATTACATTTTTGATATTTATGATTAGTAAATTATTATATCATTTTAATGTATCTTAATATTTTAGAGAACCTTAATATACCTTAATATTAGATTTGGAATAATTCGTTGCTTGAGTATTCTAGTGGAAAGGATCATTGAAACCTCCCTCATAGTCTTCAATCAATGTCTACTCCACTACTTGGAGGGTTTGAAGGTAGGAACTAGGATGGGCAACCACTTAAATCGCGGTTCCATGTTTTTGTTGAGTAAAGTCCCATATTTTGGAATTAAAAACCGATTCCCTCAACATCTTGCCTTTAATGCGATAACAAGTTAGCTATTGATAATCCTTGACTACTCAATTTAGTTAAGTCGACCTAGTTCTCTCAGGAAAATTCCCAATACTAAGAGGCTCTCTCAACAAGGGCTTACTAGCACCCCAAACACCTGGCTTTATTTAAATGTGATAAATGGAAGGCTTTTTAAATTAATATATATTTGGGGGATTTTTAATTTTATTGACTAATATAATCCTTTTTTATTTATATATTCAAACTAGATTGTCATGCTCACAACTAAACATGCAATAGATATAAATTTGTCACATCATTATGCATTATTAATCTTGTTTACTATTCTATGTGATCAACAAATAATCATACATTCACATAAAACAATAATCAATGAAAAAAGATAAATCATGCAATCCAGCTGGTATTGAGCATTCTATTATGATAGATCTATAAATGGATCAATCTTGACCTACAGGCATCCATTCCTGAGTCGACACTTGAATCACATCGCATTTATCCCCAATGCAATGCACTCAAATCCTATCTAGATTACCTCCTCAACTTGGTGGGGTCTGGATCTCGAAACTTCACGGTTTAATTACAAATATACTTGCACACATGCAAGGGGTCTAAGTGTAAAAAATACAACATGTTCATTGGACACACATGCCCTTTTATATATTTTAATTAAAAGATGATTGACATATCATCATTTATCTAATTAATTATTAAAAACATCGCACACGTTGAATAAATAATTAATTAAATAGATAAACCAGACATTTATGGTTCGGTCTCTTACTCAAGACTAGTTAGTAAAAATAAAGCCCAATTAAAAATTAAACTAAAATATAATTAATATAGTATAAGGGCTCTCTAATAAATGAAATGAATTTAAATAAATTCAATTAATTTATTTTCATCAGTTCCAAATAATTAATTTATTTTTAACTCAAAAAAATTAACCCATTTACTTAATTTTAATTCTAAAAATTAAATTAAACAATTAATTTAAATTTAAACTTAATTAAATTAATGTTTCATATTTTTAGTTTAAAATTTAGACCCAAAATAATTCTAATTAATTTAATTTAAAAAAATGAGGAGAGGGGGGCATCACGCTACCCTGACTTGATTGGGGTGCATTCATCCGATCCAGAAACACCATATGATGACATCATCTTCCGGCCAGCAGCAGACTCCTCTTGCAAGGTGTGAGAGGGGCGGGTTGCTGCTTCGGCCAGCCGCGAGGGGGGCATCACGCTACTCTGGCCAGTCGTGAGGGAGAAGGCCCTCTGCTCCAGCCAGTCACATATTTGGCAGCTAGATGTTCTGGTGCGGCACCGAGAAAGGTGGTGAGGTGAGCCGGCAAGGTCTGATGAGGCGCTGGTGAGCCGCGAAGTCTGAAAGCAGCGCGGTCCAGCACTAGAAGGATGTCTGGGGATCTCAGAGGAGGAAACGCTGTGACCCGTGGTGGCATGGGCTGGTTAAAATGAGGAGGTCACATTGAGGGGTTCTAGGCGGTGAAACCTTGTCTGGGCGGCACGAGCAGGCAGCGCAAAGGGGGGCAGTCTGACTCAGGTTGGCGCACGAGCGCAGAATGGAGCAAGTCGAGGGAGAGACCAAGGTGTTGAGGCAGCTCAAGGAGGCGCGATATCGGGGGGGGGGGGGGGGGGGGGGGGGGGCACTAGAGACTGAAAGGGAGGCCTCCGTTGAATGGAAGAAGACCTACATGTCCTCATCTCTCATCATTTTTTAATATTGTTTCTTTAGTTAAAATCAAATCCTCTACCCTTTTTGTATTTTTACAAGGAAGAAGACCCAAAATGGGGTCTTGGTCTCAATTGCTTATTTATTTTTAACATTAATGTCTAAAGAATTTAAATATATAAAAAAATACATGAACCCCAGTCACCATTGACCAATTTTTTTATTTGAGTAAAATAAAATAATATTATCTCATAATATTTTTTATTTAACTCCAATAATAAAAAACCACCAGAAATATTTCGGCGACCAGATTCTGGAAAAATCCTAGTCATATTTCGGGTATTTTGAAGAACACATACATAAAATTAAAACACATTCTTTATAAAATAATAATTCAAATAATATTTAACTGATGACATCGATCGGATTAAATTTTTTAAATGTCTGTAACGTAGTCATTTGAAAACTGATTTATGCACGGTCGGATCCGTTGGAACGGTTTTTATGTCCTATACTTAAATTTTATACAATTTAATTTTTCTTTGATTCTGAGAAATCATGCATCCCTCTGATGACACTATTAGGTACTGAGATGATCATCAGAAGCCGATGGGCTGGAAATTAAATTTTTTTTCGCATCACCGGAGCAACGTGACAACATCGACTCCGGTGAACTATCACGGTACGGTCCGAGGACAATGTGTGGATTTGATAGAGCACAAAAATAGAATGAACAAGTACATTTTATAGATATGAAATGTTTTAGCTCATCGTAGGATGATGACGAATATTGGTCAAAAACTCTGATGTCGAATTCCTCTAGATCTTCTACACAGGCCTCTCTAATCATCACGCGTGTCATTTGTTGGAATCCAGGTGCTATCACAGTACAACAAAGAGATATTAGGCACAATGGTGATAACCTAAAGGTAATAAAATTCGATGCAAGAAGGATAATCTGGAATTTCTTCCTTGCTTGTGAGAATCTATATCTAGAATCCAAGAGGAGATTGAAGATATCATGTTTGAAACATGAATAGTTCCATGGGGATACCCTCTCTCTCCATTATATAGGGGACATCTAAAATACTGGGTATGGGTTCCCAGCCACTGTGTAATAGATATTCACTGTATAAGTATTATAAATATTTATTTATGTCAAATTAAACTATTCCATAAATACTATTTAGAATTTTATCACTAACTGTAATATATATTAAATATATATATTGCGTGATAAACTTGAGTCTAAAACTCGACTCACTTCTTGGAAAATATTAAACGAACCCTAGATATTTAAATCCATTCCAATAATATTTTATCTTTGTATTTACTTTATCACTTGTAAATACATGTTATAAATAAATTCAACATATAATTCCAAGATTAAATAATTAAAGAATTTATTTATTACATGAGGATCCATAGATCATAGATAATACTCAGAAACATTTGTGGGGCCCTCTATGTTCTATATTCATATTCCTATAATATGGAAGATTCTCAAAGCACTATAGTGTGTGACCCTCTATGGCCTTATATCAATACCAATGAATAATATCCACTAACATAGAGTGGGGTCTAGAAACCCATCGAGAACCCTATAGAGATAATTTAAAGTCAAAGAAACAACCCCCTTCCCACGAACATGGTCTATGTAATATAATCATTTCATCATCGATATCTCAATAAATCTGAATTCACAATAGTGTCATCATCCTTTATCTTGCTTTATTTTATTTGCTGATTTGTCCAGACAATCATACCTTCCACTACAATGGACATGGATTTAATGAAGTTGCAATCATCCTAATAAACTAGGCATCTAATATCTCTTCCAAAAATCAGAAGCAAAAAATCCTATCTTGATCATTCAATCAATGTCATGTCACTAATGACATACCCAACACAAATTACCTCTCCACTGCTTAATTTCCATGGTTTTCGCATTGTATTGAAGTATGCAATTAAATGACATACATTGATGATGATCTCAATTATGGAAACCATTACACATGTCCCTATATTGGAATGACCAATGAAAACTGAAACATATGGTTTTCCTATTATGTGGGTGTGTCATCTTGATCTCAACTATTAGAGATCATCATGTGAGAACTTCATGAGAAGATGTCTAAATGCTTATGTTCCCCCAGAACTTGATGGTCACACATCATCTCTATCCTTTAAGAATGATGTAACTAGACCATAAGACACTAGATTAAGATTACTTTTATATTATCTTAGCGTTCTCATTCTAGCCTAGGATCTGCTCCAACCCTTTGATACGATATGTAATCTAAGGACATTTCCATAACCAAAGTGGATGCAGATGTATCTACACTATTATAAAAATATAAACAAATATATATATATATATATAACATCATACATGTAGTAGTAATCAATGTACAATACAATTTGGGTCTAGGGAACCCACTTTCAACAACATGGGTTTTATTCAGGGGTCCAGCTAGAACATGTCATTCTTTTGACATTGGTTCATCTCCATCCTCACTGCACGACATTAAACTACACGAAAATCTGAGAACTACATTTGGATTTATTCTTACTCCAAAAAAATATTTAGTGAGCTTGGGTCCAATCCCTTGGCCTATCCATCACTTAATCACAATACCCTAATTCATTACTTCTGTCACCTTTGTGTTACAGAAGAAGCCTTTACTAGTACTTATTTCTCACACTGAGCATAGCTCAAGTGGGCATAGGAATTGGGTAAAAAATATTTTCTGTATATATACAGTGTGCCAATTTATTATGAGGTTATCAATGGTCTTCACTGAACGACATAAAACTCCACAATACAATGACTTCGCTGCATGACTCTAAACTAGATTGTGTAATATCAATTTGAAGGAAACAAAGAAAGTCTCTATTTTTTACATATGAGTCAGATCTATGTAAATGACATAAAACTCGTGGACACTGTTCATTCAAATATTTCTAATGTGCACTGAGCATAACCCCCCTTCAATATTTCACACTCATAATCTTGAATATTTTCATATTGTCACAATCATTCTTACGGGTTTTCAGATAGATTCATTGATATCTAAGAACTCTTTTGCATTACTATGCATTATGTAACCTTAGGTGATCTTGAATAATTTTACTACATAATGGGATTATCAGTCAGAGGATACCACTATTTTTCTATACATCATATGACCAAATTGGTCTTATATAATGCATCCCCCATAACATGTTTTACAAATAATAGAAATTTCATTCCTGGTTAAAGTTCATTTTTCCCCTTCAAACATTGATAACAATATACTAGGATCTGTATATTAAAGATGTCATTCATTTTTATTTGTCCCATTAGCATTATCTAAATCAGAAAATCTTCAAGACCGTGGTTTACACATTTCCCTCCATATGTGTTCAAAGCAGTACGAAATAACCTATGAATCACTAAGACACATATCAAATACTACATCATTTTATGGTCCTAGTTGTTTGACCTAAAAATTAAAAAAACCATAATCCAAACATTTGCATCAGACCTTTATAGAAATCAAATTCTGTTGATTATTTGGAAATAAGAATGGAAATACTCTCTCCATATTCATGTACCTTTCTCCATAAACTAAACTCTGTGCTTCGGATAATTTGAATCTCCATAAACATTCTTCAAATTTTAGAAATAGAATGCCAAAAAATCTGAGAGATCTTTTACCTAACTATGCAGTATGTTCCTCTAGGTGTCCTTGCATATGATTTTCATATATAATCGTCATGTTAGTCAATAGATGACACAATTTTTCTATGCAGCATGTGTAGCAGTTGGCCTTGCATAATACATCACCCGTAACAGGTTTTTCAACTAATGGTAACTTCGTTCTTGGAAAAGACATCCTATAATTCCTTTAGCTTTTTTCCTGTATCGTTATTTAGATTCGGAAATTCCCAAATAACAATTTACAATTTTCCCTTACATACATGAATATGGAAGTATATTTCGAAACAAATTATCAAGAAATTAGGAGAGTCTCATACCTTTGGTCAAAGCTAAAGCCCTTAAATTAAAGATATCCAATTTCCTCACTACATGACTTAAAAATGCATAACATGATATCAGAAATTCTCCTTTATGAAAAATTTAAATCATTCCTTATTCAACAATTTTTGTAGAAATTGTTTTACTATTCCCGAATTATGTTGACATATATAACCCTTTATACTTAAAACCCCTTTCCTTGGAAAAAACACCCTTTGTGTTCTTGGGTCACCAAAATATTATTTTCCTTTATAAATCAATAGTAAAATGTTAAATTCTTAAGAGATTTTTTTCTTTACTATAAAGTATATGAACTTAGGTGTACTTTCATAAAACTTTCTTATATAACAGGCCTTTCGGTCAAATGATGCCACTATTTGGCTACCCATCATATTCCCAAGTTGGCCCTGCATAACAAAACCTCCGTAATGGGTTTGTCGAATAATGGTAACCTCATTATTAGAAAAGTATTATTTTATGTTTATTAATTTTTTAGATACAGTGTCCATAAAAATTATGGCTCGAGATTCCCCTTGAAAATATTTAAAAAAATTAAGAATAATTATTATCAACCAAGTATTTCTTGAAATCTAACTTCAAAATTTATAGTCAAAGCTGTTTGACCATAAACACTAGCCATTTTTAGTACAACATGCATGAATCTAACTAACCATAATAAGAGATGTGGTAATCACCAGATTGGGGACATTAAAATGGCACTCTGGAAAACATCATGTACTAGCTCACTAAACATACATTTTCTATGGTTTAGGTAATATTGGGAAATAAAATCAAAAGATGCAATTTTTTTGGGGTTTTTGTATAAGAATTATAAAAATAAAACTATTCTCTCTAGGCCCCATGGCTTAAGAAAAAAAATGAACATCCTTCAAAACATAAAGTAGATCCAAATCTATCCAAATGATGTTGGAATGCATCAAACTGGCCTAATTTTACATGAGAATAAGATTCTTTTAATTCTGAATGAATCAAATTATTGGGGTGGGGGGCTTTGTAGACACCATGAAATTTTTTTCATGCACTCCTCTAGAAAATGTCTACAACCCATCTAGAAAAGATCACAGTGTGACTCTACATTTTTCATTGGGGTTAGTGACAGTAGCGAAGGCTCCGGTCTGAAGGTTCAAGACTACAGCCCAACACTAATTCCAAGTTGGGGTGCATGGGTGTATCCCCCATGGTATGAAGAAATAAATTGGGATACGTGCCTAAAGTGGAGCCCAAGGTACCTTCATGAAAAAACCTAAGTGCCACCATGCTAGAGGATAATTAAGAATTTATTTTGGCTAAGTCCTCAATGTGGAACCCCGGTTTTTTCCATATCAACGACTGAACACATGTCTACTTGGGAGTCACCCATCCGACGTGCTTCCACTTGTGTTCCATAATTATAGCGTGGAATCCACTTTCACACCTAATTTCCTTTTACCAATGTTCACTTATTTTCCTATAAATATACTTTTTGGGCCTTCATTTTGTGGATGAATTTCCTTGATGCCCAATTGCAGCTATGGTCACCCTAGTACTTCGCCAATGTGTTTTGAAACATTCATGGTAGTTCTTTAACACATAGAGAAACAGATTTAAAGGATGATCATAAGACTTAAGTCCTTTTAGTGTTTGAAATCTATAACACCTCCACTCCTAAGAAACCCAACCTACCTTAACAAGAAACACTTTTTTTCCATCTATTCCTTTCAAATGAACTTGTTCCCCACTTCTGGGAATACATGTAAATACTATCTAAGTCTTGAGTAAAGTCTCTCCCAGGATTTATCATCCTAGGTTTTCATTTCTTATGTAACCATCAGGTCTATCAAGCCTATTTTCACACCCATAATTGTGTTCCATCACCTACTTGGGTGCCCCTCTTTGATTCACCTACTCTCTTCAGTCTATAGACCGTCAAGCCCCCCTCAAATACATTAATAGAAAGGCTTATTCCCTATTGTATCCCATGAATGAAAGAGACAATGTTGAGACCTCCACCAAAACCTCCTGAATTATCAAACTATTGTGAAAGGAACATCATTGTGTCTTCTATTTGGGTTTGCATTTCTACAGTTATTGGTTTCCCACATTTGTTTTACATTGAGGTTGAGATTCATGGAGTGTATGTGGGTTTATATATCCACAGTTACGTGGACCATCCTCCCAGGAACAATATTGTCATTTTCCTAGTTTAGAGAAATATGGTTTGGGTTCTAACCTCCCCTTATCATCTCAGAAAACTTGAACCTCAGTTCTCAGGTAGGAAAGTTATGGTTCACGGGGGGGGGGGGGGGGAACTAGAGACTGAAAGGGAGGCCTCCATTGAATGGAAGAAGACCTACATGTCCTCATCTCTCATCATTTTTTAATATTGTTTCTTTAGTTAAAATCAAATCCTCTACCCTTTTTGTATTTTTACAAGGAAGAAGACCCAAAATGGGGTCTTGGTCTCAATTGCTTATTTATTTTTAACATTAATGTCTAAAGAATTTAAATATATAAAAAAATACATGAACCCCGGTCACCATTGACCAATTTTTTTATTTGAGTAAAATAAAATAATATTATCTCATAATATTTTTTATTTAACTCCAATAATAAAAAACCACCAGAAATATTTTGGCGACTAGATTCTAGAAAAATCCTAGTCATATTTCAGGTATTTTGAAGAACACATACATAAAATTAAAACACATTCTTTATAAAATAATAATTCAAATAATATTTAACTGATGACATCGATCGGATTAAATTTTTTAAATGTCTGTAACGTAGTCATTTGAAAATTGATTTATGCACGGTCGGATCCGTTGGAACGGTTTTTATGTCCTATACTTAAATTTTATACAATTTAATTTTTCTTTGATTCTGAGAAATCATGAATCCCTCTGATGACACTATTAGGTACTGAGATGATCATCAGAAGCCGATGGGCTGGAAATTAAATTTTTTTTCGCATCACCGGAGCAACGTGACAACATCGACTCCGGTGAACTATCACGGTACGGTCCGAGGACAATGTGTGGATTTTATAGAGCACAAAAATAGAATGAAAAAGTACATTTTATAGATATGAAATGTTTTAGCTCATCGTAGGATGATGACGAATATTGGTCAAAAACTCCGATGTCGAATTCCTCTAGATCTTCTACACAGGCCTCTCTAATCATCACGCGTGTCATTTGTTGGAATCCAGGTGCTATCACAGTACAACAAAGAGATATTAGGCACAATGGTGATAACCTAAAGGTAATAAAATTCGATGCAAGAAGGATAATCTTGAATTTCTTCCTTGCTTGTGAGAATCTATATCTAGAATCCAAGAGGAGATTGAAGATATCATGTTTGAAACATGAATAGTTCCATGGGGATACCCTCTCTCTCCATTATATAGGGGACATCTAAAATACTGGGTATGGGTTCCCAGCCACTGTGTAATAGATATTCACTGTATAAGTATTATAAATATTTATTTATTTCAAATTAAACTATTCCATAAATAATATTTAGAATTTTATCACTAACTGTAATATATATTAAATATATATATTGCGTGATAAACTTGAGTCTAAAACTCGACTCACTTCTTGGAAAATATTAAACGAACCCTGGATATTTAAATCCATTCCAATAATATTTTATCTTTGTATTTACTTTATCACTTGTAAATACATGTTATAAATAAATTCAACATATAATTCCAAGATTAAATAATTAAAGAATTTATTTATTACATGAGGATCCATAGATCATAGATAATACTCAGAAACATTTGTGGGGCCCTCTATGTTCTATATTCATATTCCTATAATATGGAAGATTCTCAAAGCACTATTGTGTGTGACCCTCTATGGCCTTATATCAATACCAATGAATAATATCCACTAACATAGAGTGGGGTCTAGAAACCCATCGAGAACCCTATAGAGATAATTTAAAGTCAAAGAAACAACCCCCTTCCCACGAACATGGTCTATGTAATATAATCATTTCATCATCGATATCTCAATAAATCTGAATTCATAATAGTGTCATCATCCTTTATCTTGCTTTATTTTATTTGCTGATTTTTCCAGACAATCATACCTTCCACTACAATGGACATGGATTTAATGAAGGTGCAATCATCCTAATAAACTAGGCATCTAATATCTCTTCCAAAAATCAGAAGCAACAAATCCTATCTTGATCATTCAAACAATGTCATGTCACTAATGACATACCCAACACAAATTACCTCTCCACTGCTTAATTTCCATGGTTTTCGCATTGTATTGAAGTATGCAATTAAATGACATACATTGATGATGATCTCAATTATGGAAACCATTACACATGTCCCTATATTGGAATGACCAATGAAAACTGAAACATATGGTTTTCCTATTATGTGGGTGTGTCATCTTGATCTCAACTATTAGAGATCATCATGTGAGAACTTCATGAGAAGATGTCTAAATGCTTATGTTCCCCCAGAACTTGATGGTCACACATCATCTCTATCCTTTAAGAATGATGTAACTAGACCATAAGACACTAGTTTAAGATTACTTTTATATTATCTTAGCGTTCTCATTCTAGCCTAGGATCTGCTCCAACCCTTTGATACGATATGCAATCTAAGGACATTTCCATAACCAAAGTGGATGCAGATGTATCTACACTATTATAAAAATATAAACAAATATATATATATATATATATAACATCATACATGTAGTAGTAATCAATGTACAATACAATTTGGGTCTAGGGAACCCACTTTCAACAACATGGGTTTTATTCAGGGGTCCATCTAGAACATGTCATTCTTTTGACATTGGTTCATCTCCATCCTCACTGCACGACATTAAACTGCACGAAAATCTGAGAACTACATTTGGATTTATTCTTACTCCAAAAAAATATTTAGTGAGCTTGGGTCCAATCCATTGGCCTATCCATCACTTAATCACAATACCCTAATTCATTACTTCTGTCACCTTTGTGTTACAGAAGAAGCCTTTACTAGTACTTATTTCTCACACTGAGCATAGCTCAAGTGGGCATAGGAATTGGGTAAAAAATATTCTCTGTATATATACAGTGTGCCAATTTATTATGAGGTTATCAATGGTCTTCACTGAACGACATAAAACTCCACAATACAATGACTTCGCTGCATGACTCTAAACTAGATTGTGTAATATCAATTTGAAGGAAACAAAGAAAGTCTCTATTTTTTACATATGAGTCAGATCTATGTAAATGACATAAAACTCGTGGACACTATTCATTCAAATATTTCTAATGTGCACTGAGCATAACCCCCCTTCAATATTTCACACTCATAATCTTGAATATTTTCATATTGTCACAATCATTCTTACGGGTTTTCAGATAGATTCATTGATATCTAAGAACTCTTTTGCATTACTATGCATTATGTAACCTTAGGTGATCTTGAATAATTTTACTACATAATGGGATTATCAGTCAGAGGATACCAATATTTTTCTATACATCATATGACCAAATTGGTCTTATATAATGCATCCCCCATAACATGTTTTTCAAATAATAGAAATTTCATTCCTGGTTAAATTTCATTTTTCCCCTTCAAACATTGATAACAATATACTAGGATCTGTATATTAAAGATGTCATTCATTTTTATTTGTCCCATTAGCATTATCTAAATCAGAAAATCTTCAAGACCGTGGTTTACACATTTCCCTCCATATGTGTTCAAAGCAGTACGAAATAACCTATGAATCACTAAGACACATATCAAATACTACATCATTTTATGGTCCTAGTTGTTTGACCTAAAAATTAAAAAAACCATAATCCAGACATTTGCGTCAGACCTTTATAGAAATCAAATTCTGTTGATTATTTGGAAATAAGAATGGAAATACTCTCTCCATATTCATGTACCTTTCTCCATAAACTAAACTCTGTGCTTCGGATAATTTGAATCTCCATAAACATTCTTCAAATTTTAGAAATAGAATGCCAAAAAATCTGAGAGATCTTTTACCTAACTATGCAGTATGTTCCTCTAGGTGTCCTTGCATATGATTTTCATATATAATCGTCATGTTAGTCAATAGATGACACAATTTTTCTATGCATCATGTGTAGCAGTTGGCCTTGCATAATACCTCCCCCGTAATAGGTTTGTCAACTAATGGTAACTTCGTTCTTGGAAAAGACATCCTATAATGCCTTTAGCTCTTTTCCTGTATCGTTATTTAGATCCGGAAATTCCCAAATAACAATTTACAATTTTCCCTTGCATACATGAATATGGAAGTATATTTCTAAACAAATTATCAAGAAATTAGGAGAGTCTCATACCTTTGGTCAAAGCTAAAGCCCTTAAATTAAAGATATCCAATTTCCTCACTACATGACTTAAAAATGCATAACATGATATTAGAAATTCTCCTTTATGAAAAATTTAAATCATTCCTTATTCAACAATTTTTTTAGAAATGGTTTTACTATTCCTGAATTATGTTGACATATATAACCCTTTATACTTAAAACCCCTTTCCTTGGAAAAAAACACCCTTTGTGTTCTTGGGTCACCAAAATATTATTTTCCTTTATAAATCAATAGTAAAATGTTAAATTCTTAAGAGATTTTTTTCTTTACTATAAAGTATATGAACTTAGGTGTACTTTCATAAAACTTTCTTATATAACAGGCCTTTCGGTCAAATGATGCCACTATTTGGCTACCCATCATATTCCCAAGTTGGCCCTACATAACAAAACCTCCGTAATGGGTTTGTCGAATAATGGTAACCTCATTATTAGAAAAGTATTATTTTATGTTTATTAATTTTTTAGATACAGTGTCCATAAAAATCATGGCTCGAGATTCCCCTTGAAAATATTTAAAAAAATTAAGAATAATTATTATCAACCAAGTATTTCTTGAAATCTAACTTCAAAATTTATAGTCAAAGCTGTTTGACCATAAACACTAGCCATTTTTAGTACAACATGCATGAATCTAACTACCCATAATAAGAGATGTGGTAATCACCAGATTGGGGACATTAAAATGGCACTCTGGAAAACATCATGTACCAGCTCACTAGACATACATTTTCGATGGTTTAGGTAATATTGGGAAATAAAATCAAAAGATGCAATTTTTTTGGGGTATTTGTATAAGCATTATAAAAATAAAACTATTCTCTCTAGGCCCCATGGCTTAAGAAAAAAAATGAACATCCTTCAAAACATAAAGTAGATCCAAATCTATCCAAATGATGTTGGAATGCATCAAAATGGCCTAATTTTACATGAGAATAAGATTATTTTAATTCTGAATGAATCAAATTATAGGGGTGGGGGGCTTTGTAGACACCATGAAATTTTTTTCATGCACTCCTCTAGAAAATGTCTACAACCCAGCTAGAAAAGATCACAGTGTGACTCTACATTTTTCATTGGGGTCAGTGACAGTAGCGAAGGATCCGGTCTGAAGGTTCAAGACTACAGCCCAACACTAATTCCAAGTTGGGGTGCATGGGTGTATCCCCCATGGTATGAAGAAATAAATTGGGATACGTGCCTAAAGTGGAGCCCAAGGTACCTTCATGAAAAAACCTAAGTGCCACCATGCTAGAGGATAATTAAGAATTTATTTTGGCTAAGTCCTCAATGTGGAACCCCGGTTTTTTCCATATCAATGACTGAACACATGTCTACTTGGGAGTCACCCATCCGACGTGCTTCCACTTGTGTTCCATAATTATAGCGTGGAATCCACTTTCACACCTAATTTCCTTTTACCAATGTTCACTTATTTTCCTATAAATATACTTTTTGGGCCTTCATTTTGTGGATGAATTTCCTTGATTCCCAATTGCAGCTATGGTCACCCTAGTACTTCGCCAATGTGTTTTGAAACATTCATGGTAGTTCTTTAACACATAGAGAAACAGATTTAAAGGATGATCATAAGACTTAAGTCCTTTTAGTGTTTGAAATCCATAACACCTCCACTCCTAAGAAACCCAACCTACCTTAACAAGAAACACTTTTTTTCCATCTATTCCTTTCAAATGAACTTGTTCCCCACTTCTGGGAATACATGTAAATACTATCTAAGTCTTGAGTAAAGTCTCTCCCATGATTTATCATCCTTGGTTTTCATTTCTTATATAACCATCAGGTCTCTCAAGCCTATTTTCACACCCATAATTGTGTTCCATCACCTACTTGGGCGCCCCTCTTTGATTCACCTACTCTCTTCAGTATACAGACCGTCAAGCCCCCCTCAAATACATTAATAGAAAGGCTTATTCCCTATTGTATCCCATGAATGAAAGAGACAATGTTGAGACCTCCACCAAAACCTCCTGAATTATCAAACTATTGTGAAAGTAACATCATTGTGTCTTCTATTTGGGTTTGTATTTCTACAGTTATAGGTTTCCCACATTTGTTTTACATTGAGGTTGAGATTCATGGAGTGTCTATGGGTTTATATATCCACAGCCACGTGGACCATCCTCCCAGGAACAATATTGTCATTTTCCTAGTTTAGAGAAATATGGTTTGGGTTCTAACCTCCCCTTCTCATCTCAGAAAACTTGAACCTCAGTTCTCAGGTAGGAAAGGTATGGTTCACACTTTCTTTTCTATGCATAAAAAAGTTAAATCTCCCTCCCCTTCTGATATCCAAGAGGGTAGCCATCCTGGTTTAATACACTAACCTTTCAAGTAGCATGTTGCAATCATTTTCCTCTATAATTCCTTTACATGCACTCCTTCCTTTCATTGGACCCTTATCCAATGAAAATTGAAGAGAGGGAATGTTTTTCGCCTCACTCTCTTCTTGGGTCGACTCGACCCCATCCGCCTAGGTTGTCGTAGGTTCACCCTCTGCCACCAGTGGAGGAGGAAAAATGTGGGTGCCATTGTTGAATATTTTAAATCCTCTTGTTTCTCACACTAAGAATGAATGACGTGGTCTAATATATTTTTCATGATATTTTTTTAAAAAACTAATCAACTATAAGTACACTGATTCCTATAATAATTGGGATACGTAGGAATCCTTCTTAGGGCCTGAGCTCACTGGATATCCCTTTTAGGAATCCAACCCTAATTCCCCTAATTTGGGCACCCTCCTTAGGAATAACCCCCAAATTAAACCCCCAGATAATCATATAATCATATTTAGGAATTAATACCAAACTCATTTCTCTCAAAGAACTATACTCTATTATGAGACTCATTGAACTACATGGGATTTGATTCCCATCCAAATGGGATACGTAGGAAGCCTCCTTGATATTCAAGTTCACCACTTCAAATCAACCCTATTATTTTTAGTCCACATTCCCAGTAATGCATAATATTACATGGAAAACCATATTTTTTTCAAGATCATTGTGATGATTAGGCCTAAGTCCCTCACCAAATTTTAACTAGGCAACTTTCACATGGATGTCTTTATCACATGACCTTTAAAGGTATGACATGTCCTGTAACGACCCAGAGTTTCATTAATGGAAATACCACTTGATATAATTAAATGTCTCTTTATGTAAAACGTTTATATAAAATGTCAACCTATTTGGTTTTATGCTATGAATTGTGATAGTTAACTTTATAGACATTGAACAGTGATCACGTGATTTGTATAAATATAGGGCATTAACAAATCCAATTTACTCAGAAAAAAGAAGCGATGGCCTCATCCAGTAGAATTTCTCCATACGTAGCCCATTTTTCGGAGCTCAGAAAAGAGGTGACGACTTTGGGCTTCGCTCTTGACAAGCCCAAGCTGAGCTTCATCATGTCAAGCTCGAACAGAACCGTCTACGGGAAAAGTGGAAGTTGATAGGGATTACCACATGAGCGATGTTATCTGATCCACCCCAATAGTCTGTCACCATCGCACACCGTGCCCTTAGGTCTTATGCGACTATTTTAAGGGGTTATGTAACAAATCACTTGTACTATGTTCATGTACATTATTTTTGTATATAATAATGAATATACTTTCTTGTCATCATTGATACATTGTAAATAGTTTTTAAAGTACAAATAGTGTTTTTTAGTTATTATTTAATTAAGAAATCTATTTTATTAAATTAAGGGATTTTTGAATTAAATATTATTTTAACAAAATATTATTATTATTATTAAATTAATTTTATTATATATAAATGATCATATAATTTTATGAATGCAATTATAATTTTTATTAAGGTTTGAAATCCATTTCTGTCAAAACCCGTGAATTTTCGATAAATGTCGGTTTTTATTTTAAAAGTAAAAATTAACATATTTAGAAAATTATTTAGATAAAATAAATGATATTTTTGGAATCAAGAAATCTAAATTATCCAACAGTGAATGTTTCATAATTTTCTAAGGCAGTCAAATTTTTGGGTAAAAATTAAATACCGTTTAAATATATGATGTGTTTTATGACATCATAATGACCCAATAGTGATGTAATAAAATACTATAAACTTTATGTTCAGCCAATATATGTTTTACAATTAAAATAGTGTTATTTTGGGTTTTTTTGACTTAATATACAAAGAATTATTGGACCCCTCAAGACTTATTAAACATCTTGTCTTTTTAAATTGTTTTCCATGAGAGTGTGACTCGCCTTCACATAAGCAACCCCATTATTCTAAGAATTTAGGACTTTAGCCTTATAAAATCTTGTTTTCCTATTCCCTTTTCCAAAAACCATGAGCAAAAACTATGGGTTGGTTTTTGTTTTGGATTAGTTTAATGTAAGGGATCCCAAACCTAAATAATAAAGAATTCCTTCACATTTCCTATATAAACCCACACAAGCTCCCACTTCCTCCTCACTAAAAGCCTTTGGAGTTCGTCCAACCTCTTCTCTACTCTCTGTAGAATCTTCCCAAGGTTCTCCAAGCTCCCAAGAAGCCTCTCTCAAGCCTCTCTATAGCCTCTCTCTAGCCTTTGGAAGCACACTTCTAAGTAAGGGTTTTTTCTTCCTTTCTCATTTTTGTCCAATTTTCATTAAGTTGTTTTGACCTTTTAATTTAAATTATGAATTTTGGGGTATGGTTTCAAACCTACCTCATACTTATCTATTTATGTTTGAATGATGGGATACCCCTTTCTATCTCATTAAATTCCTCCTATGTACACCTGTTACTATGCTGAAATTCCGAAAGGAACTTCTCTCTCCTCATTTTCATTCAAGAAATACTTTCGTACCATGAATCTAAATTCCATTAAAAATTTTCGAACATGTATCTATATGACCTCTTTAATATCCATTACATGTAATTATGACAAGGAACCCCTTTCTCTCTCATCAACTATTTTTATGAATTCTTATGTCACGCTGTTACACTGTTGAAATCACACCGATTTTCTAAGCCAATGCCATTGTGTAGTGAATATCATGCCCATTTATCCATCAAGGGTATTCACCTTTATGTACATTTACTTATCAATTATAATGTTTCATGTATGAATACCACATTCCTTTATCGTGGAATAAATTAATATGTTTTATGAATCCATGTTTTATGATCCATGTGGCACACTTATGCATGAAATGAAATGTTTAAGAATGGTGCGCCCTTATAGAGATCCAATGCATTGGGTAAAGTATAGTATCATGATACATAATGTGAAATGGGTATTGACTCATAATAATTCTAGTGCAACGAGGGTTTACTCTTGCTTCATGTACAATGATGATTGACTCATGCTCCATGTTTAATGAGCCTTGGCTCATGCTAATTCCATGTTAAGTGTTGTTGCCACATTTCCATGTTATGATTATCACAATTTATCATGACTTTATGTTCATGTTTCTCTTGTTCTCTATTGATATGACTATCGTCTAACATGTATTGTACTCCTCATGTATTCCATATTTATTCCCTTACTGAGCTTTATAGCTCACCCCTTTTCTTATGCATATCCTTAGGTTATCCCATGAAATTCTAAGTATGAGGTAATGTAGTGGTCATGTAAAGTATGTTTTCAATAAAGATGTTGCATTTCATGTTTTAAGTTGTTATGTAATGATCCTAATCCCTAAAGACACTAGACCTATCGATCATCCATGTTGTATAAAGTGAATAGTTTATGTAATAAATCATGTTTAAGTTTGTAATAAAAGCAGGGTTATCATAGTTGGTATCAAAGGGAGGTTTAGTTATTTTTGGGATTAGGATTAGATAATCCTAGTAAAGCCTTAGAGACAAGAATAAGTATAATGAAAACATCCCTATGTTTTGGTAAGTACCGAGTAAGTAGTTTATCAAGAAAATATATCTCTGTCTGGATACGAGCAGGTAGAGGCGGCTCTGTCACAGACGTATCCTAGGGGTGAAACCCGAAAACACCGCTTTGAGCTAGACTCAAACGGGAGTTGGTGCATGAAAATGGGCCTTGCTTCACTCTTGGTTATGACACTCTTGGGGGATATGTTTTGATAAATTCACAGGCTTAGTATGAACCCTTATGATGGGAATTAAAAAAATGCCCCTAAGAATATATGTTAGAAAGTAGATCATGAAAATCATAGATTAAAGACTATAGACTCCTGAGTTAAGGAAATAAAAGTTTATTTATAAGTCATCAAATTTTGTATTTGGATTACCCTTTATGTGTTACCCCCTAACTTTCCTTTTATTCCATCCGATGGCCAGTTATCGGAGGACTCGGGCTAACAACCATTGTGAAGATTAGTGTGATGATTGTACTAACGAGATTCCCAGTCCAATAGGAGCGGGAATCGTGAAAATTGTCACTCTTCTCTATCAGCTAACTCACGATTTGATAGAAACATGGGTCAATAGGAACGTTTAACCCCCCTAAGAAAGAACAAGTTGCTATCGAGAGCTTCATGAGAAAAGGCCTCCTACTTTTAGTGGATCATCTGATCCCACGATCGCTGAACAATGGATCAACTCCATTGAAAAGATCTTCTCCATAATTCAATGTTCTGAACAAGAGAAGGTTCTCTTAGAAGCTTATCGTATAGAGGGTGAAGCTGATCAATGGTGGACGTTGATCAAAAATATGAAGCCGGATGAGGAGATCGAGGCATTGGAATGGATGTATTTCCAGAAGATGTTTTTCGATAAATATTTTACGTGCACCCTCTGGCTTAAGATGGAAAGGGACTTCCTTTTACTCAAGGAAAAAGATGAAGAATCTATTGGAGTGTATGAGGAAAACTTTATAGGGCTTGCACGATATGATTCCGGCTTTTTTGTTACCCCTGAATGCAAGGTTGACCGCTTCTTTGGTAGGCTGAAGCCTAGCCTGCGAAAAGCATTAGAGATCTGTAACTTCGACAGCTATGAGAAAATTGTCCAATGTGCCCTCAAGGTCAAAATGGAGATCAGGGAATCACAGGGGTATCATGGGGACAAGAAGCTTAAGGCGGACTTCAATGCTGGCTGTCTGATGGTTAAATACAAAGGTGATAAGAAGATCCAGCACCTCACTTACCAAAAGTGCGGAAAGAAGAACCCTTGTAATTGCCTCAAGGGGATGAGGAAATGCTTTAGGTGTGGAAGATAAGGGCACCTAGTTGTTAACTATTGGCAAGAAAGACCTACGGCTGCGACAGAGGAGATTAACACTCCGTTCAAACCTCAACGCATTGTTCATTGCTACAACTGCAAAGAACCGGGCCATTTTTCAAATTAGTACCCAAATACAAGGGTTTTCGGAGGCAACCAACAACCTCCAAGGCAACAAGGAAGAGATTTTGCTATAACTTCTATCGAAGTGAACCTCGAAAATGATGTGGTGATAGGTACGCTAGTTATTCATTCAATAATAGTGAATGTACGTTTTGATTCAGGTTCTACGCATTCTTTTATATCTCGAAAGTTTAGTAGAACAATCCCAACACCACCACAAATCATGGAAGTAAAGATGTCGGTGAGTACGGAAAATGGGAGAATTATTTCATCCCATGAATATAAGTCCTCCCCTGTCATAATATGTGGATTGAATTTCTTGTAGAACCTCCTCATACTCCCTATGGTGGAATTTGATGCAATTCTTGGCATGGAAGGGCTTTCCTTATATAGAGCCAACATAAATTGTTGGGAGATGGAAATCACACTCTATATGGAGAATCGACCCCTGATTCTTTACAAGTATAAGGAGGAAGATGAATCTCATTTATCTCCATCATCTTAAGCATGGATATTACTGCCCTATGATCATGTGTATCTAGCTCAGATGATTGAGTCCAAGGAAGAAACCATCCTTGAACAAATTCCTATTGTTAGGAAATTCGCTGAAGTGTTTCCCGAGGAACTGCCTGGTCTTCCTCCAAGAAGAGATGTTGAATTCTCAATTGAACTTATAACAGGGGCACTACTAATATCCAAGACTCCATATAGAATGGTTGTCGTGGAGCTTAAAGAGGTGAAGAAACAACTACAGGAGAATCTGGATAAAGGGTTTATATGCCCAAGTGGTTCACCATGGGGTGCACCAGTCCTCTTCGTCAAGAAGAAGGATGGGTCAATGCGGCTTTTCATCGATTATCGTGTACTTAACAAAATCACGATAAAGAACAAGTATACTCTTCCACCAATCGATGACTTGTTTGATCATCTGCATGGAGCACAATACTTCTCCAAGGTAGATTTGCGGTCGGGATATTATCAAGTAAGGGTGAAGAAGGAAGATGTCCCCAAGACTGCTTTTCGTACAAGATATGGGCACTAGGAATTCATATTAATTCCTTTCAGACTCACTAATTCTCCAGAAATCTTCATGGACTTGATGAATAGAGTCTTTAGAGATTACCTTGACATATTTGTGTTAGTCTTTATGGATGATATTCTAATATAATCCAAAACCAAGGAGGATCATGAGGAGAATTTAAGAACTGTACTAAAGACTTTACGCAAGGAGAAGCTCTATGCAATATATAGCAATTGTGAGTTCTAGTTGTAGGAGGTCTCATTATTGGGCCATATCATCACAAGAAATGGGATATCTGTGGATCCCTCAAAAACAGATGCAATTGAGGTATGGCCGAGTCCAACATCGATAATAGATATTAGTAGCTTCTTGGGGTTAGCTGGATATTAATGATGATTTGTGAGAAATTTCTCACGATTGTCCAACACTCTTACCAAGCTAACTCGAAAGGGAGTAAAGTTTTCTTAGAGTGATCAATGCGAATAAAGCTTCAAAGAGTTGAAAAAGAGGCTTATCACTGCATCCGTTCTCACTTTATCCACAATTTGTGAAATTTTAGTGGTATTTAGTGATTCTTTAAAGAAGGTATTAGGCTGTGTGCTGATGCAGAATGATAAAGTGATATCCTATGCCTCAAGGAAGTTGAAAATCCATGAGCGAAACTATCCAACACATGATCTGGAGTTGGCGGCGGTGATCTTTGCCTTGAAATTATGGTGACATTATCTCTATGGAGAGAAATGTGATATATATACTGACCACAATAGTCTTAAATATATATTCACACAGAAAGAGATTAATATGCTCTAGGGAGGATGGATAGAGCTCATCAAGGATTATGACTGTTCAATACATTACCACCCCAAGAAAGCAAACAATTTGGAAGATGCACTAAGTAGAAAGGAACAAGTGATTCTAGCAATTGTGAGAATTGAGAGGGATCCAATCCTCTTATACTTGATGAATATGGACATGGTAATCATAAAGAAGGGAAAATCATAAATACTTTCACTAATGATTGCTCAACCGTCTCATTTGGAAAGGTTAAAGGATGCTCAAAAGGATGATGTGGGAATTCAGGAAAAAGTGGAAGCTATCAAAAAGGGGAAATCCTTTAAGTTTAATGTTAATGAAGAAGGAATTGTGCGATTTGGGAAAAGACTATGTGTTCCATCAGGTCTGGAGCTGAAGAAGGATCTTTTTTATGATGCACATAGTTCAAATTTCTTAATTCACCCAGGGAGCACAAAGATGTATCGAGATCTCTAAGAAAACCTTTGGTGGGATAATATGAAAAAGGATATCGCTAAATATACATCAAAGTGCCTGGTGTGCCAGCATGTGAAGGCAGAGAGATAGAAGTCTAAGGGGATGATGCAACCATTTCCCGTACCAGAATGGAAATGGGAGAACATAACCTTGGACTTTGTCACCAGACTTCTAAGGACATCCAAAAGAAACAATACAATATGGGTTGTTTTGGATCGTCTTACAAAGGCTGCACACTTCATTGCTATTCGAGAGGTTTTCTCATTGGATCAACTGGCACAGATATATATCGGGGAAGTGGTAAGGTTGCATGGAGTGCTGCTATATATTGTGTCTGACCAAGATCCAAGATTCACCTCTAAGTTTTGGAAGAGTATTCAACATGCTCTTAATACTGAACTGAACTTCAGTACGGCCTATCATCCTCAAACTGATGGCCAATCTGAGTGGACTATCCAATCAATTTAGGACATGTTTAGAGTGTGTTAAATGTACTTTAAAGGAGGATATGATCAGCATCTTCCTCTGGTTGAGTTCTCTTATAATTACAGTTTCCACTCGAGCATCCAAATGGCCCCATATGAAGCCCTTTATGGGAAAAGGTGCAGATCACTGGCGTGTTGGGATGAGATCATTGAACGTAAGCTGCTTGGACCGGAAATGGTCAAGGAAATGGTGGAGATGGTGAAAACCATTCAGCAGTATAACAAGGCAGACCAGAGTCAATAGAAGAGTTATGAAGATAATCGTCGACGAGACCTTGAGTTTAAAGTTGGAGAGATGGTTTTTCTATGTATATCTCCGTGGAAGAAGGCCATGAGGTTTGGAAAGAAAAGGAAGTTAAGTCCAAGGTACATTGTGTCGGGGCTGTGGCCTATTGACTAGAACTTCCACTTAACATGGCCAAAGTATATGATGTATTTCATGTATCCCTCTTAAGGAAATACATACCGGACCCTTCAGATGTACTCTCTTCTGAGGTGGTACAGTTAGAGGATGATCTTTCTTATGAGGAGCAACTTGTGATGATATTATATCGCAGAGAAAAAGTTCTACAAAATAAGACAATCCCCTCGTCAAGGTGTTGTGGAGAAACCACAAGTTTAAAGAAGCAACATTGGAATCAGAGGAAATGATGAAGCTAAGTTACCCACATCTGTTTTAGTGTTGGAAAAAGTAAATTCAGAGGGTGAAATTTCTTAAGGGGGAATATTGTAATGACCCAATGTTTCATTAATGGAAATCCCACATGATCTAATTAAATGTCTCTTTATATAAAATCTTTTTATAAAATTTCAACTTATTTGGTTTTATGTTAAGAATTGTGACCGTTACTTTTATAGTCATTGAACAGTGATCACATGATTAGTATAAATATAGGGCTTTAACAAATCCAATTTACTCAGACAAAAGAAGATATGGCCTCATCTAGTAGAATTACTCCATACGAAGCCCATTTTTCAGAGCTCATAAAAGAGTTGGCGTCCTTGGGCTTCACTCTTAACCAAGACCAAGCTGAGCTTCATCATGTTAATCTCAAATGAGACCGTCTATGGGGAAAATGGAATTTGATAGAGATTACCACTCGAGTGATGTTCTCCGAGCCACCCCAAGAGTCTGTCTCCATCGCACACCTTACCCTTAGGTCTTATGCGGCTGTTTTAAGGGGTTACGTAACAAATCTCTAGTACTATGTTCATGTACATTATTTTTGTATATAATAATGAATATACTTTCTTGTCATCATTGATACATTGTAAATAGTTTTTAAAGTAAAAATAGTGTTTTTTAGTTATTATTTAATTAAGAAATATATTTTATTAAATTAAGGGATTTTTGAATTAAATAATATTTTAATAAAATAGTAATATTATTATTAAATTAATTTTATTATATATAAATGATCATATAATTTTATGAATGCAATTATAATTTTTATTATTGTCTGAAAGCCATTTCTGTCAAAACCCGTGAATTTTCGATAAATGTCGGTTTTTATTTAAAAAGTGGAAATTAACATATTTAGAAAATTATTTATATAAATTAAATGATATTTCTGGAATTAGTATTTTGAAATTATCCAACGGTGAATTTTTCATAATTTTCTGAGACAATCAAATTTTTGGGTAAAAATTAAATAACGTTTAAATATATGATGTGTTTCATGACATCATAATGACCCAATAGTGATGTAACAAAATAATATAAGCTTTATGTTCGGCCAATATATGTTTTACCATTAAAATAAAGTTATTTTGGGTTTGTTTGACTTACTTTTCAAAGAATTAATGGACCCCTCAAGACTTATTAAACATCTTGTCTTTTTAAATTGTTTTCCATGGGAGTGTGACTCACCTCCACATAAGAAACTCCATTATTTTAAGAAGTTCGGACTTTGGACATATAAAATATTTTTCTCCTCTACCCTTTTCCAAAAACCATGAGCAAGAACCATGGATTGGTTTGTGTGTTGGATTAGTTTAATGTAAGGGGTCCCAAAGCAAAATAATAAAGAATTCCTTCACCTTTCCTATATAAACCCACCCAAGATCCCACTTCATCCTCACTCAAAGCCTTTGGAGTTCGTCCAAACTCTTCTCTAATCTCTATAGAATCTTCCCAAGGTTCCCCAAGCTCCCAATAATCCTCTCTCAAGACTCTATCTAGCCTTTGGAAGCACACATCCAAGTAAGGGTTTTTTCTTCTTTTCTCTTTTTAGTCCAATTTTCTTTAAGATGTTTTTTCCTTTTAATTTAAATTATGAATGTTGGGGTATGGTTTCACACCTCCCATATACTACCCTCTTTATGTTTGAATTATGGGAGACCCCTTTCTCTCTCATTAAATTCCTCTCATGTACACCCATTACTGTGCCGAAATTCCGAAAGGAACTTCTCTCTCCTCATTTACATTCAAGCAATACTTTTGTATCATGAATCTAAATTCCATTATAATTGTTGGTACATGTATCTATATAACCTCCTTACTGTCCATTACATGTAAATATGATGAGGAACCACTTTCTCTCTCATCAACCATTTTTATGAATTCTTATGTCACGCAGTTACGCTGCCGAAATCGCACCGATTTTCTAAGCCAATGACATTTTGTAGAGAATACCATGCCCATTTCTCCATCAAGGGTATTAAACTTTACACACATTTACATATCGATTATAATTTATCATGTATGAATTCCATATTCCTTTATTGTGGAATAAATGATTATGTTTTATGAATCCATGTTTTATAATACATGTGGCACACTTATGCATGAAATGAAATGTTTAAGAAGGGTGCGCCCTTATAGCACTCCAATACATTGGGTAAAGTATAGTATCATGATACGTCATTTGAAATGGGTATTGACTCATTCAAATTCAAGTTCAATGAGAGTTTACTCGTGCTTCATGTGCAATGAGGATTTACTCATGATCCATGTGCAATGAGCATTGGCTCATGCTAATTCCATGTTAAGTGTTGTGTCCACATTTCCATGTTATGATTATCATGTTTTATCATGCCTTTATGTTCATGTTTATCTTGTGATCTATTGATATTCCTATTTTCTAAAATGTATTGTACTCCTCATGTCTTCCATGATTATTCCTTTACTGGGTTTTATAGCTCACCCCTTTTCTTATGCATGTCCTTAGGTTATCCCATGCAATACTAAGTACAAGGGAATGTAGTGGTCATGTAAAGGAAGTTTTAAATAAATATGTTGTATTTCATGTTTTAAGTTATTATGTAATGATCCTAAGCCCCAAAGCACTATACCTCTCAATCATCCATGTTGTATCAAGTGAATAGGCTATGTAATAAATCATGATTAAGTTTGTAATAAAAGCAGGGTTGTCATATGTCCCATTAAGCAGTACAAAACTATGTGGGTTTTGATTCCTTTCACAAGGATACGTAGGATTCCAATTTTATGGATACAATACAAATATTAATGAAATCCTTCTCCTCCCTAGACGACAATAAACATCAGAGTGCCCCACTGAGTGGCTTAAAAACCAGTATCATCATGATGATGATTAAAATATATATATATATATATGTAATATATAAGAGGATACCATTGATGGATAACCTCAAAAACATATGGATATCTCCATTAATGAAGAACCTCAAATAAATATATTAATGATTCTAAATATTACACATGTAAATAAGTGATTGGAAATTCGAAGGGAAAGATATCTTATAATTGGTAAATTAATAAGGATTCATGAAAATATATTAAATTTATAAAGTGAGTCTTGGAGTAGAAAATATTTCCCCCAAAAGGGAGTGATGAGTCCGACCTCCCATCCTCTTGACCAATGCACATTCTTAAGTATCATAATGTTCAATCTTAACGAATTTCTACATTTGTAAAGTGGGTCCCTTTTCAGATAAAATCCAATGGAAATTGCCTAGATGCAATGATTCTAAAAACTATAACACATGTTTTAAATATCTATGAAACAACAGAACATACATTTACACTTTCCTTCTTTTTGGAATACGATAACTTCTTTTTGGGTAGTGTGGACTACTGCCTCATCAAACGATTTGATTAATTCACACTATAAATGGAATGTATAATAGATTTTTTTAATTAAAATATGTTCCATATATGAGGTGAATATGATACCTATATTATAATATAAATATAAACATATATAATTTATTTTTAGTTCTTTTAATATAAAAATTAAATGAAAGTAGTGTTCATGTGTACATACAATATACCGTCTCCATGAATGGTGGATTGTATTTCTTCTCTCAAAATTTTATGTTTTTTTATAAATGAATATATTATAGACAAATATGTTATTTAAATAATGTTTTAAAATATTTATATGGTTAAATAATGATCAAATTAATAATAATAATAAGTAACAATTCAAAACATTCTTGAAAAAACTAGGAAATTAACAACCGAAATAGTAAAAATAATAAAATATTATTAACAGATGAGTAATTATATATTAAATGAAGTTAATATATGATCTTATAAACATGATTAGGGTTATATAATATGTTAGTGACATGTTTAAAACCCTTATATAGAAGGTTAATGTGTGTTCACTAAAAAATAAAATGCAAGGTAAGGGATACTTCTGTCACTTTTTTTCTCATGAGGCATACACAACTTTTACCAATTATATATTTTTTGTGATGTATATAATTAACCTATTGTATTTTATATCATAATTAATTTTATATTAATGACATTTATAGTTTAATTTTAAATTATTTCCTTCATAGGGATTATAATTCAAACATTTCCAAGTATTAATAGAATTCATCTCAATTTCTAATCATTGAGAGAATAATTATTTTTGTTCACCTAAATTATTATATATGGTGTACATACTACCCCATTTAAAAATAATAATATTATTAATTAATTATTCATGATATTTTGAGTTTAAATTTGATGTATTTCATCTAAGGGTATTTGAATTAAGTGTTACCAAGTGGAAAATTATTTCATAACCCAATTTAATTTTTTGGGTTATATTACTTCTTTATTATTGCTAATATTCTACGATTATGTGTGCAATAAATTTATAATATAAATTGTTTTTTATAGAATTTATTTATCTGGACTTTGTTTAATACAAAGAATTTATTTGTTGATCGATGCTCACATCAATGTTATGGGGTTTTCAAGGGCTTAACTCACAATCTCATTTTTATGAGATTTTTTACACTTGAATTAACCTAATAGATAAATATTACATAATGTTTTGATAAATATATTAATTTTCATCTGTTTTGGCCATTATTTTCTTTTTACAAGTTATAGTTTTGTTTTTACACTATTTGGAAGTCAAAATGTTTTTGAAGGTTTTTTTACAAAAACCGTACTTAATTTAAATATTTGGTCAGAGAAATTATTTTCATTTAAAAAACATGTTTAATAAATGCTTTTTCAGAACATTTTTTATAATTTTGAAATTTTTTTATTAAATAATTTTTTACACTTTTTTTATTTTACAAAATTTTCAAAAGGATTCATCTTGTTGTTTTCCAAATAGGGCACATTTATATCCTTTTTACCATGATAAAGGAATGTTTTTATATCCTTGTATGGTTGTTATGGATTTAATCTACATCATTTCTTCCAAGATTATTTTTAATTTTTAAAAGGTCAGTTTTTAATGAAATTGTTTAAAAAAGAAATATTTTCAAATAAATGTTTTTTAAAATATTTTTCTAAATAAAATGATATTTTCCTCAAGAAAACATATAATGGTTTCATTATATTTCATCAGTGAATAAAAAATTTATAATACTCTTCTGGGGATCTTATAATTTGATACCATACTAATTCTTCATTCTAATGATTTGTTATTGATTTGGGAATGTATTTTTTTGACATTATCTTCTTTCATTACATTGATTAGTCTCATATAAATATTCTATTTTCTTTGATATTTGAAGTTGTATTTACCCTAATAATCTATGTCATTTATCATGGATATGTTTTCATGAACCTGCCCATATACCCTTGTATCTTGAAAACCTATCTGACACTAACATGGTCCAATGGGTGACCAAGATCCCCCTCGGTTGGCATATAGCCCCTAGAATCATACAAAATGAATGTGGGAATAAATTTTAGACAAAAATTGAAGAAGTAAGATAAAATATTCAGTATGAATATTGATGAAAATACACAGGGTTAGGTGTACGAAATGTGTAACAAGAAAAACCAACTCAATGTACTACAAAAATTACCAGAAAAATATGAAGGTAAACATCTCAAGTACCAAAAAAGAAACTCTTAATGTCCACTGATCAATAACTAGAACAACCACCAAGTTGTTCCTTAAACATACTCGAACATGGAAGGAGATAGTCTACAAACAACAGAAATCATAGTTAAGGTGTGAGATGAAATCCTTGTTGGGTATCACTAAGGATTCCAACATAAGAGTATAACATTTAAGAAAACAAATAAAGATTTCAATTTAAAATATATATGTTTGGAATTTCAAAATAAAAAATACAAAAATTCTTGCTTTAAATTTCAAGGAATGGAAATACTTAAAGAAAATGACATAGTAAACACTTATATATACAATAGTTTATATAATTCAAAAGGTTTTTATAACATTTACTATAATTGAATATATTCATTTAAAATACAAACAAGTAATCAAAATGGCCATATTCATAAAAGGTATGAGAGATATTGGCTATAGGATTTCAATGACTCATGGTGACATGAAAATATTCTTATTTTGATATCCCCATCGATATTGGTCAAGAGGACTTCATAATCATCCCTTTGAGGATGTGACATTCTACATTGATGATTTTGAATGTTTTAACTCATATAGTGATTTAAATATACTCACTAACTACCTCAGTCTTTCATATTCTCTAATGACTAATAATTTATGGGAAATATATTTTAAAATAGTCTAAAATACTATTCATTTAATTATCAATTTAAAATATTCTTATTTTCTAATTAAAACCGAAAATGGGGTTTTAATAAAATAAATTACTATTTTCAAAATAAAACCTAATGGTTTCTATGAAAAGATTTTTAATCTTATTTTCACAAATAATAATTAGAAATCAATTAAAAATTTACTTTCATAATTCACTTTCATTTTTTAAATTCAAAAATTTAATATATAAAAAGTTCCATTCATTTTGAAAATTAAAATTCAACAATTAAAAATTTCCTTAAATTTATATAATTTATGAATAACTTTATAATTTAATTGAATTTAGGGTTTTCTCAATTTTATTACAAAAACAAATATCTAAATCCAAATCCCCAAATTCAATAGAATTAGGTTTTTAACAAATCCAAAATCATAAAAATAAAATTACACAAATTCAATGGATTGAAAATTAATAAAATCATGACATTTAATGTTAATTAAATTGGCCAATCATAATAGAACCACCTACCTCTTGATCATGGGATCAAAAAACTCTAAAGGTCAAATCAGGATTTTCCAATAATGAATGAAGAAAAAAACTGGGAACCAAACCTAGATAAATGATAATAAACTAGAGTCATCAGATATGTCAACCAACAAGGAGATCCATGAAACCATATAGAATAAAACAGATAGAGAAGGATAAAGTTAATGGGATAAGGAATCCAATCAATAGAAGATCGAGTTCCATTTTCCTAGCTTCAAATCTCTTCTAGGAGGGTGTTGAGGGGATGAAAACTATTCTGGGAGCTATCTTCAATGGATAAATCATATATGGGACATTCATGTCTTTCGAGGGTCTAAATGAGTGTTTTAAAAAAATAAAATTAATGTTTTGGATTAAAAGTAACATATGAACTGTTAGTTGGGTAGTTCCACTTGCTTATACCAAACCATGCGCCCTAGACATGTGGTCCTATATTACTGGTTTCCCTACTTCTCTTAAAAGGTCGAACGGTTTTTCAAACAATGGGAAAACCATGAAAAATCCCATTGTCTTGGTATTCATAATTATATTTATTAGGGTGCATGATTATGGAAATCGTGTGTCAACAATGTACATCCCCATATCATTAAAAATTTCAAAAGTTTTTACCTAAAATCATCCAATACTAAAACCAACCAAAGCATGATTAATACTAGGGTTTAGAAATACCTAAAAAAAGTTACATGATGTTACAACCTACACACCACATAATATTTATCTCCTCAAAAATCCTAAAAATAAGCTTCAATGTCAAAATATCAGGTTCACTAATCTCTCATCTATGCCTCCCTATCCCAAATCTCATGAGAATCAGAACTAGGATTCCATAGTACATAAACTAGAGGAATTATCCTCCCATGAAGTAACACAGTCTCAGAATAATCTATAATGACTATTCATTTAATCAAAGATACATCAGGTTCAACCTTTAGATCAATCCAGATCAGAACATACGATGGATTGGATAGATACTATCAAAGATGAGACACTTGTAACACAATATGTATCTATGTCTACTATAGTGGAAGTGAAAAATAGTAAGAACTTTTACCCATATTCTCAATAATCTCTAAATTTATAATAAAATGAATATAATGTTTACCTTTTATTCCAAGATGTTGATGACTCAATAGGGTGAAAAAATAAAGAAAACCTTGTCTCTAATAAAAAATTAAAATAGTATAGGATAGTGATCAGCATAATAAATATACAAACGATGTTCTATCAACATTAACTAATGAATAAACATAATATTTTATATTTTCTGTTGAATAATGCTTTTTCCTACAAAGAAACATTGACCGATTTTTGGCCAATACAATAGAGATCATCATGGTTATCTATACTAGGCTTTAATAAAATCCATTCTGATCATAGACTGGTAACTATTGTTATAAGAAAACGAAACCAGCCCCAAATGATAACCCCAAGTTATAAAAAAATTTATAACAAAATAATAAAGGATATATTAAAGAATATTTATATATCATTATGTAAATACATATTAATACATATTTTATATCTTACATAAATGGAACTGAGATCACGATTCCTCCTAAAGGGATCTCCAAAAATAGAAATTAAACTGAGGAAACCTATCAAATATTATAGTTGAAGAAAATCCATGAAATTGGGAATTCACATTCACATATAATGTTTAGAACTCCTCAACATTATTTGTACCATAGATGGGTAGAATGTGTTCTAATTGTTTCAGTTGATCGATCACAACCCATATCACAATCTTTATTATATGGGTATTTAGAAACCCAACCACAAAGTACATAGAGATATCATTTCACTTCCAAGTAGGGATTGGAAGTGGATAAATAAATATTGAATCCTCTAGATCTTGGCCTTGATCTTTAGTCGTATATAAATACGAGAGGAAAATATTACAATGCCCCATATCACGCATTGCCACCAGAATCGATGTTGTAAGTTATAGAACAACTTCATGGTTCCTAGGTGCACTTCCCACTTGTAGTTATGGAAATATACCACCATAATGTATTTACTAATAATAGTACAAAAAATGATTCTAATAAAATAGAGTTACATCGATAGATAATGACTAGTTTGGTATAGTCTCCCCACCATAAATATAGTTTCTAATTCTACAAAACACATAATAATGTTTTTTTCTAACGAACCATATCGAGAATAGAATATGTCAACTAAACACTTGCTAAGGAAATGTAACACCCGAGATTTTTATGAGAAATATTTTGTTTTTTATGTTATCATCAAAGGAATATTTCCCTACACACAACACTATCTTGGCTTTCTTTACACGCAATCGCGACCTTCCTCGATAGCTTGAGTTGTACGCAATACTGAGTTTCACTAAACAATGATATGCTATTAAAATATTATTAAAACTAGCCATTATGAATATTAATACCCACTTTTTGAAATTTTATAAATTTTATCTTTCAAAATGGACTTCATTTTTGGATTTGGAATACTGAAATTATCCTAGGGTGAATTTTTGGTATTTTTTTGAAAACTTTCAATTTTTGATGAATAGTGAAAACACTGGGTTACTATTTAAATACCGAATTTTTATTTAAATAATTATTTATTTTATTTAAATTTATTTTACTTAAAAATTGATACATAATACCTATATAAGTTCAATGTAATTCATTGGATTCATTTTATAATAATTTTAGATATATAAAAATTTTATTGAACTTTTCACCGTCATTTACCCACCTCCTAGGAGAGTTTGAAAATTTACATGAAACATAATTTTACTGCTTCTGTGAGTGGAATTTCGAAAATCAGAGAGACATGGTTAATATCAAGGATTAAAATGTGGTTCAATAAGATAAAAATAATTTTTTGTGAATAGTAACTTTTTACTTTTATTTACCATAGTTAAAAGTAAATAGGGTAATTAAGGGTAAAAATGGTATTATTATTACCCTAACACATGTCCTAATTCTATTGGATAAGTTTAATTCGACCAAAAACAACCTTAGGAATAAAATATGACCATTTAGGTCTACTTGGATTAGATTATGACATTTAATATTATTTTATTTAAAGAATAGTTAAAATAGTTAAAATCAATGTTTAATAACTAAAACATTTTTAATATAGGGTTATACATAAGATAAATTCGACTATAAATATTCATTAGAATATATATAATGCTTTACTACATAATTGATGTTTATTTATAATTTTTAGGCTTTAAATAATTCAAATTATTTATGACACAATGATGATGCAGTAATTACCTTATTAAGGAAATATTAACATAATTGATATTATAAATACCCAAATAAATGTAATTTGAGACTTTTATGAATTAAACTAATTTTATAGGTTAATATGACATATTATTATTGATTTAAGTAATGTTTTTTGAACTAATCATGCTGTTATGAGTTTCAAAAAAATAAATTACCAAATAGTGTCAAAATTGACATAAAATAGTTTTTAAAAAAATATTATATTATTAATTGTTATTTTATTCCTAAAAATATAAGATTTGTCCAAATTACGTAGATACGGTTATAAATATTAATAATGAACCACCTGGGGTTAGTTTGTCTTGTTATATTAAGTTTATTAATCATATAGTGTAAGAAAACAAGAAGACATGGTAAAAGATAAATTATTTAACTTAGAGTTAAATCTAAATGATAAGGTTACAATAGTAACCTAAACTTGTCTAAAATCTATTGGTTGAGAGGAGTTCGACCCATACCCACCTTATCTTATAAATAAATCAATTTGGAGCTATTAATAACCGAATATGACTTTATAATAAAATAATATTTTAAGTTTTTCCTAAAGTGCCCCTCTCCTCCCTTAGAAAAGGGAACCTCCTCTCTCTCCTCCTAACACCACTATGAGCCTTCAAGCTTGGCCAAAACCTGCCAAATTATCTTCTCCACTTCCCTAGAAACATCCTAGATGTCCTGGTCTTTTTCAAATACCAACTCTAGTGCCCTAAGTGGAGGTTAAGAAGAGGCGCATCAAAGAAGAGGTAATATCCATTACCCATCCTTTCCAATTTATTTCTTCTTCTACATCATATTCTTTAATTGTTTTATTATGAAGTAAAAACATCAGTATCACTCATATACTGAGATGTTATTATAAATATTAAACAACCCTATTTCACCTTCAATTCATCCTACGGAAAATGAAATCACCACGTGTGCGTACGTACGAAATACCATCTCCACGCTATGGTGTAATCTGTTTTCCATAACCACCTTACTTAGATGGTTATAATGGTGTAAAGAATAACTATATATGATTATTTTACAGTTATATTGATTCTTAAATATTTTAAATACACTTCAATACAATTCCATGATCATAGGAACGATATCATCGCCCGTGCGTACGTACGGCCTACCGTCTCCACGATGTGATGCGACTCATTCTACATGATCTGCATTGAACAATGATTATATAAATGGATTTAATGAATAAATATGATATATGTTACACTAATAACATTCTGGAAATGAGGTATCTACAACCTAAAAATAAGAATAAGAATTTATTCGACAAGACACGCATAAGAACATAAAGTAATGATCACCCGAATAACAAGTAGCAATCAAATATTACTAATAAGAAGATAAGAATATGACCATATATGATATCATAACAATGAATATGATTCTATAATAAGTCAATGACATTATTTAAATCATTATACATGAGGTTCGGACACATACAAAGCATATCAGACCTAAGGTAAGGGAAAATCTCGCAATCTCATTTTTATCTAAGATTTCTTATACTTCAGAATTTTATTGGGGAATATTTATCATCCACATCCATGTTTCCTCAATATGTAATATTATTTTTATCCTCCTATAATTGTTTAAATCCAATTTTACCTTTTGGTGAGTTTTTATTAAAAGATATTAAAGGAATCTTTTTGTCGTTTTTAGTATGAGGTACTTTTTGACTTTTCCAGCCAAAGTACGAGAAGAATGTTTTTCTTTAACTTATACGACATGAATATATTTTTAGAAAATTATTTCCATGAAGATTTCATTACAAGTTTTCAAGTTTATTTTTAATCAACTTCTTTTATTTTAAAATTTTATGACATGTTAAGAAAGGAAAAATGTTTTTGAAGTACAAAGGATATTTTCCTAAAGAATGAAGTTCTAGTGTTTTATCAAAATTATTTTCCATCTAAGATAATATAGAGTTCTGTTTCTATATCTATTTTACATTTATTTGATTATGTTATGATGGAATTATTTTTATGATGTCCTTTTATCTTATATAGATTATGTTATGATGGCATGATGTTTAAGAATCCCATTTTTTTATTACATGGGTTATGCTATGATGTATGATTTATGATCTTATGGCACACATAAGAATGGTTTCATTATGAGATGGGTGGGACCTATATCTCCCTCCAATTCATTGGGTAAAGATTTATATCTCATGAGATAGAAATGGCTGGAATGAAAGGTTAATCTGGTTCAGTGATACAGGACTGAAACAAGGAGTGAACTCGGTTCAGAAATGGACTTTGTCTACAAAGATAGTCTTGACAATGAGTCTTGAATACTAAGAAATGATTATCTATGATTATGTGTGTATGCCACAAAGTTTCATGTTTCAAGTTATGATTGTGGGGATTATATTTCACTACTATTATTTATCCCATGTTATGATATTATGATCTATTTTTCAGGTTAAGATTTCCAAAATGTTATGTTCTTATGATTGATATTTCTTTTGTTTACCCTTACTGAGCATTTTAGCTCACCCTTTTGTATGTTTTCTTTTACTTAGGTCTGGAAGAAATTTATTAAGTAGGATATGCCAAAAGGGACTCTAGATATGATGAAATAAATGGGAGACAATTTAGATGCTTTATGAACCAATTGTTTATGTTTCCCAGTTTCTAAAGACACTATACCTATACGATCCTTTCATGGTTTTGTTATATGATGTAATAAGCATGCGTCAATTCTTAAGTAATAACCATGTATGTAAAGTATGGGTCATCATATTTGGTATCAAAGGAAAGGTATAATCAACATTTGGAAACTAGGATATGAATGCCTTAGTAAGAACCCTAAGGATAGGTCTAAGCATAGAGCACAATCTTAGTGTTGTAGAAATGGCCATGAACAACCTATGATAATACCTTAAGTATGAAATTTTATTCTTGATTATGTGGTTTTCCTATTATAATTAGTGTTTCTCACACTATTCTTATTGGTTTTAGTCAATGGATGGAACCTTAAGGAACCGTGTTAATGCGGAATGCAACGGTCAATGTAATTATTGTCCCCCTGAGCAACCAAACGTTATGGGAGCTGGAACGAAAAATATTATAGCCACGCTCAAACAACTTTCTCAAGCTATGAATCATGCAGGAGTTCTAAATGATCAAAGCAAGGAGCAACCTTCTATTGAATCCTTCACGAGGCAGCGTCCACCCTCATTCAGTGGGTCTACTGATCCATTAGTGGCTGAACAGTGGATCAGTACCACTGAAAATATATTTTCAGTTCTTCAATGTTCTGAACATGATAAAGTCATCTTAGCAGTATATCGTTTGGAAGGTGAAACTGAACAATGGTGGAATCTTATCAAGAATACAAGGCAAAGGGATGAAATTGAATCCATGGAATGGGACGAGTTCAAGAACTTATTTTTAAATAATTACTGCCCTCGTATTCTTCGAACAAATATGGAGAAAGAGTTTCTTGAACTAAATCAAAAGGATGATGAATCTGTTGGTACCTACGAAGAAAACATTACAGGATTTGCAAGGTACGCTTCTGGGATTATTATCCAACCTGAGAGTAAGATCGATTGATTCTTTAGTGGCATAAAAACAAGTCTTCGAAGGGAGTTAGCTATAAGGGATTTCAATAGCTAAGAGAAAATCTCTTGATGTACTATCATGGTTGAGATGGATATTGGAGTAAACCATCAGTCCTATGCATTTGATAAGAAGAGGAAAATGGAATTCAAAGGGAAATCTAAAGACAACATTGAAAATAAGACGAGTTTTCCCTTATTCTCAAAGTGTGGAAAGAAACATGGAGGGATTTGTCTTAAAGGGACAAGTAAATGCTTCAAATATGGAAAGGAAGGTCATCGGTCATTTGAATGCCGCAATGATGGGAAGAATATGTCTAGTGATGCGAACAAAGAAAAGGCTACAAAGAGTGAACCTCCTACTCTTCAATGTTACAAGTGCAAGGAAATGGGGCATTATGATAATCAATTCCCTAATCCAAGGTTTGTTGATGATGATCGACGTCAACAAACTCTTAAGGCCAAAGGAAAAGGAAATTCACATGCAATTTCTATCAGCGATGTGGAGTATGATAACGATGTGGTGAAAGGTACACTTACCATCCACTCTAAAGTTGCAAATGTTTTATTTGATTTTGGATCCACCCACTCTTTTATTTATGAAGAATTTTCTAAGGGTATCATCGTATTACCTCAACAATTAGATGTTGATTTATCTGTGACAACCCCTAATGGCACAACAGTCGCATCAAAAGTTTATAATTCTTCTTTGATTGATGTTTGTGGGAAAGTGATTTTTGAAAATCTTGTGATCCTTCCTATAGAGGAATTTTATGTGATTCTTGGAATGGATTTGCTTTCTTTATATGGAGCTCATATCAATTTCCAAAGAAGGGAAGTCAAATTTCATATTCCAGATCAATCTATGATCGTATATCGATTCAAGGATGAACATAACCTTCCGGTGGAAATTTCTTCCATCTTATGGGTCTTGATTCCACTAAATGAATGTTATTTATCTCAAATGGTTGTAGAGAAAGTCACAATTAAGAATATACCCATTGTACATGAGTTTGATGATGTATTTCCAAAGGAATTGCCTGGTCTTCCACTAAATCGTGAAGTTGAGTTTTCAATATAACTCGTATCGGGTGCTTTACCTATTTCAAAGACACCTTATAGAATGGACCCAATTGTGTTGCAGGAATTGAAGAAGCAACTCCAAGAGAATCCTGATAAAGGATTCATACACCCTAGTGCATCACCTTAGGGAGCACCTGTTCTGTTTGTTAAGAAGAAAGATGGATCAATGAGACTCTGTATTGATTATCGAGAACTTAACAACATCAATATCAATAACAAATATCATCTCCTACGCATTGATGACTTATTTGACCAACTACGCAGAGCTCAATACTTTTCCAAGATTGATCCTCATTCAGGGTATCATCAATTATGGGTCAAAAGGGAGGATATACCAAAGACAACTTTCTTTAAGAGGTATGGACACTAAGAATTTATAGTGATGCCATTTGGTCTTACAAATGCCCCATACTATCTTCATGGATCTAATGAATAGAGTCTTTAGAGACTATCTTGATCAGTTTGTGGTAGTCTTTACGGATGATATTCTTGTCTATTCAAAGAGAAAGGAAGAACATGAAGATCACTTGAGAATTGTATTGAAGACCCTGATAAAGGAGAAGATTTATGAAAAATTTACCAAGTGTGAATTTTGGCTTAAAAAGTTGCATTTTTGGGTCACATAATCTCAAAAGAGGGGATATCTGTGGACCCAGAAAAAATAGAGGTTATCGAAAGATGGTCGAGACCAACAACATTAACTGAGATCCAACATTTTCTTGTTTTGGATGGATATTATCTACATTTTGTGAAAGATTTTTCCTGATTATCTAATCCACTCACCAGGTTGACTCGAAAAGGAGTTAATTTTGTTTGGACAGAGGAGTGTGAAGAGAATTTCAAGGAGTTAAAAAGAAGGTTATCCAGTGAACCTGTGCTCACACTGCCTTATAGTGGAGAATGGTTTGTGATCTATAGTGATGCATCCAAGAAGGGACTGGGGTTTGTTCTCAAGCAAAATAATATGGTGATAGCTTATGCCTCACGATAGTTGAAAATCCATGAGCAAAATTACCCAAATCATGATTTGGAGTTAGCTGCAGTAATCTTTGCATTAAAAATATGGAGGCATTATCTTTATGGTGAAAGGTGTGATATTTATACTGATCATAAATGTTTAAAGTTTATTTTCACACAAAATGAGCTGAATATGCGCCCAAGAAGATAGTTGGAGCTGATTAAGGATTATGAATTCTCAATTCATTACCACCCTGGGAAAGCAAACAAGGTGGAAGATGCATTAAGTCAACAAGACCATGATATATTATCCGTGATAAGGATCATGAAATATCCAATATTTATGGATTTACAAAGGATGGATCTTGGAATTATAATGGAAGGGGAAAATCTTATCTTTCTCAAATTAATGTTCAACCATCTATACATGTGAAGATTAAAGAGGCATAGAAAGAATATGTAGAGTTACAAAAGAAGGTGAGAAATGTTCCTGAATTCAACCTTGATTGTGATGGGATAATAAGGTTCAAGAATCGGGTTTCTGTTCCTACCATCTCAGAATTAAAGAAGGAGCTGCTGGATGAGGCTCATAGTTCTTCATTCTCTATTCATCCTGGAAGCACAAAGATGTATTGGGACATGAAAGAGTACTTCTAGTGGGATGACATAAAAAGAGATGTTGCTGAATATGTCTCTTGATGCTTGGTTTGTCAACAAGTTAAAGCTAAGAGACTGAAGTCTAAGGGGATGTTACAACCATTACCCATACCCTAATGGAAATGGAAAAACATCACTATAGACTATGTCACCATACTTCCTAAAACATCCAAAGGCAATAATGCTAACTAGGTCATAGTTGATCGTCTTACAAAGTCTTCACACTTCATTTCTATTAGAGAGGATTTATCTCTCAATCATATTTCCAGGATATATGTAAAGAAAGTGGTGAGATTGCATGGAGTACCACTTTCCATTATATCTGATCGGGATCCGAGGTTTACCTCAATGTTTTGGAGAATTCTTCAGCATACTCTGGATACAAAGTTGAGTTTCAACACTGCTTATCATCCTCAGAAAGACGGTCAGTCTGAGAGAACAATTCAAACTCTAGAAGATATGTTAATAGCTTGCTCTATGGATTTCAAAGGTGGTTGGGATCAACACCTACCTTTTGTGGAATTTTATTATAATAATATCTTTCACTCCAGTATTCATATGGCTCCTTATGAAGCTCTCTATGGAAATAAATGTCAAACTCCAATTTTATGGGATGAAGTTTGGTAATGAAATCTATTAGGACCTGATCTTGTTGATGAGATGATAGAAAAGGTCTGATCTATTCAACAACACATTAGAGAAGCTCAGAGTAGAAAAAAAGTTATGTCGAAAACTGAAGAAAAGACCTAGATTTTGAAGTGGGTGATAAAGTGTTCTTACGAATATCTCTTTAGAAGAGAGTAATGAGATTTGGAAAGAAGGGAAAGTTGAGCCCTAGGTATATCTGTCCTTTCGACATAATAGATCGTGTTGGGAAAGTAGCTTACCGATTGGCACTTCCACTGAATCTCTCTCAAGTTGACGATGTGTTCTATGTATCTCTCTTGAGAATGTACATACCTGATCCTTCACATGTACTCATCTCAGAAGTTGTACCGATGGATCAAGACCTTTCTTATGAAGAACATCTGATTGAGATTCAGGATCGTAGCGACAAAGTTATATGGAACAAGACCACTCCCTTGGTGAAAGTTTTATGGAGGAAGCAGCAATTAGAAGAAGCTACATGGGAGCTTGAGGATATGATGAGGGAGAGGTATCCTCATCTGTTTGTTACAAAGTGACGAATTTCGAGGGTGAAATTCATTTTAAGCGGTATAGAATGTAACACCCGAGATTTTTATGAGAAATATTTTGTTTTTATATTTTCATCAAAAGAATATTTCACTACACACAACACTATCTTGGCTTTCTTTACACACAATCGCAACCTTCCTCGATAGCTTGCATTGTAGGCAATACCGAGTTTCACTAAACAACGATATGCTATTAAAATATTATTAAAACTAGCAGTTATGAATAGTAATACCCACTTTTTAAAATTTTATAAATTTTATCTTTCAAAATGGACTTCATTTTTGGATTCGGAATATCGAAATTAGCCTAGGGTGATTTTTTGGGTTTTTTCTAAAAACATTCAATTTTTTATGAATTGTGAAAACACTGGGTTACTATTTAAAAACCGACTTATTATTTAAATAATCATTTATTTTATTTAAATTTATTTTAGGCCAAAATTGATACATAATAACTATATAAGTTCAATTTAAGTCATTGTAGTCATTTTATAATAATTTTAGATATATAAAAATTTTATTGAACTTTTAACTGTCTTTTACTCACCTCCTAGGAGAGTTTGAAAATTTACATAAAACATAATTTTACCACTTCTGTGAGTGGAATTTCAAAAATCCTAGAGACACGGTTAATATCAAGTAGTAAAATGTGGTTCAATAAGATAAAAATAATTTTTGGTGAATAGTAACTTTTTTACTTTTATTTACCACGGTTAAAAGTAAATAGGGTAATTAAGGGTAAAAATGGTATTATTATTACCCTAACACATGTACTAATTCTATTGGATAAGTTTAATTAGACCAAAACCTACCTTAGGAATAAATTATTACCATTTAGGTCCACTTGGATTAGATTAGGACATTTAATATTATTTTATTTAAAGAATAGTTAAAATAGTTAAAATCAAAGTTTAATAACGAAAATATTTTTAATATAGGGTTATACATACGATAAATTTGACTATAAATATTCATTAGAAAGATAAAATGATTTCCTACATAATTGTATTTTATTTATAATTTTTAAACTTTAAATAAATTAACTTATTTATGACACAATGATGATGCAGTAATTACCTTATTAAGGAAATATTAACATAATTGATATTATAAATACCCAAATAAATGTAATTTTAGACTTTTTATCAGTTAAACTAATTTGATAGGTTAATATGACATATTAGTATTTGTTTAATTAACGTTTTCTAAACTAATAATGCTTTTATGATTTTTACAAAAATCAAGTACCAAATAATGTCAAAATTAACATAAAATAGTTTTTAAAACAAATATTATATTATTAATTGTTATTTTATTATTGAAAATATAAGATTCGGAACAATGACTTAGATAAAGTTATATATATTAATAATGAACCACTTGGGTTTCGTTTGTCTTGTTATAGTATGTTTATTAACCATATAGTGTAAGAAACAAGAAGACGCGGTAAAAGTTAAATTATTTAACTTAGAGTTAAATCAAATGAAAAGGTTAAAATAGTAACCTAAACTTGTCTAAAATCTATTGGTTGAGAGTATTTAGACCCATCCCCACTTTAGCTTCGAAATAAATTAATTTTAAGCTATTAAAAACCAAATATGACTTTATAAAAAAATAATAGTTTATGTTTTTCATAAAGTGCCCCTCTCCTCCCTTATAAAATGGAACCTCCTCCCTCTCCACCTCACAACACTTTGAGCCTTCATGCTCGGCCAAACCCTACCAAATTCTCTTCTACACTTCCATAGAAACATCATAGAGGTCCTGGTATTCTTAAAATACCAACTCTAGTGCCCTAAGAGGAGGTTAAAAAGTTGTGCGCCAAAGAAGAGGTAATATCAATTACCGATCCTTTCCAATTTATTTATTCTTCTACATCCTATTATTTAATTGTTTCATTGTGAATTAATAACATAATTATAACTCATATACTGATATGTTATTATAAATAAGAAACAACCCTATTTCACCTTCTATCCATCTTATAGAAAATGAAATCACCGCGCGTCCGTACGTACGGAATACCGTCTCCACGTCATGGTGTAACCTGTTTTCCACCACCACCTTACTTGGATGGGTATAATGGTGTAAAGAATAACTATATATTATTATTTTAATTTTATATTGATTATGAAATAGTATACATACACTTCAATACAATTCCATGATCATAGGAACGATATCATCGCTCGTGCGTACGTACGACCTACCGTCTCCACGATGTGATGTGACTCGTTCAACATGATCTTCGTTTAACAATGATTATATAAATGGATTGAATGAATAAATATGATAAATTTAACACAAATACCATTCTGGAAATGAGGTATCTGCAACCTAAAAAGAAGAATAATAATTTATTCGACAAGACATGCATAAGAACATAATGTAATGAACACCCAAATAACAAGTAGTAATCAAATATTAATAATAAGAAGATAAGAATATGACCATATATGATATCATAACAATGAATATGATTCCTTAATAAGTCAATGAAATTATTTAAATCATTATAAAGTAGGTTCGGACACATACAAATCAGATCGGACCTAAGGTAAGGGAAAGTCATGCAATCTCATTTTTATCCGTGATTGTTTATACTTCAGAATTTTACTGGGGAATATTTATCATCCACATCCATGTTTCCTCAATATGTAATATTATTTTTATCCTCATACAATTTTTTAAATCCAATTTTACCCTTTGGTGAGTTTTTAGTAAAAGATATGAAAGGAATCTTTTTGTCATTTTTAGTATGAGGTACTTTTTTTGACTTTTCCGGCCAATGTTGGAGAAGAATGTTTTTCTTTAACTTATACGACATGAATGGATTTTTAGAACATTATTTCCATGAATATTCCTTTACATGTTTTCAAGTTTATTTTTAATCAACTTCCTTTAGTTTAAAATTGTATGACATGTTAAGAAATAAAAAATGTTTTCGAAGTACAAAGGATATTTTCCTCAACAATGATGTTCAAGTGTTTTATAAAAATTATTTTCCATCTAAGATAATATATAAATCTGTTTATATATATATTTTACATTGATTTTATTATGTTATAATGGAATTATTTTTATGATGTCCTTTTATCTTATATAGATATTGTTTTGATGACATGATGTTTAAGAATCCCATTTTTTTATTACATGGGTTATGCTATGATGTATGATTTATGATCTTGTGGCACAAAAAAGAATGGTATCATTATAAGATGGGTGGGGCCTATATCTCCCTCCAATTAATTGGGTAAAGATTTATATCTCATGAGATAGACATGGCTGGAATGTTAGGTTAATCCAGTTCAGTGATACGAGACTGAAATGAGGAGTGAACTTGGTTCAGAAATGGACTTTGTCTGCTAAGATAGTCTTGGAAATGATTCTTCACTACTAAGAAATGATTCTCTATGATTATGTGTGTATGACACAAAGTTTCATGTTTTTTATTATGATTATTGGGATTACATTTCACTAATATGATTTATCCCATGTTATGATATTATGATCTCTTTTGTAGGTTAAGATTTCCAAAATGTTATGTTCTTATGATTGATATTTCTTATGTTTACCCTTAATGAGAATTTGGGCTCACCCTTTTGTATGTTTTATTTTCATCAGGTTAGGAATAAGGTTATTAAGTAGGATATGCCAAAAGGGACTCTAGATATGATGAAATAAATGGGAGAAAATGTAGATACTTTATGAACCAGTTGTTTATGTTTCCCAGTTTCTAAAGACACTATACCTATACAGTCCTTTCATGGTTTTGTTATATGATGTAATAAGCATGCATCAATTCTGAAGTAATAACCATGTATGTAAAGTATGGGTCGTTATAGGAAACCTCGTCCCCTAATTCCATAATATTGATATGAAAATATTCATAGAAATCTATAAAATTCAAATCTTATAATGATTCAATGTTTACTTGAGTCAGTTATCTCCTTCTTAAAGAATCTACGAGGACATTTCCTTTTAATATGGTATAGGTGGTTTAAAAGTCAAACTATTACAAGAATTACACCCAATTTATGTGTTGAAGGTTACAATATATTTTAGAAAAGATATATCTTAATTTCCTATGGTCTGAAAATGTTGTAACCCTTTATTCATAAAGGAAATGTCTCAAAATCCTAGGAATGTGCATCAAAACTAGATGTTAATGTTAATGGGTCATATAATTCATCTCATTTGGCCTTTATGATAAGATCCAAAAGTAATTACATGATTACCCTGCATAAGAATGCATCCCAAACCTAATCCCTATGCACTATAAAAGTCTACATAGCCCTACCCATCCTCTGGAAGATTCAATAATAGTGTAGTAATCAAAAGGTTTTTTAGTGCAGCCATATAATTCTAAAATCTTTCATCCTAAGAAAAAAATATTCTATTTTAATTTAAAGAAGTCATCTAAGAATCCAAAAATGATAATTCCTTGAAAAAATAGTGACAATACCCTATTAAAACAAAGAAACTCATAATATTGAAAAAAATTCGAGGTTGTTCCCATTTAATAACAGCTTTTACCTTCTCTAGGTCAATATATATACCATGAACCAACACCACATATCCCAAGAACATCACTTCTCAAGTCATGAAATAAAATTTAGAAATCCTGGAATACAGACTATGATTTATCAATAATTTCAAAACCACTATTTGGCGATGAACATGATCCTCCTCAGACTTAGAGTAAATGAGGATGTCATCCCCAAATAAAATAATACATGTATCAATATACATATAGAGGAATCATGTTCATTAAATCCATGAAAACAAAAATACTTGTTAAACAAAAAGAAATGAAAAAACCCTTATAATGGTCATACCTACATTGAAAGGTAGTTTTATGGATTTCAATTTCTTTATACTAAACTGCTGGTAACTAGGTTAAAGTTTGATCTTTAAGACCCCCTTTTACCCTTTCAACTGGTCAAATAGATCACAAATCCATGGAAACATATACCTATAATTTAACATAAAAACTTTATGTTTTTAGTGACCATTATTTTGGAAAATTGAACCATCAAAAAAATTAGAAAATAAAACTAGAACTGCACATGATGAGATAACCAATCATATAAAACTATTCTCTAACAGATCATCCAACTGATTCTTCACCCCTTTCATTTTAACTAGTTCCATGTAATAAGAGGGAATAGAAATTAGTTTAATACAATTATCTATGTCAATGGAAAAATCATCTACCATCACTGAAAATCATAGAATAAAGAAAGATACAAGTTAAGAAACATGATGAAAACTAGAGAGATATCATCACTCAAACATTATCTCTCTTGGTCAAAAGAAACCACATATATCACTTTACCTATCTCCGGATCAGAATGCCTAGTTATGTTATAACATTTGTCCCATTCTCCTAATAAGACATGTCACACACCATTAGTGTATTGAAGGAGACCTATAGAAGATAAAAACCAATCTAGGATTTATCTAAAAAGATAAAATCCATCCTAAAAATGGGATCAAGTAGTTTCATGTAGAGATCAAGAAAACTCCACGAATTCTAAACATTTGACATAGATAAAACACAAGAGGGACTATGGAGACCCATCTCTCTATTCGTACAAGGGGGTGTAGAAATATAAATTATATAATATAAAATATATACAGAAATATTTAGAATATTAAAAACATTGGTTGAAATAAATTAATGAGATACAATAATATCAAAAAAGGAACTCACTAATGATGGATATATAGTGATGGTCCCTATCATGGTTTTTTTACACGTATCTACTTCCTCTAGAGAATCTTCCACTATGTGAAGATGCTTTATTATGGATGCATGTGGATGAAACCCGTTTTACCTAGAATCATCTCATTTCTATATAGTTTTATATGTTTTGGATGACTCTATGAAACTTAAAGTAGAGGAGTAGACATGGAAATGTTTTTTAGGGGACTTAAGCATCCATAGGAGCCACAGATCTTGGGTTCCTCCATGCAAACCCATATTGAATTCCTATGCATGACACATTTGTAAGAAATCAAAATACCTATGACCAAATCTATAGTTTCGTTATAAAAACCACACTATTGGGAGACACCATAAGAATCATCATGCTTAATCTTTTTATTTAAGGTACTATCAGAACCACTAGGAGAGAAAGATATTTCTGACAACACTAACTTGCTTGCAGGGTCCATTTCTACCATTATCAGTCTTTACAACATAAAATAATAGGAAGTTTGCTTCATCAAGACAACATAAGAAAAAATATCATATTATATTCCCATCTCGTGACATCAAGACATCAACTTACCATTTGATACCATCTCAGGTGAAAACTAAAAAATCTCAGTAAAGTGACTTTCATACTCACTCTTGGTCATGTAAACAAGATCATGTTTGAAAAACATCATTTCTTTAGCCAATATCATTGAATCTAGATGAAATTGGTATTTGAAACGGAATCTTATGTATTTATAATCAATCCCTCAGGCTTATTGGTCATTATCATTGTGTCCCTTCATCTCTTACTTGGTCCTTCAATCAGGAAGACAAAACACTCACCTTTGATCTCATCAGGTGTTTGAATTAACCCAAACTAGTGCTTCATCCTACTCAAACATTCCTCATACTCTTGAGTATAATTTTAGGAATTGAAAATTATTCAATTATAGTGATGGAATTCTTGAGTTTAATTTTGTAGATCATTAATTTGAGGTTCCACACCTGGATCATGAATGAGAACTAGTGGTGGTCCATGTCCTAGAGATTAGATATTGTGCATAATGACCTCAACCAGATTCTAGTCCATGAGAGGATTCACTCAATGAGGTTTATCAGAAACTCCCACTTGGAAAAAGTTTTAACATATTCTCAAAAAAAATTAGGTTATATAACATCAGCAGACATCAAAATAAAAAATCTTATTAATGATCATATATATAAAAAATTAAATAAATCACAATAGATATTCAAAAATGTTTTCTATTTTAGTATATCCATATAAATATTGGGTAAAATACAAGAAATAATGTTCAATATTTATTTTCCAAACTACCCATAGTACATAAGATTCATTTAGGTGATTGATGGATAAACATTCAATCTAATCAACCTCATATGTCTCGACAAGAATACACAAACTACATACAAATATTAATAAGAATCTCAAACTTGATCTCTAATAAAACTTTTTTCATGGAATAGACCAAGTCCAATGGTAAAATGATAACTGATCTAACACTTATATGAACTGAAGGGAATTACTAATCCCCATTATTTATAATCTTCAACATGGAATCATACAAAATGATATTGGCAATGAATTTTCAAAAAAAATTATAGTGGTAAGATAAAGAAGTCGATATGCATAAAAAAGAAACTCCATAGGGATAAGTGTACCAGAATTCAAAACGGTAAAAACAAACTAATGTCTGAAATTAAAGTAAAAAAAAGAAGGTATGAATCCAAGGTCCTAACAAACACAACTCTCTATATCAACTAATCAACAGCTAGAACCCCTTCCTTGTAGTGCCTTACCATTGATCAAAATTGAAAGGATATAATCTACAAACACCTGAAGGCATAAAAAGGATGGGAGGTAAAATCCTAGTAGGGTCTCAACAAGGATTACCTAATAATATGGAAACATTAAATTAAAAAAATAATGATTTCAATATTAAATATATAGTTTTTACATTTCAGAATAATAATTCAAATTACCCTAAAATTACATTTCAAATTATAGAAATACTTTAAACAAAATGACTAATAAAAAAATTTATATAAAAAAAAATATATAAAACAAAAGGCATGAAAAACATTTAGAAATTTTTTTTATATTCATTTAAAATACAAAATATAGAGAGAATTTTTCATATTCCAAAAAGGTACGATAGTTCTAGGAGATAAAAATCCACACACAAAAGGTGATATAATAATATGTGCATACACATTCCTCCTTCAACTTCAGTAAAAATGGATTCATCACCATCCTTTCAGGGATGCACCATGATAAATTTCTATTTTAGAACAATGTAAACCATATACTATTGTCTAAATAAATCACTAATAAAATATGGCTTGCATGCTCTAAAATTGAAAAGGAATGATATGAAATTTATATTAAAACTATTTAAAATTGAATTCATCCCATTCTCCAGTTAAAAAAATTCAAAATTTCTATTAAAAACACAAAATATTTTTAAAAAAAATACTTAACTTTTTCCAAGATAAAACCCAAAGGATTATGTCAAAACAAGTTTTTTTATTTTTCACAAATAATAATTTGAACTTAATTAAAAATTCAATTTCATAATTCAATTTCATAGTTTACATTTAACAGTTTTAATTTAAATTAATTTTTATTAGTTTGACAAATTAAAATTCATCAATTAAACTTTCACCAATTTCCATCAATTTTACAATAAATCCCATATTCAATGGAGTTAGGGGTTTCCCTAAATTTTAAACAAAAATCCAATTTTCAAAACCATATCCCCCAATTAAATGGAATTGGGGTTTAACAAATCTCAATATCATGAAAATGAAGTCCCTCACATTCAATTTAAATTAATTTAAAAAAATCATGAAATTTTAGCGTTAATTAAATTATGAAAAAAAATAAAACCATGTACCATATGATCACTGGATCCAAAAACAACAACCCATGTTAAGTATTTTTTTACAATAACTGATGATAACTGAAACCGAGAAACACACATAAATCCAATATAAAAAAATGAAAGTTATTAGATCTATTCAACAATAATTTGATCCATGAAACCCTATGGAGGAAAAGAGTGAGATTGAGTTAAAAAAGGCGTGAAAAGTAAACCAAACAAGAGAATATATAAAACTATTCTCCTAACATAGAATCTCTTTCGGAGGGGTTCATAGGGGCCAAAAACTTGTCTAAGGACCTCTCATGGATGTTTAAATCATATATGGGTAGTATAGGTCAATAAAGGGTCTAAAAAGAGTGTTTTGATAGTTTTAGAATTAATTTTCCAGATAAAAATTCTTGTACAAATGATTATCTATGTCGGGTTACATGATAATACCAAACAGTGTACCATATCCATGCAACCCTTTTAAATGGCACACACGCTTCCTACTATGAGGCTTCATAGTTAGTCAAATAGTGCACCAACCATAAACAATATGAGTTCCTTGGTTTTCACAGTTATCTATTGCAGGGAGTACGATTTGGGAAAATAGTTCATAGCCTTAGAACATTCAAAATATCCAATTATTTCACCCATAAAACCTTCAAATTAATCCCTACCAATGTGTGATTAAAAGTGTGTTTAGAAATACCTAAAAATAGTAAAAGGATATTACATATGTTTATTTCCTATAATATATATCATTTTTACATATGGTGTTTACTTTGATAGTTATTTGATTATCAGGGGAAATATTTATATATCTATATTATTTATCCCCTAATGATATTTTATGAGGAATATTTTATTTTAATTAAGTATACTACTCATTATGAGGAATTATTTGTACATATATGTACAGGTGGGCCCCAGCCATTATATAGACCCTTGATGTATTGATAGTTTTCATGAGAAAAACTACTTGTGAAAATTAAATAGGTTTCTACTATATTTTTAAACTGTCTCACAAATAGATCTTGATAGTAAAGGTTCTAATTTTCATGAGACACAAATTTGAATAATTAATAATTTCCTTCATTTATTTCAGTATTTATTACCCATTAGATTTTCAGTATGAAAAAAGTCTATAGATTAATTTTATTCTCATTTTATTAATTAAATGGAAATTTTTTTCATTTATTTACATTTCCATGTTATACACACACATCCTTCTCATTATATTGTTCAAATGGAATTTATTTTTAGTTATTACCTTCATATATTGAGTATTCTCGTTGATTAATTATTTTTTCTATTTTACGTACCCCTGCTGAACATTTTAGATCTAACTTGTAATGTATCCTTTCACAAGGATTCCATGATATTTACTAAGAATGATATTAAATGATACACTATATGTAATGTAGTTATTATCCTTAGAAAAAAAAGTGGAATTTCTTTATCCAATTATAATCCAAGACTCATGTATGTATCTAGTTTAACTTGACTACTAAATTTTTCAGTCCTTTGAGACTGAGTTTACATTTATCCTAAACCAATGTAATTGTCTCATGATACTAGATCTAGGAATTATCATGTCGAGTCACTGTATTTGTTATCAGAGAAGGATTATTAGTAACCATGGCACCGAGATGTATGAAAAAATAGATTATGAATTATAACCCTATTTTATAATTTGAGTTTAATTATATAAGAAATTAATAATGTATCTATTAGAATGATATTATGTGTTTTTTTTTCTAACAATACACCCCTTTTTGGAAACAACATGTGGATGTGGTTATGGAAAATATGTATATATGTGTATCAACTCCAAAAAGGTGCATCAGGACTAAATCGAGTGTAACCTTGTACATGATAATATGACTCAATGCATACATGGTCTTACACTCTTGAAGAATATTCCTAGGATAATAAAAATTCTCATTACAACCCATTATAATTTATTTTAATGGATTATTTCAATGAACCACCTATCTTAAACCTATTTTTTTTGGATATAAAATAATTTTCTGTGATTTAGATATCCTATAAATGGTCTTATGTTTTCATTATTATGAATATTGTTACTCACACTGTTATTTTTGGTTTTAGTCATTGGATAAAACCCAAAGGAGTCATGTTAACAAATAAATTGAAGGAAAATGGGGTTACATTGAGGAAACAAATGGGTTTTTTTATATGATACAATGATATCGTGTTTATTCTGAATTATTTTTCTCGAAATAGGATTAATAAAACATACCTTAACAAACTCATGAACTCGCCAATGAATAGATTCATGGAGGTGTTTGTAATCTATAGTGGTGGAAACCATAGAGTAAATAATAAAAAATATCCATCGTGAATGAAATTTGAATTGAGACACCTAGGAAGGTGTCTCAGTGGAACAGAGAAATGATTTATATGTGAAAAAATTAACATAAATAAAATAATTTTTAAGGTAAAATGAATTTTATGAATAAAGGAAATAAATATCTCCCTATGGATCAATTAATGGTTTTTCTTAAATGTGGGGAACATGGGCATTACCTAAGTTAATTCCCGCTTCTATTGGATAAAATCTTGACCAATCGAAAACATATGTGGTAATAAATATATGATATATTTCTGTATTGAGGTTTTATTGATAACCATTGTTAATTGGGTATTTAATGATTAGATTTCAACGATGTATATCATATTTATTTTTTCAATTATATTAATACAATTTTTTGAAAAAGAGAATCAATATGTCCAGTGACAACACATCAATTTTGTTAAGCCCATAGGACATGAACCCATGAATGAAGGATGATAAGTGATTAATGACAACCACTGACCAATGGAATTCCATGGTTTATATTTCATTGTTTTTAAATAACAAATTTGAGGATGAAATTTTAATGTTTAACCATTATTGTAAATTTTTACATATATAAATTATTTGTTTTAAACATATTAAGTATTGAGAATAGTGAGATATAAATAGTTAGAGTTGTCTGTCTTTTATTGGACATAAGATATGATAAATTTTTATTTTTTGGATTCATGCATAAAATTTATTTTTTGGATATACATTTCATATTATAATATATAAATTGAAAATATATTGAAGAACAGAAAACATATGAAAATTTGTTTTATAAATATTTCATGTTTTTATAATTCCATATATATTTTGTTGATAAAATAGTTCATCAATATTAGGAATGGATCTTAAATTTTTTTTACCAAATATACTAATTTATATTCCATTGATGGTGTTTTAAACCATCATAGATATTTAGATTGATTCCCTTAAGTTCCCATTGAACATTAAATTGTAAATCATTAATTGGTAAATCACTCCCTATATATATTTACACTTTTACTCCATATAGATATATCTACATTATTCTAATGTTCTATTACATAGAGACATAGTTACATATTAGTTATTGTAACATTTTTAATTCATATTCTCTCTTTTTAAGAGGATTATTTAAGATCTATTCACTTGATATAGGATTTAAAAATAGAAAATATCAGAAAATATATTACCAATAACAATATTAAATTTAAATTATGCAATTTATTTAAGTTTAAGAGAATGTGACACCCAAAAAATGTAATGTTATCACATTGTATTCAATAACATGTAAAAAAACCAAGCATGGAAGGGAATATAATATCTCAATACATTATAATATGTTTACTATAATAAATAAATATATTCTGTGATATAGAATTCAATTCATGAGATACTGGGTTAGAGTGTGTCACAAGTAAGAACTACTTTCTTCAAAGATTTTTGTTACATGGAAGACTGAGTTTTACTGAACATCGATATATTAATAAATCATTGTTATTTAGAATAATAAGATATAAAAATCCTTTAAATTAAAGGTCAACAAATTATTAACTAATATTTGAAAATATATATTCTATCAAAATATAATATGTGTTCATTGATGAACAATTTATAAAAGAAAATATAAACTGATTGAATATAAAAAAACATTTTATGATCTCAAATGTTTGTTTTTTATAAATTAAATTATTTAAAACAATTTAATTATATTAATGGAATTAATTTTCTATATATTCAGTAAAATACTCTCATCATTCATCAAATATTTTTACAGTCATAAGATAAGAATGAACCCAATATTACTCACAAAAACCAATATTTTTTTAAAGTTACTTTTTCCTCACTTTAATAAAGATCTCATTTTATATATATTTTTTTGGAATTTTTTAAATTATATATGTCAATATAAATCTAATTTCTGAAAAAGATAATAAAAATTAGTTTGTGGTGAATTTTTTAAAATTTTATGTGATGAAACATTTTTTGATGAACAATAACAAATACTGAAATTCAATTAAAAACTATAATATTTTATAATTTATTTATAGTGTTAAATTATTTTTTTAATTTTTTTTAAAATAAAATTATACCAATTTTAAATTTATTAATCAATTTTAGTTAATTGGAGACAATTTTATTTTAAAAATTTATATAAAAACTTAGAATACATTACAATTTTTACATTAAAAATTGATTTTTTCTTCTTATCCACATGAATATTTTTAAATTACCATCTTCCACTTATATAATTAAAATTGGGAAAAATGGATTCTAAAATTTTCATAGAAATAATATATAATTTATAATATGGTTTACATTGTTTTTTTACTAAAAATACAAATGATTGTAATTAAAATTAATAAAAGCAATTAAGAGAAAAATTATCATAACAAAGGGAAAAGACTAAAACTTAAGGGTAAAAATGATATATAATATTTCCTAAAAAACATTTTATGGACATATTTATACACTATCCTACCTTTAGACTAATTGGGTTCATTATTTTAGATACGTTTCAATGAAAAAAGGTGGAATGAATTTATTTTTATTAAATTTACAAGAATGTCACTCCACCTCCTCTATAAAAAGGCACTCACCCCTCCCGCTTCCTCACACCTATCAAGACACAATGTATTGACCAGTATCTAAAAATATTTCCAATAAAAATTATTACCCTCTTCTTGGAATCCAACATTTGTGAATAAATCCATCTATATATTCCATTTGGCACATCCCAAAAGGAGTTACCCAAAGAAGAAGTAACGTCCTTCCTTAAGCTCTTTTGTTTAATTGTAATCACCCACCCACCTGAACTTTTCTTATCCCATAAATAATTAATAACAAATATCCTAAATATAATAATATTTTTTTTATGTTTAAGGGTTTTACCTAAACTAACACACACTACCATCTAATGGGTAACGAACATACTATCCGTGTACAGAAAACTATCGCCTCACGAATTGATGCATGTTCATATTTCCATTACCACCTTTCATGGCTTGGAATTTTGAGTAATAAATATTTATATATTATATTTAAAATTTATTTATGATTATGTAATTTTTATATGACACAAATCTTTCTATTTTCTATTTTTTGGGATTACGATAACATAGCTTGTGGAAGTATTGACTAATACCACCTCAAAGCATGCGATTCATTCCTGCTATACATGGAAGATAAAAATGATAGTTCTATTAAATATGTGTGACATATATTAAATTAATCTTATAATTTAATTATAATATAAATATACATATATATCATTTAATTCTAATTTTTTTAATATGATAATGAAATATATTTTTCATTCAAGCATACATACGATGTACTGTCTCCATGAACGGTTCATTTAAATTATTATCTCAAAATTTTGTGGATTATTATTAATACATATATACTATATATATTTTATTAAAATCATGATTTATATTATATAGTTTATTAAATCATGATCTATTTATTAATAACAACATGTAATATGTTGAAACAATCTCAAAAAACTTGGCCATTATCACCCGAAATAGTTAATAAAAAAACAATTTTTATAAAAATGGGTTTCAAGATATTATATAAAGTTAATAAATTTTATTATAAATATGAATTTGATTATTTTTTAATTTATATACATTTTTTAAACTCATATAATAGAGGTTAAAGGACATTACCCATTAACTAAATAAAAGGGAAGAGATTCTTGTCTCTCTTTTCATTCATTAAAGCATACACCATTTTCAACACTTATTTATTTTTTGTTGTATATATACTTCCAGTATTTTATTTTATATCATAATTATATTTATATCAGTGTTATTTAATGTTTTATTTCAACTTAATTATTTAATGGGGAGTATAATTTCATATTTTCCCTGTGGTAAGGGACTTTATCTCGATTTCCATTCTTTGAGGCATACATTATTTTTGTGAACATAAATTAGTTTTTATAGTATACATACAACCACATTTACATATAATATAATGATTAATTCATTATTCATTATACTTTGAGTATCGATTTTAATTATTTAATATAGTTTTATTTGAATTAAGCATTATATATTTTAATATAATTTTATAACCAAATTTCATTCTTTGTGTTATATTACATCCTTATTGTCATTAATGTCATAATATTGTGCTTGTAATCACTTTTTATTATATATTTTTATATTTACACTTGTTTTATGTGGATTTTCATTTGAGACAGATAATCCATTTATTGATTGATTCTCACATCAACATTATGGTTTTATCAAGGGGTTAATTCACAATCACATTTTCTTTAGGATTATTTAATGTTAAATTTCCATCAGAAGAAATTATTATGTCATTGTTTAATAAATCCTTCAATTTTATTCTCATTTTTTTAAAATTTCCTTTTACATGTAATAATACCATTTACCCACAATTTTTTACACAAAACGTTTTAGAAAATTGTTTAAATAAAACCTGACGTTTTTTCTCTCTTTGGCCAGATAACTTATTTTCTTATAATATACATGTTTTCTAAAAAGGTTTTAATTTTTTTAAGCCTTTTGGACATGATTTATTAAATAAATTTCTTCCATTTTTTCTTTTTAATGTTTTTTCAAAATAATAATATTGTCATTTTTCTAAGAAGGAACATTTGTCACCTTTTAACCATGAAAAAGGAATATTCCTTTTACCTTATAAAAGATGTAATTATTTACCCACAATTATTCTATATAAGAAACCTTATAAATTTTAAAAGGGTAATTTTCAACTAAGATGTTGTTATAAAATATATTTTCATTAAAAATGTTTTTCTAATGTGTTTTCAAAACAAATGATATTTTCATTGAGAATTTTTTTATGGTTCTTATTCTTTTTCATAAATGACAAAAAAACCCTTCATTTTCCTCCGCATTGGATATTATGAATTTTTACCATCCTTATTATTCCCATGGATTATTTAAAATAAATTTCAATATAGATAGTATTAAAATTCACTTCCTTAGTCCCATTGAAATATTTAATTTTCCATGATGATTTAATATTTTCTTTCCCATAATTATCCATTTCATTTATCATGGACATGTTTATTTCCAAAACATTATATTATTTTTGAAAACAGTTTTTACTTTGATTATTATTTGATTAGGTGGGGAAATATAGATAAATATTCATTCTTTATTCAACATGGATAATTGATTGAGAATATTGTTTTTTATTTAAATATATTTCTTTATATAAGGAATGATTTGAAAATAAATTTATAAGTGCGGCCTAGACTTTATATATCACCGTGATGCATTAGTAGGTTCAAATGAGAAATTAGTTCTGAAAATTTAAATGTATTCTACCTGTAGTTTTAAATTGTCTGTAGGATAGATCTTTATATTGAGATTTTTATATGGTTGAGGCATGACATCCAATAATTATTCATTTCCTTAATTTGGATTCAATATTTATAATCCATGATATTTTCACAATGAAGAAATATATGCATTCATTTTATTCTCAGTTTATTAATTAAATGGAATGTGTTTTAATTTATTTACCTATCCATTTTTATTACCCCCCCCCTTTTATCGTAGTTTATTGATTATATGGAATGTTTTTTGATTCATTTAATTATTATATTGACTATTTATATTGATTCATTTATGCTTCCACTTTACAAACACCTACTTGGTTTATCAGATATCTCTTATGATGATTACTTTCCATATAAATAAATTAGTTGAAATGAATAATATATTCAAGGATATACCATATTTAATAAAGGTATTATCCTAAAAAAATAATGTCTTACTTTTTTTATTCATTTTTAATCCTATAGTCAAGTATATATCTAGTTTACCAAGTATACTATAATGTTCGATCCTTTGGGAAGATATTTACTTGTCACTTATGAAAATATAATGGAAACATGACACTAGACCTAAGATTTTGAGGGTTGGGACAGAATATAAAATTATTTTATATACTATATAAAAACTTTTATAGATCAATTCACACATAATAAAGTAATAATAACATCAATTAAGCAGATTTATAACCATGTTAATGCAAATTAGGTTAGGAAACCGCTTACCAAATGATATATTTCAATTAAAATAAATTTTAATGGTTTATATTGAATTATAACATAAAATATCGTGATTTATAAAGTTTCGTTGATATAAAATTTAATAGGGTTAATATATATACCCTATAAATTAAATTACGTGCATAACATTAAAACATACCCTAATGATAAAAAATTGAGATGTCGTCCCTTACATAAAATCTAGAAATGATATGTATGTCCAATAAAACCAATATAATAAACATACATTAAATATTTAATCCCATAATAAACTTTTTTAGGTTCAATAAATTATTATTAAACTATCTATTTAATTTATAATAATGATATTTTTAATTACAGTATTGGTTAAGTCCACTTCTGGTGTTATGAGGTTTCTTAGTTCATAATTTCCTAATGACTTTGGTCTATTGAATATGGTCAAAGTAATCATTATTTGATCATATATAGAATAATAATTTTGAAATATGTATATTTTATATAAATTAATTAACTTTTAAACCCATCCTTAATACATGGTTTAGAAAAAGGATTTATGTTACAATATTGGAAATGATAAGCCTTACTTATTCATGATTTCCATTTAAATTTTAAATGATCATGAGGGAAAGAAGATAAATTAAATTTTTTATTTAATAAAACTAAATAATAAGATAAATATCATATTATATCATTAAATAATATTTTTTATACCATCTATGATATATGGTAAATAAAAATGAATCCCAATGATTTATGGAAGGTGTAATCCACATGTACTCACAAATAATGTTATCATATTTCAATTCATGGAAAGGAAAAAAAATTATAGACATATTATAATTATAGAATTATAGATATTTTATCAATATGGAATTTATAATTTAAATATATAATAGTAATCATCTATGAGAGGTGGTGATGGAAAATGAATTACATCAGTTTGTGAGGTGGTAGTCTCCTGAACACACGAATAATGGTTTCATTTCCCAAATTATTAAAGAGGACATGAAAGAATATTTTTCCATTAATATAATAATTTCTAAATAAATGGATGAAATTTATCTCACTATTTCAGTATGTTTTAAAAAATATTTTGTGGATACAGAAGATGAAATAAATTTAAATTCATGGTCATGAACTCTAACTCTTATTTGAATAACCTTTAGAGGATGAAACCTAATTCTATCATAGGTTGTCGTTCATGATATATCTATGTAATCTTGTACATGTGGAGTGATTTTAAAAACTTATTTTTTTAGGTATTGGAATAAATAAAAGTATCCTGATGAGTGGAGTGGAGAGATGTGGGGGATTACATTCATATGTTTAGGAGAGGGAACATTTACAATTTTTAAAATTATTAATAGATATTAATGTGTAACACAATAAACACAGATAAAAATGGGTTTAAAATGGATGGTATTATAATATAAGACTCTTTAGACTCATTATATTTCAATTATATAGGTTTTAGAAAAGTTTTCAGGTAATTTAACACTTATATCTTTTGTTTAAACCACAAGAAAACTTTTTTTATATTAATCGTGGTAATAAATTTTTATAGATTCTATAATTCATTATCAAGAAATATTATGTTAACCATATTAAAAATATTTATTATAATAATTAAAATATATAAACCTTATTATCAAATTCATTTCATAAAATTGGTTGAATTTAATCTAAACAAAATCCCACAAAACACAATAAAATTTTTCCATAAAAATAAATTTTTATGTATAAATATAATAATAAAAAAATGCAAATATATTATTTATTCTAATAAAAAAATTTTGGGTTATTTTTAATCTAACGTAACTAATTATATTTTAATAGTAATCCGACAAATAGTTTTACATTGTAAATACTTGATAATTGATAATTGTATAAAAAATTCTTATTTTCCACAATTATTTAATATATAAAAAATTATAAAATTATAAAAAATGAAACATAATAAAATTTTGAAAAAATAATTTGAATAATTTTATCCATTTTAATCTAAATTTTTTTTATTGGTTCTTGAAATTAATATTAATACTCTCTACAAAAAATCATGAAATTCATTTCGAATGAAATCTTATTTTTGAAGCATAAAATGACTTTACTGAAAAATGAATGAATATTTAATCATAATATGTTAATAAATATTAATTTGTTGATAAAATTATATATATAATAATTCATTTACATCTCTTGATTGAAAAAAAATTCTGCACATTTATGACAATAATATTTAAATAATAATATTTTATGGTTCATTTATGCTCGGTGTTGTGTGTGGTATATGCAATCAACAATATTGTAATTTTGAAATATAAGGATGTTATATGATGTTATTCCAACACTCTATCATGATGTACGATCCAATAAAGGGATATGGTATTTCGAGAATGAAAATTTTTGAAGGTCGATTCCCTAGATATAGATTTCCAATACCCCGATTTTCTATATTTGATTTTTATAATTTTCAATGTTCCTCTCCCCTATTTTTACTCCATTAATATAGGTGGAGAAACTCATATAGATAGTTTATTGGTGAAGAGAAGTTTTGTTCTATGATTTTTGGGACCAATTTACATGGTTTTATTTTTAATAATATTATATTGAGTAGCATTTTGATGAATTCTTGGGAATAGAGGAAATCACAAAAATCCCAAAAAATATAATATTTTTTTGATTTTTATAAATTAAGTGATGAAAATGTAGGTCTAATTTAAATTATGGATTTTAAGTGAGGGTAAAGTTTTTTTCATAAGATAAATAATACAACTTATAGTTTATGAATGGTATTTGAGGTGTTTATGGATTTGGTTTTAGTTTTGGTAGGCAAGTGAGTTGTTGAGAGAATATAGATGGAGGCTTCACCTGCAACATATTACATCAAATTACACTAGGTACATAGTGAGGCAATTTTGGGTATCATGTGAGATGAATATTTTTGTAAGGAACATTGAATTTTAATCGGGCACCTAGTGGAACAATATCTATAATTAACATATAGGAAAATAGTTTATTTTTTAATGGTTGAATGTTATTTTCCTTAGAACCCCTTTAAGCCCTTTGTCCACGGACTTCAAACATCGCTCATCCTAAAATCTAGATATGTCCTCCTTGATAATCCCTCCACCATTTTCTTTCACACTTATTTCCATGTTCATATACCTTATTATCAGGGGTGGGGGACTTTACACATGATGAAGCTAAAGTCTCCTTAGTCTACGCTTATTTCTTAATCCATTATCTTTCCCTCATTTCACATATATGAGGATTAAGATTGATAATGAATCTAAATAGTAATGGTAATGTTTATATAAAAATAATTATTCTCTTCTTCTCTTAGTTCAAGGAAGCTTTAATCAGGTGTCTTATTTGTGTTTATTAATATTTTTAAGGACAATGGTTAATGTTTTTTTGTTCTATATATTTTAAGAATATAGCCTGATATTTGATACTTTTTTGGTGGTATTGTTTAGGGGTTTTGAATGTTATAATTTTTAATGAATTATAAAGGTTATTCCAATGGTTTACCTATAGTAATTTCTCATTCCTTATTCTTGATATTTAGTTAACCAGACTTAGATTCTTATAGAATATGTTTAATGATTTTTAGTTTTTTTTAGTGATTGTTTAAAATTTTTAAATCTATGCAATAGTAATTGTATGTGGCATCGAACAATGTATTGACTATCACATTGTTCATATGAAATGTTTACCTTTCTTATAAAAATTTTAAATAATTTCTAACTCATTTTTACATAAATATAAATGGGTTATTTTTAAATGGTATTTTTTTATGACTTGTTTTCTATACCCAAACAGATTCCAAATAAAACTATTTATTTTTTTAGAGTTTAAATCCATTTTTATTTATCCATTATATATGTGAAAACCCTTTCAATTTGTGCATTTTATTTAAATATTTTTATTTATTTATTTTGTTGAGAATCCATAACAATTGATAGGAATTATTTTCATATGTACCCTATGAACATTAGGATTTTATGTGAGAATGAATCATGTTCTTGATAAAATCCATTAGGGAGTTTTATTTTCGACAAATAATTTTTCCTTGTATTTTATTTAAGGGATATATAAAGACATCTCCCTATTCTGGGAGATATATTTAAATCAATAATTGCCCCTATTTGGGTTTTATCATAACTAAAAATTTTAAATATTCTTTTTCTAAAATATATTTTCCATAATATTATATTTTTTAGAAATAAAATCTTAGGGTTTCGAGTCCCCTTAGATTTTTTTTGATAGATTAACATTTTCAAAATAAACTTATTTTCAAAAAGGTTTTTTCATAACCTTTTTTGACCAATAAGTAGAATATAACATTACATTGTTCTTGAACATGATGATATTAGGATAATCCATTTAGTGAATGGTTTGAAAATTTTAGGAAGTAAAATTTATTCCTCGTAAAATAATATTTATTGATGATATAATTTGTAATGATTCAAAAAATTTCTTTTCAAATTATATTCACATAAACATTTTACACTACTATTTTAATAAAATTTTTGGTTTTCAGGGAAATATATCCCACTTTATAAGTATTAATAGAAAAGGATACAATGATTTTTGGTTTGGTCAATTAATATGTTGGATTAGACAAATATTTTTTTTTCAAAATGAAAATTGAAACCAATTTTGATAATATCTAGATAAAATGGATGTTTAAACTAAACATTAAATGCCTAAAATAATGCACACAAAGGCCTATCACATCTTACAAACTATTTATTCATCTTGGATTATTCAAACATTTCCATTTTTTAATAAATATCATACCCTCTTCATTGTATCATGTCTATGTGATCATATTTCATATTCTTTAACTACCACCATGTTTTTTTAAAACTATTTTTTTCAACGTTAAACCTACCTATTATTATAGAATATTTACATATAAACTAAAATACTAGTTTCTTGGTTAAATGAATTTATTTTATATGATTTTATGCATATAAACTAATGATATATATTATGGTTATTGATATGATATTTTGAATTTATAATATTGATAAAGATTATCATTATTCATATAATATAAGAATTTATACTCTTAATAAGTATTATATTTATTTTTGTGATAAAAATAAAATTTCTTGTTAGAATAATTGATTATTAAGAAACGTTTTTGCATATATTTTTAATTTCAAAATAACTAATTTGGGAAATTAAAAATGATAATTCATTCTAAGGAATTTATTCTTTTAATAATTTTATGTTTGGAGATATTTTAATTAAAATTGGGTGGAAATCAATATAAAAAAATTAAATTTACTACATGTAAAGACATCACATTACGATTAGATGTGGATCAATATTACACTGAATTATTGAATATAGATTGAGATAAAGAATCTAAGAATTTAACTATTCATGTAATTAATGTCTGTTTCATTATGTGAGAAGATAAAATATAATGTTCATAGATTCAATGGATAAAATTCATGTTGAGATATTTTAGGTTAGAAGAACCTCAGGAATGATTCTTTCCAAAAATCTCTTTTCACAATGTCAACATAATGAGGTAGACATACATCAAAATTAATTTTATCTATTAAATCCATTATTGATGATTTTTATGATGTAGACGTTTAAGAAAATAGATATGGGGAGGTTAATTCGCACATTCTCGATCTAATGTTCATATTATTTTCATGACCATTTTGTCCCTAAAAAAATTCATGTTTTGTTCATTATTGATTTCATGGGTTTTAATTATTGAATTGACTATAGATCATGAGATATGAAATAGTTGAATTTAGTGGGATTATTATCTTATATAATTAGAGGGTTCAACTAGTAGTTTGGGGATCAATACCTGGAGACTAATTGTTTTTCACTACTAGAAGAAGAAGTATTCTACTATAAAGAGTAATTATTTATAGGTTATTTTTCATTTATTTTTATACACATCTGCATGACTATCTTGAGGGGTTATTTAATTCTAGATTTGAGTTATTTACTTGAAAAATTAGTGTGTTATATGAATTCATTTTCTTTTATAAGTCTATTATTTGGTTCTGCAATCATTTTTTATGTTCATAATATCTTTCAACATTATTGTCTCATGGTCACTGAACATGAATGTGTGAATTGACTTTATATTTATGATTAGTTTTTTTATTTTTTTCTTAAATATTTCATTTTGTAGGAATTTTATTATAAGTAGTGGTATCAAAACACCTAACCCATTAACCAACCCATGTATTTGGCTTTAAGAAATGTAAAATTTATATATTAGAGGGAATGTACCTAGTTGATAAAAATTCATAGTATGAACTCTGATAGTAATATTTCTAAAAAAATTATCACTATGCTCCCAAATTATAGAAAACTAGAAATTACAAGTCATGGAACCTATTATATCATTGGATTGAATCCATTTAATTTCATTCATTCAATTTTTTTTTGTAAACTTCCTGATGAGATCAATCTCAAACTTCTATTTACTATCTAAAATTATTTAGAAGCAGTAGATGTAGTATTTTATAAATAAATATATTTTATTCACCTTATTGTAAATAAAAATTACTTATGGGAAATAAAATTTCTTTTTCCCTTTTTGGTAAAATTTAATTATAATACATAGGACAATTAATTATTTGTAAGATGGTTTTTGTTTTCATTTTATTTCATTATTTCACACTTGTTTTTATTTTGTTGTGATCCTAGGTCTATGTTTTACTGAGTACTCAAAACAGGGAAGTGAAAAGTAAATTCCTTATTATAATCCCAATGTAGAAATTAATTCAGTGATATAATAGATCAATATACATTCAATGAATATAATATAGAAATATGAATGAATAGTTAGAGGTTTCCCACTAGGATATCTGGAGCAAGGAACACTCTAAATTATTAAGGGTACCACCAAGCTCGAAATTAAAATCTAGGGAGATCTCATGATATCTGAAATTCATTTCAATTTCATAAAATTATAAATGATTAAATAAGGATAATATTATTTTAATTTTATTTTAGAGATATGTATTGGGAATGGTTTCAAATATTTCCACCACATTACTTCAATACATGAGATGTGTTAAAATAAAAGTTTCTAATTTATTTCATTACTATTTCAAAACCAATGGATATTAACATAAATATTATAATTTTTTAACAATAATATAATAAATCAACCTATACAACATAGGATCATATTAAATAATAAAATTAAAAATCCACATCATGATTCTAAAATGGCTCTCTAAATAAATCTTTTAACTAGACTATGTTGAAATAAAAATGATAAATTATGGATACTACATTAATAAAATTTATAATAAATGGGATTATAGAAAAATTATAAACATTACTGAATGAAATTAAAATAATTAGTTTTTATTTCATGTTAGAAAGAACTAATTCAAGGATGTTTCACATGATTTATAACAATGGATACATGATCTCTCAATTTAAATCCCTAACTATGAACATAGACATAGTAATTGAACTATATCTACTATAAGGAACACACATTGAGGAAGTGAATTATTTTATCTATTACCATGGTAATAATTGTTTTGGTTGGATACCATAACAACATAAATGGAAATTATTTTAATAAAGGGCTCCATAATATTACAAAAAAAATAGTATTGGTTATCTATCAGAAGAAAACATCCTTCATTATAAGAAAACAACACTGCCTAAATAACCACCATCAGATCCACTATCAAATAACTTAAGAATGTTTCAATATATTAAAAGGATTAACTATGTAATAAAATATCTATATCTTGAAAAATAAGTCTTCAATTTTTTATATTATAGTAGTAGTTCTTCTGAAAAAACCAAATGTCATCCAATGATAAGACACAAAGGAAATATTGATTAGATTTGGGGAAAAAAGAAATAACTACACAATTAAATGGAAAAAAGAGAAAAGGCATTAATGGAATAAGGAAAAAATATATATTTTATGAGTAAGAATAAAGGTAATATCCCCCACTATTATTAAATGGAGTAATACTATTTATATAAATGATTCATAATGGAAAATTTAAAAAAGGAGATAAATTTAATGAAAATTTCACAATGTATCCTAGTCATTTCCTCTTTATAGAAGATATATAAAACATTTTTACATATTAAAAAGTCATTGAAGAGTTGTATTTAAGTAAAATGATGATATAGGATATTAGTAAAATATTTCTTACAAGGGAGTTATAAGTTGTGGGGTTGAATAAATTTCCATAGAATAAAAAATATCTACATAGAATTTTAATTCCAAAAAAATATCGGGTCTAATATGATTGTTAGAGATTTTTGTGTTTTAGGACCCAATATTATTAAATTTTCCTAAAATAAATTCATGATTCTAGGACATGAAGATGTAAAATCCATGATTGAATTATTCCCACAAAAACAATTCATTGTAAATACACACATAAAATTATTGATGACATTCCATTAATAGTGGATCATTTTGACTTACATTTCATTTTTTCTCATTATGTTCATGAATTGATAAGGGATTCTCATTATTACTGGAATCATTATTTTGGAAAATTATTTGAATTAACTATTATACAAATTAGTGAGCTAGGTTTGAAAATCCTAATTGAGAGTTTTAATTTTAACATACATCAGAAACTGAAAAATTATGTTCTAAAAGATGATGACATAGATGAGAATAGAATGATAGATCCAGATATAATTTTTTCTCTTTTAAAGAATGTAATAAGAAAATATTTATAATAATAAAGGAATAAATATAGATAAGAGTTCCCATAATGGGGGAATAATTATACCATAGTGGTTTTAAGTAGTTGAATGGCTTTGGATGATTCACACACTAGATTGAGGTTTTTAAAATATAAAAAATCACTGATAGGTCAACCCACCATATGTGTAGCATGTGTATTGTAGATGGAGTTTAAAAATTATTTAAAAAATGGAAATGGGGTCAACTTTATATAATGATCTGGATGTGATCATTTTTTATGTTGAAGACATATCTTCTGACAAATCTTACATCAACTAAGATGGGAAGAGTTATGGATGAGCCAATGATATTAATAATTTTATCTCCACAGATAAAACCTAATTTTTTAGAGTTTTAATTATTATTTTTATGATTTATATTAAATACCTATATATTAATAAAAGTTATTGAAAAATTCTTTATATTTCACATGTATTTATTATCATTTTCAAGTCCAAATAAGGATTCAAGAAATAAATATTAAGTAAATTGAATGGGATTTCAATAGGTGATTTTCTATGTGAGGTTAATGTTCACATCATGAGTATTGAAAAAATAGAATATGTAGAAAGAAATCATACAAATTAGTGGCTAGAATTAGAATAAAATCAATTAAAATGGGGAGTATGTGTTTTAATATTATTAGTATATTTTACTACCATACTTTTCTACATATAATGGTTGAATTGAAAAATCTATTATACATACATGAATTTTATATTTTACCTATGTTTTAGGAGAAAATTTTTCATAGAATAATATGCTTACATGTTTTGGATTTTTCATTGAATTTTATAGATATTAACTATGTAATAAATTATTAGATTTAAATATGTGGATTTGGATTTAACAAATCATGATTTTTTGGGAACATGATTATTTTTGTAAATGATATTTTTTAAGAACAACCATTTTTTTAATTTATAATATTTTTATTAATTGAATTTTTTTGATGAATTTTCATAATTTATAATATAAATTATATGTTCGCATTCATAATATAAATCTAAGCCTAATATTTTTATTCTTTTATTGAGAAAAAATCAATAGAGAAATAGATAAGTTTTTTTTCTAGGTTATGATTATCATCCTATCAATGCAATGATACTAAAAAATTTATTTTTATTGATATTTTTTATTTATCCTTTTATCCTAACAACACAATGAAATTTATCCTAATTTGATCCCATTATTCCTTTAGTTGACCATATTCAAGAAAAGTGACATAATACCAGGATTTGTTATCTTTTATTACCTTAGTATATGTATTTTTCATGATATTCATTAATTAATGTATGGGTATGTATTTTATAGGGATAAAGGGGATGATTCAACTTGAGTAGATATGTTGGGTAATTTAATGGGATATTGGGGAATGAATTTAGATTATTTCACTATTTTGATTTACTTTTTTATCATCAATCAATTTTTTAAAATAGCGAATAGTTTTTTGAAAAAGAAATAAAAATAAAATCATGATTTTTTATGGGTGGGTCAAAAATAAGCATTTATAGACAAATGGTCATATAATAACTATTATTAATAGTGTCATGTGGTGATCCTTTTATGTTTAATTATTGGGGTGACACATTTCAAAAAAATAAATTGTTAAAAAAATTCAAAAATAAAATAAATAAATCTCAGATGGGTATTATTTATTATGCATCATTTTTTCATGGTAGATTTTTAAGATTTGGGTAAAACTGTGACATCACATTGAGAGTAAAATTTTTCATTGGTATTTTATTGATAATCATGAAAAATAATCTATATATTAACCTCTTATGGTGATTTAAATTCTATAAATCATTACCTACACACACTGAATCCTCAAAGATGTTTGTCCAGACAAATGAATCCCTCATGATTAATTATATATTTTTTATATATAGGTTAGATAATGTAGTTGAATTATATTTTATTAAAAGGAACATTATTTGAGGTAAGATAAAAAATCATCATTTTTAACATCGGTGATTTGTAAAATAAATTAATGTGAGGTAAATGGGAAGTGGAATGTAAATTAATTTTGAATTGAAAAATTGGAATATAAGAAAGGGAATCTATGTTAATTTAAAAATAGAAAATTTAAAATAAAAGATTGATCCATTTATTTTAAAAGTGATGAGTTTAATTTTTTTCACTTGTGGTTGTTTGAAATTTAATTTCCAATTAAATCATTTATTTATTTTTGACATTGTAATTGTAATAATGTAAAGACGGTTTTCTTTTTTAGTATGTTGAGATTTAATTATGAAATAAGATATGTAATTAAAATGTGGGTGTACTTGATTATAATATTTCATTTATATATTTTTTATAAAAAAATTAATGAATTTAGAAATTAAATTTTAATAATTTTCTATAATGAAATTATTTTTAATCATCTTTTTGGTAGGATACAATTGAATTCAATATGGTGGGTAATCAACAAAATAATTATTAAATTGAGGATATTCAAATATATCATTTTATTAGATGATGTTGAAAATCATGACTGTATATGATTTCCCCCTATAATTAAATGATGAATTTTGGTATTTCTTAATTTAATTTTTGAAATGTAAATTATATATATGAGTGGATCAAAGAATAAGATCATAGAATGAAAGGTAAAAATTATCATATAGAAATTTTGGAAAATATTCTTGTTAAACATTTTCATGCAATTAATCTATATTCATGGTATAGATAGATTTTTGAAGAAATTTTTATAAATTTAAGGCCAAACATATAGTTGTGAGTGAATTTGTTCATCAAATAAATGTTTAGAAATTTAAATATGGAGATGTGAAGTCTCACATTTATGAAGTGACTATCATATACTTGACATAATTTTTTTTTGTTATAGAATTAATGTTATAATCTACTTTGACTTCTTTGGATTTAATTCATAAATGATTTCAGATCCTAAGGAGTGATTTGGATGGATTGAAAATGATTTATTTAACTATATATAAAGAGTGTAAAAATATTAAGAGAGGATCCCATCCTAGATCTTGATATTGTTTCAGTTATATTATTGGATATATTCTACCATAATGTATTTATTGTTATATGTTATTTAATTATTATTTAATGCCTTCTATCCACTATAATTAAGGATTACTTCTTCATATTTTAAGTGATGTAATCTAAGGGGGAGTGCATTAGTGAAATAATATTTATATTTTTATCTCTTTAGGGAAATGAATTATTAGTTTCATATTATTAATATCATTAAAGATTATAGATTCATAATCATTTATCATGAATATGTAAATTTTATTTAATTGGACAACTTGTAGTTTTCAATCATGATAATTTCATAGTTTAGATAAATTATTCTAAAAATGGCTTCAGGACTCCTGAATCATTGAAGAAAAAAAGTATTTAAACTTAACAAAGAGGATATATTTCTATTTTTAGAAATATACCTAGAACAAGGAAATTACTAGTTTATTCCTTGACAAAATCATGTGTAAACTAATTATAATGGAACTACACTCACACAAAAACTCAAGATTTAAAAATCACAATATTCAATTAGTTATTAGAAATATTTTGTGCCCTTTATAAATTACTGTATTTTATTATCCCCATAATAAATAATGATTTCCTATGGGAAAAAACTATGTTTACTATTGATATAGAACACATTAATAATGATTATTTACGGTATATATGGTTATAATATGTAAACCATAAAAGTGATGTTTTTATTTAGTATTGATATGATTTTAATTCTCAGTGGTACCCTTGACGATATTTAATATGTGTAGGTTTACAGCATTACATATTTCATCTTCGTGTGTTGAAAATTATTTTTAATGTTTTAGTTTGTGACCAATGAACCAAGTAAAGGTGAAAGAATATATTAATAAAACTACATTTGTCCCTCCCTTGTGAGGATGTTGATGTTACTTTAATAATAAATCAATTTTTTCTCTTACATAAGGATTAAAGAGGTCATATAACACACTAGATAATTTTTATTTGTTGAATACAGATGATGGGGATGTTGTAGAGCATAATTATTTATTCTTACTATGCTTGGATGATCTAGGTGATTTAATAGATGATATTTTTTTTCATTCTATGAGAGAATGATAGAGGTTCTCTAGAACATGATCATTATTCTCTCCCATGTGAGGATGAAAATTATGTTTTAATAGTTGATCCATTAATCTATCCTATGTGATTATTCATATATATATATATACTCACACACACTAACGTATAAATGTTAATTAACTCATATAGATCTTCGATTCAATTGGAAACAAAATCATGGATAAGTACCTTAAAGAGGAACGGTAATCATCATGGATATCAGGCTTGGCTCATGAAATTTTCTGATGATGTAGAAGATTATTATTTTTGTTTTATTATGATATGATATTTGTTCCCTTATTTCACAAAAAAAATGTCTTCAAATATTTTACAGTTCTCAAAATGAAATTCAATTACTCATTTTATTTTTTTCACTATTCTTTAACATTAAATTAGAAACATATGCATCATATTTTTATATATATAAGATGATTTTGAAGTGTACAACTCATTACAATGTGTACTACATCACGGTTGGTACTTATCAATTCAGTATTTATGATCACACCCTACATGAAAACCTCAATTTAAATAGAACCTTAATTTTAAAATATGTTATGCATAAAAAATTAAATTGGTAACCAAAAGTTACTCATGTATTTGATTTTTATTTCATTGGACAAGGTTCGGTCTCCACACTAGTATTGGAGTGGATGGATGGTTGTTCAGACAACATGTTTTAAAAATATCATATTCATTTAATGTTTTTATATTTATTCCATGTTTTACTGTTAAATTATTAAGGGAGTTATATATATTTTATTAAATTATTATATATATATATATATTAATATAGAGTTTTTTGGAATGTTGATAGTCTCTCTTATATTTATATGCAGCATATTAGGTATTAGAATTTGTTTTGGGGTTATTTGAATAATTGGAAAGTAAATCCAATTTCCTTGTCAAACCATTTCATGGCATATTTCTATAAAAAAAGAATGCAAACCATCTCCCATTGGTATATTGATACCCATAATTATGTTCACTACTACTTAGGTATTGAAGAATTATAAAGGGTTTTACCACTCTAACTCATGTAATGTTAGATTATCTTGGTTATAATGTTTTATTGTGGTATCATATTAGCATTTTTGAAATTATTTAGGCTTCCAATTGAATATAAAAGAGATAAGAATTTAGGTACATAAGAAACAACCATTAATAATTTATGATCACCAACTTTATAGTGTATGATAATGTTACCAGGGGATGTATGAGTGCTTCATTTGAACAATATTATCATTTGTGGAGTTTATCAGATTTCATGAGTATGATATAGTTAAAGTGGAATGGTTTATAGGGATTAATCAAGAATGATGTTCAATATTTATTAATTCAAGAATCTTATATGTTTATATATAAGAATTCTTAGCATTACCAAAGAAAACATGTTCTTATATGTGTTTTTTCTATTATATCGAGAATTAGGTGATGATTGTATTATATATGATATAAACAATACATAAATAATTATTTCATATTTAACTACTACTGAAGACTATTTCAATAATGAATGATTTTCATGATTACCTTTTCCATATTAATATCCATTCATAAATAGTTTTATGGTTTTAATTTATATTATCAGGAATGATGCATGTTTTCAATATAAACATTATTGTTAAGTGTGTCACATGATACACAAAAAAATATGCAATTATAGATTATAGAATTTAGTTATCTTTTACTATTAACTACTGAATATGATAAAAAATATTTAATATTAATGACTTTTTACAATGAATTTTGGTTGTTGATTTATAATAATTTTATTTAGATAAGAATTTTTCAAATTTATCATTTTTCCAAATTATAAATGGAACATGTTTTGAATGTTTTTTTGTAAAAACTAGTAATGTGAATTATCTATGTGTATTTCACAATATGTTAGTAAAACGTTATTTGATTATATTTTTATGGGGTCACTAATTTGGAAGGAAATTTGTTTCATATTTGATATATCTAATTGATCTAGTTATACATATATCCATCCCTATTTTTTAATATTTAACTCATCATCATACCTGAGAAATTATTTTTGGTTTATTTTTCACATGTGAATAGATACAGAGAACATGATAATGATTTCAAGGAAAGAGATATTTTCATAGGAAATAGATTATTAATAATAATTATTAGTAAGTGTTTTTGGGAGAAACCAAATTTCTCTAATGAAATAAATGTATTCTTTCAAACATGTAATTGTGATATGTGTGGTATAATGTTATAACTCTTTGTTTTAATATTAAAATAGATATTTTTTATTTAAAATTAGAATTAATGAAATCATTTATTTGATGACAAAAACAGTGTTTTAAAAGTGTAATTTCGCGTTTCAAATTTAAAAATATATGTATTTTTGAATAATAAACTATTTTATTTCTTTATTATTAAAAATTGTAAGTGGTTTTGATATATACTGTTTACTTGGTAATGATTTCATATGAAAAATAAGGACTTCAATTATTTGAAATGTGAAGATTAACTAGAAATGATTAATATTTTTAGAAACATACTAACAAATTATCATATCATTGTTGTATTGAAAAATAAGATGTTTTATAAACTTTGGTGTTTTAAAACATGTTCAAGTGTAGATTGTTAATTGAGGATTGGTTTTCTATGAATCTATATATAAATAATTGTATCAATAAAGATGAAACTGCAGTTTTAGAACTTGTATAGGTTGCTATATGAGAGTCATATTGTGAGAATAACATCATGGTATAGTTAGTCCATATGTTTTATGGTGTATATAGAATTATAAGGGTTTTTATGTATCCATTAAGTCTAGGGTGCTAGTATCTTTTTCTATGTGGGGATACCTATCAATTTTTGTAATATCATATTAGATATGTGACGACATTGTTATGTATTGGTGTTGTTAAATTTTAGAGTGTATTATATATTTTACTTCATTATAGTATTTTTTTAATTATTTTTTTATTTTTCATCTAGTGTGTGGTAGGTGGTTTTTAAATTCATGGATGAATTGGTTATAAATTAGTCAATTTTAAGTATAGAGATCAAGGGTGATAATATATTAATGCTTATTATGGAATATAATTATTTTGGATGTGAGTTTTTGATGTCCCAATTCAAAATCATATTAATTTTTCTTTATTTTATAGAATTTATTGATGTAAATGTAGTCATATTAGGAAAATTTATCCAAGGAGAGGATTAAATTTTTGTTCGAGGTTTGTAAGATTCTTTATGTTATATAATTATATTTAAAATGTTTTTTGATATATTTTAATGTTAGGTGGGTGAGGAAAAGGTTTTGGTAGGCCGTAAATGGGTGTTAATGATAGAATTATGTATTAAGAGACACTAGGTTAGTGATGAGGGATCATTGGGAACCTAGTGGGTATTATAACCTCCATTAAAGGAGGATCAAGTTTATTTTAGATCTTTTTTTTTCAGTGAAACAAATTTCAAACTTATCCACTCTCATTTTTTAAACTTTTCAAACCACCTTTCCAATGGGTATTTTCTTTTCATCCAATTCTATTTTAAAGTAATAAAATTAATTTATTTCTTTTCCATGCATTTAGTTGGATTTTATGGTTAAATTATATGGTAATTCTAGTGGTATTACTTATTTATTTTGGTTATTTTATTTTTTTGCAGAATTTTGAATGTTGTTTATATGGGATCCATTTTGGTATTTCCTATATCATTTTTATGAGAGTTGGTCAATTTGGTTCATTTAGTCATGGTAATTTTTTTTTTGGATTTTTAGGTGTTTTCACAATTATTGGTGATAATGATTGAATCATTCAAAGAGTAATTCTATGTGTTATTGACCATCAATGTGATTCTGAGGTTGTAATTTTATCATAAAAGACTTATATTTTCCAAATCGATAATAAAATTGAACTCATATTTTTAAAAATGTGATCATTTTATTTTCCACTGGAAATTTTTAAAACATGAAAATTATAACCTATGGAATTACATAAAATATTATAAATTGGAATTTATTTATTAATTATTATTTATAATTCTATAGTATGATAAATTTTATAATGTTGATCACGTTATTTTTAGATCATTTTTTTAAAAAGTTATCCTTGTTGAGTTTGGTTGAGTATAACTATCACATGAAAGAAATTGTAACGACCAAGATATTTATAGAATAATACATTTTTATTTCTATTAATATTTATGAATAATATATTAATTCCATTTTTAAGGGTACTCTTTCTTTTGATAGCGTACTCGACCGAAAACAATTGGTTTTTCCAAAATCATACATTGCACACAACATTGAGTTTTACCAAAAAATAATAAAATAAAAATAATATTATTTTAAATGGATGTTAACTGATAATCATTGTGATGGAATGAATTAATAGAATCAATTAAAATTTTAAATATCATTTACACATGTTTTAATAGTGATTCAATGGTCACCAAATTTATTTGAAATAGAAATAAAAACAATTTAAATATAAAGGACGTGTTCTTATGAAAACCTATTTAAAGGAAAATAATTGTTTTTATAAAATCATATCATTAATTATGGATCATTATCTAAATAAAATATATTTTATATATTCTATGTAATGTTTTAAATTCATCTTATGTGTAAATATGATAATTTCATTTGAGAAAGTGCAGACTACACCCCCTTAAAGTGATATGAATTTTTCATGTCATATATAGAACACATAAAGGATGGAGTTAATGAAACTATGTAACATATATAACATATATATTATAATGGATTTATTACAAACATATTTATCATTTAGTTTTCATTTTTTTAATATGACAAAGAAATGAATGCAGCATTCATGCATACGTACGGCCTACCATCTCCTTGAATGGTGCATTTCATACCATATCTACAAATGATAAGGACTATTATACATATATTTATATACTGAATATATATGATATTTAAATCATGAATATCATTCTGTAGATGATGTAATTTATACTACATGGAAAATTTGCATCAAAACAAATTAATTCTCAACTCAAGTACCGAATATTGAAAAAACGTCAAATATGTACCCAAATAATTAACTAATTTATATAACATCGTAATAAGGGATATAAATATAATAATAAACATAAAAAATTTATAAATAATGATTAAATTATCCTATGTTTATAACTCATGAAATTAAATAATAAACGGGACAAGTCAAATTCAAGGTAAGAGGACGTATTAACCCAATTTCCATTCATTCAGTTAATCTTATACATATTGATTATGCCATTGTATGATTATGTGAAAAATAAATTTTGATGTAAAATCATGTTTTTATACTTTATTTATGTATATTTATAGTGAATTCACATAGCCGGTCTAATTTATTAACAAAATGATATTTGTAAGGGAATTTCTCAACTCAATTTTCACTCATTGGGTTTTACGCATACTTTATTGATTATATTATGCCAAGATTAGTTGTGGAATCCCAATTTATATATTTATGTTGTAATATCCAATTCCATTTCTATGGATATAATATTTCTATACATAATCACCCCACTGATAATTTTTTTGTCATTGATAAGAACACTACAAGGGAACTTCTTAACCCAATTTCCATTATTTGGGTTAATCCTTTACTTCGTGATTCTGTCGTGCATTGATTATTTGGAAAATAAAATCCAATTGCATATCTTTTATTTATACATGATATATGTGTATTTATTTAAAATACATATAACTGATCTATTTTATTAATTAAATGATCGTTGTCAGGAAAATCTTATCTCAATATCCATTTATTGAGTAAAATATCTATGTCGAGAGAGTTTTTCCAAGAATATGTGTGAATGAAATTTGATTTATTTATATTTAATATACACTTATATTTTATGTATTTATATGTTTCCCACATAATTATGTCTTTGATTTATCTTTAATCTAATGATACGATCTTTGTAAGAGACTACATCTCAATCTCCTTTCATTGTGGCATATCTCGATATTGTGCACCTTTAATATATTATAAGGTGTATATACAACCATTTATAAATATTATATCATGAATTTCAATATTCTTGTGATATTTAATGTTTCATTTGATTTTATTATTTAATTATTTTTTATTCAAGCGTTTTCAAGTGTTGCGAGACTTTTGAACTAAAATATCATTTTAAATGTTTTAATGATTTATTATTATAAATAATGCTCATTAATGTCCATTTTTTCATAATGGTTTTAAGGATTTATTTATATGGAAACTAATGTTGTTAATTGTTAATTTCTTATAAAATTTTCCATGTCCAATTAGAAACATTGATTCAAAAACATTTTCATTAAATTTCTCAAAATATTTTTGAAATGGATTTAATATTTCAATATAATGAATTGATTTCTTATGATTGATTATTGAAATGTTGATAATTTCAATCTTTTATGTGTTATGATTTTGTAATGGTACATGGAAATTTTATGTTTGGTTACATGATAAACCAAATATAGGTTTTTCTATGATAAACCATGGCCGATTGATCCCGTGATATCTCTCCAATGCATTGGGTAATATGATGGAGGTAAACAATATAGTTTCTCCTAAGAGATTTATGGAATATACTGTGATGGGTATTCCAAACGTAACCATGAAGGTTACTCCCTATGTATATATGAATGATAAATTGTAATTATGATATGTATGACATAAGTTACTTTTATTTTTTATTATTTTTATTATTTTTAAGAATGTTTTGATTATATTATGTAAGATAAGTAGTTTATTTTTTATGGGTGAAAAGTTCGATTTTGTGAAAATATATTCATGGGTTTTTAATATTCATGGAATAGAAGTTTTATTCATTATTTATTATTCCTTACTGGTATTTTTATGATCATAACATGTTTTTGAAATGTGTTCCACATGGTGTAAGGATTGTTAAGTGAAAGGAAGATGTCAAGAAGATTTTTATCAAGAAAAAGAAATAATGTTTTGTTTAAAGGCTTTTCATTCGAGAAAAAGTCGATACTGGGTGTAACTATATACATGAAATGTTTGGTTCTATTATTTATTAGTTATATAATAATTCTCTAAAACTAGAAACCAGAAAATATCTTCAATGTGAATTCATATAGTAACTCAAGATTGTGTAATGTTTAAAGTTGGGGCCTTATTGTAGGTATCTGAGGAAAGATTTAGAAAACATTAGGGATTAGGATGTTTTATTAAGGATTAGGGATATGATAATGGGATTGTAATTTTAAGTTATATTATATGTTCAATGACTTAGAAACCCATTTTTAGTTTTATGTTATTTCTTGTTGATTAACAGTATTTTTAGAGACATTCACCATTGTGGAAATTATGAGATATTAGTTTTTGGGATACAAAATGTGAGGTATGAAAAAACCATTAATGTTAAAACATGTAATGGTTATTTTTTAGGATTTTATTTCATTTTCATTATATTATTATAATTATATGTTTTTTGAAAAATGACAACACACAGACTGTGTGACAACTCGTCGCTTTGGATAAAGCTGCGAGAATCGAACCCACAACCAAATTGTGACTGGGATTTATCAAGTACTACTGATCTATGTAAAGTCACTATTGAGTATGAATTATTATTAGTAGTTAAATGATTTTCCGTATTATTAATAATTTTTTTGGGAACTTATGTTTTATCATATAAATATCCTTAGTAGAGAAAAATGATTTAGTGATTATGCGATATATGTTATTTTGGAAAACATTCTTTATTTTGGAAAAATTATATGATTAAGGTAAATATAATACAATGGGATTTGTTTAGGGTAGTTATGGTTGAATTATATTTTGGCAATAATCTATTAGTTTAACTGTGGACTTATGTTGAATTAGAGTATTTAAGGAGATGATTATCCTATAATTGATAAAATGTGATTGGGATAATTACTTTGGTATGATACATTAAGAGTGGTTGATGTTATTTGGAGAAAAATGAATAAAATTATATTGGAAAACTATGTGATCAAATTTTTCTTATTTTTGTGTTTCAATATTTTGTGTATTATTTTTAGAAATTTTAAGGACTTTTGTTTATTAAATCATCTTTGAAGAACTTGGGTATTACTATTTAATTTTAGAGATTAAAAGTAGTACTTCTACTTATAATGGATTATTATTTTTAGAAGATTATATGATCTTGTACTAACCATTTTTTAGTTAATTACTAAATATGGGGGGAATATATAGTTCATTGTTTTGGGATCATGTGATTCTCTAGAGAAAACCTAAATGTGAGGTAGAAATTTATTATAGGATGAAACACTACTTGTCATGTTAGTATATTTCTGTATGTTATTATTATATGTAATAAAATAATTCATAAAACTTAATAAAATTATCTTAAAATAAAAATATTTTCCATTTAAATTTCTTACAATGAAATCAATTACCATTTCACCAATCACAAGTTTGTGGTTTTCTGGTTGTTAACTTTCTACTGATCATGTGTTCTATCACTCTCCATCAGAACCTAATGGTTAGTTTTTCTTCTATATTCATACTTCTTAACATGGAATACTAGTACGTGTTATCTCTAGTGACCTTTTTACTTCTCTTTATTTATTTTAAAGTGATAGTTTTATTGACTCTTTTTCTGATGTGTGATATTCAATGATGATTCCAAGCCCTATTTCAATATTGTGATGGTGCAATTTTCAAAAGGGGGAATGATGTAGCGACTTATGTTATTAAAGAATAATAATTTTTCATTTCAATTTATATTTAGGAATAATATATTAATTTTATGTTAAATATAATGGTTTCTCTAATAGAGCACTCAACATGAAACAATGAGTTTCTCCAAAATCTTACGTTGCACACAACATTTAGTTATACCAAAAATAATATAGTATTATTATTATTATTTTAAATTTTAGTTAATACATTGTTGTTTGAATGACGAGAATGAATAGTATCAATTGAATTTTGAAATATGGTTAACACATGTTTAAATAATGACTCATTGGTTAACAAATTTATTATAAATTGAAGAAAAAACCAATGGAATATAAAAGATGTTCTTTATGAAAACCTTTTTAAAAGAGAATAATTATGTTTGTAAAATAATATCACTCTATGTGGATTTTTATTTAATGAAAATATATTTTATATATTCAATTTAAAGTTTTATATTTTTTTATATGTTTTCTTGATATGATATAAGAACAAATTCAATTTTTGGGATCAAAATACTTTTCTAAAAATACAGTTTTACCACCTTTTGATGGAGAACCTTTTTTAAACAGTGTTTTCTTCACTTTTATATATTTTATTTGAAAAAATAAACTTATTATTTAGAATATGGACATAAAAATTTACTTTGGAAGAAATTATGGATTTTTTATGATAAAATTCATATTTTTATGAATAGTGAAAAATACAACATTTTAATTCAAAACATACTTTTCATCTAAATTATTTACATAATTGGATTATAATTTTAATTGGTTTTTAAGTTTAATTTGATTAAATTTTAATCATTTAGTCTAATTATGGCCATTTTATGTAATTTCACTTTTAAAATTTAATAAACACATGTCAATCCTTTGATTGTTTTTACTTCTTAAAACCCTGCTTTTTGGTTTTGACAAAAGGAATTAATTTTAAATTAACTTCTTATAATTATTTGTTTTGAATTTGGAAAAATTTATTCTCTATTTAGAATAGTATGGTCCAAATTGCGTAAATAAATACCATTTTTGGATTTTATGAATAGTAAATTAAGTAATTATTTTTATTTACCATACTTAAAGGGTAAATAAGGTAAATAAGAGTAAAAATATAATTTTATAATAAAATTAATCTACCCTAACTCATGTAAAACTCCTACGTTAGGTTATTTTTCCAACCATGGGAATCCTTGGTTTGATTTAGGGACCCCATAGAGCCAATTGGTTCTGATAATTACATGTCATAAGAATTAATTTAAAGTAAAGAGAAATATAACATAAACATGCATCTTTTAAGAAATTTTTTTACTAGATAGATATATAACTGATCTATTTGACTATAAATAGTCATTATAATGATAAAATTATTTCTTATATCATGATAGTTTTCTTATAAATTTTATACCTTAAATAAAGAAATTTAATTATGACATAATGATGATTTCGGGATTACATCATTAACAAATGATTCAAATAAATGATATTATAAATATTAAAATAAATATTATTTGACATAATTTATGTCATCCATGAATTTTATGGATGAAGATGACATGTTGGGATTAATGTAATGTTTTTTTAAATGAATCAGGTTGTTATTAATTTGTAAAAAAAAGTCAAGTATAAATAGTGACCGAAATGGACATAATTCATAACATAAAATATAAAACAGTTTATTTAATGATATTAAATTACTAAATATATAATATTTTTCAGAAAAGATAAGATAAGTCCAAATATTTCACAAATGTAATTCTTTGGGTCTTTTAACATGATATGGTAATTACATTAACCCACATTGTGTAAATAACATGATATCACTATTAGATAAAAGGGTAAAATAATGGTTAAACCAAGAGAATAAGGATAAAAAATATTCATAACATTTATATAAATTATTTTATTATTTTTTTCGAACCAAAACCATATTATCTTTAATTTATATTAGTTTTGAAATATTTTTAATCGAAATTAAATTTATTATAAATTTATTATTTCAAGACCTTCCAAAAGTTCGACACACCACTTCTATAAAAGTGCACTACTTATTATCTTTTTATCAAAAATAAAATCCTTTTATTTCAAAAAATCCTTATAAAATACTATTTCTAGAATCCCTAAATTTTACTTATAGGCATTACCTTGTGCAGAAGACAATTCAATAAATCATATTATCTCAAATCAAAAGAAGTTACCCAATTTAGAGATAACATCTTCCCTCAAGTTCCTTTACATTATTTTCCATATCCACTCCCTATGATCTCCTTATTCTATGATTTAATAACAATAAAATTATCATAAATATACTAGGATTTTTTTATGGGAAGTATTATAACTACACAAATTCACACATCCATATAGTGGATACGAATATATTGTTTCTGTGTACGGCGAACTACTATCTCACGAAACGATGACTGCTAAATTCTATCCTACCACCTCTCATTGTGGACATTATGAGGGAACCATAATTATATATGATATCTATATTTTCCCAATTATTATCTAATTTTTTATTCACAACATACGTTTATGCTTTCCATAATGTGTAGATATGATAATTTCATTTGAGGAAGATCAGATTAGGCCCCCTCAAAGTGATATGACTCGTTCATGCCATACATAGACGGTATAAAGGTTGTAGTTAATGATATTATGTAAACTATATAAAATATATATTATATTGTAATTATTATATACCTATTTATCATTTGTTTTTCATTTATTTTATAAGATAATGGAATGAATGTAGCATTCATGTGTACGTACAATCTACCATCTCGATGAACAATGCATTTCATTTCTTATTTACAAATGTTATAAACTATTATAAATAAATATATTCTGGATATATATTATATTCAAATAATTAATATCATTCTAGATTTTATGTACTTTTGACTTCATGGACAATTTAAATCAAAATAAGTTTATTTTCAACTCAAGTACTTAATGTCAACAAAATATCCAATATGAAAACAAAATAATTAACTAATTAGTATAACATGGTAATATGTAGTGTAAAATGAATAATAAAAATTAAAAAGTTTCTAAAGAAACTAAAAATTAACCTATTTTTATTTATTTGTAAATTAAATAATGAACAGGACAAGTTGGATTCAAGGTAAGGAAACTTCTTAACCTAATTACTATTCTTTGGGTTAATCATCTACTTCTTAATTATTCCATGGTATTTTTATGTGAGAAATAAATTTTGATATAATATAATGTATTTATATATTATATATGTTTATTTAATGTGAATACACATAATCAATCTATTTTATTAACAAAATGATCTTTGTAAAGAAATTTCTAAACTCAATTTCCACACATTGAGTTTTATTCATTCTTTGTTGATTATATTATGGCATGATTATATGGGTAATCCATATTTATTTATTTATGTTGTAATTTAAACTTCCCTTGGTGTATATATACTATTTTTACACATAATCACCCCATTGATAAATTCTTACGTCATTTATACAAACTTTGTAAGGGAACTTCTTAAACCAACTTCCATTCTATGGATTAATCTTCCTCTTCTTGAATATGTCATGATATGATAATGTGTGAAATAAAATTAGATATCCTATATTGTATTTATAGATTATTTATGTGTAATTATTTCAGATAATAATTCTATTATATTAATAAAATGATCTTTGTATGGGAAATTTTATCTCAACATCCATTCATTGTGTTAAATATCTATGTCATTGGTTTTGTTTTTCAACTAATATAAGTGAATAACCTATTATTTTCTTACACTTAATATAAAATTATATTGGTTGTATTTATATTTCCAAAAAATATTTATTTCATTGATTTATCCTTAATCTAATGATATGATATTTGTAAGGGACTACGTCTCAATATCCATTCATTGAGGCATATCTAAATATTATGCACATTTAATATACTATAAGGTGTATATACTACCCTTTTTCTATTTTATATCATGATTTTATATATTCTCATTATATTTAATGTTTAATTTGATTTTATTCTTTAATTATTTTTATTCACATGTTTCTCAAGTGTTACGTGACTCTTTAACTAAATTTTTTTAAGGTTGTAAAGATTTATTATTCTAAATCATTATCATTAATGTCCATGTTTTCAGAATGGTTTAAAGGATTTATTACATGGACATTAAAGTTTATAAATTCTAATTTATTTTAAAAGTTTCAAAGAGATATGGGACACTTTGATTCAGAAATCTCATTATGAAATGTTTTAAATGATTTTGGAATTGTATTGAATAATTCAATATTTTGAATTGATTTATTTTGAATGATGAGTGAATTTTTGATAATTTAAATCTTTTATATGTTATGATTATGTAATGTCACTTATGAATTTAATGGGTGGTTATGTGATGAACAAAATATAAGTGCTTCGGTAATAAACCTAGGGTGGGTGATCTCAGGATAGATGTCTACTGAATTGGGTAACCTAACGAAGGAAAATGATAAAATTTCTCCTAAGAGATTTTGGTAATATACTATGATGGGTATTCTAAATTTAACCCTAATGGTTACTCCCAATGTAGTTGTAAAAACTAAAATGTAATTATGATATTGATTCCACAAGTTACATTTTTTTTATGATTTCTATGATTTTTTAGGAATCTTATGATTACACGATGTAAGATAAGTAGTTTCTATTTTATGGGTGAAAAGTGTTATTTTGGGAAAAAAATTTCATGGGTTTTAATTATTTATGGACTTCTAGTTTTATTCCTTATTTTATATTCCTTACTGATATTTTAATGATCATACCTATTTTTTGAAATTTTTTCCATAGGTTATAAGGAATGGTAAGAGAAAGGCGGAAATCGTGAAAATTTTTATCAAAAAAAATACACCATGTTTTCTTGAAAGTGTTTCCTTTGTTGGAAAAAGTGGATACTATTTGTAACTATCCAAGTGAAATGTTTGGTTCTATTATGTTATAGTTATGTCCTGATTCTATAAAACTCTAAACCAGAAAAGATCCTCAATGTGAATTCTTGAATTAGCTCAAGATTATGAAATTTCTAAGTGTGGGGAATTATAATAATAGTGATCACATATACCTAATTCAAATGTTAATTTTGAGTGAGTACTAAACATTATATTGTGATATAATTTTAGGGATTATATATTTTTTGGATAAATAATATTTTCTTGGGTTTCACACATGGGTTATAAAATGGTATCCATCCATCCCACCTAGTATGAATGTGTTATAAGCTAAAGAACTATACCTAACATTTATTTATGTAATTATATTGGTGACAACATAACAGGTTGTTTTGCACATGGGGAAATGTTAAAGAAAATTTAACATATTAATATTTTTAAAATTAGTATAATTATTTATGAATCATTAAATATTAATTTTAAGAAATGTAATTTTTCCATGATATAGGTTGATTCAAACCACGTTATTTTAAATATAATATTTTGAAAACATATTTGTAACAAACTTTTCAAATCATTGAAAAGAAACCTTATTTTCTTTTCTTACCAGCTTTTTATTCAGAATTCTTTTTCATTTATTATATTCTCTTCTAATTATAGATTCATAACTTTATTTGGCCCAAGAAAGTATGGTTACTTTATCTTATTTCATAAAAACACATATTTGGGTAACCCTGCTATGGAATCGTTAAAAAATATAGAGGTAATCATTCTTCTTCTTTAGACATGATTTATTAATGAAATGAAAAATAATGATTCAATTATGTTTTTTTAAATGTAATGTATAATAAGTGTATTATACACTTGTTTAAATAAAATAGTATGTTTTAGGTTAATTAAAACATGATTTATAGGGAGGAATCTTCGTGGATAATTTTTTTTTTGGTTATTCATGTTATAAAAGGGCGATTAAAAAGACCTTATTTTGGGTAAGTGGGAACAAATTCAAATTTTTGTAAGGAGAAAAAAAATATTTTGTTAAATAAAATTTTAATGATTAGTGTTATTAATATAATGTAATACCATCCCTAAACAATTTCTTATTCTTATTAGATAATAAATTAATTTCAATATTTCTCCCCATGTATATATTATATCCTTTATATTATCTAAAAATTGTGAAATTCTAGCACATTTATTAGCTTCAACCAAGAATATAATATTAGTATTATTTTTAGTTGTTAAATATATATGGATTTTAAAACATTTAAATATGAATTGGACTAACATTTACATGAATAAACACATGTATTTTGATTGATTTTGATTATAACTATGTTTCTAAATAGTTTTGATTACTATGAAATAAGGACTATGTACTATTAAAAAAGAGTATATTTATTTTCAAGATATAATTAATGTGTAAAATTGAAAATTAATTGTTAAATGCTTGGATATTATTTTTTAATTCCTTAAATTTTGAATGTTGTGTCATAACATTCCTTCAATAATTGTGATCAAAGTCTAACATTACCTATTATTAAATGTGGGTGCACTATCACCACTATGGTCAATTGTGTTGGTTCCATGATTATAATAACCTGATTGGATATCAGCCCTACCTTCCAAGGAGTCCTCCGTAGATATTTTATCATATTTTTAATCACCCATGGTAATTCATGACATGTTAATGAATCCTATTTTCAATGAAATCATCATGTGGACATCTGTTAATTTGATAATTGGATGCCTTTGAATGTTGATAATCATTATTTGGAGTGAATGAGTCTATAAATCATTCTTGGGAATCTGTTTCATATTTATTATTACGGTACATGATGTAATCTTATTTTTTCATATAGGAATCATTAGGTTTGACACCTAAGACATCATAGTCCCATTTTTTGAGGAAAAAATACACATAAACATTGTTATCTGTTCCTTATCACATAAGTAATTCTATGATCATAAAATATAAAATCCACATTGCACGAAGAATTATTTTCATATAAGAAAGGGGATATTGTACTCATAACATAGGTCAGAGTAGAATCTTATGATATCAAATTAAGGGAAAATTGGGGGAACCAATAATCATCAAATAGGTTCCTTATGCTAATCAAATTAGTAATATCTTTCTCTTAACATAATTATTCTCGTTATATTCACATAAGAAATGATATAACATTAGTCACATCACTTAAGAGAAAATAAGGGATATTTTTTCTTATAATATATGTTTTTTTATTCTCATCACATAATTCATATTATCATTCCCACATAACATATCTTAGAATCATAATATTTGGATAGGTTTCATATGCATCAAGTGAGGGTTTTCCTATTTTTATCACATTGGAATATAAATAATCATTAAAAGAGTTAAAATTCAACTTTATATGGTCACTTATGGATTGAAATGTGTTTACATATATTGGGAATAGTTTCATAAATTATCATCATGTAAGGTTATGATCCTGTTAGCATCCAGTGAGGATGGATCAATATACTCTTGTCATATAAGGGAAGGAAAATACACAACATTAATAGGGGATACCCTTAGTTTATTATCCCATTGAGAATTTTTGTGGGTTGGTATGAGATTGATTATACACAATGAATATGATTTGGATTTAGTGATATCACGTCCTGATGTAGATATTAGATTGATAGTATTTTTCATATTTAATATCATAGAGAAATCTTATATATCCTTCCGAAATAAAAGAATCAAAACCCATGTAGTTTGTTTCCCATGGTTTATGGTCTGGAATAAGACCTATCCAATATGATTTATGAAAGGATATAAGGACACTTTTATCATGAAATTTGTGAATTATTGGAATAAAGAGGGTAATAAGTATTATATAAACCCAGTGGAGGACATGAATCATTAGGTTGAAAAGGAGTCAGATAATCAATGAGGACATGGATAAGTCTAATGCTAAGAAGGAGGAATGGGGTCGTTCTTGACAATATGATGTATATGTTATGGAATTATTGTTATGATGTGATACATTACTAATTTTTTGAGTGAAACGAATGGATGTTACCAAAACTATTATTGATGAAAAGGGATTAGGTTTAGAGGGAAATAAAAACAGTTCTTAAGGGATATGATAAGGATACATTCAAGACAATGCATTGTGGAAAAGGCATGATAGCGATTTTTTTATAATGGTTGTGAATGAGGATTTTTCATGAAGGTGACTATATCATATAGGTATGGATATTAAATGACATTAAAAATTCAAAACAAGTGAGTTGTGTGAATGGATTGGAGGAATTTTCTATTTTGGGATTCTATATCAAATAAGATTGGGGTTTAAAAATAATAAGATACATGAAATTTTGTATAGTTAATGAAATTTGTTCTTATTTTGAGGGAGTGGAATAAGGTCATCCCATGTTGAAGTATATAAATACAATGGATTTTAGGTGTAAATTAATGTTATAATCCCACTTGGATTGGATTATATTGGGATTTATCTCATGACATTACAAACATAGTTGAGTTAAAAAAAACTAAGTGTATTAGATTCATAATATCAATGGTTGGATAACTAAAATCGAGATATTTTGGGTATTTATATACCTATAGTCCCCTTAATAAATATGTATCCTAGAATTCTTTTATTATTACAAAAACATTTGATTTTTTTATTCCTTTTCATATATATTTGATCAATAACATACAGTAAAATCTTCTAAACATCACTCTTGAACAACATATACCAACCATATTAAAAAAACTTTTTGGATGATATTTTCCACACAATGGAATGATTCCCATATTAATGGAATCTGATGCTAATGAAAAGGATCAAATTTCAAGGAAAGGGCAAAATTTTGGTAATTTTTCTCTCTAGATTTTCATAAATCAGGATGACCATTTTCTAATAAAAGTGGGCCTTTGGGGACCTTGATTTCATCCAAAACGACCAATTTAATTTCTTATTTAGGGGAACTATTGCTTTTGGGAATGTTATATGATCCAAACCCATAACATTGAAAATAATAATTTTACATAAATGGATTCTATGAACTTGTTTTCCATGAATATGACACTATTGTATATTCAAACAAGACTTGAATGAAATGAAATAAAAGAGAAAGAGTTCCACATAAAAGAGAAGTAAGAAGAAGACTCAGTGAATATGTCCATAATACAGAGAAATATTTGACCAATAATACAATTATTATACTCTAATGAGTAATGAGATGGTGCTTAATACCAGGATCACTTCAAGGAAGAATATTATAGATGAGTATTGGATTTTTATTGATTTTATGAGGGAGGAGAAGATATAATATTATAGGATAAACAAATAATGACTATATTGATTTTATACTGGTTAAAATAAAATACTTATAGATTTCAACTTGTATATGGATACGTATTGGTCCTAAAGCTCAATCAATTTTTATTATTGTAATTTTATTTTTATCAGGCATGTCAGGAAGGACACATATATGATAACCATGTTTAATATCAATAATTTCACCCAAACAGTCAAAGGTGAAATTCTAACAAATAAGTTTTTCCCACCATATTACAATAACATATTCTAGAATGTATTGTATATAGGCACAAAATTTTTTCAGATGAGTGAAACTTGTGATTATGAGGAAACCTTATCAAAGACTTGTCATGGGATAGTGGTTTTTGAAACATTTGAAGAGTTTCAGGATAAGACTCACAGAGTCAAGATATATTAACTGATGTGAAATTCATAGTTCTATGTGTACTTATATCCAAAATTGATGATGGATATTTTAAGATTATAACATCTTGAAATAAAAAGACTCCACCTATACCCTGTAGAGATCGGCCTCAACTTTTGGAACCTATTTTATATTTTTGGGGTGTCCATCCTCAGAGTGTGGTATGGATCATTTCTACTTGAATTAAAAACTGATATGAACTTGAAAATATCTCTATATTAGAAAATTCATTTTAGGGGTCTTTTTTGAATCTAATTGATATATTCCTCAACTATATATGTAAATTTAATTCTCTAAGAGGTCAAAATACACTTGAACATATCTACTTAAAAGATGATAAGAACTCTGAAAAATTCCTGTTTTTTCAATAATGTGTAAGACCTAGTACATAAAGAGTTATCCTAGATATAGACTGATATAATCAGTTGATCAACATCTCAAAGAACTAATCCCCATAGATGAAAATAAAAGTATTCTTAGTAGCATTTATAAGTGGACAACTTATTCTGGTTAGAGATGTTAAAATGGGATTGAATACTAGGACATTAATTAGGGAGGATATGTTCATAAATATAAATCACATCATCCTTGGAATACCAATTTAAGTGATCTTATAATATTTTTGAAGGAATTTTAGTTGAAAGGGATATTTCCATAAACCTCCATGACATCATATAATTTATTTATTGACATCTTAGTATAAATATTGAGGTGGAATTATTATCCAATCCAAATTGGACATCTATAGATATCATTCAGGACTTCATTGATCAACATCTCTAGGATTTGGATACTAAATATTGATGAGGTATGATTTGTGTCTTATATCACCACTATAGATAACTAATATTATCAAACATTCCCAATTCCTACCACATAGAACATTCATGATTAGTATAGAAACATCAAGAAGTTACCTTTAATGATTTTTTGTGGTTTATTTTTCATATTATACATTGATATAGCTATGTAAGCAAGTCATACAGCTAAAAATGACCAGCTTTTATTAAAATTTCCTCCAATTTATTACACAATAAGTGAATACCAGTGTTCATCAAGGGAGGGGCATAATGGTTACGAGAAAAATATGATGTTTGTTTCCCTCTATAGAATTTAATTACAATATTATTATTTGAAGGTATTTTTTACCATAAGGCTGATATAGGATAATATATAGAGTTTTATTGATGTATATCCGAGATTGAGGCTGGGGTAAAAGGTGATCCAAGTGGATCCATAATAGAATGTCTAGAGATGTATAAGAAAATTGAATAATATAGTTGGAAGTGAAATTTGGTTGAGATAAGTATCTTTAATAGAAGATATTGTTACTATAGAAGAATCTCCATGACCTTATTCACATTACCAGGTAAATTTCACATGATTGGGTTTAATTGGAATTAGAGTGATTCCTTAAAAGAGAGTTTAGGATTTTGGGGATACCACTACTACAATTGAAGATGTATTAGTTAGAGATCATGATTAAATCCTACAAGATGATGGAATATATAAATCATATGAAATCTTTCTGAATGACTGATGGACCTGGAAAAGGAAATGGTGGCTCTTTATATGAATGAATGTTTAGCTACAACACATTTAAAAAAAGATAATTGTTTCGGTGCTTGGGAATTCTAGGATTATACCCATTTCCTTCTGATTTAAATGGAGTTTACTTCTCTATAACCTTGAGGTAGTTGAATTCTAGTGTTGGATGGGGGATCCCCTCATATTCTAGGTTAACAAAATGTTTTTCTGACCACCCATCATAGGAAATAAAGGTGCAGTTAGAGAATGTATGTTTTTATCAGAGGAATTAGATTTGATGATGTATGGCGATGAAAAATCATAGAGAAGTGATATATAGGTTAATAAATATTAAAAATATTTAAAATATATTTATCATGATTGTGAATCAGTTGATCTCATGTTGAGAAAGTTGACTCTTGAATCTTTCAGATTAACAATATCACTAATCGGATTTATGTGACAATATCTTCTATTCTATAGTACATGTTATAATATTAATGTGAGAGGAAATAATAGAAATATATAAAGTGTTTCTTGAGGTGGTATCATTGAATATACTTGAGTATCTATTTTAAAATAATAATATTTTATAGGACTTACAAAAAATATAATATCGATCTTTATGAAGAAAATGATATAAAATAAAAATATTATTACTTAAGCATAACCATTATAACCATCTTGATAAATTGAAAACATGAATACATATAAAAACATTATGAAAATTACTAATAATTTTTTTATATAATGAATATGTATTGATTAATTCATAGTTAATATGCTATCAATTTTTTGTAGAGTCACTTTTTTTATATAGAAATATGTATTTTTGAAGTGGTTTTCATTATATATTGTGTAAGAAAATTATAATTAATTTATATCATTTTAATTAAATTATATTTGATGGAATTAATATTATTTTGGAAAAAATAATTCCACTATAATGAAGAGATAATTTTTTTGGGTTGTTTTAGGAAAATATTGATTTCTTTGTAAATAGTGAAAATTACTGATTTTTTTGAAAAATGCAATTTATTTTAATAAAATCCTATTATTTAACTATAAAAGTTTATGGATTATCTAATAAATTAATAAAAAATAATTTTTTTTTAAAAAACTAATTAAATATATTGTATTTTAATAAATTTTTATTTTCATGCTTAAAAACACATTCTTCAAAAAAGTGGTTTTCATTTACATTTTCAATTTTATATTGAAATATTATTTTTATGAATTTTTATTAATTTTTACCCTGAAAATTATAATTAATTATAGCAATCAGAAAGATAAATTTTATTAATAATATCAATTTCATTTTTTCTCTCTATGAATTGTTAATAAGTAAATAGTTTTCACAATATTAAATGGTAAAACAGGTAATTAAGGATAAAAATAATGTGATAAGAAATTATAAACATATCTATTACTATTTTTATTTTTATTAAATAAGTATCTTAAGACCAAACTCATCCAATATAGAAATTTATGGGAAAAAGGATCCATTTCTTCTTTTCTATGAACCTAGATATTATTTTATGTACAGGATATGAAAAAAATCACAGTTTCTTGATATTAATTTCACACATATGTTTATATATGGTTAAGTTGAAGATTAGAATAATTATAGAAGATTTTTTTTTGAATATGAATATTACATTTTATAAAATTTATTTATTATTATCTTATAGTAATGATATAATTTCTTTAAATGCTTATTCATCTAAAAAACATTAAAAATGTATTGAAAAAATGACCAAAGGTCAAAAAAGTTAACTTTAAATACTTATTCAATAGCAATTCAATTCTTTTCAAATCATTTGAACATTTTAGATAAATTAATTTTAAAATAATAACATTTATAATTTTTGATGAATTATGGTTCAACTTTATTTTAATATGTAATTATAATGTTTAGAAGATGGTGGATGTTTTTATATTAAAATATAATTTCTATCTTGATGTGTTTGAAGTAAAAACAAATAAATTTTCCCAAGAAATACATTAATGAAAATATATTATAAATAATAAAATTTTAATTTAATTAATAGTCACAAAATGAATATAAAATTAAAATTTTGATGGTAAATGGTCCAAATGTATTCCAAGGATCAGTTTTTTAATTATCATCTTAAAAGTAAATTTATGACCATAATATGATAAATAATGTGTTACCACTATTATGGTTAAAAATATTTAATGAGTGTTTAAATAGAAAATATAAATATTTAAATATGCCTTATACAATTATAAGTTATATTAAATTATGTTATTTAGACCATAATATGTCCTAAATTTAAAATTATGGCCATTTGGTACAACTTTACATGATTATGATATATATTATATCTCAATATTTTATATAATTCACATTGTATTCTTTCTGTCACTTATAAACGGGAACCCAATCATCACCTTTACTATAAAAGACTGAGAACTCCATATTAGAAAAATTATACCTCGATACCTTCCTAGTTTCATTAAAATAATATTATATTTTCCTAACATTATCTAAGACCACCCTAATAAAGAGTAGATTGTAAGCCACAAGATGTTTGCCAAATAAGATATAATCATCTTACAAGACTCATTCAAAGTTCATTTATTATTTTCGATTCCATGAATTTTTTTTTGATAAAAACATGATTAATCTAGTATCATAAATATATTTATATGTTACCATGATTATTGTAGAACCATTTTTCACCTTTTCTCTGTAAAATGTGAAATATTTGTATTACATGTCCCTATATATAGACTACCACCTCCACATAACGATATAATTCATTTTACATAACCATATTCAATTGTTGGCTTTTATGGTGAATTTTATATTTATATATGGAAATTTCAATGTATTTATTCTTAAGTAATTATAACATCTTATTAACTTTCATACATTCCCTTCTGCTGAAAAATGATAACATTGCTTTTACGTATGTGTGAACAACCACCTCCATAATGAGATTTAATTCATTTTTTATTATTGATATATATTTCAAATAAAAATAATATATTTAATTAATATATATTATTTTTAGGATGTAATAATGATTTATAATGGTGAATTATAATTTAACTTTCATTTTTTCTATCAATGGAAATATGGAAACATCACCCTTATATACGTATGTATTACCATATCCACAAAGTGATGTTATTTATTTTTCATTATTAATCATTATGTGTAGTCTTGAGATTTTATGTAATTATTATATATGAGATTTATAGCATTATTAAAATTATAAATAATATATAATCATTTTTAATATACAAGGAATACAAATGTTGAAAGGAAACATGCATGAGAAATGAAACATTAATCACCCAAAAAATTGAATTTAATAACGAATTTTAAAAAATAGGTTACCATGTATTATAATTAAATACGTTATTCCATCACATGTATATATAGTGTTGTGTAAAATATGTATATGAAATTTATATTTATTATATAGTATGTTTGAACACATATAAGGCAAGGCGATACCTAATGTAAGGGTTCATCATCTCGCTTTTATTTCAACGACCATATAACATATTTACCACATGTTTCTTTTATATGGGGAATAGGAATCCCATAAATGTATAATATGAATACTTTTATTATATATATATATATATATATTTGAAAACAATACAATTTTCTTCCATTCATGATTTTTTGATTCATAGATTACCAAATTTTTAAGGAATTAATGTCACATTCTCATTTGTTTTAAAGTTTATCTATGATAAATTACCAATAAGATAAATTATTTATATAAAATCCTTTAAATACCATCTATATTATTCTCCCCATGATATTCTTCTAATATTCATGTAATTGTGTCAATTCTCAATCTTTGTGTCTGAAAATCCTGGAGAAAATAGTTTTATGAAAAACATGTCTTATTTCCTCTTTGGTCAGGTTGATTTTTTCTTGTATTGAAATATATCTATAAAAATTTTCTAAATAATGATTTAAATTTTATAAAATTATTTATTAAAATAATTTTAACACTATTTTATATTCTATAAAATAGTTTAAATTTAATGTAATTTTCATTTTTTAATTAGGTACATTTTACTCATGGTGTGAATGAAATCTTTGTTTTAATATATACCGCATGAAAAAAGTTTTACACTATCATTGATACTCTTTGAATTGAATATTTTTTTATATATTTACAAGGATAAGTTTAATTAAAATGTATTATTCAAATTGTTTTGGAATAATTTAAAATTAATATATGTTATGTAAAAATGAAAAGGTTATTATTCTAATGAAATGCTCTAGTAATATTTTAAATATATTTTCATCAATGAAAAAAACCCTTTGATGATACTTTTGATTAACTAGGGACATGATAAAATGATACCATCATTATTCATTATTTGGATGGTTATTAATTTTCATTATGAAATATTGGTTAAACTAGTTTTCTTTTCTACAAGTTATGTTATTATAAAATGAAAAATTATTTAATGGACTTGTGAAAAACAAATGAATGGTTATTTAATTTTTTTATTGTTGGGTTAATTATAGTGCTAAAATTCATTGGATATTTGGAAATAAATATACATCAATTAATATTATAATGATAAACATGGGCATGAATACAAATATCTATGTCAACATTTTGATATGTGAGTATGATTTCTAAAAGCTATACTCAAAGTATTATGCATCGACATGACTGAGAAATGGTGTCACATTTTCATGTTTAAATATGATCAAATTTAGCTTTGATAAAAATATTTTGAATTGATATAATTGAATATATATGTGTTTTTTAGATTCAGAATTTCTATTTCTATGGTTATATATTCCCATATTTATGATATAATGTCATGGTTAATGATTAAATATTGACGATTTTAAAATTTTCTGACTTTTGTATATAGTTTTGAAAAATCGTTATGACTAGGTTCATAATTAAGGACATATAATTGATTGGTAAATACTTCCTTACTCCATGAACATGATATCAATCATAATTTCTCACTTATGATCATTGATTTTAATCCCATATTTATTCCCTTATTAATCCTCAAGTATCTCCCATTATTATGATTTTCTTTTCCATGGATGTAATGAAGGGACCTATGAATGATTCAATGTATTTAAATAAAGAATTAATATAGTTTCTACTAGTGTTTTATGTTGTATTTAATGTTCCAGAATGTAATGTTGTCATCATGTATATATACTCTTAGGACTAATAAATGATTCAATATTTTGGGTTTTTTACCTGGTATTCTATGACAATGTAGTTTGATTAGAAACAGATCTAGGTAAAAGGATTTATGTTGTTATAGTTGGTATAAGATTATGATTAGTAGGACTGTTGGGATGTGTATTGTTACACAGCCAGACTTTATAATATTTTCTTTTTAGAATAAATATATTTTTTTAGTATGATTTATATATAAAACCAATTTAATCATACAGCAAATAGGTTCAGGATCGGGGCAAGCCCGACCATAAAACAAATTTATTAAAAAACCAAAGAGTGCGGCAGAGCAGGGGGTTTACACAAACGGAAATAAGAAACACCATGCGCATCCATGTCAACAAGATAAGAGAAAAAACCAGGAGTAACAAAAGACCATCCCGAGGATGCCTCCAAAACAGCCCTCTTTGACAGAGCATCCGCAACCTAGTTGGACTCTCTGAAAACATGAGTGAACTCAATATGAATGTGCTCAATCATCTGAAGGCATTCAATCCAGAAAGGGAGGATTTTCCATGGAACAGATCTGGATCGATATTTGAGAATGTGCACCGTAGTGGTGGAGTCAGATTCCATCCAAAGGTGTCGCCAGCCATAATGAGTGGCATACCTGACCGCTTTAATCATGACCCATAACTCAGCCTCAATTGGTGTACCTTGACCAATTTAATGGTAGAATCGTCCTTTGACAAAACTTCGGTAAGTGCGGAAAACACCACAACAACCTGAGGGACCAGGCGCACCCGATGCTGCCCCATCCACGTTCACTTTCAGCCAGCTTGCAATTGGTGGGATCCACCATATTGACTTCAGGACAAGAGGTTTCTTGGAACTCCCTGTAACACCAAAGGATTTCATAATAAGCAATTCAGACAGCTCACTTTTCATTGTACCATGATGCATCTTGGAAGCAGTCATAACATCCCGGTAAATAGAACGCATTCTAGCCTGAAAGGAGGGGCACTGTCCTTCAAAAGCAGCTCCATTTCACACCAGCCATAAAACCAAGAAATTACTAGCAGTGGCAGTTAAAAGCATAGCACTAGCTTACTCACTCAGTTGAGTGCACTGTATATATTTGAGAAGAGACTCATAGACACTCATGTTCATATGAATGCCGAACACATCCTGCAGATGTAACCAGAACCTTCATGAAAAACTGCAGGATATGAAAGTGATTAATAGCTTCTTCCTCCCGCATGCAAAGATAGCAGACAGAAGCAAAGCTAATTCCCGATTTCTACAGCAGTGCCTGTGTAGGCAACCGTCCCTTCCACATCCTCCATAACAGCGTGTAACTTGAGGGGGGAATAAAAGCATTGTTGAAAAATTTCAGCCAAACAGGAGTGCTGGAAAATCCAGCACATGGGTGCCTGTAGAACTCCCTTGATGAGAAGCTGCCAATGGAGTTGGGGGTACAAACAAGGGTGTCAGTATCAATAAAAATGTATAGATGGATTTTCTTCTTTATATCCACATGGGAGACATCCATTTAATTCATCCGACTTAAGTGAATCAGCAACACAAAGCTGCTACATGGACAGGGGAACATTTATCACAGCATTTAAAGGTTCACCAAGCCACGGGCTGGACCAAACATTCAAGTCCAATTGCTTGCAAACCAACCGTTGTGAGAAGTTCATAATCCGATGATGTGAATTTTCAATACCAGGCCAAGTGGATGATAAGACATGCAATGAATAACCACTTTGCAGTTTGTGAAGGAATCTATGACTGAGAAATTCTAAAGACATGTCATTAGAACTCAAAAGATTCCAAGTGAATTTACACAACAAAGCATCATTAAAAACCTGAATATCCTTGATTCCCAAGCCTCCCATGTCAATGGTTTGTGTACACTCTTTCCAAGACGTAGAAATCAACTTCTTCTCATATATGGATCCGGTCCATATGAAATTCCTGATAAGCGCCTGCAACTCTTTAATGAGGGTTCTATGCCATCTATAGACTGAGAAAGAATATACAAACATTGATGTAATAATCGAGTTAACGAGACAGACCTTCCCATCCAAAGACATATTCTTCCCTTTCCATGTGGAAAGCTGGGAAATAATTTTAGACGATATGTTCTCAAGATGAGCTCTTTTCACCCAACCCCTAAATAAGGGTACTCCCAGATATCTGAAAGGAAATGTTCCTTTTTTAACTCCAAGCATTCTAGCAATCTTATTTTGCTTATGAAGAGTCATACCATTCCCAAAAAACACAGATGACTTATTTCATCTCATCACTAGACCCGAGACCTCTTCATAGTGAATTAAAATCTTTTGAACAGAAGAAACAGTGCCTCTATCAACTTGGCCAAACATAAGAATATCATCAGCATATAAGAGGTGCGACGGAGAGAAGACATTCCTTCCCGCATTCATATTCTTGTAAAGACCAGCCTGCACCAAATCATTAATACCAACACTCAGGTAATCTGCAGCCATCGCAAAAAGCAACCCAGAGTGGGGGTCACCTTGCCTCACACCTCTGGAGCACGGAAATACCCCCTTGGGGATCCATTAATGAGGACAGAAAGACGAGAACTCGTGAAAATAGGATTGACAAGCTTGATGAAAGAATTGGAAATGCCATGTTTCTTCAATATAGAGAAGATGAAGTCCCATTTTATGGTATCAATGGCTTTCAAAATATCCAGCTTAAGAGAAAAACACCCATCCCTAACCCTCTTCCTCATGAGGTTAACACATTCAGAAGCAGTAAAAATAAAGTTTTGAATACTTCTTCCTGGGACAAAACCAAATTGATTTGATGTAATAACCCTCTTGTCAATCTACCCCAATCTAGATGCAATGATTTTGCTGATAATTTTGGGAATGGTGTTCCAAATGGAAACTGGTCTAAAGTCCTTGATATTTAGAGCATTATCCTTCTTTGGTAACAGGGTAATAAAGCAGGCATTCACAACATGCGGCATTGAGGCATTAATGAAAAAATCCATGACAGCACCAATGACATCTTGCAGAACAATATCCCAATTGAACATAAAGAACTTATTGGTGAATCCATCTGGACCTGCCACGCTATCAATATTCAGGGAAAAAAGGGCAGCCTTGATTTCACACTCAAGGGGGACCGCAATCAGCATCTTGTTCTGCTGTTCATTAACTGTTAGGGAAATATTATCAAGTAGCTTATGAGAAAGATCCTCATTATCACCTGCATATAGGACCTCAAAATAATTGACAGCAGCCGCTGATATTTCCATCTCAGAATTTTATAAAACCCCATCAATTTCAAGTGAGGTTATACCAATACGAATCCGTCTTTCTCTATGAAGACATTGAAAGAACTTGGAATTCCTATCACCCGTTTGCAACCATCTCAAATTATAATGATTTTTAACAATCCTCTCTTGAAGGTTAAACAGATCATCAAGCCTAGAATGAGCCTGAATATCATCCCTAGAAGGGACCTTCTTCTGTTGATCATCATTTTGGCATTGGAGTAATGCCTGCTCAGCCTCTTTAATATCATTTTCCAGACCAGAGAAATAAGATTTACCCCATTCCCTAACCATTTTTTACAACCTTAAGCTTACTGGCCAGGATAAATAGGGGTCTTCCATGTGATGAATCCTTACAAGCGTCAATCACCACCTCTCTGCAACCGGGCACAACCAGCCATTCATTATTGAATCGGAATGGCATAGGAGAAGACCTCAAATTTCCAGCACATATGTCAATCAGAATAGGACTATGATCCGAGTGATATTTTGGTAGAATGAGGCCAGATATTCGCAACGGATCATACCCCTCATCAATACGTACCAAACATCGATCAATTTTACTATCTTGCTTCCCGTTGATGGTGTATCTGCTCCACGTATAGTCACCACCCACAACAGGCACTTCAACCAGCTTGCATTGGACAATGCAAGATGCAAAATCAGAAGCAGCCAGCTTATTAAAATTCTTACCAGTTTTCTCCTCAGGCCTAAGAACCATATTGAAATCACCCAACACTATCCAACTATGAGAAATTTTCTCAGAAAATCAAGCAATTCCTACCATAACTCTCTTCTCTTGAGATATGAGATATATGCATAGATAAAGGACACATCGATAGCAACCCCTTGCAGAACCAACTCAACCGTAAAGCCCAGCTGATGGGAAATGCAGGAATGACAAATAACACTCTCATGCTTCAAAACCCAGAGATCTTCAGCCCCCTTTTCATTCACATGTTGTGAGACCAGAGAGTAGCCAATTCATGACCATTTGAAAGTTTTCCAACTTGAAATCGGCATCCTTTTCTCAGCAATACAAATAACAAGAGGTTTGTTGGTCATAAGAAAGTGCCGAAGGGCTTTGACCGTGGGAGGATTCCCAAGCCCATGACAGTTCCAAAAGAGTATCTTCATTTAAAAAGAGAAGATTTTCCTCTAGTTTGAGGCCCTTCTATCTTCATGGGGTTCAGATTAGGTGCCTTACCCTTCCCTTTGGATTTCCCTTTAGCAATCTGTTCATGAGGATACACATCATTCTTCACATTAGGAGCAGCTGGATCCTCAGAACTGTCATCATCTCAAAGCTTGCCACTGAGAGGTACAAACATATTGAGAGAGGGTTAAATACCCGTGTCTGGCACTATAGGGAGCCTTCTCCTAGCAAGCTTTCCAGATGGCACTGGAGAAAATGCTGCTCCAGAGCAGCCCCTTCCAAAGGAACCAAAGTTGTACTGTCATACTGCTTCATTTCCATCTGCCCAGGAGCAGTCCCACCCAACTGAGAATCAGGGGCAGCAGAAACCATGCATGGCTCAACACCCTCCATGTCCTCCTGAGATGCATGCACAGAAACTTGTGAGTCTGGGACCACCTCAGCAGAACCACATTCCTGCTGTCCACCAAGAGCCTATCCTGAACCATGTATGTCTTGACCTGGCTTACATGTCTTCAGCTTCTGTCCAGCCAAGGATGCAGTAGATACTTGTGATTCTGGAACAGCATCCTCAGAGCCGCATTTTTCAGTTCTGAAATTCCCCTACTGTCCACCAGAGGCCTGGTCTAATTCGGGTAAACCCGTTCCTGAGTTGCAGGTCTTCTCATTCTGTTCCAGACCAAAAGATGAAGCAACAAAAGAGATATCTGCATCACCAAGAGTTTTACCATCATCAAAAGGGGCCTTGAAAACCTGTTCAGTGACCATAAGGCACTGATGAGGTTGAGCAATCCCAGAGGACATAGGGATGTCTTCATGCACACCCTTCAAATTCAAAGTAGCATGATCCTATATTCGGGTTATTGAGTTCTCATGATGTGAACCATTGCATACATCCTGCATGTCAACCATTATGAATGGATTAAGTACATGCTATAGGAGTATCTATTTACTAGCTACCTCCAACTCAACAATATCAACATGTGCAACCAAATCTGGATCCAGTCCAGGTGAATCCGGATTCAGTTCTTCACCAGTTTTTCTAGAATTTCGAGAGTTGGCGCTAGCACTAGAGTGTGAAACAAAAGGGTCATGATCCTTCCCCTTTGCATTGTCAAGTATTCTTTTGCATACTGCCTCCACATGATGAAGGTTCCGGGCGTAGCGGAAGCGCGTGGGTGGATGTGCCCACTTGGCTTTTTGTCATTAGAAATGATCAATCCGGGATCAATACGACGATAAACGCCAGTCTCCACGGATCGAATCACAGAAAAAGACAAGGAAGATGGTTTTTCCTGGAACCACAAACAAGGATCGTTACAGGTTGATTATAATTAATTTAATTAATTATAAAGAAATACCTTTTGGGTGTTCTTTTTTCGTTGATGTTCTCAATCACGTTGTCAATGTGATCCGTCGTTGCGTCGCAGAAGCCAAGTGTAGACTCCCTCTAGCGGTGATCCACACGTGTACCTCGTATCTCTGGACGTCGCCAAAAGATTCTCCGGGTGCTAGCGTGGAGAAGCCTTTGCTTGCGTTGTCCGCCTTAGATTGTCTTGATCCGATGGAAGAGGATCTCTCTCGGTCTTGAGAGCGTTCTTGGAGGAAGAGGTTCTTTCGGCCTTGAAAGAATTCTCCAGAGATGTTGTGCACAACGATTCTCTTGTATCAGAAAAGAGTTGGGGTTGTGAGGATATTTATAATCGGGTGTGTGGGGTTATAGAGTTATGACAATAAATAAACGCGTTACGCGTTTTATTTATTTCATTGACTCTTTATTTAAAACCCCATGTCGAATAAATAATTCCTTGACATGCGCCCACGCTGATTATAATAAATATCATTTAAAACAATATTATATCCTCAAAATCCCAACTAAAAAAAAACTACACGGAGTGTATTAATAAATACACGGCGTGTACTTGTTTTTCATTGAAAACTACACGGTGTGTACATTAAATGTACACGGCGTGTATATCTTGTTTTCATTTATTCATTTCCTTTCCAAAATAAAACTACACGGCATGTAATAATAATACACGACGTGTACTTGTTTTATTTTCTTTTTCCTCCATCATTTAAAACAACTTAGGCTTCCTTGAATAATTATTAAACCACGTACGAGAATAATCTTTATTCAACTTGAGATACTTGGATACACTTAGTGTGTGACCCTCTAGGCCTCTTTCTCGTTGGCATTAGGCGGGCTTGCCTAAAGTCCAAGATTACTGTCTAGCAACGGGTCAAGGCACCCAAGAGAAAGAAGTTGACGCCGCATTGACGTATCACCTCATACGAGCGCTTACTATGTAATTTAATCCCTTTGTCTCAATATCTCATCAAGCAGGTTTCATGGCAGTGTCATAAACCTATATGCTTGATATGTCGTTCTTTGACTACCTGAAATAAACTCATCGTTTACACCATGGCCATGGAATTTAATGCGACAGTTTTATTTCAATCAAAGGGCCGAGATATCAACTTCCATAAATGGAAGGGACAAATCCTTCCTTGACTTATCCATTAACAACATGTCACTCGTGACGCACCCAACGTACCCTACTTCCCGCCAACTATCTGCGTGACAGTTTTCGTCAGTAAATCTAAGTGCGCGAGTCATGACATGAGTTAATGATAATCTTCCAGTCCAAGGACCATTACACACGCTCGTAGATAGCAATATCCGATGACACCAAGACATGCAGAATTACTACTGGCGGGTCTATTCTCATAATCTCCCATCTTGGAGATTACCAAGTGCGAACTCCATGAGAGAGAGTCTCGTCTTCTTATGAGTACTCGCACATGACGGTCTGTATACTATGTGTCCTATCATAGTATGTCATCCAACCGCAGAACTTTATTTAAGAATATTGTTATAGCATTTCAAGGTTCTCATCATAGCGGGGATCTGCTATGACCTTATTAATGCAACAAATATTTCAGGACATTATTATATTATAGTCATGCAGAACAATGAACAATATATAATAAGTGAACATTTATGTAATCAAAGTACAAAACAGTTGGTTCTGAGGACACCAACCCTTACAAACTCCCACTTGGACTAGAGCCAACTGCCTACGACTTTTAGTCCGCTAGACCTCACATGATGATCATGTTTCTGCTGAGTCAAGGCTTTAGTCAATGGGTCCGCCACGTTGTCTTCCGTGGAAATACTGCTCACTGCAACTTCACCTCTCTGAGAAAAATCCCTCAAGAGATGATACTTCCGAAGTATGTGCTTTGTCCGCTGATGTGACCTTGGCTCTTTTGCAAGTGCCACCGCTGCAGTATTATCACAATAGAGTGTGATAGGATCTTTACTGCTCGGTACAACATCCAGCTCTTGGACGAAGCTTCGCATCCATACTGCTTCTTTAGCTGCCTCAGAAGCTGCGATATACTCGGACTCCGCTGTAGAATCTGCCACCACACTTTGTTTTGAGCTCTTCCAGCTCACTGCACCTCCATTCAAACTGAAGATGTATCCAGTCTGCGACTTCATGTCATCTTGATCAGTCTGGAAACTAGCATCTACATGTCCTCTGATGACTAGTTCCTCATCTCCTCTATAAACCAAGAACATATCCCTAGTACGCCTCAGATACTTAAGGATAGTCTTGACTGCCATCCAATGGCGGTCTCCTGGATCTGCTTGATATCTGCCTACCGCACTTAATGCATAAGCAACATCTAGCCTCGTACATAGCATAGCATACATGACTGACCCAATCGCGGATGCATAAGGGATCCTTGCCATTCTCTTTCTTTCCTCATGTGTCTGAGGACACATTTTCTTGGAAAGATGAATGCCATGTGACACTGGTAACAATCCCCTCTTGGACTGTTCCATACTGAATCTCTTCATTATCTTGTCAATGTATGTACTTTGACTTAGGCCCAACATTTTCTTGGATCTATCACGATGGATCTTGATCCCAAGAATATATGCCGCGTCGCCCAAGTCTTTCATGGAGAAGCATTTATTCAACCATGTCTTAACTGACTGTAAGACAGGTACTTTGTTTCCAATTAGCAATATGTCATCGACATATACTATTAGGAAAACGACTGCACTTCCATTAAACCTTTTGTAGACACAAGGCTCACATTCGTTCTTAACAAAGCCAAATTCTGTAACAGCTTCATCAAAACGAATGTTCCATGACCTTGATGCTTGCTTTAATCCATAAATGGATTTTTGCAACTTGCATACCTTGTTGGCATCCTTTGAAGTCACAAACCCTTCAGGTTGTGTCATGTAGACATCTTCCTGGAGGTTCCCGTTAAGGAAAGCTGTTTTGACATCCATTTGCCAAATTTCATAGTCATGGTAAGTAGCAATGGCCAATAGGATTCTGATAGACTTCAGCATTGCAACCGGTGAAAAAGTTTCATCATAGTCAATTCCTTGACGCTGTCTAAAACCTTTTGCAACCAGTCGTGCCTTGTAGGTGCTGACTTGCCCCTCCATGTCCAGTTTCTTCTTGAATACCCATTTATTACCAATAGGCTTTACATCAACTGGAGGATCTACCAAAATCCAGACTTGGTTTTGGTACATGGAATCCATTTCAGAATTCATGGCTTCTTGCCACTTGGCAACGTCTGTGCCTTCAACTGCTTCCTTGTAGGTAAGAGGATCATCATTGTCAACCAATAATGAGTCGTCATCCTCAGTGACAAGAAAACCATATCGTTCTGGTTCTCTCACCTCTCTCGTGCTCCTACGCAGTTCTTGTGTCTCTGGAACAGATTGTTCTTCCACGGGGCTTTGTGGAATCTGTTCTTGTACCAACTCATGTGTATCTTGAGCCTCGACTTCATCGAAGTCTATCTCGCTCCCACTATCTCTTCTGGAGATGTGCTCCCTCTCAAGGAATATGGCGTGTCTTGCCACTGTAACCTTTTTGTATGAGGGGTTGTATAGGTAATATCCCCTTGTTTCCTTGGGATATCCTATAAAGATACACTTTGTGCCTCGGGGTGCAAGTTTGTTACCTGAAGAGGCCTTAACAAATGCTTCGCTACCCCACACGTGTAAATTCGATAACATGGCTTTGCGTCCACTCCATAACTCGTATGGAATACCATTTATCGATTTAGTTGGTACTTGGTTTAGTATGTGTGCTGCTGTTTGTAATGCATATCCCCAAAAGGATAATGGAAGACTCGCATGACTCATCATTGATCTCACCATGTCCAACAGGGTGCGGTTCCTCCTTTCACTTACACCATTCCACTGCGGTGTGTAAGGAGGAGTGAGTTGAGATAGAATCCCAAACTCCCGTAAGAAATCAATGAAGTCTTGATTAAGATATTCTCCTCCTCTGTCTGAGCGGAGTTTCTTAATCTTCTTACCAAGCTGGTTCTCAACTTCATTCTTGTATTCTTTGAACCGATCAAAAGAATCTGACTTATACCTCATTAAATAGATATATCCATATCTACTAAAATCATCAGTAAAAGTTATGAAGTACGAGAACCCACCCCTTGCTTCAACTGGAAATGGTCCACACACATCTGTGTGAACTAATTCTAGAAGCTCTTTAGCTCTTTCACCTTTCCCACTAAATGGGGCTTTGGTCATTTTGCCTCGTAGACACGCATGACATACACCAAGTGGTTTTAGTTCGAAAGAATCTAAATACCCATCTTGATGTAATTTTGTCAAACGTTTCTCATTGACATGACCTAGCCGGTGATGCCAAAGTTGGGTGTGGTATGAGTCATGTAAATTAACTTTGCTATCAATTTCCATTACTTGGTTTGTGTAGTCTAACACATAAAGGCCGTTATATAAATGTGCCCTACCAAAACAAATGTTATCTTTATAAAAGTAGCAACATTCATTTCCAAACTTGAATATGAATCCATAAGTATCTAATCTGGATACTGAAATAATGTTTTTGGTTACAGAGGGTACATAATAACATCCTTTCAAAACCAAGACCATCCCGATAGGCAATGTGAGGTGGTAGTCCCCGATAGCTACAGCAGCAAGTCTGGCTCCGTTGGCTGCTCGTAGATCTATCTCCCCTCGATCAATCTTCCTGAATCTACTTGGTTCCTGTATTTGGATACAGATGTGAGCACCACAAGCAGTATCTAATACCCAATTAGTAGAAACAGATAGATTGCATTCAATAACAAACACACCTGAAGCTTCCCCTTGCTTCCTCGGCTGGGTGCAGTTTTTCTTCTAGTGACCCTTCTTGCCACATGCGAAACAAACAGCATCCTGTTCCTTTGCCCCCCCTTTGATCTTCCTTTTCTTGGAAGGCCTTGAAGAAGCTTTGGGCTTAAAGCTCTTCGCCTTCCCTTTCCTTTTATTCACCATAAGGACAGAAGGTTTTTCACGCTTCATGTCATTGTCCACTTGGCGAATGAGGATAAGAAGATCAGATAGAGACTTCTCAATATTGTTCATGTTGAAATTAACAACAAAGTTTGAGAAGCTCAGGGGAGTGATGCGAGAATGAGATCGGTACCCAGTTCTTCAGGGAGTTTAAACCCTAGAACCTCCAAGCGCTCAATGTAGCCAATGAGCTTGACTACATGAGGCCCAGCTGGGGCACCCTCTCCAAGCTTGCTCTGAAACAGAGCCTTGGAGATCTCAAACCTTTCCTGTCTTGCTCTCTCCTGGTATAAACCACGGAGGTGCTCGAGCATACTGTAGGCATCCATGTCTTCATGAGACTTCATGAGCTCACTAGACATAGATGACAGCATCAAACATTGAACGTCGAGAGCATCGTTCAAATGTTGATCATAGACTAGGAAATATTCATCACTTGCCCCTGGGGCAGGAGAATCAGGAAGTGAGGACTCCAGCACATAAAACTTCCGTTCATGGCGTAGGATAACCCGAAGGCGCCTAAACCATTCCTGAAAGTTACTGCCGGTGAGGATGTTGTCTTTATCCAGAATTGATCGCAGAGAAAATGTGGTTGATGTGTTTGTCATTTTGATTCTACAATTTAAAAGAGCAGATTCATCAGTACTTTCTTGATTACATTTTATGAGAAATAATAAATTTTATTAAGTCTCCCACTATTTTATCAATTCCCAATGGCCCTCACCATTGAACTCGGAATGTCCAGTTGCTTTGACATTCTAATGGCAAGGATCCATATTTCCCTTCGCATAACCCCAACAAGGGTTGGTCAAGCTATTTAAAGGTATTTAGGTAGGCGGGTCTTTGCCAACTGTGAGCTTACAGTTCCTTGATCTGTTGAGTGGACTCCCCAATCCTGAAATCCTGACTTGGATTTCCTCAACTCTTGCCTCCAATATTACATCAAGTCTAGCAAGGGCTACTTCTCTTGATGTAATATGGTTAAGTCAACCCGAAACCTTTCATAAGGGCTTCCTTTATAAAAGTAAGTGTCCCAACAAGGGTTGGTCAAACACATAGTTTTATTGAGTCTTTCCCTTAATCAAGTAACGGAAGGCTTGGTCTGACTTAATATGGTATTTGAGGGATTTTATTCTTTATGCGTATCTTTGCATTATCACATGCTTGTTAATATTAAGTGATGCTTGCTTAAGTGATTAACCATGTTCCGATAATGTATACGCATAGACCGGTTTTTATTTTATTCCATCTTTGCATGCTTGTTCATTTTATTAATTATGTGATTGCGACAACACATGCATAATATATAAACCATGCAATCAGACAGAAATAAAATAAGATGTCATGATCATGAGCTTCTATTTGGTTAGCTTATCTAGCGGTTTTGATAAGCTTACCCTGACCTAGGGAAAACACCTTGAACCTGATGGTTCATGTTTTGCAGCTCCCACCTGTCCACCTTTGTATCTTCTTGTGTCGGTTTCGCCTTGGCTTCGGGATTTGAACCGTCTCCTCTGGCTTGGGAGATCCTCCATTACATGGGTTTACATTAAAGAAACCATGGGCACGCAGGCCCTACATTTTATTGGAAGAAGGCTCGCAGGCCAACAAATTTAAATTAAATAAATTTAAATGAAACCATACACATACAAAGGGTCTTTGGTCTAGCTCATGATCATCCATAGTATGCAACGACATTTACGCATATTTAGAATTCAAATTCTTTTAATCGTTTTATTTAAGATAAGACGCGCTCGAATTCAATTAATTATGATCTTATAATTAATCAATTCTTTATCTTAAATTCCTTTCTGAATTTCCTTGAGATTCTTCTCATCCATATTCCTTGTACGGGTCTTTGTACATTGGAGGAAACCTGGTGAAATTCCATTTCTGGAAAGTACACGGCGTGTAGTTTATAATTACACGGCGTGTATTTTTCTTTTCACCCTTTGTCCAAAGTACACGCCGGGGCTTTGGCGTGTTTTTCTGTACTTTGGAAATTTTAGAGTACATGGCATGTAGATGAATCATACACGGCGTGTACTTCCTTGTTACGCGGTAACCGGCCTGGCGATCCCATATACGCGGTACGCGACTTATCTTTGTACACGGTTTCACCTGGGTCGGAACGGACTACACGGCGTGTTGTTCCAACATACACGTCGTGTATTCCGGTTTCCACGCGCCGTTCTATTCTGGTCAACACGGCGTGATTAAAACTTAGGCATAATCAATTCACACGACGTGGTTTGGCGGACCAGTTCCGGTTCGTTGAACCTAAGTACACGGCGTGTAGTTTTAATTACACGCCGTGTAATCCCGTGTTGTACAGACAGAAAGAGCGGCTCCTCCGGATGAGTTCCTCGTTTTTATTTTAATCAAAATTAAAATTAAAAGGTCGTTTCTGTGATATGAATCGAGAAACGAAGGAGGAAGAATAGATCTCGTTAATTCAGATTTATAGAACGATTTATTTCGAATTGAATCAAATATGAATGCGTAAATTATCAACGAAAATTAAATAACTATAATCAACGTTGTAACCTCCCTTTGATACCATTTGAAGGTTCCAGGCGCAGCGGAAGCACGTGGGTGGATGTGCCCACTTGGCTTTTTGTCATTAGCAATGATCAATCCGGGATCAATACGACGATAAACGCCAGTCTCCACGGATCGAATCACAGAAAAAGACAAAGAAGATGGTTTTTCCCGGAACCACAAAAAAGGATCGTTACAGGTTGATTATAATTAATTTAATTAATTATAAAGAAATACCTTTTGGGTGTTCTTTCTTCGTTGATGTTCTCAATCACGTTGTCAATGTGATCCGTCGTTGCGTCGCAGAAGCCAAGTGTAGACTCCCTCTAGCGGTGATCCACACGTGTACCTCGTATCTCTGGACGTCGCCAAAAGATTCTCCGGGTGCTAGCGTGGAGAAGCCTTTGCTTGCGTTGTCCGCCTTAGATTGTCTTGATCCGATGGAAGAGGATCTCTCTCGGTCTTGAGAGCGTTCTTGGAGGAAGAGGTTCTTTCGGCCTTGAAAGAATTCTCTAGAGATGTTGTGCACAACGATTCTCTTGTATCAGAAAAGAGTTGGGGTTGTGAGGATATTTATAATCGGGTGTGTGGGGTTATAGAGTTATGACAATAAATAAACGCGTTACGCATTTTATTTATTTCATTGACTCTTTATTTAAAACCCCATGTCGAATAAATAATTCCTTGACATGCGCCCACGCTGATTATAATAAATATCATTTAAAACAATATTATATCCTCAAAATCCCAACTAAAAAAAACTACACGGAGTGTATTAATAAATACACGGCGTGTACTTGTTTTTCATTGAAAACTACACGGTGTGTACATTAAATGTACACGGCGTGTATATCTTGTTTTCATTTATTCATTTCCTTTCCAAAATAAAACTACACGGCATGTAATAATAATACACGACGTGTACTTGTTTTATTTTCTTTTTCCTCCATCATTTAAAACAACTTAGGATTCCTTGAATAATTATTAAACCATGTACGAGAATAATCTTTATTCAACTTGAGATACTTGGATACACTTAGTGTGTGACCCTCTAGGCCTCTTTCTCGTTGGCATTAGGCAGGCTTGCCTAAAGTCCAAGATTACTGTCTAGCAACGGGTCAAGGCACCCAAGAGAAAGAAGTTGACGCCGCATTGACGTATCACCTCATACGAGCGCTTACTGTGTAATTTAATCCCTTTGTCTCAATATCTCATCAAGCAGGTTTCATGGCAGTGTCATAAACCTATATGCTTGATATGTCGTTCTTTGACTACCTGAAATAAACTCATCATTTAAACCATGGCCATGGAATTTAATGCGACAGTTCTATTTCAATCAAAGGGCCGAGATATCAACTTCCATAAATGGAAGGGACAAATCCTTCCTTGACTTATCCATTAACAACATGTCACTCGTGACGCACCCAACGTACCCTACTTCCCGCCAACTATCTGCGTGACAGTTTTCGTCAGTAAATCTAAGTGCGCGAGTCATGACACGAGTTAATGATAATCTTCCAGTCCAAGGACCATTACACACGCTCGTAGATAGCAATATCCGATGACACCAAGACATGCAGAATTACTACTGGCGGGTCTATTCTCATAATCTCCCATCTTGGAGATTACCAAGTGAGAACTCCATGAGAGAGAGTCTCGTCTTCTTATGAGTACTCGCACATGACGGTCTGTATACTATGTGTCCTATCATAGTATGTCATCCAACCGCAGAACTTTATTTAAGAATATTGTTATAGCATTTCAAGGTTCTCATCATAGCGGGGATCTGCTATGACCTTATTAATGCAACAAATATTTCAGGACATTATTATATTATAGTCATGCAGAACAATGAACAATATATAATAAGTGAACATTTATGTAATCAAAGTACAAAACAGTTGGTTCTGAGGACACCAACCCTTACACATGACCCTTCATGTTGCATTTTCCTCAGACCTTAGAGCGATTGAACTCAGATGAGAGATTTCCAACAAAGATGCAACCATCACAAAACTTAGGTTTCCTTTCATACACAATGTCTATGTTAAATCTGTCATCCCTCATGGTAAGAATAACCTCCTCTACCAATGTACTGGCAATATCAACTTCATCAAGGACTCTTGCAAAGTGACCATTCCTTGGATTTTCGGTTTGCCTATCAATTCTGATGGGATTGCCAACTGAAGATGCAATATCCCATAGAATTGTAGTGTGCCAATACAGCCAGTTGAGTTTAATGATTCGGATCTATACTTGGGTATGTGTGTTTTTGACACTAGATGGATCAAAATTTTGGTCCCATTCTTGAATTCTAAGGGTTCATGGCTTCAAGGATATGGAACCAAAACTCCATGCCCTTCTTTTATGCTCATCTGATGGAAACACAATGTCAAAGTATCCTTTCCCCATTGATGTCATTCTCCAATCTCCAAACCCCCACACAGCAGCAATTCTGTCAGTCAGATCAGCGAAGCGCCACATTCACTCACCCCTCGGAGTCAAAACGCGAGCGAAAATCAAAACATTACAGTTCTTCATCCTTTCCTCAATGGCATCCTGATTCGTGGAGACATGTGCCGTTTTCCCTTTCTTTATGATTTGCCCAGGTGAGGGAACTCCAAAATCAGTGAAACTCGATGCATCTCTCACAACATCAGCAAAATTCTTCTTCACACCCCGTGATTCCGAATGATTCAGATGACCCAGAATATTCTGCTTGTGAGACACATAGCGGGAAAACAATTCCTTATGCCCAGGTATCTCATTGATATTCAGGTCTCGATCTGCCTGATTACAGCCACCAGCAACATCCTGCGCAGAGCCTCCATTCCGGCAGAGGAGACCCCCTTTCTCTGCCATCCTATGAAAATATTGTTTGAACATGTAATATATCAAACCAAGTTAATCATATGGTACACATAATGTAGATAATTTAATCGTAAAATAATTTTTGTTCTTGATCTACACAGAACACATATGATATGTTATATTACCTGAGAAAAATTCATTTCTTTAATGTCTGGTGTTACATGCATGACCATGTTTTACCGAACAAAATTATATTATTAAAATATTATTATATAATATAATTAGATATAACTTAGATATTAAATTAGCAGTTATGAATAGGATTAACAAAAAAAAAAGAAAATATATGGTTTACATAAATATAAAAATAATTCCTTGGTAGTCAATTTATTATATATATGAAAATTAAAAACAATTGATTATGAAGAAAATATTTTTCTTCTCATAAAGGTGTTTTATCTTAATAAATTAAATTAATTAATAATATTGAATGATATTAATAAAATTGATATATTTTTATTCAATAATATATTTTTCAAAATTCATCACATAATTTTGATATGAATAATAATAGAACATACTTAATTCTATACATAAAATAAATATTTTCAAAGGGAAATCTTGACACCATTAAATGAAGAAACTATTTCAAATCTGAATTTTGAAAATATGATAAATGTTATATGTGAACATAAACATATTTTTGGAAATAAGAATGTAAAAATCAGATTTGGGTAATTTTTTTTGTATTTTTCATTGAGGTTACATTTTTATGAATTGTGAAAATATTGAATTTTAATTGAAAACTCCTTTCTTTAGATAATATATTTATATAGTGAAATTATATTTTAATTTAGTTTCAATTTATATAATTTTCACAATAAATTACTATAATTGATTTGGAAAAACAACATGAGTTTGAAAGAATTAATTTTAAAAAATTCTCTTTGGAATATTGGTGTCAACTCCATAAGGAGGTTCATAGAGGGTATGAGGTTTTCACATATCAATAATTTGTTGTCAAGTCTATCAAAAATAATGTTAGATTACCCAAAATGTTAGTGATGAATTGATTCATTCTTGAAATAGGTTCCAAACATTTCATACAAAGAGTAGCCACTATCAATGATAAATGTGAGGTACTGGACCATACCACTTTCACTATTGTAATAGAGTAAAATTGGAATCATACATTGTTCTATCCTATTTTATAAACCATCTCGACCATTTTAATAAGGGTGAACATCTCCATATTAATGGGATAAGTTACATCATATGGACCATAATGAAATCCCATAATGTTACCATTATGGTCTTGAGTGACATCCCAAACCCGACGAGAATAGTATTACCTCATCATGTTTCATCTACGTTGCATTTAATCAATCTAGTGAGAGGATATGTCCACACGAATTCAATTGTACCTTTTAGAGGATGATACTTACCTTAAATATATATCATTTTTAGTACAATAAAATCATTAATTGAATTATTAAAGTGGTCATTTTGAATTGATTTGGCCTCCCATACTACAACCAAGATTTCAACAACCAAAAAATTCATTATTGATAATAGGGTTCTCATGAATTCTATTATTTCTTGATATTAAAATTGTTCAAACATTATATCATTTTCACATTAAAAATATCCCTTATATTCGCACCTACATGATTAGTTTTAAATTAGTTTCTACAATATATGTTATAGGAATTTCGAAAAATGGATTACATATTTGGAATCCACATAATTTATACTATATAAAAAGTTCACATTTGATTATAACCAAAATGGTTAGTGAATTTAATTAAATTTAATTACAATGTGTAAGAGAACAATTATCTTAACAGGAGACTAAACCTCAAACTTATGCACCAAAATGACATATAAACTTATTTCAATTCCATTTTCTAGCCATAACGAGACCATATTTTCTCTTAAATAAAATTTGGTTCATTATATGATCCATGTGACATGATACAAACATATTCTGAATTCCCCCTTTCAAATATTCAAAATAATACTACTCCTTCTGCAAAATAAAAAGGAACTCATCCCTAAAAGTTATTTACACTTCCAAAGACCTTTTAATCAACCAAAAAGTGACCAAATATGCTCAAAATATGTATCTGTCATCCTAAAATCCTATCTTTGGGAATAATGAAAACCTATTAAGTCTTTGGGTATAATACAAAAGAGGTTACATGAATAAAAGGTTACAATCTTCAATAATAACTTTTGATTCATTTACTTCTACACCATTTCAATTATTTTTATATCATTATTATATAATTACCTCAGTATCTAACATATAATAATATGTTTTTATTCAAATATTTCATCTTACAATTTCACACATAACCATCAAAATGGTAATACCATCATCGATCGTGTTTATGTATGACTATGGCCTCATGAACTGATGTCATTTGGTCTTCCACTTACCTAAATTCATATTTCGGTATAATGTTGTATTTTTAGTTTATTTTATATATATATATATATATATATATGATATTTCCAATGTATTTATTATTATGTAATTCTTATATAACTCATACATCGATGATTCCCATTATACAGGAATATGATTACATCGTTTGTGGACATGTGGACTACCTCCTCCTCAAAGCATTGCGATTCATTCACACTATGCATGGAATGAAGAAAGGATGAATTTAATTAACATTTGAGATATATATGATACAATTTTTATACTAGAATTATAATATAGATATATAATATTCAATTTTTGTTCATTTAATATGATAAGAAAATGAAAATATCTATTGGAATCCTATTTTCTTAATGCTCGCAAATCATATTAACTCTTTTAAGTCATGTTTAATGTTGTTAAATATTGTTTCATTATGATCATGTTTAATCTTAATATATTATTTGAGTATTACTTCCTAAATCAGATTGAAGATATTTTATAATGTATTCGTCACCATACAGGTATACTCACAGTCACCATTTCTGTGACTAAATGGACTCACCATTTGTTTTTGAAAATCAGTAAAGTAGGAGTCACCATCATATTGACACCATTTCTCATAAAGGACCTGAAACTATAGCCATAACATGATTTCATCACCTAAACAATTTTGAATTTTAGAAAAGTATGAGACATCTGTCTGGAGGCACTGCTTAGATGTAATGGATGAGTCCCCGCTGACTGTGGCACAACTCCTGAATCACTGATCCCATGACACTATTCCTATGTCACTGTTGACTGTGACATCATTCCATCCTTATCCATTTATGACTTTTTTAAATTAAATTCAATATTATTTATAATGATCATATTTGAGTTATTTAATGATACTGATATTAATAAATATTATTGGATATATATTATAAGATAGTACAAGGTAAGAGGTGTGGAAATCATGCTTTTTTTGGCCAAAAAACACTAAAGATTAATATATTACAGTGCATGAGATGTAGATATTGAGAGAGATACATACACCAGAATGCAAAGAAGAGCCACAATAATCTATTGTGATTGTGGTGATCTAAAAAAGTAATTGTTCTAAACCATCCTGAAAACATCCTTGTAGCAGCAACTGAAAGAATAAGATGATCTATGAGGAACATCTCATTGAACTAGAAACCAGAAAACAAAACTCATGACACTCAGTTTCTGAGTCTATTCCAGGAAGTGGACATGAGCATCAAATCAACTACATTCAAAGAGTCTAGATTTATCTAGAAACACACTTAGAGAATTTATAATCCCTTATTATAATATTCTACTATGTTGTGTACTGTTTTATTATTTTTTTGGGTTATGCATGTATCGGTATTAAAATGACACACTATCTCCTATGATAAACTTGAAAATACAAGATATCCTCTCATTAACACTCTCTTACAGTATTTTACTCCCAAATATAAAGTGGACAAAGATTCTGTGTGACCAGGATAGAGTTTGTTCCATTGTAAAACTATGATAGAGGTATAGTTGACTAAGAAATATTGTATACTATTGTAATCCCTGATATAGGGTCCATATAAAACTTGTTTATATAAATTTTTCTTGGTGGTAGGTGATCACCATATAGAGAGTACTATGTCTCCTCTTGAGACTAAACCTCTTATTTTGTCCACTATGTTTAATGTTCTGTTTTCTTTCACATATTTGTTTATTCAAATCAGAAGACATTACTTTTCATTGATAATTAATAATTTATAGTTTTTTTAATATAATTTGTTTTAGTAGACTGATTTCAATAGTTAAAGTAATCTCATAAATTTCTTTTATTAATAATTAATCAATGTTTGATAAATCATTCAAAAAAAAACAATGCTTTTACAAATCTACTTCGTTGGTTAATTGGCATGATTAATTTTATATTCTGGGACTTTCAAATAAATAATTCTTTATCATGTTTTTTTGTAGAAACTCAATTAACTCCCTCTTGAGTTCTTAAATCTGACCGACATTTGAAATCAAAGGATGTTATTTAATTACTATTTTAAATTCTTTTCAACTATGAATTTTTTTTAATGATCTCTAATTTTTTTTAGTTCTAAATTTTTATCGATTTAAAGAAATATTCTTCATTCCATTGTATGGATAATATATAAGAAGGTGATACTACAAATATACCTCCATTTTACAATGGAATTAATTCTACTCAGTGGAAAATAAATATGATAATGAATTTATAATGTATGTTTTTTGACATTTGGTATTCCATTGTAGATGAATATAACTTATAGACACTTCTCGAACTACATGGGATGAACCAACTGCAACTTCTTATAAAATATCTCCAAATCTATGAATTCCTTATTATTTCTTTAGGAGATGAAGAATTCAATATGATTTCTGCAAGTAAAAAACCCATGAAATTTAGGATACTCTAGTTTTTTCACATGATGTAACCACTAATGTTTAGGCTACAAGACTTAACACATATACTATTAAATATGATAACTTTACAATGAAGCATGATGAAACTATCTCTGACATGTATCTCAGGTTCAATGAAATTGTAAATACTATGATCTCTCTAGGAATGAAATTTTCTACTTTGGAATATATCATGTTAATTGTCAGATGTCTTCTAGAAAGATGGAGGGGAACTTCAGTGTTAATAAGAAAATCTTGTGATATCAGCAAGTTTATAGTTAAGGGGATTATAGGAAAGATGGTGATGTATAAGGAAGAATTAATGATTGAAAAATAAGAGGATGATGAACCAAAGAGAAAGTCATTTGCATTCCAAACCACTACTTCCAAATATAATGAAAAGTAATGGATATAAACTCATTCAGACATTACAACTAATGAATATTCACCATCAGATAGTGATGAGGAAATAGCTCAGATATCCAGATGGTTTAAAAAAATCTATAGAAATAATATCCTTTTAGTAATCATACCTATAAACTTAAAAATAATACAATAATGGAAACTCTAAAAGGACTATAAGAAAAATGAAAATTCAAATGAGATAGTTTGCTGAGAATGTAAAGGAATGGGGCATGTAAAGTTTGATTGTCCAAAGTTAATGTTTAAGAATAGATATTAAGATAAATATAAAATTAATAATAAAATAATGAAGTCCACATGGAGTGCTTCAGAGGATATCTCATGTGAGATAGAATCCTCACATGATGAAAAGGCTAATAAAGCAAACTTGTTTTTTAAGAAAAACACATATGAGGTAATAGTAGAATCTCCAACACATAACTCTTACTGTTATGAAGATGAATATTATTTAAAGAATATGTCTAATGAAGAATTTTTTGAATAATTCAACATAATCGAATATACATGAAATGTGTAAAAAGATTAATATAAGGTTTTATATAGACAACATGCTTTTACCTCTACTCTTAAATATCACCATACATTAGAAAAAGTGAAAAATTCTTAATTGCCTAAAGTGAACAATGAATTTAAACTTTTTATTGACAATTGAAAAATGACATAAAAATTTTACCAATATAAATAATACTATTACCCAAATTCATGGAAAAAAAGTTGAACCAAAATATACCATTGGTATAGGAAACTTACTAGGTAAAAGGAATCTGGTAAAAAATAATTTTATTTCAAAATCTAGAAAATCTATTTTCATGCCCATAATTGAAAAATATTCTTCATGTACCATCAGTGGATGGTTATTTACTATATCTAGTTTTTATAATACAAAATAGAGATTAATTTTATAATACTTTACAAACTTTTTATAGGAAACCCATGAAACAAATATGGGTTCCCAATGATTTTATTACTAATATTAATGGACCCTAGCATGTCTCGGTACCAAATCCTTTTTGTGGTTAAATTAATTTTATTGGTAATCTTCTTGAAGTTCTCTTGTAAGAGGATACGGTAATTGGATAATGAAAGTTCAAGAAATATGACTGATGACAACTCAAGTTTGAAAAATCATGTCAAGATTGTTGGTGTGCATGTCACTTTTGGTGACAATTAAAAGGGTAAAATAATTGTCCTCGGACATATTAGAAACATTAATATAGTTATAATTCCCAATGTTCTTTTTTTATGTAGTAAAGTAAAATATTCTCATTATATCTTATTTGTGTGGTGATGATTTAAGTGTTAAATTTAAAAATTATGCATGTAATGTTTTTAATTCAAAAAATATATAAGTATTTATGACCCTTAGAAATAAAAATGTCTGTGTTGTTAATATTGATTCGTTAGTTTCTCAAAATTTTTTTTATTTGAGTAAATTTTCACAATTTGTGTTGTCTTTGGCATGGGAGACTAAGACATTGTATCATTAATTCAATTATAAAGTTTACTAGAAAAGTATTATTCATGGATCTACACAAACTAGAATTTCCAAAAAAACAAATTCTGTAGTCCTTGTTAAAAAGTTAAACATCAAAAACTATCTTATAGACCATAGAATGATTCTTCAACCTCTTAACCTCTTCAGTTGGTTCACATGGATTGTTTTGGAATGTCTATAGTTCCATGTCTTAATGGAAAGCACTATGTTTATGTTTTAGTGTATAAAAACTCTAGATGTATAAGGACCTTTTTATTAGCTCACAAAGGTGAATATTTTTCTCATTTTACCATGTGTTCTAATATAGTTGATAACGTAAGTGGTCTTAGGATTAAAACATTAAGGTGTGACCTTGGATATGAGTATTAAAATCAAGATTTTGAATATATTCTCTCACAAAATGGCTATTATCATAACTTATCTACTCCTAGAACGCCACATCAGAATATAGTTTTAAAAAGAATAAATATAACCAATCAATAAAAATCTGGTATTATTCTTCAGGAATATGATTTAATAATTTACTAATGGGATAAATCTTTCAATATCACTTGTTTTATAATTAATAGAGTCTCCATTGGGCCTATTCTTATTAAAAACCCTCATGAGTTGTGGAATAATAAAAATCATAGAGTAAATAACATTTTCGTTTTTGGTTACAACATATTAATTATTAACAATAAAGTTAGTCTTTATAAATTTTCATTAAAAAGTGATGAAATAATCATTATAGGTTATTCAGCCTATATCAAAGCCCAAAACACCTTAAATAAAATAACCAAGTGTATGAAAGCATCTATACATGTCAAATATGATGAAACACATCCAAATGAACCCAAGACATCCCTAGAAAATATTGTGGATAATCTTTTTACTCTTTACATAACTACCAAATATTTTGAGCATGCTATTAAGAAACCATTTAAATCCTTTAGGACTAGAAAATTCTACAGACTCTAGTCATGACGAACCCGAAACTGTTGAAGAATCTAAAATTACTAGCTCTACATTTTATAGACCTACAAGATCTCTTAAGAATCTTCCTTTATATGATGTAGTTGGAGAAATAGACAAAGGTACTCAAAATATATCTTATCTTATAAGCTAGGTTGAAGATAAAGCATCTTTGTCACAACATGAACTCAAGAACATCAATGATGAAATAAATGATGAATTTTTTAATGGATATGAAAGAAGATCTAAATCAGTTTAAAATATTTAATGTTTGGAGACTAGTGGATAAACCTAAAGACACATTAACTATAGGAACTAAGTGGGTGTTTTGAAATAATATAGATACATATGGTGCTATTTTATGAACTAAGGAAATATTGGTTGTATAATGATACAATCAATAAGTTGACATTGGATATAAGGAAAAAATTTCACCAGTTTCTTTAATTGAAGACATTAGAATCCTTCTAGCATATAAATCAATCAAAATTTCAAACTATATTAAATGGATATGAAGAGTTAATTCCTTAATAGGTATATAGCTGAGGATATTATTGTTGAACAACCAGTGGTTTAACAAACCCTCATTTTCAAAATCATGTTTTTAAGTTAACAAATTCATAATATGGTTTAAAAATGCTCTTAGAACATGGAATGATAGACTAAGTACATTTATATTTTATAAAGGTTTTAAAAAAGGGATAGATTATCCTACTCTCTTTATAAAATTATTATCTAGATATGTTTTTGTTTTTTTAAATCTTTATTGATGATATTATTTTTTGATGTTCAGAAAATTATTTGTGTGTTGATTTTTAAAAAATGATGAAAAATGAATTTTAAATTAGTTTAATGGGTGAACTCAAATATATTATTGGATTTGAAATCTTCCCATATAAATAATGTACTATTTTGAATTATAGTAAATATACTAATGATCTTCTAAAATGTTTTGGTTTGGATAGTTCTAAAAGTAGTGATCCTCCTATGAGTACCACCTATAAATTGGATCTTGATAAAAATGTCAAATATATCGATCAAACCAATTACATAGGTATGATTGGAATTATCTTCTACATGACTACTAGCCAACCTTATATTATGTTTAATTTGTTCATGTATTCTCATTTTCAATAAAATCATTAATATTCACATCTTCCTACTATTGAAATAAATTTTAGATACCTCAAAAATACTACCAACATAAAACTATTTTATCCTAGAGGACAATAATTTAGCATATTTAGTTATTATAATTTTGATTTTGGTGGCTTCAGGTTAGATAGAAAAATCACCTTTGGAAAATATCTCCTTGTAGTAAAGTCACTAGTATCATGGTGTAGTAATTTTTTTCCATTATATGTGGCTGAAAATGAATACATATTTGCTTGTAGTTGTTGTGATTAGATTTTTTTTGTATAAACACACTTTTATAAATTATGGATATCAATTTTGAAATGTACCAATAAACTGTGGTAACAAAAGTGCTATTATCATCTCTAAGAATATAGTTTCTAATTAAATAAAAAATGATGTAAGCCATCAAATTTTGAGAGATCATTGTCAAAAAGGTTATATTATATTAGAATTAATTTTCACAGAACATCATCTTGCTAATATTTTATCTAATCCATTAAACTCTAAAAGAATGAGATATATCATATAAGGATTGGGAATGATCAACCTTGAGTGACTATTTATTGTCTCAGGGTATATTTTCTCATAGTTTACTGTCTCATTGTTTACTATCTCACCATTTTCTATCCCAATAATTTATGTCTCACTTATCAGAGTCACATCATTGTGATTCCACCATAACATCGCATTTCAGTCTCACTATTATGACTCGTCATTCTATATTTAGTGTTCATTTCCCACATCACTGTTTTAATCATGTTATTTCACTATTCTATTATTATTTTTTAATTTGTGAATTTTTAAATCTTTAAATATTAAAAACCCATGACTCCACATCTATCCCCACTCATACTTTCTACTCTCGAAATTGAAACCCTTCTCTATCAAACTCCTTTGTCTCCATAAAACCCCCTCTAAATTTTGTAAATTTTATGGATGAATCATCCATCATCCTTAACTATATAGAATTAGAAGTAATCAAATAAAGTGAAATGATCTTTGATCATAATGCATGAGAAACCATTGAACCCCGGCCTTACAGATCATGTAGTCATTCCTAAAAAATAAGTTTTTACAAAATGTATTCTCTCGAGTAAGACTCCTGTTATCAGGTTTCTAGAGGAACAATGATGGATAGAATGGTTTACAAAAGATAAGAGACCCATCTACCCCAACCTATTTTTTTATATCAATAAGTTCAGTTTTTGTTCAATAAAAAGGATAACTTTATAGTCAGATGTTGGGTAAATGTAAAAATGTGTTCTTTTTCTTCGAGTTTGTGGGATGAGTGTATTGGAGTACATCATGAAGGTATATTTGAGGATCATCAAAGAAACCATCCACATCCATGTGATAAATTTTGTGAAGAAGAGGCTTTGGGTGACTTGACTGTTTATGGAAAAAGGAGAAGGCCTATAGATGCTGAATTATATGTAGAGATTATATTGCTATTCAAATTTATTAAAAACGATATATTTCCAAGGAATGGTGAATTTTTTTCTCTAAAATATCTAGATATCTTCTGGTTTCATTTCTTGATGAATGGTTACAAGATAAATATGTGAAAGTACATATTCCTTCACATGTGTGATATGATAAAAAAAACTTTAGAGTAATCCACCTTATTATATAAATGATTTATTTATATTATGCTTCAAGACAAGGATTTTTTAGGGAAGAATGAATATATTGTTGAGGGTAATTTGTTTTTTCTATCTAAGTATATATATATAGGAGAAAAAAAATAGTTGGAATCTATTGAATACATTATTATTTGAATATAGTGAATGGCTATGTGATGATTTTAATCCTATTGAGAACCCTTCAATATGTAATTGTATAACTGATACGTTTTTGGAACTAGATAAGTTTGTGGAATATTCAGATGAAGGAATGGAAGTTGATGTTTATTGAGATGAATCTTGAGTTGTTTCTGAAGACTGTGATCTAGAAATTTCCTAAAGGACTGAAGATCCTCCTCCTGTATCTCTTGAACCATCTCAAGTTATTCTATTTAGATATTCTCATATCTATAATGGTGGTGAAGGTGAAATTGAAGAAAATAAAACCAAGGAAAAAGATTGTGATAAAGGTTAAGAAAATTTGGAAGCATGTGTTGCTAATAATAAAAAAATATATAAAAAATCTATAGAAACAAAATTCATTTTTTCTCCAGAATTAAGGATAAAACAAGATTTTCAATTATAAAGTTGTATAAATGAGGCTGAGAGGTATCAACAGATAATATATGAGGTCGAAAAAGTTCACAAAATTCAGTCTCTTATCCCTCAAGGAGTAGCATTGGTTGAGGGGGAGAAAACCCCCATTGTGGAATGGATTGAAGTTATAAATACTATTCATTCATCTTTAGTGGATTTCAAGTATAGGTTTCCCAGTTACATTGATATTGATGATTCTAATAAGTATTAATTAGAGAAATGGACCTTTCAACTAAGTTTCAACTCATACCAATCAAAAATTAATAAGTGATATATGGAAAGAATCCAAAACCTATATCTATTACTAAACCTATTGTTAAAACACTTAATGATCTATACTCAGCTACCTTATCTCCATATATTGTTACTCAAACTTCCCAACCTTTGGATAGTGATTTGATCATATCAATGATTAGAGAAGATCATTATACAATGGTTTGTGATCGATGTCAGGAAATCCTTGTTGAGTCAATAAGGTTCTCTTATGAATTCTCCATTCCTTATGGTTTCATGTTTTGAAAATCTCAAACAATTTTCCTTAAGTTCCAAATTTCTCATTCCATTATACTTATAGAGTTATCATTAAATTTATTTACAGAAATATTATTCTGTTATAATTACAGAATTTTCATTTCGTTATACTTACATATTTTTCATTACGTTTACTTATATATATCTGTCATTATGTTTACTTACAAATTTTTCATTATAGTAAATATGTCATACCATTTTTATGATACTGATACTGATACAAATGACATGTTGTTTTTATGACACCCATACCGATACAAATATCATGATGTTTTTATGATACTGAAACTAATACAAAGGTGTTTCGCGCGGAATCCGGGGATGACCTCCTGGACGGGAGATTCAAACGTTCCGATCGGTTTCTAACGGGTTTGTTCGTAGAACCGGAAACATCCAATGATTCCACATCCGTTTGGACCTACTTTCCAAAGGCAGGCGCTCATTAGCTTGTGGGCTAATAAGGCTTAGGAATTTTCATTGGTCGAGAGGATGGGAGGTCGGACTCATCACACCTTTTTGAGGGGAATTATTGTCTACTCCGGGACTCTCTTTATAGATTTAAGTTAAGTTCGTGAATCCTTATTACATTACCAAGTATAAAATGAGCTTTCCTTTAGTTTTAACAATCAATGATTAAATATGCAAGAAATTTAGAGAATCTTTTATATGTATTCGAGGTTCTTCATCAATATAGAATCATCTATATTTGTTTAGAGATTCTTGGTCAATGGTATCCTTCAAAACATTTATATAAAAGTCTCTTGGTCATTTTGATGACCAGGCTGGTTTTAAAGCCACTCAGTGGGGCACTTGAAGTTTATCGTCATTCAGAAGGACAGAGATTATTTCAATGTTGGGATCGAACCCATGAATGGGCTACCTACGTATCCTTTGTTTTGAAAAAAGGAATCAGAACCCACGTAGTTCGAGGAATGGGATATGATGTTTTATGATTGATGGCTCAAAGATGAATGTCATAATTACTTTTACACTCTAAGCTCACGTGAGTCATGCTCGGTGTGAGAAACAAGAGGTATTGGTAAAATTTAGACAATTGTGCCATAAAAGATGCAATCATAAGAATTTGTTTTGGGGCTTATGTATAGATGACTGCCCAGATAGGCGAAGGTTTAGGATTTACTTTTAGGAAGAAAATCCATGAACAGGGTCCACAAAGTTATATGTGCTTCATGGAGATTTGAATACTCTAATCTTGGGGCTTACTCCTAAGGAGGATGCCCAAGTTAGGAGGGGACTTATGATTGGGTTTTATTCCTGAAAAGGAAACCCAAATCAAAGGAAATTTATGACTGGTTAAGAGAAATTTTAAGAGACTTGTGGCTTACTCTTAAGAAAGATGCCCAAGATTTATGACTAGGACTTATTCCTGAGAAGGAAGCCTAGGTTAGGGGACTTGGGGCTTACTCCTAAAAAGGAAGCCCAAGGTTATGACTGAGTCTTATTCCTGAAAAGGAGACCCAGGTTAGGGATTAAGGTTTGGGGCTTACTCTTGAGGAGGATGCCCAAGTTTAAAGGACTTTGATTGGGGCTTATTCTTAAGGAAGATGCCCAAGTTTAAAGGTTTTATAACTGGGGATTATTCCTGAAAAGGAAACCCAGGTTAGGATTCTCTCATCTTAAAGGATGAGGTTGAATGAATGAACTCTCAATCTTTAGTGACATAAAGATGTTTAAATCACTAGGTTTTGAGAGATATTTCACATAATTCCTTTCAGATAAGGATGTCAAATCAAGAAATCATGCCATAAATGGCTTTGAAGAGTATCTTGAAGACTGAATCTTGAATAGGAAGGGTGAAATGGCTTAAGAGGGGTGAAAAAGGGCAAGATGGGCACCCAAAAAGATAGGGGCGCGCAAGTATTGAAGGTCGCGCAAGTCCTGCGGCGGCGCGCAAGTATTGGTCGCGCAAGTATACTTGCGCGACATAAGGGATACTTGCGCGATTTTCAAACAGAGTTGAATTACTTGAGCGACTCTTTATTAAACCCTTTCCCATCCTCTTGAGGTTCTTCCAGAAGAGGGACGCGCAAGTTATATTGAAGGAATTAAGTCGGCGCGCAAGTGTTTGATAAGTTTCAACACTTAGGCCTTCCTTCTTCCCTTTAGATCTTCCATTCTAGGTAAGAAATTACCTTAGAAGTGTTCTGGAAGCTTTGAGAAGAGACTTGGGCGTCGAGAGCTTTGATCCGAGTTTCTGGAAAAAGATCCTTTTGAATGGGGGGCCCACAGGGTCTATTTATAGGCAAAAGAAGACCCCGGGCGGTTATTGGGCGGTTATCAGATCTGTCGCGCAAGTCCCTTGCACGACCATGAGGGGTCGCGCAAGTATTGAGGCGGCGCGCAAGTGTACTTGCGCGACCAAGATGGAACTTGCGCGATACATGGGCAATGTTCTCCTTTTCCATCCCTTTGTCGATTTTTGATGTTTCTTCAAAGGATTAATCACTTTTAGCTCAGATATTCCCTTTTCCGAACTTTAGATTCCGTGACGAAAGGAGCGTCAACAAAAGTCCCCCCTCAGAGTTGGATCCGGAAAGAAATGAGGATTTGACTCTGAGGAAATCGAATCCCTCCAAAGGAAAAGTGAGTGCGCGCAAGTCTTTCAAGGCGCAGAGGGCAGCGCACAAGTGTGCTGGAACTTGACTTTTATTCAGATTTCCTTTGTCTTTTGTGTGGGAAGTTTAAAGTCATGCACGCCGGACATAAAGGGGCTAATGTTTAAGGTCGAAATAGCTTTGACCGAAAAATGGATTCAATTCCTTGATAATTTATCTGAAAACAAATTACCATACTCAAGTATGAGAGAAAATATGTAAACTATGACTTAAGAATATTTGAATCTGAGGAATGATATGAAAAAGAGCTAAATAGCATTAGAAGAAGTAGTTTCCAAGAATGAAGTTACTATTATTTAACAAAACCCGTTAGGGGGTTGAAATATGCAGGGCCATTTATGGGCATTGGCTGCATAGTCAAATAAAATAGCATCTTTTGGCTGACAAGTCTGTTATGTGGACTGTTTATGCAAGGCCACCTATGGGCACGTGCTGCATAGTTAGGCAAAAGAACTCTCAGAAATTTACTTTCCTAGTGCTAAAAGCCAGTGAAAGTTTATGGAGATTCAAATTTTCTAAAGCATAGAGTTTGTTGTATGGAAAGAGGTACTTGAATATGGAGAAGATATTTCCAAACAAGAATATCGAAGAACTGGATGAATATCACTCCTACGAAGGTCTGACCCAAACGTAGGGAAGAAGAATAAACCATAGACTTGAATACTTTCAGATCATGAAAAAGGATATGGGACAAATATGTTAAGGATGGCTATTTTTGCGGATCCCTACATACTGTCGTTTAAGACAAATAAGGACAAAAGAGGCATTCTTCCCAAGAATGAAGTTACTATTATTTAACAAACCCGTTAGGGGGTTGAAAACATGCAGGGCCACCTATGGGCATTGGCTGCATGGTCAAATAAATAGCATCTCTTGGCTGACAAGTCTGTTATGTGGACTGTTTATGCAAGGCCACCTATGGGCACGTGCTGCATAGTCAGGCAAAAGAATTCTCAGAAGTTTGACATTTTTGTGACCATAAGTCATGAAAAAGGGTTATGAAGATCTGAAAATATTTAAGGTTAGGATTATAATACATAAAGATGGGTATTTTCCAATGTATATAGAGATACATAGGTCAATGAAAACCATAATCATGTTGTGGCTGGGTCCTGAATTGAAACTTGGACTTCACTACGTATCTCATAAGAATGAGAATCAAGCCATACGTAGTTCTTGAAATACAGTTTAACGTCGTGCAGGACGAAAGGATGAGTGATCTTAGTTTTTGGGGTCATAGAATTCGGACCATAATAATGAATACACAGTGTGTGTTTTCATGAGGACTTTTCAGTCAAGGGACTGAAAGTGAAATTTGGGGTTAGGCCCAAAAGACTTGGGACTGGATTCGAGGGACACTCGAATGTTCCTACGTATCCCATAAAGATGGGAATCAAGTCCACGTAGTTCTAGAAATACCCTTTGTACAAATTTGGTTCGTACATGTGAAGGGTGAAAAGGGACTTTAGTGCAATGATGGTTTTAACCTAAGATAAAAAGTTTAGGCATTACCATGTATGTACGTAGTCTTTTTGAAAATGAAAACCATGATTGAAAAAGAATCAATGTTTAATAATGGTTCCTTCTCAAATGAGGAAATCAAAGAATATTGTAGTTTATTGTCGTACTGGACAAAAGTGTTGTATAGTTTAACGTCATATAACAAGGACGAAAGTGAATCAATGTAAAGATATTGATTCCAAGGGTGGTTTCACAAATCATCATCATATGAGATTGTGGTGAACCAATGTGAAGAGATTGTTTTTGGGCTTGAACCTTTGGGAGGTTGCCTACATACCCAGCCTGGAGGGCAAGGATCAAAGTCTGTGTAGTTCAATTAAAGAATGAATTAATGATCAAGTTGTTCTTGTGGACAATGATCTAAAAAAAAATGTTGTTGGGACTTACACATGGTTAGTGGCCCAAAGGGAGTGTTATGGTTGATGTTCGCTCTAAGCTCACGTGAGTCATACTCGGTGTGAGAAACAAGAGGTAATAACAACCTTAACGATGTACAGTTTAATGTCATGTAGGACATAAAAAGGGATTTTCTGTACAGTTTAGCGTCATGTAGTTAAGACGAAGGGGACAATATAGTTTAACGTCATATTGGACGAAAGGGGGATTGTGCAGTTTTAATGTCATGCTGGACTTTTGATGATTATATAGTTTAACGTCTTTCCGGACGTGAGGGACTTTTATACAGTTTAGCGTCATGTAGTTAGGACGTCACAGTTTAACGTCTTGCTGGACATATTTGCAAATAGTTTATGGTCGTATACATGGACCAGGAATGATGCAGTTTTAAGGTCATGCTGGACTGTTTATGGAACTTTTTCACAGTTTAATGTCGTGTGGGACGAAGTTGCAGTTTAAAGTCATACTGGACCATTGCTGTATAGTTTTAGCGTCATATAGCAAGGACGAACTGATGCTGTACAGTTTAAAGTCATGTAGCTAAGACTAAGGTGAATCAATATGAGGATATCAGTTCTGATCTTTTTACAGTTTATCGTCATGCTGGACATTGGAAGTGCCACACAGTTTAATGTCATGTTGCTAGGACACAATATAGTTTAATGTCATCTCGGACAGAATACAGTTTAGTGTCATGTAGGACAATAAGGGACTTAACACAGTTTAACGTCATGCTGGACGATGAAAGTGCCACACAGTTTAATGTCATGTCGCTAGGACAAAATATAGTTTAATGTCATCTCGGACAAAATATAAGAACTTTTATACGGTTTATTGTCATGTAGGACAAAATCAGGGACTATGCAGTTTAAAGTCTTGCAGTTAGGACTATTGGTGCTGCACAGTTTAGTGTCATGTTGCAGGGACATAAGTGAGAATAGTTTAAGGTCATATGCACGGACCATACAGTTTATCGTCATGCTGGACGTAGTTGTAGTTTAAGGTCATACCGGACCTAGTTGTTGATGCAGTTTAAGGTCATGCTGTATGAACCAATTGTAAGTCTTGGTTCTGGGGACCATATTTTGTGTTTATACAAAATACTTCTTCAGAAATCTGGCATTAGTTGGAGTCGTGATGTGTTCTCCATCCATTGAAATCAGAGAATACGCTCCATTGGAGTAGACCTTATGTACTGAATAAGGTCCTTCCCATTTTGGTTCAAGCTTGGGAGGCTTCTTTCCTGGTATCATTGGTGTTCTGAGAACCAATACCAATTCTCCCTGAATGAATGAACGAAGACGAACTTTTTTGTTAAATGCTCGTGCTATTCGATTCTGATAGATTTCCAAGTGGTGCAAAGTGCACAATCTTTTCTCATCTAACTGTTCCAATTCATTCAACCGCTTTTGGGATTGCTCATCTGTTGATAACTGATCACAAATGGCTATTCTGAGTGAGAGCAATTGGACTTCAATTGGCAAGACTGCTTCTGTTCCATATACCAATGAATATGGAGTAGACCGCGTTGCATTGCGAGTGGTAGTCCGATAAGCCCATAAAGCATGATAGAGTTTATCAGGCCATGACCTCTTATCTTTATCCACCATCTTTTGCAGTATATTTGAAAGAGTCTTGTTGAAGGCCTCTATCTGGCCATTAGCCGCTGCATGATATCGAGATGAATGGTTGGACTTAATGTTGTATTCTTGATACAATCTCTTTACCTCAGAAGAGCAGAAGTTGGTGCCGTTGTCTGTCAATATGGTATGAGGGACACCAAATCTAGTAATGATGTTAGACTTGATGAAGCTAACAATGCATTTAGAACTGACTTCTTTGAGAGGTACTGCCTCTGCCCATTTGGAAAAGAAATCAGTAGCAGTAAGAATGTACTTAAACTGCTTGGCCGTAGCTGAAGGGTAAGGTCCCACCACATCCATTCCCCATGTGGAAAATGGCCATGAGTATTTAGCTGTATGAAGAAACTCTGGAGGTTGATGAATGAAATTGGCATATACTTGGCATGAATGACACTTCTTTGTGAAATTAACACAATCTTGTATCATTGAAGGCCAGAAGTATCCAAGTCTTCGAATTTGATCAGACAATCTATGTCCAGACTGGTGGGCACCACAGACTCCTGCATGCACTTCTTTTATGACAGCCATTGTCTCTTCACCATCAATACATCTGAAGAGAACTCCATCAAAACCTACGTTTGTAGAGAATTTTCTCGAGGTGGTTTGGACCATCATAAAGAGTAAAATTGACCACACGTCGCCGAATTTGTTCTCTCTTGGCTCTATCAGGTGGAAGTGTTCCATTTTGAAGGTATTCCCTGATAGGTGACATCCATCCTGTAGTATGACCATATGGTTCAGGAATGGGACTAATTTCATTAATTTCCTCTGTTCTGACTTGAACATAAGGTGAAATTGCACGACGGTGGGCAATACCGATGGTTGTCTCGTCCCGATTCGGATCTGCTAAAGCTGTGGCTATATTAGCCAGTGCATCAGCTTGAGCATTTTGTGATCTTGGGACATAAGAAAATGTCGGTTCTGAAGGGAATTCCGACATTAACTCTCTGACGTAATCATACAAAGGGATTAATTCTTCTTTTCTGATGGCATAATCCCCATTGACTTGTTTGATTACCAGGTCTGAATCACCTTTTACCTTTAAGTGATTCACTTGTGCTTGAAGCGCTAACTCCAAGCCTGCAATGAGAGCTTGGTATTCAGCTTCATTATTGGTACCACCTTCCCACAACAAAAAGGAATAAGGTAACACTGCCTTATCTGGAGAAATGAGCACAATTCCTAAACCATCTTTGTTGAATTTAGGATTTTCCATTTTCTTCCCTGTTGGACTCCTAGAAGCACCATCAAAATACATTTCCCATGTTTGAGGATTCTCTTGAATAGAAAAAACTTCCTCATCAGGGAGTTCGATATCTGAATATGTGTCTTCCACTGAAGGGTGTTCAGCCAGGAAATCAGCCAGAGCTTGGCCCTTAATTGCCTTTTGAGACACATATTGAATGTTGAACTGCTGTAGAATAACCACCCACCTTGCCAGACGTCCTGTAAGCATTGGACGACTAAGGATGAATTTGAGTGGATTATTACGAGATACCAATTGGACCTCGTGATGTTGCAGGTAGTGTCTCAGTTTCTGAACTGCAAAGATTAATGCTAGGCAGCATTTTTCAATACTCGAATACCGGGTTTCTGCTTCAAGCATAGTTCTACTGAGATAGTAGAGACTATTTTCATTCCCAGCATCATTCTTTTGAGCGAGAAAGGCACCCAATGATCGCTCTAAAGCTGTCACATAGAGGATAAGAGGTCTACCCTCAACAGGTGGCATGAGTACTGGTGGACTTAAGAGGTATTTCTTGAGAACATCAAATGCTTCTTGACATTCTTTAGTCCACTGGTAAGTGACTCCTTTCTTCAATAATTTGGTAAAAGGTAAACTTTTGCCTGCCAAATTGGCGATGAAACGCCGAATATAGGCTAAGTGTCCTTGAAGTCCTCTTAATTCTTTCAAATTCTGAGGAGGTGACATACCAAGGATTGATTTGGTCTTCTCAGGATCGACTTCAATACCACGATGGCGTACAACAAAGCCGAGGAATTTTCCTGAGGTTACCCCAAAAGCACATTTTAAGGGGTTCATCTTCAAATTATGTTGTCGAAGCTTGTGGAATATGATTTCCAAATCAGCCAAGTGATCAAAACGTTGTTTGGATTTAACCACCAAATCATCTACATAGCATTCAAAAAATTTCCCTAGAAAAGGTTTGAAGATACGATGCATGGCGCGTTGATATGTTGCACCTGCATTCTTTAAACCAAAGGGCATCACCCGGTAACAAAACACACCTTGAGGAGCTCTGAAGGCTGTATATTCCTCATCTTCTGGGGCCATTCGGATCTGATTATATCCAGAATATCCATCCATGAAAGAAAGTACTTCATAGCCAGCCGTCGCATCAATTAAGAGTTCTGTAATCGGAACTGGAAAATCATCTTTGGGACAATACCGATTAAGATCTCTGAAATCGATGCAAACCCTAATTTGTCCGTTCTTTTTCTTTACTGGGACAATATTAGCCAACCACTTGGGATATTGAACTTCTCTGACGAAGTTAGCTTTGATAAGCTTATCCACTTCAGCCTCGATTTTGGAAGCATAGGTTGGGTGTGTTCTTCTCGCGGCTTGCTTGAATCCTCGATGTTCTTTTGGAAAACCCAAATGATGGGTGGCAACATCAGGATCAAGGCCAGGCATCTCTGTATAATTCCAAGCAAAGATATCTTTATTTTGCTTTAGAAAAGAAATATACATCTCTTGTTCTTCAAGGGTCATGGCCGCACTAATTAAAGTGGGGCGTGGATCTTTCTCTGTACCCAGATTTACTTCTCTGAGTTCATCCACAGTGGTAGAGATACCCTCTTCAAATGCTGGAGGATCATCTCTAAGATCTTCCTCTTCCTCTTCATCATGTGTTATATCTTCCGTTTCTACTTGCAAAGTAGATGAAAAAACGAAATTCTCATGATCATAAGAGATGTCAAAATTTTCACATTTTGAAGAAGAAGCTTCCATTTCCGTCCCTATTGATGAACAAGGGTCTTCTTTGGGAAATAAAGAGGAGATGATGGATTGAGAATCGACATCAACATTCACCTCTGGTGTTGCTATAACTTCTTCTGGCCTGATTAGCGAAGTATAGACTTGTTGGATTTCAGCAGACGAAATGAAAACGTCACCACTTATGCTTTCATCATTGCTTGGTAAGTTACCAATTTCTCCCATGTTGTCTGGATCGATTGCCGTAATTGACATTATGGATCTTTCCATAAGAGTATTTTGATTTGGGCCTATTTTGTCAATTTGACTGATAGGTAACACATAATCTGTACTCACATGTGAAAATGGATTTATTGGAATTTTTTCCAAACCATATGGAGCATTAACTTTGGTAATTTCCTTCATTGTAGATTTTTCTCTTCCCTTCATGTGATAAAATTCCGCCTCAATGTATTGAGACTCACATGTTTTGAACGGGGCCTTATCACCATATAATGTTCCAACTTGACCATCGAAGCAGTATTTGAGACATTGATGGTATGATGACGGAATAGCTGCATGCTGATGTAACCAGGGTCTTCCAAGTAAGATATTGAAAGCTGAGTCTTGATCAACAATCATGAAATCTGAATTGGAAACAAGATCTCCAAACTGAGTTCTGAGCGTAACTTCTCCCAGTGGTTCTTGTTCATTTTTATCATATCCTTGCAACATCATGGTAGAAGGAGATAAATCAGATTCTGTGAGGCCCAATCGACGAAGTGTGCGAATGGGCATGAGGTTGACTCCTGAACCATTGTCAATGAAAGCTCTTCGAACATCTATACCATTGACTTTGCCAGATAAGTACAAAGGTTTTATGTGCCCATGCACAACATCATCCTCATCTTTATTAGTAAAAGATATCACTGCATGACATTCTACAGGATTATTCTCTATGTGATAAATTTCAGCTGCAGCAATCTCAGCTTCAAACTCTTGAGGACTTGACAAAGCTTTGATGAGTGCTTCCCGAAGATCTCTTGATAGATTCAAAGCATCCAAAATTGATAATTTGGCTGGTACTTGGGCCAAGTGTTTCAATATATCATACTTTTGATCTAGAGGCCTGCGTTTCCCAATAGGAATATGTGGTTTAGCAGGTATCTTGGAAGCAGATGCTTTGGAAGCTGATGCATCTTGTATTGAAGTTGGCAACATCTTTGGTTTTGGAAAATTAGACTGATTAGATCCATTTGCTTGCTGAGATAAAGAAGATGGAACCTTTAATCGGTCTTCCAAAATAATTGTGCCGAAGCTGAGTTGGCCATTAGCAGAAGAACTTGCTTGTTCATTTTGAGCTCGCTGAAGGGCTCTACCACGAGTTTCTGCTGCATATACAGTGCTAGCAGGGGTAGAATTAGAGTAGTGGCTTCGGAAAGATCCACGTCTTCCCCTATATCCTGAACCTCTAGAACTTCCTCGGGTTCCTTTATTTGATACAGGGAATTCAGGCTTATCAAGACTGGAATATGAATCTGTTAATTGAATCATATTAACAGAACCAAAGATCAATTCTTCGTCTGATAAAGACTCTGCCTGGTTGGCCTGTTTAGGCTGTGCCGTTTGGTGGGACGGTGCCCGTGACTTTGAAGTAGATGGCATGAAATCTGCCAGAGTCAAAGACAATTTAGGCTTTGATGCATACTCATCTTCTTCTGATTCCTTTCTTCTTTGAATTACGCTGCCCTTTTGAGGATTTGTCCTTTGATGGAGGCTTTACTGCAGCTTTTGTAGGAGACACAATTGGCTTCTTCAATTGTGTTCGCAAAATGGAATGGGTCCGATTGATTGTCTTTCTGACCATCCAATCATCATATTTTTTCGCAGTTTTGCTTTTGACTTCCTGCCACTCGCCTCCTTCCTCTGGATCTGTAGCGGTAATACACGCTACATGAGCTGAAGAACCCTTCAATTTGACTTGTCCCAAGTCAACCATCTTTTGTAGGAGGTCTTTAAAGACAAAACACTCCTGGATGGGATGTCCCAACATTTGATGAAAGGGACAATAATTGGGACGGTCTTCATCTCCTTCCTTGTTTGGTCTCTTCGGCACTGGTAATTGAACCAAATTATTTTCCAGAGCTGAAATGAAGTAACCAGGAACTTGCTCACTTCGGAAAGAGTATGTTTTACTCTTCATATCCTCAAATTGTTTTCGTCGTTGATCTTTTTGATCATTTGGACGAAACAGCCTTTGTTGTTGGCGTTCAGGAGGTGGAGCCCTTCGAGAAGATGAAGGTTTTGAAGTAGAAATAGGTACAGGTGCCTGTTTAAGCATAACTGTAGCAGTTTCTGCTTTACCCATTCTTCTTCCTGGAGCTGATGGAATTACACGAGATTTAACCTTAGCCTGCATAAGGGAATCTTCAATCTGTTGAGCGATTGAAGTAAGGTCTCGAAACCCTCCTGTGTATTTCACAGGGATCAATGGCGTGCGTAATTCGTCACGCAAATTTGCCACACAGATTGGCAATAATTCCTCCTGAGGGAGTGATAAACTCAAGGAATACGTTAATCCCTTCCAACGAGCAATGAAATCAGAGACTCTTTCATTCTCCCTTTGCTTGCAGTTTGTAAGATCGAAAACTGTCGTTTTTGGCAAAGTTGAGCTGAACTGAAGAAGGAATTTTTGACGAAGATCCTCCCATCCGATGACTGACCGGGATTTCAAGCTTGTATACCAGACAAAAGCTGGTCCTTGCAAGGTTCGCACGAAGCATCTGAGTTTCACTGCTTCTTGTTGTTCTGGAGTTCCCATCATAGGATCACAACAAGACACGTAATGCGTCAAATGTTGTTCAGGGTCGCCTGATCCATTGAAAGTAGGGAAAATAGGGTTTCCAAAACTGGATGGAGGAGAAATTGAATCTACCCATTCAGGGTAAACTTTCTTTTTAGGTTGAACTTGCGCCCGTTTCCCTTCCATAGTTTCTAACCGAGCTGTTAATGACTCAATAGTAGTTATTAACTTTTGAGAAACGTCAGGTTGAACTTGGTTTTGGGTAGGTGCAATGAATGGAGCTTGGACAGCCGTGGAGGTTGGTGCTGCAACTAATGGTAGTGCTGCCAACCGTTGTTGCGTTTGACCCGTAGGATTAGACCTCTGTGGGTGTACTGATAAAGGAGGATATTCCTGATCCACCTCAGTAGTTACAACAAATTCCTTCGGCTGTCGGACTTCAGCATTCTTAAGAAGAAGACTACTCTGAAGTAGTTCTGCATTCAACCTTCTTAATTCTTTCATTTCTTCCTCCTGTTGTGCAAGCCTTTGCTCTAATGAGAGCGATTGACCTCCTTCAGAGGAAGGGTGAGAAGTAACCTGATTCTTTCCTTTCCCCTTATTGGATCCTTTTCGGAGAGGGGGAAGTGGGTTACTTGAAGGAATACCCAAATTTTGGGTAAGCCTTTGATTACGTGTGCGCACACCTTCTTCATTTAGGTCTGTGTGCGCAACTTCTTGAGCAGGAACCTCTTCATCTGATCCCTCTGATTGAGCCTCATCTGGTGAATCAGCAGCAACGGCAGTGATGACATTAATGGATGCATATTTCATGAAATCCTTTCTATCAGCATTTCTATGATATTGTCTCCTTTTATGTCCATGATAAGACATGGCATTCCGTTGACTTGACCCCTCAGGAATTTCTTTGTGAACCGTCACTTGGAGAGAATCTCCTGACATCTTGGCTCTTCGTTCCTCTTGAGGCTTATTCCCTAATCGAGAGAATACTGACTTTCTCTGAGGGAGGGATTGAAGATTTGAAAAAGTCCCCAGTCCGGTGGACTGGGGGTGTTCCTGTTGCTTCTGCTCAACTCCTCGAATCCCATTCGTTGATTCTGAGGGTTGGGTTAGAGAATTCCCCAGTCTGGCAAGCTGGGGTGTCTCTTGACATGCTATGTCTGAGATCTTCTTGAAATCTCTCTTGATCTTGCGGATCTTAGTTCGGAAATTAGCTGGATGCATTAACCTGTATCCACTTTTATCACCTGGTTCAACAGACCGTTGGATGATTTCCGAAACTTCTGTCATTTGATGACGTGTTTGCTCCATACGAGAGGCTTGCGCAATATTCTCGCCTGCTTGATGTAGGAGCAATTCAACAACCTGTTCTCTATATACTTGATTTTGAGAGGAACTAGTTGAAGCTTGATCTCGAGCAAGATTTTGATTATGAACAAAGCCCATTGACTGTGGCCGGCCATGGGCAATAACATTGCATGAGACCATTTTCGGCGGGCTTTGCTGACCGGAAAGCAGCAATTTTCTCAGCGCGCCAAGGCATGAACGTTGAAGGGTTCTCTGTTGCTTTTCAGCCTTCGGATACCGAGAGACTGATAGAGATGCCAAATCAATCTGGCGTTGTAACCCTTCTATTATCTTAAGATGATTTTCATATTCATCGTAAGATAATACCTTCTTCTTTAATTGACAAAGAGTTTTCCATATGTTAAGACGAATATCATGGATTCCATCATCCGTCAACATCTTTGGAATGTCAAACTGTGAATCAGCCAAAGGCCAAAATATGACTGGTACTTCACCTTTTGCCAGTTTTTTCCTCATGTTCAGCATTTCCTCTTTATCATTAAATGAAGATTCTTCTACCTGTTTGGACCAGAGTTGGTGTTTCCTTGTTGCTTCATCGGATTCAACAAGATTGGTAGAGGAATCACTATTCATGCTGGAAGATGAATGACCTAGGGAAGGTTCGGAGAATAACTTGAACCCCAAGCTATCTTCTGATGGAGAAAGAGTTTCACCTGCCGATAGTAAAACTTCAAACATGACTGGTTTTACGTTTGCAAGTGCCTCGAGATAGGAGGGCTTTCTCGTCACTACATTGCCTTCTGAAGAATTTTCGAGACAATGTGAATCACTACTGCGGAGAGGACTTTCGCAGCGAAGTTCATCACCATGAGGAGGACCTTCATGATGGGTTACAGCAAAAGATGATATCTCTTGCTCCTTGGTTTTCTGACCACACAGAGGGTTCCTGTGGTTCTCATCTGAAGAAGAAACTTCAAGATTGACCGAATTTTCATGAAGCAAGTCTTCATGAGGAAGTGTCTGTTGAAGACCTTCGGGATTAATGTTCCTGTTATTGGGAACTGAGGGAGTAGAATCTTGAATTCCGACAGATAAATGTCTGAGGGCTTCAAGAACTCCAGCATCGAGCAAGGCCTTGTTACAGATTGGCCTTTGATCTCCTGACTGTGCTGGGCAGATCTTTTTCTTAGATGCCTTCTTACTCGCTTTAGAAATCACTTGATGACGAAAGTGATTGCTCTGAGCAGGTGTATGTGCCTGATCAGGAAAGATGGTCAGGTTAGGCTGACGATCATCGCTCAAATCAGATGTATGTGCCTGACTTGGTTGTCCATATGATATGGGGGAGTAGGCCCCACAACCCTCTTGGACTGGAACAGATGTGTGTGTCTTTTCCGGAGTGAATTGTTGATGTGTCACTCCACTGCTAGGGATAGATTTATGTGTCTGTCCCTGAGATGATGCTGAAGCTGTTATGATATCCTGGCAAGCATCCAGAATATGAGCAGGAATTTGCTTCTGCTCTTTCACCATTGACAAAATATGTTTGGTGACTTCAGCCGCCGGAACAGGGATATACGTCCATTCCGGGCTTGGAGTAGGTGTATGTGCCTGCTCCTGTCCTCCTTTTCCTGTCAGTGAATCCTGACAGTACTCAAGTGTGGAGGCAGAGAGTTTAGTCTGCCTCCTGTTTGTCGTCGGGGCTTTCCGACTGACTTCTCCGTGCGCTACCAAACGAGACTGTTGGTAGGCTTGATTAGTATTAGCAGGTGTATGTGCCTGCTGATTACACTTCGCCAAACGTTGTTGACGAGATCCATCATATGTAGTCAGACGAGCCTGCTGACTAACTGCTGATGTATAAGCAGGTGTATGTTCCTGCCTATGGTACTCCGCCGGAATTGCCTGGCGGGATCGGCTTGATGCTGCCAGACGAGTCTGCTGGACAGCGGGATTAAAACGGGCAGGTGTGTGTGCCTGCTCGTTGTTTGCCACCAAGTTAGGTTGGTGGACTTCTCCGGAGATGGCAGGGATGACAACCTGCCTATTATTAACCGGATTCCGTCTCTGGTGATTCATCTTGCCTGCTCGGGTTCGAGGAACCTGAGCTGAATGCCTGGAGCCGGTACCCTCATCATGTTGAGGGTGCACTACCGCACGAGTCTGGCGGCGATTGTTGATGGGAGCCCTTGAGAAGGACTCCTGTCTCTTTGAATTAAGGTCCTGCGGGACCTGCTCATTCACTTCCTCAGAATAAGGGAGTGAATGGAAATTGCGTTCCGGGGATAACGACCCGAAACGGTTGGAGACGGTAGTCAGCACCGCCTGCTTCTTGATTGTTGGTCGCCGTTGTCCGGACGACCAGGTAGAATTGTTAACTTGGAGGGCTTGACGAGCGGCCTCCAGAGTTGGGATAGTACCGTTATGACGGTACTCCTTAACCAGTGCATTTGAAACACAGCGTTGAAGACGCTGAGTTGGTGATGTCATCCTCAGAGCGGATGACGTTCCAGCAGGAGTAGCAGCATTGGTTTTCACGGCAGCAGACCTCAAAGTAGAGGTGTTCTTAGCAGCAGTATTCACAGGGGTGAATTTAAGGAAAGCCATTTTTTGTAGAAGATCTTGAAAAAAAGAGTGCCTGTTCCATATAACAGACATAATCAAGATGAATCCGGCTACTGCATCTTTTGGATGATCATATGTCAATGATTGCCTTGTTGGCCCAAGGGGCCTAACATCTAAGAAGAACATCACTTTAACTTGGTTAAGGATTCACGTCGGGTTCACCATTTTTTGTTTCGCGCGGAATCCGAGGATGACCTCCTGGACGGGAGATTCAAACGTTCCGATCGGTTTCTAACGGGTTTGTTCGTAGAACCGGAAACATCCAATGATTCCACATCCGTTTGGACCTACTTTCCAAAGGCAGGCGCTCATTAGCTTGTGGGCTAATAAGGCTTAGGAATTTGCATTGGTCGAGAGGATGGGAGGTCGGACTCATCACACCTTTTTGAGGGGAATTATTGTCTACTCCGGGACTCTCTTTATAGATTTAAGTTAAGTTCGTGAATCCTTATTACATTACCAAGTATAAAATGAGCTTTCCTTTAGTTTTAACAATCAATGATTAAATATGCAAGAAATTTAGAGAATCTTTTATATGTATTCGAGGTTCTTCATCAATATAGAATCATCTATATTTGTTTAGAGATTCTTGGTCAATGGTATCCTTCAAAACATTTATATAAAAGTCTCTTGGTCATTTTGATGACCAGGCTGGTTTTAAAGCCACTCAGTGGGGCACTTGAAGTTTATCGTCATTCAGAAGGACAGAGATTATTTCAATGTTGGGATCGAACCCATGAATGGGCTACCTACGTATCCTTTGTTTTGAAAAAAGGAATCAGAACCCACGTAGTTCGAGGAATGGGATATGATGTTTTATGATTGATGGCTCAAAGATGAATGTCATAATTACTTTTACACTCTAAGCTCACGTGAGTCATGCTCGGTGTGAGAAACAAAAGGTATTGGTAAAATTTAGACAATTGTGCCATAAAAGATGCAATCATAAGAATTTGTTTTGGGGCTTATGTATAGATGACTGCCCAGATAGGCGAAGGTTTAGGATTTACTTTTAGGAAGAAAATCCATGAACAGGGTCCACAAAGTTATATGTGCTTCATGGAGATTTGAATACTCTAATCTTGGGGCTTACTCCTAAGGAGGATGCCCAAGTTAGGAGGGGACTTATGATTGGGTTTTATTCCTGAAAAGGAAACCCAAATCAAAGGAAATTTATGACTGGTTAAGAGAAATTTTAAGAGACTTGTGGCTTACTCTTAAGAAAGATGCCCAAGATTTATGACTAGGACTTATTCCTGAGAAGGAAGCCTAGGTTAGGGGACTTGGGGCTTACTCCTAAAAAGGAAGCCCAAGGTTATGACTGAGTCTTATTCCTGAAAAGGAGACCCAGGTTAGGGATTAAGGTTTGGGGCTTACTCTTGAGGAGGATGCCCAAGTTTAAAGGACTTTGATTGGGGCTTATTCTTAAGGAAGATGCCCAAGTTTAAAGGTTTTATAACTGGGGATTATTCCTGAAAAGGAAACCCAGGTTAGGATTCTCTCATCTTAAAGGATGAGGTTGAATGAATGAACTCTCAATCTTTGGTGACATAAAGATGTTTAAATCACTAGGTTTTGAGAGATATTTCACATAATTCCTTTCAGATAAGGATGTCAAATCAAGAAATCATGCCATAAATGGCTTTGAAGAGTATCTTGAAGACTGAATCTTGAATAGGAAGGGTGAAATGGCTTAAGAGGGGTGAAAAAGGGCAAGATGGGCACCCAAAAAGATAGGGGCGCGCAAGTATTGAAGGTCGCGCAAGTCCTGCGGCGGCGCGCAAGTATTGGTCGCGCAAGTATACTTGCGCGACATAAGGGATACTTGCGCGATTTTCAAACAGAGTTGAATTACTTGAGCGACTCTTTATTAAACCCTTTCCCATCCTCTTGAGGTTCTTCCAGAAGAGGGACGCGCAAGTTATATTGAAGGAATTAAGTCGGCGCGCAAGTGTTTGATAAGTTTCAACACTTAGGCCTTCCTTCTTCCCTTTAGATCTTCCATTCTAGGTAAGAAATTACCTTAGAAGTGTTCTGGAAGCTTTGAGAAGAGACTTGGGAGTCGGGAGCTTTGATCCGAGTTTCTGGAAAAAGATCCTTTTGAATGGGGGGCCCACAGGGTCTATTTATAGGCAAAAGAAGACCCCGGGCGGTTATTGGGCGGTTATCAGATCTGTCGCGCAAGTCCCTTGCACGACCATGAGGGGTCGCGCAAGTATTGAGGCGGCGCGCAAGTGTACTTGTGCGACCAAGATGGAACTTGCGCGATACATGGGCAATGTTCTCCTTTTCCATCCCTTTGTCGATTTTTGATGTTTCTTCAAAGGATTAATCACTTTTAGCTCAGATATTCCCTTTTCCGAACTTTAGATTCCGTGACGAAAGGAGCGTCAACAAAAGGTCATGCTGTTTTTATGATACAAATGCATATATAAATGTAATACTATTTTTATTATATCGATACCGGTAAAAATGTCATGTTTTTTTTGTGTTACTGAAATCGGTACATATGTCATACCTTTTTTTATACAAGTACCCAAAAAACAGTGATACCATTTTTCTCAATCTGATATTTATTTTCTTGATAATTTTATAATTCTTTAATGTATCATTACAATATTATCAGATTCTATGTTTTCTTATACTTAACATTTAACTTAAACTTTACATCATTTCTTATACATGAAATGACATTGTACAATCAGTTACAAACTAAATATTGATTGTTTGACATGTGTCCAGGTCCCTCCAAAATTTTAGGAAAATATGTCCATTGAAGTGGAGTCTTCTATTGAGATATTTTTCTTATAAATACTAGTTCATTTGAATGAGCCATATAACGATAACTTCATGAAAAAAAGTCGATGATTAATAGTGGATAAAAAATACATCAAAGATTGTGATGTGATCTCTAGAGAGAGAGGCTCTTACAAATCTTGGTGGTTCGTACGGATGTCGTGAAAATATTGTTCAGTCGTGAACTACTTATTCAATCTTGCTTTGTGAAGACTCTGACTGTGCTGATCACAAGATTTCAGGTTCGGAAGATAGAGGTTTCGGTTTCCCTCTAAATCGAGGGCTAGCTGGGATAGCAAGAGAGATTATGATCATCGAATTGAGGGATTACCTTGGTTTGGGTATGAAATACTTTCATGAATGTATAAGTCAAGGAACCTCAATCTAAGGTAGTTGGATACCCTTATCTTTGGGTAAAAATAATTTTATGGTTACTTGTTTTCTATTTCATGTTTTTTTCTTCTGTTGTTATATTAACTTTGTTAAAGTTAGAAAGTAATCTAATTATATTAAAGATACTATACGCTCTGAGGTAGAATCTTTCATTTAAGAATTTTTTTCTTAAGTTTTATCGTAAGTTTGTAATGTTTAAGAAATTTTTTCTTTAATAGGTTATGTGAATGTTTGTTTAACATTGTTAAACTAAGTTTTCTTAATGTAAAAAAGCTAACCTTAAGAAACATATTTTTTTAAGGTTATGAAACTTTTCTTATGAATGTTTTATATCAACTTTAATGGTTCCATTTTTTTTAATTATACAATTGACCCACCACCTCTCATATTTGAGCATTTCATTATACAAATTCGATCCTACAATTGGTATCATAAGTGGTATTTAAAATAATTATATCCACATACAAGTTATCTTGTTCAAGATTTCATTGTTCTTAACTCTTTCATGATCTTTAATCATTGTTTACAAACTTTTACTTTTAACATGTTTTATGGAAATAATTTTTTTAAGTATGGATGACATTCATGTTGGATCTCTAGAAAATATTAATCCTACTAGACCACCGATCTTCAATGGAAATGACTATGAGTATTGGAGAGACAGAATGAAGACCTTTGTGATAAACAAAGGTATAGATAACTACATTATGCTGACTTGAGGTCATAATATTTCTGATAAGGAACTTAGAACCTTTACTAATCTAGAAAAGGTGGAATACCAATTGAACATTAAGGTATTAAATACTTTTCTTTATTCCATGATAAGAAATATCTATAGCCAAATTTTATTTTGTGAAGCTCCTAATAGAAATTGAAATAATCTGGAAGTAACTCTCTTTGGAACTTCTAAATTCATTGAATCTAGAAGAGCTAGGCTCATAGCCAAATATCACGGTTTCTATTTCCCTTATGGAGAATCCATATGTAAGGTATAACAAAGATTTATGAATATCGCTAATGACTTATAATCAATGGATGAGAAAGTCTTAGATGATGAGATTATTGTGGAAAATATTATATACATAATGCCTAATGAATGGGAATCCAAGAGGACAACTATATATGAGAATATGAATATTACTCAGATTTCTCTTGGTGAGTGGTTTGGAACTCTTCTTCAACATGAGGCCAGAATGAAGAGAGATGATGATAATATTAAGAAGAAGAATAGAAATATAGGATATTTTTTTACAACTACTTCAAATCATATAAAATCAAATACTCCTGAGAGAGCCAGAATATCTAAATCTAATAAGGATGTTATTCAATCGGAATCTAGTGAATGTGAAGCTATAAAAAATTAGTCATCCAATCTTTCTTTTAGGATGAAAAATAATGCTGGACAAAAGAACTTTCAAAATAGATACATGAAGAAAGATAGAAATGAAAACAAAGATGGAGAAGTGACATGTTATGTATGCTGAAGAACTGGTCATATTTGACCTGATTGTCCCTTGCCTAAGAAAAGAGACATGAATGACATGACTTCTGAAAAGAACAGGAAAAATATCTATATATCAAAGCATAAAAAATTATTGAAAGCCAATGAAACTTGGAGTGCTAGTGGTGGAGATTCTTATGATGATTCTTCAGAATATGAATCTTCTAAGAAAAATAATTTTGGTTTAATAACCAATGCTCCATTTCAAAATCATTTTCTTGTGACTACGGTACGAATTGTTAAATCCTTAATTGATATGTATTTATGTGAATACATTCCAGATAAAGTGTTTTTTTCATATCAATAATCCACTTCATATGATAAAGATAATGATTTTCATTCCGATGAAGAAATTTATAGATTTTCTAAGTTGCTTGTAATGAAAAACATTAAAGTCTCTAAAAAACATGAAAAAGTGAATTCTAGAGATTTTATTTTAACAAAATAAATTTCGGATCTTAAAAAGATCAATATAAAAAAAATTATGTTTTAGAAAATCTTTCTACGAAATATGAGGAAGTTATTTCAAAGAAGGATAATCATTCCAAAGATCATGAAAATCTATTTTCAGAAAAATATTCTTCAGTGGATAAAATTAACTCTAAATCTATTATTCTAGAGGATAAGAATTTAGTACTAAGATTAAAATCTAAAATACATTCCTTGAAGAAACATTGTGAAAATCTTACTTTTTGAAAATAAAATTTTGATAAGATTTATTCTTAGATCTGATCTCATGGTAATAATCAAAGACTAGGTTATTCTCAAGAAAAAATAATATTTAGAAACAACTATTTTGTACCTCCAATAACTCTCTTTGGATCTAAATGAAAAAGTGGTGGGAATTGGAATAATAAATTTTCTTCAAATAATGTCCAATCCCTTGGGTTTGATAAAGTTTATTTATCTAAACAAATGTGGATACCCAAAATTTTGTTATCTAACAATTCTAGATCCAAATATGTTCAGATTACAAAAAACCAACTTTTTCTTTTTTAGGATAATGAAAGATGTTCCAACAACATATGGTACATCGATAGTTGATTTTCCTAGAACATGACTACTAACAAAGATTATTTCAAAAATGTTATAATGACTAAAGTGGGAAAAGTATCTTTTGGGGATAGCTCACAAGGAGAATTTTTTGGTATAAGTAACATTATTTTTCTTGGTAATGATATTATTCCAAATTTTATCTTTATAAAATGCATTAAGAACACTCTCATTAGCATTAGTCAATTATGTGATGAAGGTTTCTTTGTAAATTTTAGAAATGATAAATTCTTAGTTAAAAATTTCAACAATGAGTTTATTTTCTGTTCCATTTGGCATAATAATGTGTACACCATAAACCTATAAGACCATAAAAGTCAATATCGACCTTTCCCTAGTGTATTGGAAGACCAATCATGGCTTTGGTGTAGAAGACTAGGGCACTGTAACTTAAGTAATCTTAGTAAACTTTCAAAGAAGTGACTTGTTAATGACCTAATAGAACATAGGTTTTATTCTTCAAATGTCTGCGATAATTTCAATATGGAAAGAAACATAAATCTATCTTTGAATCTATAAGTGAAGTTACAACTTCTAATTCTTTATAGTTAGTGCACATGGACTTATTTGTTCCAAAACAAACTAGAAGTATTGGAGGCAAATACTATGTGTTTGATCGAGTTGATGACTACACTAGATTTTCTTAGGTCTATTTTCTTGCAAATAAATATAAATATTTTTCTAATTTCATAAACATTAGATCTCATGTTGAAAAAGTGGAAAACCAACCATTGATAACTTTTCATAGTGATCACGATGAATAATTTGAAAATTCATACTTTAAAACTTTTTGTAGTAAGAAAGATATTACTCACAAATTTTCAGCTCCAAGAACTCCTCAACTAAATGGTGTTATGGTAATAAGAAATTGTATTCTTCAAGAGACGACTAGAACCATGTCTAGTTTATATTCTATAACTATACATTTTTGGGATGTAGCTATAAGTACTACTTTTTATACTACAAACCTAGTTTTAACAAGACAATTTCTTAATAAAACACCATATGAATTTTGAACTAGCCAAAAACCAAATTCATTTTTACTTCAATGTTTTTGGTTGAAATGTATTCATCTTGAATACTAAATATAACTTACATAAATGTTCACCCAAATCTGATTAAGGTATTTTTTAGGTTATTATACTAACTCTAAGGCATATAGAGTTTTTAATAAAAAAACTTATATTGTAGAAGAAATAGTACAGGTTAAATTAAATGAAAATGATCCTTTTGTTTTTTAAAAACTTAAACTTATTTTTGATATATGTTCTAAAATTAATTACAAACATTTGATATAAGGTCCTTTAATTAAAGAAAATGTTCATGAAGACATTGTTGAGACATTTACTCCTGAAGGTTTTTACCCTACATTGATGAACAAGTTTTACAAAATCCAAGTCAGTTGTTACTTATGAAACATCCCAGTGATAATATCATTGGTAATGTTAATCAACCAATAAGAACTAGAAGTTCTTTATGTAATAAAGTTGAACATGTTTCTTTTCATTCCCAATTTTAACCAAATACTCTTGATGAAGCCTTGGGTGATTAATATTGGATAAATTCCATGCAAGATGAACTCAAAAAATTTCTGAGGAATCAATTTTGGAACTTCGTTGAAAAAACAAAGTAAGCATATGTTATTGGAGTCAAATGGTTGTTTTAGAAACAAAAGCGATGAAAATGGAATTATTATTAGAAATAAATAAAAACTAGTTACTAAAGGCTATAATAATTAAAAAGACATATACAATGATGAATCCTATGCTCTTGTAGCGTGACTTGAATCTAACCATATTCTTCCATCCTTTGCAGCATTTTTTAATTTCAAACATTATCAAATGGATGTGAAGTGTTCTTTCCTCAACGGATATGTATAGGAATATGTCTATGTAGGTAAAACCCCTGGTTTTTAAGATAAAAAATATCCTAGTCATGTTTACAGACTTTCCCAATATTTATACGGACTTAAACAAGCCCATAGAGATTGGTATGATAGAATTACATTATTTTTGCTTCAAAATATCTATGTTAAGGGAACTGCTGATCCAATAATTTATATTAAGAATGTTGATAAAGATGTTCTGATCTATCAAATTTATGTGGATGAAATCATCTTCGGATAAACTCAACAGTCATTAACTGATTCCTTTGCAAATATTATGAAATCAGAGTTTGAGATGAGTATAATGGGTGAGTTAACATTTTTTCATGGTTTTCTAATTTCTCAAAAACCAGAAGGAACATACAAATCTAAAAATAATTATATCAAATATCTTCTTAAGAAATTTTTTTTATGACAACACTAAGAGTATAAGTACTCATATCATAACCACTAATACTCTTGAAATTGATGAAGCATGGAAACCTGTGGATCAAAAATCTTATAGATAAATGATAATAAGTTCACTTTACTTAACAGCTAGTAGACCTAACTTAATGTTTTCAAAATTATTATATGCAAGATACCAAGAAAATCCCAATGAATCTCATTTAAAGGCTGTAAAAATATTTTTTAGATATTTAAAAGGAACATTAGATTTCAGATAATTTTATTCTTCTATAAATTATTTTTAACTTAATTGTTTTAAGATGCTGACATTGGTGGTTGTAAAATTGATATAAAAAGCACTTATTGAAATTTTCATTTCACAGGAGATTCCTTTATTTCTTGTTCTTGCATGAAATAACATTTTGTAGAACTCTCTATGACTAAAGCTAAATATGTAGCAGCTAGAAGTTGTTGTGATCAAGTGTTGTGGATGCAACACACACTCACAGACTATAGTATGAGTTTTAATAAAACTCAAATAATGTGTGATAACACAAGTACCATTTCCCTTATTAAAAACCTTTCACATAACTCCCTTACAAAGAACATAGATATTATACATCACATTATTAGGGATCACACACTTAATGGAGATATTAATCATCAATTAATCAGAACACAAGAACAACTTGCTAATATTATTACCAAATCATTACCTTTCAATAGATTTGAATACACTAAACAAGATGTAGGAATTATCACTGTAAGGTAATCATTCGTATCTACTTCGTGTTTAAATCATATCATAACATTAAATTAATCTTTATTTAATGGGGAGTACATATGATTGTTTATTTTTTTATTTAATTTTTTTTATTTTCCTTAAGAAAATTTATCATTCTTTAAATTTTGAAGAAAATTTAACATTCTTTAAAAAATAATTTATCTACCTCTTAAAAAATACATATTACCTTTTTGTTAGAAATTTAATTTCTTGGAATTCAAATTCTTAAAATTTAAATTCTTAGAATTGGAATTCTATGAATAGAAGTTCAAGAATTCTAAAACTTCCAAGATAATTATTATTATACTGATAAATTATTTAGAGTATCCCAAGAGGTACGTTTTCATGCTCTTAACTTTCTAATTTTATGCTTCAATTGCTGGTATTAAATGTTTTTCAATTCATTGTTTACCTTACCTCAAAAGATCGTAATACATATTTTCTAAAATCATCTTCAACTGTCAGATCAGATAAACTTATTTTAAAACATTTGATTATCTTATTGGAGTTGAAAGGTCATTTTTATGTCTATGCAAGGGGTGATTTGTTTATGAGAACTACACCATCCTCTCTGATCTCGGTGCTGAAGTTCTATTTCCTTCAAGTCTATGTTCTGATTCCCCAGTTTCATTCACTCTGAATTTCTCCTGAATCATCAGTAGAACATATACTGATTATCAAGGAAATAAAGGATTGATCAATCTTTATGGAAATATTGGTATTCCCTAATTTAATTAAAAATTATGAATCCCTCATCTCTAAGGTCATAATAAATAACATATGGGAAAGGGTATGTGTGGCAAAATAGAGAATTTAGGATCAAGTTTACCCTAATCTAGTCATTCAATTCTATGGATCTATAAATTTATTTCAAAAGTATGGAAAGGATATGTTCATGTTCATAGGTTATGACAAGGATTATATAGTTCCTTATAAGAAGGTGGAAAATGTTCTCAACATACCATATGAAAGAGAGGCTATTTTATGCTCTCACAGACTTCCCATGAAGGAAAGTTCTTTTGAAAAAGACAAGGCTCTAGATTATCTTGGTATTTAGCATATAATGAATCTGAAGATTAAAAATCTTACAACAAATCATAATCTGGTAGCTCTCTCGATGAAAGGAATTATTTTTCCAAGAAAATGAGATAAGGACTCTTTAAAGATATGTGATATATTTCTGTTATACTTTCTTGTCAATGTAAAGAAGATCAACTTGATAAAGTACATCTTTCTCACCATCCATGTAGCAAAAGGCAGAACCATCATATCTTAGATACTTATGTATCTGACAACTATCTCTAGGATATTTTTTCCTTTAAGAGATGAATGTCCCTTGTCGATCAGTCTATAAGCCATTTCATATTTTGTTTCTCAGTGATGATACTCTAAAGAGAATGAAGGTAGTGTTTTTACTAAAATCAAAAAGTATTGAAGAAATGGTTGTCCAAAACAAGGTTAATGTTACAAAATCTTCAAAATCAATACCTATGAAAAGAAAAAATAAAGAACCAAGTGTTCCATCACCGGTTTCGGATGTTTTGGTATCATCACCACCTCCTGCAATGGATCCAAAAGCCTATTTCAATGCAACTGTTGCAAAGTGGAGTGAAATGAAAGCTTCCTGAAAGGAAGCTTATCCTTCATTTGGGTTAATCCCTACATAGGATAAGGCCTTACAAATCATGCAATATGAAAATAAAGAAAAATAAAATAATGAGAAGATCTTGAAGAAGAAACCCTCTGCCACACCGAAAATCCAAAAAATCCAAGAAAGTATTATCTATATTAGAACTTATTAAAGAATTGTAAGATCAGATATTTCAAGGAGACAATGATGATGTTTTAAGGGATGTAGAAGATTAAATTGGAACTCCTTAGAGTTTAACTGGTAAATAAAGTTATGAAGATCAAGATATTGAAGAAGAAGTTGAAGTTGATGTTGAAGAACAAGTTTAGATTGAAGTGGATAAAGAAGAGAAAGAATACATCGAACAACAAAGTGATGAAGGGGAAGATATCACGGTAGAATAAAGACAAGATAGACCATAAGAAGAAGAACATGAAGAAGAACAAGGTGTACATGGATATCTTAATGTTATCCAAGTATCATTTGAACAAAACCCAGTTCAAAATCTTATAAATGGAACGAGTGTTTTGGTTCCTTCATCTAAAAAAGAAACGCCTCAGAAGTCATCTAAAAGGATAGAGAAACTGGATTCCTTAAGTCCAAGAAGAGTTGAGAAAAGAAAAGATGATTCAGATTGCAAATCCGCATCCTTTGTTGAGAATGACTTAGTCAAGTTGTCTCTAAAAATGTTGGTCAGCACTATTCTGGTTCTTACAAATATAGATTCTTGGATCCAAATGATGCAAGAGACCCTAAATCAAAAGATGGAATCTACCAATATGGTTATAGACATGGCGGTCAAGCATGAAGTGAAATTCAGCAATCTTGGGATTGATTATAAATCTCCTAAGGTGACTTAAAAAATGTTTTTAAACACACAAAAAAACATCAATAAAGAGCTTAGAATGTTCAGTTACTTCATAGATTCAACCAACAGAGCTTTCAATACATGTGAATCTGAGTTCAAAAATGTCAAGGCATCCATTTCTGAAAAAGTTAGCCAACTCAATTCTGTTTCCCAGTCTGTAAGAAGTGAGAAGGAATTTAGGGCCAAATTAGTGAAAAAGGTTACTACCTAGGAATAGTTCTTTAAAAAACAGGATGATAGAATCAGTGCTCAAGAAGAAAGGATCATATCATTAGAAAAGAAGAACCTCGATTAATAGATCTTGTTGAAGAAGCTTCAAGATGATCATAATAAAGTGGATAAACATAAAACATTGATAAAGAAATATTTGTCTAAGGAGAAGAAGGATGAATGATTTTTTTTCTTACATTCTGATGATTTGATGTAATATAAACTCTATTTCAAAAATTTCAATAAGGTTTTTCTTTCATATCATTCATTTTTTTCTCATGTATGTTTCTTTAACCTTACAGGAACATCTTATACTTCTCCATTACATTTTTGAAAATCACAAAGGGGGATTATTTATTTGAAGGAATAATTTCATGAAGACTCTAAAGGGGGAGAATCTATTAAAGGGGAGTATGGTAAGAAAGTAAAGGGGAGTTTCTTTTAAAAAGAAATGTTTACATAAGGGGGATATATTTTATTAAGAAAGAAAACTGGATGCTAAAGATCAAGAATACAATCATTAGGAAACATAACATAAGGGGGGTGTTAGTTATATTCATTCTAAATTTTTTTCAAAGAGGGAGATATGTTTTTAATACTTGTTTGTCAAATGCAACATATTATTCCTTAAAAAAGTTGTTTGTGCTTTCAAAAAATGGGGAGAATTTTGAGTTAATAAGGTTCAATTATAAAATCTCCATTCCTTATGGTTTTTTGTTTTGAAAATAAAAAACACTTTTTCTTATGTTCTTAATTTCTCATTCAGTTATACTTATATAATATTAATTATGTGTACCTACTGAAATATCATTCTATTGTACTTATAGAATAATAATTCTGTTATACTTATTAATTTTTCATTACGTTTACTTATATATCTGTCATTACATTTACTCATCGATTTTTCATTACGATAATAATTGTATACCATTTTTATGATACCTATACTGATAGAATTGACATGTTGTTTTTATGATACCGATAACAATAAAAATGTATTACTGTTTTTATGATACTAATACCGATACAAATCTCATGTTGTTTTTATGATACTGATACTGATACTGATACAAATATCATGCTGTTTTTATGATAGAGATACCAATACAAATTTCAGGCCATTTTTATGATATGGATATCGATACAAATGTTATACCATTTCTATGAAACCGGTACCCAAAAACAGTGATAAAATTTTTCTAAATCAGATTTTTATTTTCTTAAGAATCTGTCTTCTTGATAATCTTACAATTGTTCAATGTATCATTCCAATTTTATCAAATTTTAAGTTTTCTTATACTTAACATTTACCTTAAACATAACATCATTTTTTTATACATGATACAATGTCATACAATCCATTTCAAACAGATCATTGTTTTTTTGATACATGTCTAGGTCCCTCAGAAATTTAATAAAAATATGACCATTAGAGTGGAGTCGACCATTGAGATGTTTTTCCTATAAATACGAGTTCATTTGAATGAGACATATGATGATAACATCGTAGAAAAACATCAATAATGAACAATGAATAAACAAGTGATCAAATATTGGGAAGTGATTTCTAGATATAGTATCTTAAAACTCTCAATGATTCATGCGGATGTCATGAACAAGTTGTTATGGAAAGAACTGCTTGTTAAGACATGCATTGTGCACACTCTGATCATGCTGATTGTGGGATTTCGGGTTTGGAAGACCAAGGATTCGATTTACTTCTAAATCAAGGGCTTGCAGAGATAGAAAGACAGATTATGATATTCGGATTGAGGGATTACCTAGGTTTGTGTAAGATAGACCTTCTTGAAAGTATAAATCAAGTAACCTTTATACATGGTTGGTGAATACCCTTCTCTTTTGGTTAAAATAATCATATTGTTACTTGTTTTCTATTTCAAGTTGTTTTTCTCCCGATGCTATTTTAACATGGATAATGTTATAAAGTATAATATTTTTATACATCCAAATTATTTTACACTGATTAAATTAATGATATTATACGTTCTGAGTTAGAATCTTTATTTTAAGAAATTATTTCTTATGTTTTTATCTTATGGTTGTAAATTTTAAGAAAAGTTTTCTTTAAGAGGTTTTGTGAATGTTTGATTAACTTTGTTAAACTAAGTTTTATTAAAGTTAAAATCCGACCGTGAGAAATAGATTTCCTTAATATTAAAAAAAATTTCTTAATAATGTTTTATATAAACATTAAAGGTTCCAAAGGAAATTTTAATGAATACTAGTCAACTCCCTCTTGCATTTGAGCATCTCATTATACATATTTGATCCTATAATCCTGATTAAGATTGAAATGTACAATGAGTGTGGGCATGATATGGTAAGAAAATACTATAATACATCCACTTAAAACCATGCAGAGATTTCAGAGAAGGTGCATCATTATTTCACAATGATTTATACCAAGTACGAGTTGAGATGTCATTTCAAATATATGATGGAGAATTTTAAGCTACCTCTAGTGAAATAACATTTCAAGGATAAAGATAATAAGTTGAATGGTTTTACTCCTAATCATGATAATATTATGGAAAATAAGGATTATTTTGATAAACCCATGGAGCATGGTGGTGAAGTAATCAGGGATTTCATCCACCTATTAAATTTTTATTTTCATGTTCAAAGCATAGCCATAGTTTTCCCCAAAGATGTTCCTCTCAAACGTCACCTAATTTCTTCTACAACTCCTTCTTCCTCTACATATATTTCACCAGTGACCATGAATCAGGCTCAAGATTTGAGCTATATTAGACCTATCACCACTAAGAATACATTACATTATTCTTCATCTTGATAGAGCCTTTCCCCCTCTATTATTTATAATGTTTTTCTAACTTATAGCTCTATAAAAACCACCTCTGCTACATATGAACATGATAATACTCCTCCTACTATATCTATTATGGATAAAGGGAAGGCTGTAGAATCATTAAAGAAGTGAAGGATAATATTTTATAGTGAAATGATTTATTTTCTTTAAGTTAATGAACTGTACATTGTTAGTATATTCAAAGAAATGTGTTATCACTGTTATTCAACTGTTGATTTCAATTAGTGATTTTTATTTATTTTTCTTAATTTATTTTTCATAATCGAAAAAGGTGAAGAATAACTATAATTTATTTCAATATTTTATATATTCTATAATAATATAATTAAATTCCTTGATTTTATGTATTGATTTCATATAATCTGTTTGATATGTTAAAAATAATGTTTATTCCTTTCTGAAGTGTATGGTTTCTAAAGGCCATAATTTGTGATCATGAAAAAGGGGGTATATTATTGGGATATTCTTGTATTTATTCTCACAAATCATATTTAACATTATTCTATAATGTTTCATTATGCTCATGTTTAATCTTAATTCATTATGTGTGTTTTACTTCTTACAAAATATTGTAGATATTTTCCAAAGTATGAATCACTGTTAAGGTGAACTCGTAGTCACCACTGCACTAACCAAATGGTCTAACCATTTAGTCTGAAAATTAGTAAAATATGAGTCATTTTTATAGTGAAACCATTTCTCACAAAGGACCAGACACCATTGCCTCAACATTGTTGCATAACATAAATGATTCATAATTTGTTCTTGGTAAGATTAAATGGTCTAGAGGCGCCTCTTAAAAGAAATGTACAAGTCACCACTAACGGTGGCACTGCACCTAACTAACTGTTTATATGAAATAATTCTTATTTAATTCCTAACAATGAAACCATTCCATATATATCCATTTCTTTATTATTTTAATTAAATTCAAATTTATTTCTTGCAGTCATATTTGAGTTATTTAATGATACTGATATTATTACTGATTCTTGAAAACATATCAGCAAATATTTTGATGTATGAGGTGTGGAAATCATGTTTATGGTCATCCAAAAAACAAAAACCTGAAGATTAATATTTTATGGAACACTATCTACATAAGTAGAGAGAGATAAACACACCAGACCATGAAGAATAACCATGACACTATATATTTCCTGTTGGGATATAAAGAATAACTGGCTGTGAACTATCACGAAAACGTCTTTGAAGTAGAAATACAAGGAAGAAGATTAGCTATGAAGAAAATCTCATTGAACTAGAAACCATAACAGAGAACTTATGACACTCTGTTTCTATGTCTATTTCTAGAAGAGGACCCAAGCTTTAAATTTTCAACATTCAATGAGTTCAGGTCGGCATAAAATTACACTTAGAGCATTTTTAATAGATTTTTATTATATTCTTCTCTATTGTGTAATAATTTATTATTCCATTGAGTAGTGAGTGTATCTGAATTAAAAAAACACTCTGTATCTATTTCTAAACTCAAGGTTACATGATATCCTCTCATTACCACTCTTTTACACAATTTTACTCCCACATATAACTATATAAGTGGTCTATGTGTGAAATGGTTATAGTTTGTTCCCATTTAAAAATGTGGTAGAGTTATAGTTGACCTAGAAAGGTTTTATGATTTTTTAAACTCCAATCTAGGTTGTGGATCAATCTTTTTTGTATATATCATTCATGGAGATAAGTGATCACCAAGTGGAGAGGACTAAGTCTCTTCCTAAACCTGAACCTCTTATTTTATTCACTGTGTTAAATGTTCTGATTTCATTATTATATTTTTTTATTCAAATCATAAAACTGTACTTTAATTTGATAGTTAATATTATATATTTCTTGAATGATAATTTTTTTAGTAGGCTGATTTTAAAAGTAAAAGTAATCTCATAAATTGCTTTAACATAGAATTAATCAATCTTTGAGAAATCATTCAAACAAGAAAATAATTTAAAAATATACTACATTAGTTAACTCACCTATTTAATTTTAAATCTATGGACATTAAAATAAATAATTTTTAACTGATAATCTTATAGAAACTAAATTCACCCCCACATGAGCGTCCTTATACGACCAATATCACCGTCCATGCATACGTACTTCTTACCATCTCAATGAACAGTGTATTTCATTTACTCTTTAAAATATAATGGATTGTTATATATATATATATAATGAATATGTAAGATAAATAATTCATGGTTTACATTTGTGATATGGTGAAATTGTGATCGAACAAATAATAGAAAAATGAGAAGTCAAAATATACATGACAAATATGGAAATTAACACCCAAATTAGTAATAAAAATAAAAGTCTTTTTTTTGTAAATTGGTAATAGGATACTATAAGAATATGATATATGATATTAATAATATTATTATGGTTCTTTTATATGTTATTAACTTGTTTAAAACCCATATAAATTATTTCTAAGGAAATTCACACAAATAGAAACGCAATATAAGGTATTTTGATCTCACTTTTTAAATCTATGATAGAAATGTCATATTAAAAACCTAATTATATTGGGTTGTATATAAAATATAACATTTTATATATTATATCATTAATTAATTTATATTAAATTTATTTAATTTTTTATCTTATTATTATTACATTTTGGGGTTTGGATTTTGATATTCCATATTGGTATGTGATTTCATCTCAATTTACATTCCATAGAGAATTATTTGTTATTTTGCACTAATTAACATAAATGTGGTGTATATACTACCCTTTAGTCCTTTAATATCATCATTTACTCAAAATTCATGGATTTTTAGGTTTCAATTTTAACTATCACATCCATGGGATTGTGACATTAAAATTACCAAGTTGTAAAAGTTATCTTTACAATATCACTTTCTTTAGCGATTATTAAAATTATATTGAAACCATCACATAATTATGATAATTTTTATTAAAAATTAATATTATAATAAATATCTATATTATAATTATATGGATACTATTATTTTCTTATCTGTATACCATTTTTATATATTTTTTTTTCACACTTATAGTTTTTATTAACATGGGAATTGTAGATAAATTATTATATTTTATTAAATACATATTTTTTAAGGAAAATTATTTATGAATTAAACATATTATTTCACTATATGTGAAATTAATTTTACATGAAATATGAGGACTATGGACTAATTAATGAAAGCCCTGCATTTTGGAGACTGGTTAACACAAGCCCCATGATGCATCGATATGTTATCATGAGACAGAATCTATTTGATAGCAAAATATAAATTCCTTTTACCCATTATGTATCAATATTTCTAGTATAAATATATTGAAAGTAAATGTATCATGTTACTTGGAAACAATAAATCCAATAATTAATTATTTCCTTTATTTATTATTCAGTTATTATTAATATACATGAGATTATTTCTTCGATATTATATATGGATGTATGTTCATTATTAGTCTATTGATTACATGGCATGTATGTTCCATTATTTATAATTTTATAATGATTTTTCACTATATCTAGGTTTATTTATTACATGGAATGTTCATTATTTTATTTACCTTTCTATATTGATTATTCTCTTTAATTTATTATTTTTTCCACACTACATATCCTTTTCTAGGCATTTGAGGTCACCCTTATTTTTTCCATTACCCAATGACACCCTGAAGTGTAAAAAGAAGTATATTAAAGAATATGGTAAGTGGTAAAAATTTTATCCTCAAAACATAAAAAATGTTTCAATTATTTTGTTTATTTGTAATACAATACTTGCAGATGTATCTAGTTTACCAGGATTACTAAACTAATCAGTCCATTGATATTTGATTCCTTGTAATCATGAAAATGTAATTGTTGTATAAACCATCTCATTTCATACTATGATTGGTTATATATATTAGTTATCATATAATGTTTAGCAGAAACCATTAAAATTAGATTTAGGAAAACATAGATTTGAAAACATAACCCTAAAGTATAATTTGATGATTTGTATTAATGAAAATACTATAATTTTGGTAAGGTAGAAATTATTTAGGACTTCATAGAAATATATCCATTTCGGAATACAACATGTGGACCTCATTCTATAATAGGTATTCCTATTTTAAACATCTCTGAAAATGTTCATTGGTATTGAATTGAGTGTAATTTCAAAAATGGCAACAGGCGTTGCTGTCTACCATGTTTGACATTACCGGGGGATGCGTTTAGGATAATTTTCATTTTCCTTATCAACCATTTTGAATAATTTAAAATTAATGATGTCACTATATAATTTATTTGATGATTCTAATATTTATGATGAAAATATTTATGTTATGTTTTATACCATATTTGGAATTATACATTTTTATTTTCTAAGCTATTATAGTTTATTACATTGTTTATAAATGGATCTTGGATGGATGAATGGTATCAATAGTCATGGAAAATGCATATATTACTCTTTTTAGGAAACCGATATAGTTTTAATTGGAATTGATAAATTATCTCAATGTTATGTATACATATGTAAGCTATAAAAAATAATCTTTTACAAATGGAAACCCCTATTCGACAAAAAATATATCCTATTATGGGTCATATTCTTCGGAAAATTCCACAATCACATAGAGGGACATATGACATAATGGGTATTGATAAATGAATTATGTATTTGTAGAGGATTTCATCACATTAGGATGTGGTGAATAGGAAAAGGTTATAAATTCTTTCTATTATTTCAATAGAAATTCTCATCAATGGTTTTCATTGATCTAGAACATCTAGGTAAGAAGAAATAGAACGCACCGAATAGAGAACTTTTAAGAAGAAATTCATCTATAAATACTTCCCGCATGAGAGAACACTAAGATAAAGATAAATTCACTTAAATTATAGAAAAAATGAATAATATAGTGTTGGATATTATGAATCTATCTTTACAAGACTATTTTTTCTACCAAGGATTTCAAATGCAACATAGAGTGAAGGATTTACCACTTATTTGAAGGTCTTAATAAAAATTACTGAAGCTTGAAGGTTTCCAAAAAAAAATCATCATATGGCAAAATAGTTCTATATCTTATTATGAGATTGAAAAAAATTTCAGTTTCATATGGATTCAAAGGGAATAAAGAGAATAACTGCTCTTTTGAAAACCATATAAAAGGGAATGATTCAAATAAGAAGAAGGAAATGATGAATTTCCCACCCTGTGAGAACTGTGTAAATTATAACTCTATGAAATGAATTAATGGATTGGGAGTTTATTATAAGGGTGGAGAAAAGGGACACTAGGTAAAATAATGAAAGGGTGAGAATGAAAATGTTGTTATTCAGTGTTTTACCATTAGGTAGATGGGAAAATATAAAAATAAATTCCCTAATCAGTAAGGTAATATACATCAAAATAAGGAATGGAATCAAATTTAGCCTATTTTATTGATATATTCAATGTGGAATGATTAATTTAATTTTATTTGAATTCAAGAATTATGTTATTTAAGTATTTTATTAATGATATACTCATTATAATAGTTATAAAATACCTATGTATTGTATTGTAGTACTTTTTCAAGGAAGAGTTTTTATCGTATGTATAATGGTACCACAAAAAGTGATTCAATAGAATGTTAAAATGTTCATAAAATAAATGGTTGAGGGAAAAGTAATACTTAATACGATCTTTATTTTGAAATAATGATGATTAGATGATGGATATGGATAATGTAAATTTGATACTACTAACTTCATTATAACTGATTCTAATTTTTTGGTTCGTGGTATTTTTGAAGGAAAATATAGTTTTCAAACATATGAAATGGTTTAAAATGAAATTTGGACATGTATTTAGATATTATTTTATTACATCACCATATGATGAATCTTGTGATACGATATGAATAAGAAACAATTCAAGTCACAATAAATGTACAATATTGTTTTTATAGATACATATATTTATTTCTATTTTTAGAGAGTGATAAAATTCAAAACCCCCAGGAAAGAGGTATTGAAACAATTTTTTTTTCATATTATCATCATTTTTATGGTATCAATGATCTTTTCATATGTTTTATAGGTTTTTGGTCAATAACTTTATGATGAACATGTTTTCTATCACGTTTTTTACGAACATGATTGTTATATTTCCCTTCCTTGTGCATGTTTTCATAAATTTCCTCATATTCAAATGCCTAGTCTTGTGATGACCTTCACATTTCACATTTCTTATTAATATGATTATGTGTTAGCAATCCTATTTATGATGTGTATTTTTTCAAAACAGAAATCTCAACAACCAATATCATAATTACTAAGATCAATATAAAATTCATAGGATTCAATTTAATTAAGTTTGGGAGAATGTATCACCCCAAGACATTACGAATTTTTTTAGAATAAATTAAATTTTATTGTTAGCCTGATTTATAAGAAACAATAAGTTAATATTATTATGAACAAAATATTTATAAGTTACTCTAAGCATAAATAATTTCTTTCTCTTCATAGATCTCAGTGATTGGATTACCTTACACGAAAAAATAATTTCTTTGATGGATTTCATACACTAAAGGCTGTGTATTACCGAACAATACTATATTATTGAAATACTATTATATATTATAATAACATATAACCATTACATTAAATTAGTATTGATGAATAAGGATAACTAATTTATGAAGATATATGGTTTATAAAAATATAAAATGAACTTGTTAGTAATCAGTTTGCTAGAAATGGAAATAGAAACCAAATCAAATTAAAGGAAATACTTTTATTCTCAAAAATGTGTTTTATACTAAAAAATTAAATTAATATTTTTTAGTGAAAAATATTACTAAAATTTATATATTATATATTCAATCGGTTTTTTTATTCTATCTTCTATATTTGATAATCAGAGGTCATAAACCAACCAAAATTTACAAATAATAACCAATATTTTTTGAAGGCATTTCTAACATCTTTTATTTGCACAATAATTTTTAATATTAATTTTTCACTTTTATAAATTTTTGGTGTCAAAATAAAATTAATTTTTGAATATGGAATGTATTAATTTTTTAGTGTGATTTTTTTTGTATTTTTATAGGATATTTGTTTCTTTTTATGAATTGTGAGAAATCTTTAATTATAAATTAAATTTACGTTTTCATCTAATTTATTTACATAGGTAAATTACAAATTAATTATTATATAATGTATATTTATTTCAATTATATATAAATTAGTCCAATTAGGGTTATTGGAAACAATTTTACTTTTAAATTAGATATAAAAACATAGAAAACTATTCACCATTTTATCTTTAAAACAAAATTTTTTCATCTCGTCTACATGATTAATTTAAAATTAATTTCTAACACTTTTGTTTTTGATATTTTAAAAAATGGATTCAATATTTTTAATCAAAATAATTTATATTTTAGATAATGTTTAACATAATTTTTACCCTAGCATATTATTGATAATTGTTAACATTAATTGCTGCCAAGACCATCTTAGTGGACAATGTCCCTTTCTGAATTGAGTTCACTCCTCATTTCAGTTCTGTAACACTGAACCAGATTAACATACCGTTCCAACCATGTCTATCTCATGATATATAAATCTTTACCCAATGCATTGGAGGGATATATAGGTCCCACCCATCTCATAATGAAATAATTATTACTTGTGCAACAATATGAACATAAATCATTCATCACTACCCAAAGTATAAAATGGGTTTCATAAACATCATCCCATCATAACATAATCCATACAAAAAAATGGATATCATTTCATCATAAGAAAAGTGAAATAATTTAAATCATAGATACATTATACTTGAAACATACACATATGAAATAATGTCATCTTATATAGAAAATGGTCTTGATAAAACACTTGAAATGAATTATTGAGGAAAATATCCTTTCTTCTTCAAAATAATTTTATTTTCACAAAATGCCATGAAAATTTTAAAAGAAAAGGATTTTTTTGAAAATAGTCATGAAATATGGTAGAGTAAGCTTTGTGAAAATAAGGCATTATAAAACCGTAAAAATCAGTTCAAGCCATATAAGTTAAAAAAACATTATTCTCATACTTTTGCCGGAAAAGTCAAAAAAGTACCTCATATGGTAAACAAAAGAAATATTATTTAAATTCCCTATAGTAAAAGTAAAAAATGGGTAAAAATGAATTTAAACATACATGAAACAGTTTTTAGAAAACAGGGACATGGATGATAAATATAACCCTAGTAAATACTTACGAATTGACAATCTCGGATAAAAATGAGATTGGGAAGGTTATCCCTTACCTTAGGTCAGATATGATTTGTATATATTAGAACCTCCTGTATAATGATTTAAATAAAGTAATTTAATTATTACAGAATTATATTCATTGTTATTATATCATATATGGTTCACTTATTACTTTATATTACCCGTTGTTTTGTAAATTCCATGTTAAATCAGCGTTTTGGGTAAAATCGTTTTATTTATCATACTTGTTTGGACTTGATGTTGTTGATATTATTATTAATTATATCATGATTTAATTACTTCTATAATGTAAATCATGATTTATATATCATATATATTCAGTATATATATATATAATAGATAGATAAATGAAATGAAATACACCGTTCATGGAGACGGTAGGCTATACGTACACATGAACACTGTTTTCCTTTCCTTATTGACTCGAATGGAATTAAGTTGATGACATATATATATACATAAATTCAGTAGAATAATTATTTCATATATTTCATTATTATTCATTATATATACTTTATAATCATTCTTGAACGGTTAACATGGAGAATGAATCTCATCACGTCGTGGAGACGGTAATCTGTACGTACGCATGAGCGATGATATCATTCCCATAATTATTGAATGGAATTGAAGTGGATGATATAATACCTCAGAATCAGTATGATGTTATAATAACCATATATAATTATTCTTTACACCATTATACCCATCCAAGTAAGGTGGTGTTGGAAAAACTGATTACACCACGGCGTGGAGACGGTATTCCGTACGTACGCACGCGCGATGATTTCATTTTCTGTAGGATGGATATAAGGTGAAATGGGGTTGTTTCATATTTATAATAATATATAATTATATTTTTGATACTTATTTTATTACTTTATAATTAAACATCTAAATAAGAAGTAGTTAAAGAAGAAGAAAGAAAACTTGAAAGAATCGGTAGAAGAGATTACCTCTTCCTCAACGCAACTCCTTTAAACGTCTACTTAGGGAACTAGAGTTGGTCTTTTGAGAAGACCAAAACCTCTATGATATAACTGTAGAGGTTTAGAAGAGTAATTGGCAGGGGTTTTCGAGATTCAGGGCTCAAAAGGTTGTGAAGAAAAGAGGGAAGGGGTGCCCTTTTTATAAGGGAGTAGAGGGTCACCTTAGGAAAACATAAAATATTATTTTATAATAAAGTCATATTCAGTATTTAATAGCTCAAATTTGATTTATTTTGAAACTAAGGTGGGGATGGGTCGAAATCCTCTCAACCAATAGGTTTTAGAAAAGTTTATATTACTATTTTATCCTTATCATTTAGATTTAACTCTAAGTTAAATAATTTAACTTTTACCGTGTTTTTTTGTTTTCTTACACTATATGGTTAATAAATATACTATAACAAGCCAAACGAACCTCATGTGGTTCATTATTAATATATATATCCTTATCTAAGTCATTTGGCCTAACCTTATATTTTTAGGAATAAATTAACAATTAATAATATAATATTTGTTTTAAAAACTATTTTATGTCAATTTTGACACTATTTGGTACTAGATTTTTGTGAAACTTATAAAAGCATGATTAGTTCAAAAAACGTTAATTAAATCAATAATAACATGTCATATTAACCTATAAAATTATTGTAATTCATAAAAAGTCTAAAATTACATTTATTTGGGTATTTATAACATCAATTATGTTAATATTTCATTAATAAGGTAATTACTACATCATCACTGTGTCATAAATAAATTAAATTATTTAACATCTAAAAATTATAAATAAAATACCATTATGTATGAAATCTTTTTATCTTTCTAATTAATATTTATAGTCGAATTTATCTTATGTAAAACCCTATATTAAATTTTTTTTAGTTATTAAACGTTGATTTTAACTATTTTAATTCTTCTTTAAATAAAATAAAAATAAATGTCCTAATCCAATCCAAGTTGACCTAAAGGGTAATATTGTATTCCTAAGGTTGTTTTTGGTCGAATTACACTTATCCAATAGAATTAGTACATGTGTTAGGGTAATAATAATAACATTTTTACCCTTAATTACCTTATTTACTTTTAACCGTGGTAAAAAAAAACATTACTATTCACCAAAAATTATTTTTATCTTATTGAACCATATTTTGCTCATTGATATTAACCATGTCTCTCTGATTTTTGAAATTCCACTCACAGAAGCGGTAAAATTATGTTTTATGTGAATTTTCAAACTCTCCTAGGAGGTGGGAAAAATACGGTGAAAAGTTCAATAAAGTTTTTATATGTCTAAATTTATTATAAAATGACTCCAATGAATTACATTGAACTTATATAGTTATTATGTATCAATTTTTACCTAAAATAAAATAAATAATTATTTTTATAAAAATTTGGTTTTTAAATAGTAACCTAGTGTTTTAACTATTCATCAAAAATTGAAAGTTTTCAGAAAAATACCAAAAATTCACCCTAGGCTAATTTCGATATTCTGAATCCAAAAATTAAGTCCATTTAAAAAAAATAAAATTTATAAAATTTCAAAAAGTGGGTATTACTATTCATAACAGCTAGTTCATAATAATATTATAATAATATACCGTTTAGTGAAACTCGGTATTGCGTACTACACACGCTATTGAGGAAGGTCTTGATTGCGTTTAATGCAAGCCAAGTTAGGGATGCGTGTAGTGAAAGCTCTGTTTGGTGTTGCATATGATATAATCAAAACATATTTCATTTATACATTAAACATAATCTATACTTAATGTTGCATAAAATAATTTCCACAAAACGAACTTGAAATTGTGTGTAACACGAGCCAAGAATAGTGTTTCGTATACTACAAGCTAATACGATGTTGCGTATTGTGCAATCTAATTTTGGTGTAGAGTACAACACAAGGCATCAATGAAATTAAAAAGAATAATTCTCATAAAATCTCAGGTTGTTACATTCTACCCCCCTTAAAATGAATTTCTCCCTCGAAATTCGTCTGGGTTATAAATGGTTTACTACTTGAAAGTTTCTTTCATAGAAACCCACATCGTAAAAAGGAATACCAAAACTAAACTTTAAAAACTAAATTATGAAACATAACGGTTACCCAAATTAACTAATCACTGGGTTTCTACATAGGAGAACATATGTGAAAATATGGATATGGAAGAAAAATCTAACCATCATATTCTGATGAAGAGTGGTAGAGGACATGGCTATGAAAAAGCCAACAATCACATAGCCATAAATTTGTGATGATCTAACGTACCTTCTAATTCATCGGATATAAGGGCACTAGGACAACATTTTTGGTTTTCAAGATCATTTCCCTAATGTTGAAGAATTTTCAAATCAAAAGAAATACATACTTGATTTTGGTACTGTCTCACCATTGTTCGTGCCTTGAACAATTTCCACTTCATCTCTTAAATAAATGAAGTTGAATTTGTCATTCGTGAAGTGTTAGAAGATAATGTGATAGAATGACGAGTCATTCCATCTGTTTCAAACAAAGGTTAGAAAAAATTATCAAATATACATAAGTCCATCTATGGTGTGGTTAATCGTGTATGATTCCAAAAATGGACTTATACTTCATCTATCATACTGCTTAATAAAATAAAACTATTTTCTACTAAACAGAGACTTCCTGTAGGCTAGTGGTAGGCGATAAAGGCCTATCACACTTTGGTTGTGGGTTCGATTCCCGTAACCCAGTATGACGCGATGGGTTGTCTCCCATTCTACAGGTTGTCCCTTTTCTTAAACAACACCATTATAACATTCTATAAATAATATCAAAAAAATTCTATCATTAAATAATACTAACTTATGTTCAACATAATCCATTTCAAATCTTTAGTCTTATCCAAAATACTTCTTTCCAAACTCATAGTATAAAGAGAACGATTACTAAAATGGTCATATAACAAGCATGTGAATACCATCATTTATACCTCATATATCTTATTGGTCACATTCCAATCATGTGAATACCTTAATCATGTATTCTCTTGAAAAATTAATACCCATTTTACCTTAGTGAAAACATGAATGCTTTCAAAACTTAACTATTTTCACATAACAAAATCCCAAAATTTCGATATACTCAAACCATGGTATCACTTTGTCCTTATATCAGTCATGAGCTCATGAATACTATCAAACATTTAATTTTCTCCTTATCCCTTCATTATGCGCATATCATCAGCTTTCCAAAATATTTGAATCACTTATCATGGTTACCGGTACCATATAATTATCGAAAACCATAATAAACCATTACATAGATATTCTAATGTTCCACAATACTATAAATGAGATTCCAAAACATTATTTTGGAATCCCTTTACATAAAAACATAATAATTCCACCACATCATTGTCATACTCAACATTGCTAATAGTGATCGCATGGGACATCCCTTTGCCCTTTTCCTTGAGGGGTTGCTCATGTTGATCATCATTAACCCTTGGATTAGGGCATTGACTAGCCTAATGTCCCTATTTCCTTACACTTGATGCATTGAAGTGTTGGTGGTGCGTTCTTTGTAGTCTTTTCTTTATTCACATCATTAGAAACCATTTTTCCATTACTTCGACACTCAGCTGCTCGATGACCTTATTTTCCACAGTTAAAACATTTTCTAGTCCCTTTAAGACAATATCCACCATGATTCTTTCCACACTTTGAGCATAAAGAAACATTTATCTTCTTTTCAACATTATTATGAGATTTATCCTTGAACTCCATATTTCGTTTCTTTTAAAAATAATGAGATGGATATATAACACCAACCTCCATTTCTACCTTGATATCACAACGCACGATTTCTTCATAGCTACTGAAGCCTCTTATAGCTAATGCCCTTCGAAGACTTGGTTTTAATCCACTAAAGAATCGATCAATTTTACTTTTAGGTTGGATGATAAAGCCAGATGCATACCTTGAAAGCCTTGTAAAATTCTCTTTGTATATACCAACAGATTCATCATCAATTTTCTTAAGCTCAAGGAAATCCTTTTCCATCTTTGTTCGATGAATACGAGAGAAGTACTTATTGAAATATAAGTTCTTGAACTCATCCCATTCCATGAATTCAATTTCATCTCGGGGCCTCGTATTCTTAATTAGAGTCCACCATTGATCTTCTTCACCTTCTAAATGATAAATAGCCAGAATGAATTTTTCATGTTCCGAACAGCGAAGTATGGAAAATATCTTTTCAATGGTACTGATCCATTGTTCAGCAACAAGTGGATTAGAAGACCCACTGAAATAAGGTGGATGTTGCCTCATGAAGAACTCAAGAGAATATTGTTCCCTTCTATGCTCATTTGGAAGTCAATAATGATTCATAGATTGTGTAAGTATAGAAATAAGATTTTTCACTCCATCTCCCATAAAGTTGGTTTGTTCAGGAGGAAAATCATTGTATTGTCCATTACATTGATCAACATGGTTCATTTAGGTTCCAACCATCGTCTAAAACCCAAAAAGAATAGTGTGAGATGCAAAAATCATGCTAGGGAAAACAACATAATAAAGGGAGAGTAACTAAAATATCTAACATTTTAGGTTTAATTCTAATATCATTACCGTAATTCTAGGACTATAACCTATACTTATACTTAACCTTAAGGACATCCCTAGAAATACCTTAGAAATATCTATAGGGATCTCACTAAAGTTTTCTCATCCTAGTTTCCAAAGGTTAACTAAACCTTTACTCTGATACAAACTATAGAGACCCATAGCTTGATGTACATGGACATTACATTTATTTTTCGGAATACTTAATAAATAACAAAAACAAACACCAAAGGACCGTAATAGTTTAGTGTCTTTGGAAACGTGGAACATAATCTTCTAATCATGGTGAAATATCTTCAACATCTCCCATAAAGATCTTCCCCTTTTATTTTATTACCTAAAACCTTTCTTTAATCATGGGAAAAATAAAACATAAAATGGGTGAGCTCAAATACCTAGTAAGGGTAAACATAGAGAACATAAAACAATCCATAAACATTTGAATGCAAAAACTTGAACATAAAATATAAACCTCAAAATTTTGACCAAAGTCATAAATCTTGGAAGTACGTAAGGCATATATCATAATGGAACAACAATCATGATAAAATAGCATAGGAAGAAAACATGAAATTTTGGCAAACCATTAATCACATGTTATGATTTCCATGGTAGCCAAGGCATTGCTGCCAAGACCATCTTAGTGGACAATGTCCCTTTCTGAATCAAGTTCAATCCTCGTTTCAGTCCTGTAACACTGAACCCGATTAACTTACCATTCCAGCCATGTCTATATCATGATATATAAATCTTTACCCAATGCATTGGAGGGAGATATAGGTCCCACCCATCTCATAATGAAATAATTCTTACTTGTTCCACAACATTAACATAAATCATTCACCATTACCCAAAGTATAAAATGGGTTTCATAAACATCATCCCATCATAACATAATCCATACAAAAAAATGGTTATCATTTCATCATAAGAAAATTGAAACAATTTAAATCATAGAGAAATTATACTTGAAACATACACATATGAAATAATGTCATCTTATATGGAAAATGGTTTTGATAAAACACATGAAATGAATTCTTGAGGAAAATATCCTTTCTTCTTCAAAATCATTTTCTTTTCACAAAATTACATGCAAATTTTAAAAGAAAAGGTTTTTTTGAATATAATCATGAAATCATGTATAGTAAGATTCATGAAAATAAGGCGTTATTAAACCGTAAAAATCCATTCATGTCGTATAAGTTAGAAAAACATTATTCTTGTACTTCTGTCGAAAAAGTCAAAAAAGTACCTCGTATGGTAAAAAAAGAAAGATTCTTTAAATTCCATGCAGTAAAATTAAAAAATGGGTAGAAAGGAATTTAAACATACATGAAACAATTTTTAGAAAATAGGGACATGGATGATAAATATAACCCCAGTAAATACTTAGGAATTGACAATTTCAGATAAAACGAGATTGGAAAAGTTATCCCTTACCATAGGTCCGATATGCTTCATATGTATCTGAAACTCCTGTATAATGATTTAAATAAAGTCATTTAATTATTACAGAATAATATTCATTTCTATTATATCATATATGGTTCACTTATGACTTTATATTACTCGTTCATTTGTAAATTCCATGTTAAAGCAGCGTTTTGTGTAAAATTGTTTTATTTATCGTACCTATTTGGAATTGTTGTTATTGATATTATTATTACTTATATCATGATTTAATTACTTCCAGAATGTAAATCATGATTAATATATCATTAATATTCTATATATATATATAATAGATAGATAAATGAAATGAAATACACCGTTCATGGAGACGGTAGGCCGTACGTACGCATGAACGCTGTTTTCCATTCCTTATTGACTCGAATGGAAGTAAGTAGATGAAATATATATATAAATTAATTAGTTTCATTATGTCATATAAATCATTATTAGTCATTATATATACTTTATAATCATTCTTGAATGGTTAACATGGAGAATGAATCTCATCGTGTCGTGGAGACGGTAATCCGTACGTACGCACGAGCGAGGATAGTGTTCCCATAATTATTGAATAGAATTGGAGTGGATTATATAATACCCATGAATCAGTATGATGTTATAATAACCATATATAGTTATTCTTTACACCATTATACCCATCCAAGTAAGGTGGTGGTGAAAAAACTGATTACACCACGGCGTAGAGACGGTATTCCGTACGTACGCACACACGGTGATTTCGTTTTCTGTAGGATGGATATTAGGTGAAATGGGGTTGTATCATATTTATAATAACCTATAAGTATATTAGTGATACTGATGATATTACTTTATAATGAAACAACTAAAGAAGAATAAGTTGAAGAAGAAGAAAGAAAACATGAAAGAATCGGTAAAGAGATTACCTCTTCCTCGACGCACCTCCTTTAAACTTCTTCTTAGGGCACTAGAGTTGGTCTTTTGAGAAGACCAGAACCTCTATGATATAAATAGTGAGGTTTTTAAGAGGAATTGGTAGGGTTTGGCTGAGATTAATGTCTCAAAAGGGTGTGAAGAGAAGAGGGAAGGTGTGCCCTTTTTATAAGGGAGGAGAGGGGCACCTTAGGAAAACATAAAATATTATTTTATAATAAAGTCATATTCGGTTTTTAGTAGCTCCAAATTGATTTATTTCGAAGCTAAGGTGAGCATGGGTCGCAATCCTCTCAACCAAAAGGTTTTAGAGAAGTTTAGGTTACTATTTTATCATTATAATTTAGATTTAACTCTATGTTAAATAAATTAATTTTTACCGTGTCTTTTTGTTTTCTTACACTATATGGTTAATAAACAAACTATAAAAAGCCAAATGAACCCCAAGTGGTTCATTATTAACATATATATCCTTATATAAGTCATTTGGATGATCCTTAGATTATTAAGAATAAAATAACAATTAATAAGGTAATATTTCTTTTAAAAACTATTTTATGTCAATTTTAACACTATTTGGTACTTGGTTTTTTTGAAACTCATAACAGCATGATTAGTTCGAAAAAAGTTAATTAAATCAATACTAACATATCATATTAACCTATAAAATTATTGTAATTCATAAAATGTCTAAAAATACATTTATTTGGGTAGTTATAACATCAATTAAGTTAATATTTCATTAATAAGGTAATTACTGCATCATCATTGTGTCATAAATAAATTAAATTATATAATGTCTGAAAATTATAAATAAACTAACATTATGTAGGAAATCGTTTTATCTTTATAATTAATATTTATAGTCAAATTTATCTTATGTATAACCCTATATTAAATTTTTTTTAGTTATTAAACTTTGATTTTTACTATTTTAATTCTTCTTTAAATAAAATAATAATAAATGTCCTAATCGAATCCAAGTGGAACTAAAGGGTATTATTTTATTTATAAAGTTGTTTTTGGTCGAATTAAACTTATACAATATAATTAGTACATGTGTTAGGGTAATAATAATATCATTTTTACTATCAATTACCCTATTTACTTTTAATCGTGGTAAAAAAAGTAAAAAGATACTATTCACAAAAAATTATTTTTATCTTATTGAACCAAATTTTTCTCCTTGATATTAACCATGTCTCTCAGATTTTAGAAATTACACTCACAAAAGCGGTAAAATTAAGTTTTATGTAAATTTTCAAACTCTCTTAGGAGGTGGGTAAAAGACGGTGAAAAGTTCAATAATTTTTTTATGTCTAAAATTATTATAAAATGACTCCAATGAATTACATTGAACTTATATAGTTATTATGAATTAATTTTGACCTAAAATGAATTTAAATAAAATAAATAATAATTTATATAAAAAGGAAGTTTTTAAATAGTAACCTAGTGTTTTCACTATTCATCAAAAATTAAAAGTTTTCAGACAAATTCAAAAAATTCACTCTAGGATAATTTCGATATTCTGAATCCAAAAATGAAGTCCATTTTAAAAAATAAAATTTATAAAATTTCAAAAAGTGGGTATTACTATTCATAACGACTAGTTTATAATAATATTATAATAATATACCATTTAGTAAAACTCAGTATTGCGTGTTACACACGCTATCGAGGAAGGTCTTGATTGCATGTAATGCAAACCAAGTCAGGGATGTGTGCAGTGAAAGCTCTGTTTGGTGTTGCGTATAACATAATCAAAACATATTTCATCTATACATTAAATAAAATCTATATGTAATGTTGCGTAAAATAATTTCCACAAAACAAACTTGAAATTGTGTGTAACACGAGCCAAAAATAGTGTTGTGTATACTGCAAGCTAATACGGTGTTGCATATAGTGCAATATAATTTTGGTGTAGTGTACAACACAAGACATCAATGAAATTAAAAAGAATAATTCTAATAAAATATCGGGTTGTTACAAACGGTAAGTCAATTTTATGTCAATGTTTATACACAGAATCATTATTGATCTTGATGTCATTGAATTTTGTCTCCTTGAATAAGGTAGAGCATTCAATTTTGGATTAAAATAGCTATTTTACAGTGCTATTTTGTTTTTATCTAAAGGTGGAGATGAATGATCATCTAAAGGATTAATAATACTTGTAATGTTTGTGCCATGAAATCAAATCAATTGTATATATGATAAATATAAACACCAATATTGAGTAATTTTTTTTGATTATCATTTAAAAGGATATAGAAGACATGATAGGTTTTTATGGGTCTTTTATTCTATTATATATAAACTTCAATATTTCACATAGAATGATGAATAATTTGAATGATTATTGTATGGGTGGTGTAAGAGTTTCATTAATGTTGGCCTCCTTAGCACCTTCACCATTATCCTAAAGTAATTACTTGAATTGAAATATATGTGTTAAGGTATGTCATTCCCAATAGTATTTTCTGGTGACCATAACATTTTTAGTATATTTGGTCACCTATTTAATCTATAGAAGTTCTTAATGGAATTTTATATACCCATTATTGTTAGTCATCTTCACCTACAAAGGATAAAATCATTCTTTCAAATTAATCAATTTCTATAGGACTCCATCCATAAGACTTGAGGGTAAATCACCATCATTCATTGGATGAGTTTTATATGGATGTTAACATGGTCCCAACTACAATGAGAGTTACCATTTATATTGTATCTTCTATAGAAACTTTTAGTTTCATATGTTTACCTCACAAAATTTAATATCTACGCATTTTTATTGATGTAATAAAACATCTTATAGATCAAATATCCTATGTTATAGATATATCTAAGCTTGTTATAATGAGTAATGAGTTGGGGTTACATTTTCCAACATTTTCAATTTCTATAGGCAGTGAAGAGAAGATTTTGGGATTTCTTTTTCATGATCTGGATCCATTAAAAATTCCAATTATGAAAGATTATTTTTCCTCTCACTATAAATAGATTGATTATCATTGTTGAAACCTCAAGATAATTTCTTCATATGGGAGATCTTGGTTGTTGTAGAATTATTGGGATATGAGATCTATTTATGCGGGACCTTCTCACCAAGATCATATGATTTTTTCTTTTTTCCTAATAGTTGATCTTGACGATGTTTCCTCTCTTTTTGATATTCCTTTTGGATCTTAGAGACTTATATAATGTATTATATAAAATATTATTTGATCTAACTCATGAGGGGTAGGTATATTTATTGATATATCAAGTGTCATATTCTATCCAATTTATATACACTCTTATAAAAAATTAACCACTTAGAGACATGATCTCATGATTTAGTTGGATAAACATCTTGATAAGGGCTTTAACCAAACATGTGTTTCCACATCGAAACAACCCATGATATTTTATAAGAAGGATGATGGGTATATTGGTTTATTAATGGACTATAAAATGTTGAATAATGTAATATTTAAGAATAAATACCCTTTCACCCATGTGGGTGAACTATTTGATTTGATAAAGGGGGTGAATTGGTTTTTGAAAATAGATATTCAGCTAAGATATAAACAACTGAGAGAGTGAGAGGTAGATAATTAAAAGACAAATTGAAGGAGAATGTATAGCCATTATGAATGTCTGATAATTCCTTTTTCCTAACTAATTATCTTGTAGTTCATATTTATTTGATGAATTATAAATTTCTTTAGTAACTCAATAACATTATTGTGGTATTTTTAATTAATATACAAGTTCATTTGTGATCAGAGTATGGTTATGCAAACCAGGAAAATTCATTTTTTACATTATCTGGATTCAAAACATATAAGGGGAGATATCAAAAGATAATTTCTGGATCTAATAAGTGAATTTATTGGGGAAAATGTTATCAAAACATGAATTGTTAGTCAATCTTAAAAAAGTAATGGTGGTGTTTTCATAGGAGGAACCACATAACAATATTGATATTCGGAGCATTCTAATAAAGTATTGATATTTTCAGTGGTTCATTAATTATTTCTCATTGTTAGAATCATCATTGTAAAATATTACCAAGATTGGGGAAAACATTAGTAGGGATGCTATGTTCTAGACTTATTTTGATGAGATAATACAGATTTTACATCAACTTATATTCATATATATCCCAAACCAAGTATTGGATATTCATTATAGTATGATTTTTCTTGTGTTTTCATGGTTTTTGTTCTTAAGTGGGATGCCCATATTGTAGCATATGGGTCTCATCATCTTCAGCACATGAGTTTAATTTTACAATACTCACATGAAGCTCTACACTGTTATGCAAGTCCTTATGTGTTGATAACATTGTCTCTATATAGAGGGTTTCACTATCTTTTGTTATTATAAGAGACTAAGATACATATTTTATTATATTTAAATTAATATTGGTACATATAATTTGTGGAATACTCATATAAATTTGAAATTAACATATTATCCTCCATAAGGATGGGTAATGAAATTTAAAACACTCTTTGTAGGAAGTTATCAATTCAGGATATCTTGGAATGCAAAATAGTGTGAAAATGAAACATCCAGAAAAATAAGAAATATATTTTTTCAATTATATTTAATATTTTAGTTATTTTCCATTACATAAAACATTAATTTTGTGTTTTTTTACATAGAACACCAGGTTAAGCTTATTCTACCCACAACACTTGGTAATCTTGTGTTACACAAAACACTATATTACTAAAAAACCACGATATGTTTTTACTATATTTATTTTAAGGATTATTTTATAACCCATCCATTAAAAATAGGATATGAATAATGATAAATACTTTTTAATGTTAATTATATTTATTTCAGATAAAGGAAACATAATTATAAAAAAATTAATAAACTTTCAAAAATACTCTTCAATAAATAAATATTTTTTATTTTCTTTTATAGAGATTAATAAAATTATTATTTCATAATTTTATAAAATTAATATGATAAAAAAATATTTTCTGAATGTTTCATGTAGAATTATATTAGGATTAATTTTTTTTATTTTTCTTAAATATTTTAATTTTGGATGAATAAGGAAAAATACTAAATTTTACGTGAAAAATAACTTTTAATTTAATTTATTTATAAAGTTATAGAAATTTTTAAATTTATTTTTAATTATAATTAATTAAATTATTTATATATTAATCCAATTTAGTTCGTTAGAATCATTTTCATTTGTATGTTTGATATAAAACATTGTATTCTTTTTAACTTTTTCTCTTAATAAATCACATTTCTCATCAAATATGATGGATTAATTTTAAATTATATTTTCTATACATGTAAATAGAATAAATAAAAATGGATTATATATTTAGAATAATAATAATTAAATCTCCTAATGAGGTCACCATAGAATTTTACCATAATTAACAGTGAAAACAATTAAAAATGTAATAACCATAATTAAGATAAAAATTGGTTTTCCGGTGGTTAAAATAAGAAGATACTGGTTACAATTTCATAGTAATTTGTCCATCCCTTATGGAGTGGATATGTATAAACAATTATCACCTAATTATCTGTTTTTGTTATTTTTGGGACACATTTCCTTGAAATTGAGCAATATAATATGTTATGTATAAAAAAATAAAAAAATAAACAATATTTAGTTTTAATATCTATAAAGCATTGTGATACAAAAAATTCATATGTTGAGTTATTAATATTTTTTGCAATAAAACTATTATATATATCATTATAATATTTTTAATTTCTAGAGATGAAAAAATTACTTTAAATTCAAAAGAAACGATTACTTAATAATTAATTATTTAATGAAAAAATAAAATAAATGGTATTAAAAATATTAAATGTAAAGTAAATATAATGAATTATTTTGAGAAAATAAATTTTAATATAAATAAATAATATTATACAAGAGTGAATAGAATATATTGTAATTCCATAATTTTCTTTATATTTTTAAACATGCATTAAAATAAGAATATCAAAATTAACATGAATGTTAATTTATAATAAATTTTATTTTATTAAATGAATTAGAATCAATAAAAATAATATATTATTAGAACTGATATCTAAAAATTTATAAAATTCCAATATTTTATCTTCAAAGACCGTTTTTTATATTAAAGTGACTATACTGACCCCCAAATAATAATAACTATATTATAAATATTAATGTTAAAATGATGTTTTTTAAAATTACATGTTCTTGATATAAAAATAACATTAAACACGCCATTGATTTTTAATTGATAAATTTTATTTCATATTAATAAAAATTACTTCCATGTTCTCTAATAAGTATGGTGTTATTTTAATGTTAAATTATAAAATATCGTGGTTAAAAAGACTAGATACCATAGTTGAAAATCAAAAACGGTAAAAGTATGGGAACATAGTTATTAAGGAAAAACATGTTCAGAAATTTTATATTTTTTTGGTTGAGGTGTTTCTATACCATATAATCTCTTAAATACATTATTTAATAATTATATAGGCATATGAGGTGATATTTACATCATATTATTGAATAATATTGTGTATTTTAAAAAAATGGGTCTCATCTTCAGTTATAAAAGGACACCCACTCTCATCTTTTATTCACACAAACAAAACCCTTTTTGTTCTGATATTAACTAACTAAACATAACTAAAACATATCTAATGTCATCTTATATTCCTTATTTTGGAAATATATATTCTAAGAAGGATATTTGTTCAAACCGAAGGAGGATACCCAAAGAAGAGATGACTTTAATCAAAAAGAGTTTTTGTTTTATTTCATTCTCCATTTACATCAATCATTATTAAAAAAATATTTATATAATAAACTCATAATATTCCATATAATAATATATTTTTATGTTATTGGAATTGACTAAAACCATACCTACTTCCATTTAATTCTTTATGAAATCATCCATCGTGTGTACCACAAACAACCGCCTCACCAACCGATGCCATTTGTTTTTACATTACCACATCTCAAGGTTTTTTATAATTATTTATATAAAATATATATGCATTATTTCAGAGATAATTATACATATTGAATCATTAGATCAGATATTGCATGTTTTATTTAAATTCCATAGTAGATACAATATCGTCGCTCATGTGTAAAACATACCACCGACTTGAAAAGAATTATGATTCATTTTTCAATAATGATTTACCTGGAAGGTAATAAAGATAAAAATATTTGATATATATTAAATAATTATGATATAAATTTACTATATTTAATTCTTAAATGATTATACATTATTTTATTCTTACCTTTTTTAATCACTGAAATATGAAAACCTCATTCGTGTACGTGTGGACTACCACCTTCATGAAGCGATATGACTCTCCATTCATCACCAAACCACATGAATGATATGTTTATGTATATCTAATGAATTAATATTTTCATTATGATATAATTATATCAATTGAAATATAATATATTAATTATTATTTTTATAATGATCATTAAAAAATATAAACGTTACCCATGAATGTATACATCATACAGTCTCAATGATTTTAACATAATATATTTCTCAAAAAAATCATTCATAAATTATATTAAAATTATTATTTATGTACAAATATTACAATGATTTCTTCATATTTATTCTACATGTGATGGAACCATGATTAATTTAATAATACCAATCATAAAAATCATGAATTATATGAAAAAAAATCGGTTGTTACCCGAAATGTGACTCTATAATGGAATTGATAAAAACATGTAATAAAAGGACACAAGTAAATTATATATGGTATGATATTTATAATTATGGCTATTTAATATATTTATAGAAAATAAATATTTATTATACATGTGTTTTGAATGAGTGTGATAGTATTTGAAACTTACTGTAAAATATTTATAGTCTCTCTATTATTTTATTGAGACATATATACATTCACCACTTGTTTCATTTGTCTCTTGTATATAAAAACCCTTTTAAATTTTGTATCAAGAAAAATATACCATTAAAAATATTTAATATTTCATTTTATATTATTCTTTTTGGTGTATCGTGATCCAAAAGATAACTGAAATAGTAAATAATTTCCATCTATATTTTATTTTCTATGATACAAATGCCATATAAACAACATGATTTTTTTTCGGTGGTGTATATAAATGACCTAAATGTAGTTTATGATTATTAAATTTATTTTTTTATTTACATATCAATTTGATGAACCCCCTTTCATGGATTTTATAGTTCAAATTCTATCAAATCAATAAGGTACTTTTGTTATAGTTTTCTTTCTTTGATACATATGATTATCTAATACACCAATATTCTTATATAAAGTGTATATAAACCCAATTACTTTTAATATCAGGAATTTATTTTTTCTCATGATATTATATGATTCATTTAATTATATTAATATATATATATATATATATATATTATGTTTCAATGTTACCATAGTTTTAATGATTTTATGTTATGATCTCATTATTTATCGGGATTGATCATGATTTTGTTTCTAAGGGTAAAATATTACAACACATCTCTCAAGAAACTGATGAATTTCATATCCACTAGTTATTACATGAGAATAAATGTTTTCTATTAATTTTACCATCTTTATATACTTAAGAGTTCAAATAAAAATTATTTCAAAAAATCATCTTCTATGTTGAAAACAATCTTACATCTACAACCAAGATTTATTAAAAAAATCACACTTTTAATGGATATAATAAATAATTTTCTCCCATTCATTAATTTTTTTAAAATGTTTTAAATGTAATCATAATTTAGTTTTCAAAACCATTTAATGTTTTTAATTAACCAAAAATGAAAAATGAATATTTATTTACTTTTTTGGAATAAGTGTAATTTTTCCCCATCATGAACATTATTTGTTTTGAAGATTCCTTATTATGTTTTCTAGTTTAATTTCAATATTTTTTTTGGAAATATTCAATTTTTTTTAAAAATATTATCAATTAGGAAAGAATATATTCATCATGAAATATTTTGAACTAATTTTAAATAATTATTTATATTTTTTATGATTATTTCCAATGAAAAATCTTTTGAAAAATTTATGTTTTTTAAGAAATATTTATCAAAGAGGAATGAATATTTTCCCCAGGAAACGTTCCATATAATATTTCAAAATCATTATCCTTCTATGATGATATATTGTGTTGTTAGTTATTCTTTATTAGACTTATGACTCAATTATACCATTATTATTCCTTCTATAAATGGTTTATATTTTTGAAACCCATTTCTCAACCATGTGTTATACTATGAGAAAATGATTATGAAGCCCACTTCTTTTAATGGTTTAATTTGTGATAAAATGATTAAATTATTATAAAATCTATATTTTTTCCGTATGTTATTATATGACTAAATTTTTATAAACCAAAATTCATTTTATGGGTTATTATATATTGAATGTTTATGATCTTTTGGAACACATAAATATGGTTTAATTATGAGATGGGTTCGACCTATGTATATATAAAATGTATTGGGTAATTATAAATGTTTGAGGAGATTAAAGGGTACCCAAGTGGTTATACCAATACCAAAAAATTGGATACTAAGTTGGTTATCCAATACCCTAGAAGTTACACATGTTGTTACCTTAAGACTCATATATTATGAATTTATTGGTGGGATTCCATGATATAATATTTTCTATGCTTACATCTATTCCAAAAATCTATGTCTTGTTCCAATGTAATACTCAGATGACTCAGGTTCATATATTCTATTAGGATTCATAACATATGAACTACAAATCATGATTCCATAATTTAGAATTATGATAATTGATATTAAGAGTATAGTTTCAAAATTATATTTTCATATTCTCGTACAATAATGTTCATGTTTTTATTATGTATCACCCTTTTTTACCCTTACTGACTGTCTGATTTCACCCTTTCTTATATTTCCTATTTACATGTTTTGAAGAAATGATTTATTTATGCGTATTGAAGGTGAAGATATTTATCTATGACATTTAAGATTATTTTGTAATTAATATAATTATGTTCTATGTTTCCAAAATAATTAAACTATTACAGTCCTCAAGAATGTGTTTGTCCACAAAAATTAATATCATCTTAAATTATTTTAAATCATTATATGAAAAGTCAACATCTCATTATTTTGTTTCAATGGGTTGGTTTAGTTGTTCTTTGGAAACTAGGATGCTAAAATTTTATTGATATCCCCTGGGATATTTCTATGGATATGCCTGGTGATGTCTCAAAGGATAAGTAAAAGTATTGGGAAGAGTCCTATAATTATCTATAAAGAATTGAAAAAGTTGTTTACATGAAATTTCATCATAATATGGATAATAAATTTTTATTTGACTCTATTAAAATGTTTGTAAGGGTAATGAATCTGAAAATGGTGAATGGAGATGGGTTCAATCATCACCTAGTGTTAAAAAATGATAATTGATGCACACATAGTTTGAAAATCTCATAGGATATACTTTGAAAATTCACAAAACCCTTATAAATGATCATGAATGATTTAAATATGTTATGAATATTTATCACTAAGGATAAACCTAAGGCTTCAAATATTAAAAAATGTTTTCATTATTTAGAAATCCTATAATAGATTTTTATGATTATGTGGTTTCATTCTATGATAAGCATTGCCCAGACCATGGTTTTCAGTTTTTGTAAATGAATATAAATTAAATAAATCTTATTAACATTTAATTTGATGAAATATTCAATGACTTTGAGAAAAGTAATTGAGAAATGAATAAGTATAAAAATATTACGATTATTCGTAATCAACTTTTGTGAAAGATGATTAAAAGTGTGAACATCAGTAAGATTCATAAATCATAAAATAATAGAAAGATGAACTTTTATTAAATCTCATATTGTAATGAAAATAGATGAATAAAGTATTTGTGTCCAAAATTTCATGAGGGTGTTTTGAATCCCAAATATAAATATCTCAAATATATGGGAATATGTTATGTCTATGGAAAAGAAGGTTATATAGTGAAAATATTTCAAGGAGTTCAAGGTCTTATGTGTAGTGAATAGGTGAATTATCCTACTAAAGGCCTTGATCCATGAATTGTATTCTATTCCCTGGAAGGAAATATTCCACGAACATTATTGATGTGGAATTTTTAATCTATTTATGGATTTGAATTAAATTATTGTGTTATATGATTCAAGAAAAATATAAGGATTATTAATTATAGGTTTTTTATTTATCTTTAAAAATATTTTAAATGGTACTGATGGACTAGAATAATTATAAAATTTTAATGGGATATTTTTATTAAGGTATTACAACCTATAATATGTTCCTAAGGATGATAAAATGGTGTTTAGTTTGGATATTGATATTATTGATAATGATAAATTGGATTGCATAGTACTGATGACCTCAACAATGATAAATATTTTCTTAATGTTTTTATATTATCATTGATATAGTTGACAAAAATATTGGATATATGATTTTATTCAAGTAATGAGGAAGAATACATGTTTTTAATTTTATTTTATGAAAATTATTATTATTAACATGATTTTGGGGAATATATGACCAAGGTGTTCATATATTTGAAATGTGTCTATTTAGAGGCTCTTAATGATATTTGGAGTATTATCATTGGGTATGAGAAATCCAGTTAACTTCTTTATAATGTTTCAAATTTTAATATTTTTTGTTGGGTCCAAAAGATAAAAATTTATAAAATGGTTTAAGATTAACTTTGGATTAGTATTTTGATATTAATTTATTACTTAACCATATGAATATTTATGCGCAAAGGATAACATGTGATAGCCATATTTTTGTGATGAGATATAAAAAACAACTTAACCTTATACATATGGAAATATTATTTTTTAGAGATTTAAGAATAAAAAATTAAACCTTTTATTTCATGTAGTAAGATATGATGTGGTAATTGATCAATTCGGAACCATTGTTTTATATTCTACCTATGAAATGGGCATAAATCAATAATGATTATCTTCTCATTAAAAATTTTCATATCCTTGAAAATGATCTTAAAAAAATGATATCCAAAAAAATATATTTTTGAAAAATAAAATTTTCAATTTAATTATCATATATTTATGATGTATTGGTCGTTAACCATCTCTATACCACCCAAAGTTTTGTGATTAATGATCTCTATCACCCTATATAATTATTTATACTCCTCATCCATGTATAAAACATCACTTCAAATCAACGTTATCTTATTTGGGAATCTATTTTGTGTTATTATAGTCAAAATTCCCACAAACCTATCTCATAGTCAATAGGGTTTTTATTGGGCCTTTTTATGATGTGAGATTTTATGAATGAATATTTAGATGTAAAACATTTGAGGACCAATGAAAATTATTAAGGTATAGTTTCATATTAAGGGGGTAGAAGCCACACCCTATTATTTTTTGAAATATATATTTTTTCAATTAAATTTAATCATTTTGATATTTTTAATTACATGAAACTGTATGTTTTTATTTCTATATATCCAAAACGTTGTTATTCTTGTTATATAGACAATACTATGTTATATTTAATTACACACAACATTGAGTTTTAATATCTTCATGTTATATTATTATAGTTGTTACTTAAATGTGACTATTATAAAATAATATTCAATCATTGTGATATGTATAATAATAAAAACTTTATAAAAACTAATTATAATGGTTTCATATTAAGAATTCATATTGATAAATAAAAATTAAATTTAAAATAAAACTACTATATTCTAAAAAAATTGTTCTAATGTTTTTGTGAATATTAATAATAAAAATTATTAATAGATATAAAAATCAAATTTATAAATTTAATTTAATTTTTTAAATAGTTATTTAAAAATTATATTAGGTGGAATTATTTGGAATTTTTTGAAAATTATTATTATCATAATAAATACTGAAAATATTGAATTTTAATTGAAAACTACATTTATATTAAAATTAATTATAATGTTAAATTATATTTTATATTGGTTTTAAAGTATAATTAAATAAATTATAGGTCTCGTAATCCAACATATTTCATTGTTATAGTTTTTATGTTTTATTTTTATATAAAATATGTGTAAACTTTTTAATATTTTCTCTTTCAAACCCCACTTTTTCATCGCATCTGCATTAGTAATTTTAAAATAAGCATTTCCTATTTTCTTAATGTAATTTAGAAAATTTTATTAAATTTTTGGAATAAGATTTATTTTTATTTATCAATATGTTCACATTAATCATGTATCATAATGAATCGTTAAAATGGTTAAATATTTAATTTCCATATTTTAGTTAAAAATTAGTGCACCAGGGGTAAACTAAGAAGATAAGGGTTAACATGACAATCCAAATTTGAAATACCCATTATATGGCCAAATTTATACCCTTATCACATTATTTTTTTGTGTTTTGTGACACATTCCCATGAACGTGGAAATTATAATAATATAATTATATTAAAACCCAAAAAATAAACCATCATTACATTTAATATCAATAATTCTATGGGATTTGGGAAAATATATTTTTTTATAAATTTTATTTTCAATACAAAATATAATTTTTATGATGTAAATTTATTTTTAATTTTTATAGAAGAAAAATACTCTTTAAATAATTATGAACCCTAAACTATTTATTGATTTATTTAAAAGAATAAGAAAATATATGATACAAATAAATTTAAAAATAAATTTAATTGAATTAATTATTGGGTTAAATTAATTTTGATGATGAATATATAAAGTTAATAAATTCTAATTCCATAATTTTATTTAAATTTAATAATTAAAATTAAATAAGTAATGTCAAAATTTTCATTAATGTTAATTTATAAATAATGTAATATTATTAAATGATTTAAAATTTCTAAAAATACTATATTCAACCAAGTGATATTTAAATTTTATTAAATATCCAATATGGTATATTTATTGAAATATTTTTTTTATAGTTACTATATTGACCCTATTGTAGTAAAAACTCTATTCGCACTATTCAGGTTAAAATGATGTTTTTTCATGTTACATGTTCTTGGGTTAAAATTAATTTTCAACACACAAAGGATTATTATTTGATAAAATAGATTTTATATGTAGAATCTAGGGATCCAAGTTATATAATAATTCTCATTTATTTTAATATTAATGGTTAAATTATGTTGGTTAAAATGAATTGATAGCCTTGTGAAAAAAACCCAAATTGTTAAATGTTTGGAAACATAGAAGTTAAGTATAAAAATGTTTTAATAAAACAATTAATGGTTTATGTGTGGAATGATAATAAAATGCCTCCAATAAGTTATTTATAAATGTTTTATCCACATTTGGTGAGATTAACCTCCAATTACATACTATTTTTGGTATTTACAAAACATCAACTACTAATTAATTATGAAAGGCTATCCCCTCTCATATATTCTTCAAAACATCAAACCCTTTTTGTTCCACCAATACCTACTAAATGATATTCCTAAATTACCTACACTCAGCATAGTTTAATTATTTTGGATATAAATACATATTATTAATTCTTTTGGTGGAAACTAAAAGAGGATACCCAAATAAGGGGTAACATTCATCAAAGAATGTTTTTGTTTTCTTTCTTTCTCCACCTCAAGAAATTAATAGTAAAACATGATTATATATTAACTTAAAAATAATTCATATAGAAATATTTTTATATGTTAAGGTAATCACCTATAACAAACTTTATGTCCACCAAATGGGTTATGAAATCAAAAATTCTGTGTACGTCAGATAAATACATCAGAAACCGATGCTTTTCTTTTTTACATTAACACATCCCACAGTTGGGAATGATGATATATATAATGTATATATATGATATTTATAACATAATATTACCTTTTTAATCAGAATAAAATATATAACTTTTTTACTTTACATTTCATATGGGATTTGATAATGTCTCCCATGCATATAGAAGACTACCGCCTCACGAAGTGATGTGATTCATTTTTTACTAACACATTACATTAAAGATAATAAGGATAAATATATGTGATATATATGAAAAATTTATGATATTAATTAACTATTTATAAATCTAAAAGAAAAATATATAAATTTACTTCATACATTTTCAATCACTATAAATTGATGATGTTATTCATGTATGTGTAGAATATCGCTATCACAAAGTGATGTGACTCTCTTTTTATCACCAAAACACATAGATGATTTGTAAAAGTAAAATTAAAGAAATAATATTTTAAAAATTATATTATGAAAATTATTTAAATATAAAATATTACATACCTCTCTTACATTGATAATCTTTGAAAAATGGAAATGTTACTCATGCACACATACGACCTACCGTTTCCATGATCATAATGTAATTTTTTTTTCTATAAATGATATTTTATGAGTGGTATTAATATTATAATTTATATATAAATATTACAATTATTTCAAGATTATTATTCTATCGATATTTTAATCATGTCCAATGTAAGTGGACAAAAAACAACAAATCCAGATATATCCAGAAAATAAAGATGTTATTACCTAAAACATGAATTTAACATAGAAATGTTAATAATTGGGCAATAAAAGTACATAAGTAATTTATACATGGGATTATATATAATTATGGTTTTCTAATAGTATTATATTATGATTATATTTTTTATATAGGAGTGTTTCATAGTTCCTTGAAATGCGTGTTAATATTTTAATATTCACCAATTCTTGGAGGATTCCATTGGTTTTATTCATATAGCTGAAAAACCCAATAGATATTTATCTAAAAGAACCTTATTTCCAAAGGATGGAATTCAATATGTTTGATGTTTACGATACATAAGAACATGTATTAGTATAGAGTATGGGATTTTAGACTCATCACATCCTTTTTGGGGAATTATTTTCTACTCCGGGACACTCTTTATAAATTAAAGATATTTTCATGGATCCATATTAATTCACCAAGTATAATATAATTTTACCTTGGAATTTTCAATAATTTCTTAACATGGGTGAAATTTATAATCCTCAATATTTATTTGAGGTACTAAATTAATGGAAACATCCATATGTATTTGAGGTTATCCATACATAGTATCCTCTCATATAGTATTTATAAATTCATTTAAATATCATTATGATGATACTGGTTTTTTAGCCACTCAATGGTGGACTTTAGAATTTATAATGGTCTATGGAGACAAAATTATGTTTTGATATTGGAATTTTACCCATATAGTGGTCTACCTATAAATCCTTGGGAATGGAATCAGAACCCTCGTAGTTCAGTTCCACTTAATTGGACACATCATACCATTAAAGGTCATGTGATAAGGACCTAACTGTATTGTTTAATGTCATGTGGTAAGGATATCAAAGAAAAAGGTTCGTAGTAAATTTTTGGTGTGGGACTTATGCTGAAACATCCCATGTAACATTTAATGGATATGGGCTTACATATATGACTTGACTCTATTGGGATATGGACCAAGGAGATTGGGTTGATTTTATGTGTTGGGTTTGAACCTCAAAGAGGCTTCTTGTGTATCCAATTTGGATGGGAATAAAATCCCACATAGTTCAATAAGTCTCATAAGAGAGTATAGTCCTTTTGAGAGAAATAAGTTTTGGATTACATCCTGAAAAGTATGCCTTGGTGATTTTGGGGTTTAATTTGGGGATTACTCTTAAGGAAGATGCATAGATTAAGGGAAATATGGTTGGATTCATGAAGAGGATATCCAATGATCACAAGAATTGATAAGGATTCTTACATATCCTTTTTTTAACTAGAATCAGAGTTCTTTTAGTTCATTATGTTGTGATCATGTCAGATCTCTAAGCCCGCGTGTGTCATTCTCGGTGTGAGAAACAAGAGGATGTCAAAGATTGAAGAAAGGAATCGATGCTTTTCTGACTCTGCTAGTTTATGAGAGAACACCTACGGTGGTGACAGTGGATGTATGAGAGGGGAACCGAGAAGAGGGAGAGGCGATTTTGGAAGAGTTCAAGGTGATGAGCCTTCCCTCTATTCACATTACATTCTACAAGGGTCTAATGTAAGGAAATACTGAAGGTGAAGAAAGTAGAGAGGATAAAGACTACAACCTCCAACTTCAAATGTTAAGGGCTTACACTATGATGGTTCCCATACAATCAATCCTAGTTGGGTAGGGAGACTTCTCCTTTGTTCCAAAGGAAAAATAGGTGTAAACCATACCTTCCCTACTAGAGACATGTGGTTTCGGTTCTTAGAGACGAGAAGGGGAGGTTAGAACCTAAAACCTATTCCTCAAAACCAGGAAATTCCCATCACTGTTTATAGGTGAAAGGTCTATGCGACTATGGATATATAAAACCACAGATAATCAATGAATCCTAAACCCATTTTGAAATAAATGTGGGAACTCATTGACTAAAAAAATACAAAACCAAATAAAAGACACCGAGATGTACCTTTACCAAAGGTTTGATAAGTAAGAAGGTTATGGTGGATGTCTCAATAGAATAACTTTTAGAAAAGGTAGCTAAGGAAGAAGAAGCATTGTCATGAATGTATTTGAGGAGGGTTTCATGGATTGTAGACTGAAGAGAGTAGGTGAATCAAAGAGGGGAGCCCAAGTTGGTTCAGGAACACAACTATGGGCGTACAAGTAGGCTTTAGCGACATGATGTTCACATAAGTGATGAATAACCTAGATAATAATACATGAGTGAGACCTGACTCAAGCCTTCAAGAGAATTCACAGGTATTCCCAAAAGTGGGGAACTTAAGTTCCTATGAGAGGAATAGTTAGCATGTAAGTGTTTATATTTTAGGGAGGTGGGGTGCTTTAGGGACACAATTGTTTTGGATTTCAAACACTAAAAGGAATTATGTCCTACGATCCTCCTTCCAATCCTCCTCTATATGTGTTAAAAAAATACATTGAATGTTTCAGAAGACTTGGGAGAAGCACTAGGCCAACCAGAGAAGAAATTGGGCTTTAGGGAAATTCGTCCATACAAATGAAGTTCTTAAGGGTCTACTTACAAGAAAAAATTAGACCCTGGGTGAATGTAGTTTGGGTGCACAAGTGGGATGCGTGCCTACTTTGTGGCGTGCAATTTTCTACACACCAGATGGGTGGTGCTCAAGTAGCCTTGCATGATACCAGTGGTTTGGCATAACTAGGGTGTCACATTTACGAATCAGCCAAAATAAATTCATTATTAATCTCTATCATGGTGGCACATTGGTGTTTGCCTGCAGCTACCTTGGGCCCCACTTTAGGGACTTAGCCAAATTTATTTCACCATAACGCGGGGCCTGCACCCCCACTCCCCAACTTGGGATCAGTGCGGGGTTGTAGCCTCCCCCCTTTGGGCCCGTGCCTTCACTACCATCACTGACCCCCATGAAAAATTCATATTTCCACCACAATCACTTCCATCCCATTTGAGGAAATTTTTTGTAGAACTGCATGGAACACATTTCATGTTGTCTACACAATCCCTCCATTAGAATTTGTTTTTTCAGAATGATTGTAATTTTGTTATAAGGTAAAATTATGACACTTTGATGCATTCCAACACCATTTGGTTTGATTTGGAGCTACATCATGTTTTGAAGGATTCCCTATTGTTTATGTTTAGTGATCTAGGACTCGACTTTGTTCCAGAGATCCCTTTGCGGGTTACCAATATGTTGAGTACCATTTCTCTTATGGTTGGTAGTTTAGTTTCATTCATACTGGAGTATAAAGATCTAGTGTTTATGGTCAAACAACATTGGCCATAATGATTATGAATATATAAAATTTTCATGATTAAGAGTATGAAATATTGAAGGGGTAATTCTTAATGCACCTGAGAAATATTTGAATCAATATTGGTCATGATTTTTAAGATCTTTACATAGATCTGATTTAAATGAAAAATGGAGACTTTCTTTATTTCCTTTGAATAAATATTAAAATATACAGTTTACAGTCATGCAATAAGGACATTATACTGTGCAGTTTTAAGTAATGCAGTGAAGACCATTGATAACCCCATAAGAAATTGAGACACCTTATTTATACAAAAAAAATTTCATTTGTATTTCCTAATCCCTATACCCATGTGAGTTACGCTCGATGTGATAAAAAAGAATTATTAAAGGATTATTATGCAATACAAAGGTGATAAAAGTAATGAAAATGGGTATTATGATTAACTGACGGCTAAGACAGGGAATAGGACCCAGGATAACTATGTATCTTGTTAGAGAAAGAATCAATTCAAACCAAGTACTTGGATTTTTGAGCTGTTTAACGTCATGTGATAAGGGAGAATATGAACCGACATGAAAATAAATACATATTTTATCTATACATAAGGGATAAAACCTTTTTTCAATACATGACTTGCTAGGGGAAATAATCAAACCCTATGTTGTTCTTTAAACATTCCTTATGTATGTTTTGATTTTTTTGTAGAAGGAATAAAGGGTTTTTTCTATTGTGGTTAGGCCCAATATTGGAGATCCAGGTGTCACTACATATCTCATATTGATGAGAATCATTCCAAACGTAGTTCTTGAAACATAAATTTATCACACCAATTGAGTTTGATATGGAATAGGTGGGTTTTAAACATGTTCTGGAAGAACGATTAATATTAAGACACATAATTGTATAAAGATCAAACCATGTATCTTAAGGGAACACTCTATATAGATTTGTTTCATATAAAGGAGGAGAAAAAAAAGATATTTGTTGTTTTGTGTGGATGGGCCCAATATTGGAGATATAGGCGTCTCTGCATATCTAATATAAATGAAAATCAAGCCATATGTAGTTCTTAAAATGAGGTCCCTATACAGATCTGACACGGACATTGGGAAGAAATAGACTCTTGTTTCACAAAAGGGAAACAATTATGTCAATGATTCATTCATATGGAAGATCTTAACATTATTTAGGGAATACTTTAGCCATAATGTTTAATGTAATTCACCAAGGACAAATGTTTTCATTCAGGTTAACAACATGTGATAAGGAAAAAGATTCTACACATTTTATTTTCATATAGTACAGATGCTTATGATTGTTATATAGTTTAATTTACTATAACCAGGACGTTGTGTTTTGTAATTTAGAGTCATGTAGTGTGGAAATTGTGTCTAATTTTACAAAGTATTTCTTCAAGAATCTCGCATTGTTTAGTGTTGTGATAAGCTCTCCATCCATTAAGACTAGGGAATAATCTCCATTTGAGTAGACCATATGTATGGAATAATTTCCTTCCCACTTTGGATCATGATTTTTAGGTTTCCTTCTATGAATCATTGGGGTAATGAGGAACAACACTGATTCTCTTTGACGAAATGAATGGAGGAAAACTTTCTTGTTAAAGGCGTGCTCTATTCTATTCTGGTAGACTTCTAAATGATGCAAAGTATGAAATCTTTTTCCGTCTAATTATTCCAACCCCTCAAACCATTTCTATGACTTCTCATCGGTAGAAAACAAATAACATATTGCAACTCTGAGTAAAGGAAATTGAATTTTAATGAGAAAAATGATTCTATTCTGTAAACCAATGAATAAGGGGTTTCCTGGGTGGTTGTACGGGCGGTTGTCTGATAATCCCATAATGCATGAAAAAAATTATCAGGCCAAGATTTATTATCATTATCTACCATCATCTGGAGTATATTTTATATGGTTTTATTTAAATCCTCTATCTATCCATTGTCAACTTCATGATAGCCAGATGAATTCTTAGATTTGATATTGTGCTCCTCATATAACTTCTTTAACTCAACATAACATAAATTAGTGCTATTGTTTGTCAATATAGTATGAGGGACACCAAATATGGTAATGATAATAGTTTTGAAAAAACTAACATTGATTTTGGATCTGATTTCATTGATAGGTACTTCATCAACACATTTGGAGAAGAATTCAGTAGAAGTAAGAATATACAAGAACTACTTAGCCGAATCTCGGGGATATGGAACTACTACATCCATTCCCCATGTGAAAACGGCCAAGAGTATTTAGTTGTATGTATCAACTCTAGGGGATGATGGATGATGTTGTAATGCACTTTCTAGGGATGAAATTTCATGGTAAAATCTATGAAAGCTTGCATCATTGAAGCTCATAAGTATCCAAGACAATGGATTTTATTATAAATACCATGCCCAGAATGGTGAGAACTACAAGCTCCATAATTGACTTCTTTCCTGACAGCTGTAGATTCTTCTCCATCAATACACCTAAATGGAATTCCATTAAATCTTCATTTATAGAGGATCTTTTAGAAATCTGGACTACCATAAAGAGTAAAATTAGCCACTCTTCATCATATCTTTTCTTTTTCAGCCATATCAGGTGGAAGTAATCCATTTTGAAAGTATTCCATGATGGGTGTTCTCCATCCCGTGGTATAAACATATTTCTTAGAAATAGAGCTAATTTCATTAATTTCCTTCATTCTAGTTTGAATTAAAGGTGAGACCACACGATGATGGGCTATACTAAGGATTGTCTCAACTCGATTTGGACCTTCCGAGGCTATAGCTGCATTAGGAAGTGCATAATCTTGGGCATTTTGTGATTGTGGGACATAAGAAAATGTCATCTCTAAGGTAAATTCATCCATTAACCATCAGAAAATATCACACAAATGGATTAAATCTTCTTTTATGATAGCATAATATCTATTGATTTTTTTTATTACCAACCTCAAATCACCTTTTCCTTTTAGTTGATTCACATGTACCTAATGTTCCAATTCCAATCCTACGATGAGTTCTTGATATTCTACGTCATTGTTAGTGCCGCCTTTTGACAATTGGAATTAATAAGAAACAAATTACTTTTCTGGGGAGATAAGTTCGATTCCTATCACAACATTTTTGAGTTTAGGATTTTTCATTCTCTTCCGTGTTAGAATTCTAGAGGCACTATCCAAGTACATTTCCCATATTTGGGAACTATCAGGAATAGAAAATACCTCTTCATTAGTAAGTTCTGTATTCAATGATTTATCTTCTGCATATGAATGTTCAACAAGGATTTCAACCAATGATTGGACATTTATGGCCTTTTGAGGTGCAAAATCAATACCAACTATTGCAAAATTACTACCCATCATTTTAGACAACCTGTAAGCATAGGAAGACAGAGAATAAATTTGAGTGGGTTATTGAGAGATACTAATTTGAACTCATGATGTTATAGGTAGTGCCTCAATTTCTAAACTGAAAATATTGAATACATGAATCACTTTTTAATACTTGAATATCATGTTTCTTCATCATACATAGTTCAAATGAGATAGTAATGGCTATTTTAATTCTTGGCATCATTCTTTTGGGAATGTAAGGAACCTATGATCACTCAAAAGCTATTACATAAAGAATAAGTGGTATTCCTTTGACATTCAACATTGATACCAGTGGAATCAAAAGATTTTTCTTTATGGTATCAAATGCCTCTTGTCAGCCATAATACCATTGTTAGGTGACTCACTTCTTTATTAATATGGTGAAGGGTAAACACTTGCCTTCCAAATTAGTGGTAAAACACTGAATATGGTCCATATATCCATTGATTCCTCTTAATTTTTCCAAATTTCGAGGTGGTGACATACAAAGGATTGATTGTTTTTTCTTATGATCAACTTTAATGCCATGATGGCGTACAATGAATTAGAGGAATTTTCTTGAGGTTACCCCAGAAGCACATTTCAAGTGGATTATCTTCAAATTGTGTTGACAAAGATAATTGAATATGATCTCTAGATCAACCAAGTGATCAAAACATTGTCTGGATTTAACCACCAAATCATACACATAACATTTGAAAAATTTCCATATGAAGGGTTTCAATATTTGGTTCATGGTACATTGATACATTTCACATACATTTTTAATCCATAGGGAATTACCCAATTTAAAAACGAACCTTGAGGGGCTCTGAAGGCTGTAGATTATTTATCAGCTGAGGCCATTCAGATTTAACTATACCCATAGTAACAATCCATCGAGGAAAGTTCTTCATAACTAGTTTCTTAATCAATTAAAATCACTATGATCAGAACTAAAAAGTAATATTTTGTATAATGCTGGTTACTATATTTGAAATCAATGGAAAATATGATTTTACCAATCTTCTTTTTTACTGGGACAATGTTGGCCATCCATTTTGGGTATTGAATCTCCATGAAAAAAGATATCCTTAACAATATTATCAGCATCAACATCAATTTTAGAGTCATGAGTTGGGTGTGTTCATGTTGCTGCTTTCTTGAATCCAAGATGTTCTTATGGAAAACCCAAACGATGAGTTGCTACATTTGGATTAAGACATTGCATATCTATATAATTACAAAAAAATATATCTTGATGTTTCATTAGAAATTAATTATACGTCTCTTACTCTTTTTAAATCATGGCCACACTAATTAGAGTGGGGTGTGGATCTTCTTTTGTACCCAAATTTATTTCTCTGATATCATCCACAATGGTGGAGATACCATCCTCAAATGATGGAGGGGAATCCCTGAGATCATCTTATTATTATTCCACTTCCTTACACATCATTTCTTCTATTTCAACTTAGAAAATAGATGATGGAGCAAAATTTTCCGAGTTAGGATAAGAGTTAGTATTTGAACATCCAAAAGAAGATGCTACCATCCCTGACCCTATTGATGATGAATGCTCTTCTTGGGGTAATAAAGAGGAGATTATGGATTGGGAATCAACATCCATTTCTTCCTATACTATTGCTACAAATTTTTTTAAACTGATTTACAAAGTAGAGGCTTTCTAAAGATTAGTAGATGAAATGAAGACATGTCCATTTAATGTTTTATCACTTCTCGGTAAAAAAAAATCTCCCATGATTTCAGGATTGATTTCCAAAATTGACATTATGGAAGTTACTTGATGATTGTTCATATTTTTATTTATATTTCAATATGATTTATAAGAAACACATAATCAATTCTCAAATTTTTTAATGGGTTTTCTGAGATCTTTTCTAAACCATTTCGATCATTAACTCTGGTAACCACGTTTTTCACGGACCTCTTTCCCATCATGTGATAAAATTATTCTACAATTTATTGAGATCCAATCATTTTGAATGGATTCTTGTCAATATAAAATGTTCCAAGTTGTCCATTGAAACAATATATGAGACATTGGTGGAATGATGAAGGTTTGAATACATGTTGATGTAGCCAAGGCCTACCAAGAAGAATGTTAAAGGCTGTGTCCTGACAAAAAACCATGAAATCAAAATTTGAAAGAAGATCCCCAAACCGAGTTCTGAGTGTAATCTCACCCAGAGGTGATTTCTCATTATTTTCATACCCTTGAAACATTAAAATAGATGGAGATAAATCATATTCGGTGAGGCCCAATCGGTGAAGTGTATGAATATGAATGAGGATGACTCCTAATCCATTATAAATAAAGGCTCATTGGATGACTATGAAATTTACCGTGCTAGATTCATAGAAGGGCTTGATATGTCCATGTAAAACATCATCTTCATCTTAATCTGTAAAATATATAACTACAAGACATTATCTAGAATCATTATCTATATGTTAAATCACAGAAGTAGAAAATTCGGTTTCAAACTCTTGTAGACTTAAAAAAGCCTCAATAAGAGCTTCTCAGAGATCTTCTGACAGATTCAAGGAATCCAAAATTGACAAATTGGATGATACATGGGCTAGTTTTTTTAAAACATCATACTTTTGATCTGAAGGTCTACATTTCCTAGCATAGAGATATAGCTTTGCTGGTTCCTCTGTTGTTGATGCTTCTGATGTAGATGTACCCTGTGTTGGAGCATAAACTGTAAATACTCCTAGATTTGGTATATCAGACTGACTATGAATAAGTATGTTCTAATAAGAAGATGGTGTGACCTTTAATCGACCTCCAAAATAATCATGTTAGGACCGAACCTTTCATGAATGGAAGAATCTCCTTATTCTTATTGAGCCCACTGAAGGGATCTCCCCTGAGTATCTACTACATATATGGTCCGTGCAGTGTAGAGTTAAAATATTGGATTCTAGAATACCAACATCTTCCACTATATCCTCAACCTTGGCCTCTTCCTATGGCTCCCCAATTTGGTATAGGGAACTCAGGCTCATTATAACTAGAATAATCAATGACATAGGGATTTGTTATGTGGATAACGTTAACAAAACGAAAGATCAATTCTTCATAGGAATATGATTCTATATGACAGTTTAGTTCTGATTTTTCCGTTTGGCGGGGTGGTGCCCATGCTTTTGAAAATGATGGCATGAAATCTACAAGATTCAAGGAAAAAATTGGTCTTTACATGAGCTCTCCTTCATTTGAATGCTCTTTACCCCTATGATCACATCACTTCTTTGAGGATTGACCTTTTTATGAAGGTGGTTTTTCTTCTTTGGGAGTGGTAGAAGACACAATCAGTTGTTTCAATAGTGTTTACATAATGGAAAGAGTTTGGTTGATCATTTTTCTAATCATATAATCATTATATTTATTCACATTTTTACCTTTGACATTCTACCACTCTCCTTCTTCCTTGGAATCAATAGCTGTAACAAATGATACTTGGGCTGATGAACTTTTTAGTTTCACTTCTCTAGAGTCTACTGTTTTTGTGGGAGTTATTTTAAAGAATAACACTTTTAGATGGTATTCCACAACATCTAATTAAAGTGATTATAATTCAGAATATCTTCATATCCTTCTTTGTTTGGTATCTTCATCCTTGGAAACTGAACCAATTTATTTTATAAATCTGAAATGAATTAATGAGAATCCAGTGCATTCATAAAAGAATAAACTTTATTCTTTAACTCCTTAAATGGTTTCTACCATTGATCTCTTTGACCATCTTCATGAGGTGGTCATTTCCACTGATTCTCATGAGGATGATCCCTTCGATATGATGAATGTTTTCAAGTGGAAGTAGGCACATGTGCTTGCTTAAGTGTAACTGTAGCAGCCCCTTATCTCCTTGTTTTCCTTCCTTGATCTTACTGAATTATATGAGTTTTAACTTTAGTTTCCATATTGGAATATTCTATCTGTTGAGAAATTAAATCACAGTCTATAAACCCTTTTGTGTATTTCACAGGGAACAATGGTGTGCATAACTCATCACGTAGATTTTCCACACAAATTGGCAGCAACTCTTCATAAGGGAGTGCTAGATTTATGTAATATGTATATCCTTTCCATCGAGAAATGAAATATAAAACTCTTTCATTTTCCATTTTTTGCAATTTATAAGATAAAAAACTATTGTCTTTATTATCATTTAGATGAATTTAATATGGAATTTTTAATGGAGATCTTCCAATCCAGTAATTTATTGAGATTGAAAATTTGTGTATCATACAAAAGTTGGTCCCTATAATTATTTCAAAAAACACCTATGCTTTATTTTTCCTGTTGTTGAGGAGTTACCATCTTGGGAACACAACAAGAAAGTAAATTCATTATGTTTTGTTATGGATCTCCTGAATCATTAAAGATTGGGAGTGTGGTATTTAAAAAATTTGGTGGGGGAGGGACCAGATCCACACAGTAATTATAAGCATTAATTTTCAAATGAACATGTGCACATTGTTCATACACAGCTTCCAATAAAATTTTTAGTGCCTTAATTGTGTTCATAAGCACTTGGGGGATATTTGAATGAACTGGGGCCTGTATAGGTACAACAGATGGATCTGGAACTGGTGCAACAACCGGATAAACAATTGGTGGTGGTGCTGGTATCTATCTTGGATAACACACGGGAACATGCCTATATGGATGTTTTTGATCCTTCCCTGGTTGTTTACCCCATGAAGTGAATTCATTATCCCCATATGTAGTTACCAAAAATCCTCTTTGTTGAGGAGCACCTACAAGATGTGAAAGTTGATGATCTGCCTGGGGAGTATGTAATGCAAAAATGCTACTTTGAAGTAACTCTATATAGATTCATATGAACTCATTCATTCCTTCTTCCAGCTATTGAAATATTTCTTCAAGTGAAAAAGATTAATCTTCTTCAGTGGAAAAGTGAGACATGATCTGAATTTTACCTTTCCCTTGTTAGATGCCTTTCAAAGGGGACAAAGTTTCTTATTTGAAGGCATACCTTGATTATGGTTAATCCTCTAATTTTGAGTTTTCACACCTCCTTAATTTTCTTTGGTTTATACTTTGTTATGTATAAAAACGTCATAATTTAATTCCCCTATGCTAGACTCATTTTCTAGGGAATCATCTACACAGGTGTTAATAACATTCACTGATTAATAATGTATGGATGTCATCATGTTATTATCTTTGTAAGATCATCTATTTATGTATCTTCCATGAGATTCTGCTCTCCTATATGATGAATTCAAGGGAATTGTTTGTAAGATGGTTTCCTGAAATGGAATCCTTGAATAGTTTAGTTCTGTGATATCTTTTTGGATTCTTCTCTAATTAGGATAAAACTGACTTCCGTTGAGGAGAGGATTTTAGAAGTGAAAAAACCCCCATCACTATAGGCTGGGGTGGTTATTGTTCTTTTCTTCAAACGTTCAAACATTATTTAATAAATTTCAAAGTTGAATTGAACAAGCCCCAACCTTAGATGTGAAGTTGGATCTTGAAATGATATGGGTAAGATTCATGAAACCGCTCTTCTGATTTTGTGAATTTTCATTTGGACATTAACTGGGTTCATTATCCAAAAACCACTCAAATCACTTATTTCAGAAGATCAATGTGCAATTTCAGACATTTGCGATATATGATGGCTGACATAATCTAAGTAGGATGCCTACTGAATATTCTCATATGCTATATGAAAAAGTAACTCAACAACATTTTTTCATTGGGACTGACTCTGAAGAGATCTAGTTGAGGCATGTTCTTAAGCCTATATTTGATTACATACAAAATTAGTTGATTGTATCTAGTCGTGGGAAGTAACATTTCATGAGACCACTTTTGGCAGCCTTTGTTGATTGTAGAGTGTAGTGAAATTTAATTCTCTATGTGCACCTCATCCTATGATATGGACACTAGATGGGGTGTCATAAATTAACAGGCATAGCCTTTTTAGAGCATTGAGGCATACACACTGAAGAGTTATCTAGTTATTTTCAACCTTTGGATGTTGGGAAACTGATAGAGATTCCATGTCAATTTTGTGTTGCATCGCTTATATTACTTTTACATGATTTTGATATTCATCATATGGTAATACTTTAGTTTTCAAATAATGATTATTCTTCTATAAGTTGAGGAAGACATCATGAATGAAATCTTGTACCACTAATTACAGAATGTTGTATTGAGAATTTTCCAAAGGCCAGAACATGACTAGTACTACTCCTTTAGAAAATTGTTTTCTAATTTTTAACATATCTTTATCATCTTTCAAAAGAGGTTTCTCCACTTGTTCTGACCAAAGAGGATGATTCTTTATTATTTTATTAAAAACAATGGAATCAGTCATTTTTTCTTATACTGTATTAGAAGAGAAATGGATTAAGGGGGGTTGGTATAATAACCATTACATTATGATATATTCTACTTGAGAAATTTTTTCACATGTTAATGACGGGGCATTAGACATGAATGTCCTTATATTGGAACGTGCCTTGAGAAAAGAGGGATTTCTCCTTACTAAATTGTCAATTATTGAATTATTTTGACAATGTGAAATAGTACTACAAGGAGAACTTTTTTTTTGAAAAAGCATATTGCATTAATGACAAAGATTAGCAGAAGTACATGCATGAAACCATGAAGGGAAATTGTCCAGCAAGAGCTGGTTAGTGCAGAATGGGCCTAAGGACGCTAGTTGATGGACCGCGTTGTTCCCTTTCCTTTGGGTGAATGAGAAGGTGCACAATGAGAAACATTGGCGGAGTGAGATAATTCTCCTGACAATGGCGCCAAATGACTGGAGTCCTCCGTCATTGTGATTGATAATGTCGATAACGGAAGGATAGTCAGACTCAATGATGATGTCGCCCCAACCACATTCAATAGCAAGAATCATACCAGCAAGGATGGCCTTGGCTTCAGCTACTACTGGTTACCAGAATGTCTGGTGTGGTTCAAACTTAGCAGCAAGGATTTTCCCCAGATGATTTCGGGCAAGGAGGCCGAGGGAAACAAGACCAACTTTTGGAAGTGACGCGTCCACATTGATCTTGAGAATCCCTTCCATTGGGGGATTCCATGGAACAGGAGGAGAGGGGGAGACACCCGGCATAGAACATCCGTTGCGTCCTTTCTAACCTTCAATCCAAGAGGAAGCACGATCAATCCAGAATTTGGGGGGGTCTGTGGGCATGATGAAAAATAGCGTCGTTGCGCCAGACCCAAATAATCCAGGCCAGAGTGCAGAGTGAACCAACATCAACCGGGGAGAGAGAGGAGTACCAACACGTCAGATGATCGGGAAGTTCAGAGGCCAATGCCAGCAAAGTAGAAGAAGCTGAGCCCCATAGATTCCAGATTTCCTTAGCTCCCGGGCAGAGAATGATAGCGTGAAGAGGGGTTTCAAGAGTGTTCGGGCAGAAAGGGAAAAAGGCGATGCTGACCATATGTCGAAAAACGAGAAGGCTCATTGTTAGGAGAGTACCCGTACAAACCTGCCACCACAAATGAAGAATTGTTGGGGGGACGTTGAGCGACCAGATTGATTTTCAATGACCCTCATCCCTGCCAACTCGGTGGATTCCAAGAGCAAGTCTGTAGCCAGATCTCACCGTGTAAATACCCGTAATGTCATTGATCCAGAAGTGACGGTCAGGGCCTACGTCTGGTACCCAAGGGATGCTGAGGATAATTCTTTGATCTCTTTGGTTAAACCATTCGATGATATTATCCAAACACCATCCTTGTCCCCCGGTCAGAAATGAGGCAGCTGATAGTGGCATCTTCCAGACCTGGTTGGGCGGGGGATGTTGTTCGTAAACCATCCTTATCAACAAGCCAGGGATCAGTCCAAATTTTGATAGATGAGGAGTCCCAATTCTCCAACCCAATCCTTTATCCAGAAGCTTTTTTCCCCCTAGATGTTTCTCTAGAGGAAGTTGGGACAAGGACCAAGAGAGGAAGCATGAAAGTCCGTGTGGGGAAAATACTTGGCTTGTACAACTCGCTCATAAAGAGAAGAAGGGCGGTCTATAAGGTGCCATCCTTGAATTTCCAAAAGCGCATCATTGAATAGAGGAAGATTCTGAAACCCCATCCCACCCTCTGATTTGGGTTTGCAGAGTTTCTCCCAGGCCATCCAATAGGGTCGATTCCTTCCATCGTGCTTCCCCCACCAGAAATTGGCTGTACGTGTGTGGATCTGATCGGTGATGGCCACCGGGAGCTTAAAAAGGGACATAAAGTATCTTGGGACAAATTTTATGATGACTTTGATGAGAGTCTCTTTTCCAGCTTTTGAAATTCTTTTAGGGGTCCAGCCTTGGATTTTAGCCTCAATCCTGTCCATGATGGATGCGAATATTTCTTTTTTAGACTGGCCAATCACCGTGGGGAGTCCGAGATACTTCTGATGTTTAACAACCATATGGATGCAAGATGAAGTGCAAAGTTCATCCCTCTTAGACAGGGGCACCCCTGCACTGAAGGAAATTTCAGATTTACCATGATTGATTTTTTGGCCAGACGCCCTTTCATACTGGCGGATCGCCTGGCAGATCACCCTGCATTCATTAATTGTTGCTCTAAAAAAATAAGGTATTTGTCAGCGAAGAAGAGATGCAACACTGGAGGGCTAAATCGAAAAACCATTGCCCCATGAATAGACTTAGAGGAAACAACCCTGGAAATAATATTAGAAAACACGTCAACCACTAGGATGAAGAGAAAGGGGGATAGAGGGTCTCCCTAGAGAAGGCCTCAAGAAGGGGTGAACTCTCTGGTAATCTCCCCATTGACCTTGATTTTAAACGAGACGGTCGAGATGCAGTTCATTACAATATCTGTCCATTTAGCGCAAAAAACCCATATTCTGCATAACGGATCTAAGGAAGTTCCATTAAACTCTATTGTAGGCCTTAGACATATCCAATTTCCAGGCCATGGTTCCTCTATTCGTTGTGGATCATGATTTCATAGAGTGGAACACTTCATGGACCACAATCTCATTATCAGTGATCAGTCACTTGGCCATGAAGGCACTCTGATTTTCAGAGATAATATCTAGTAGCCAAGGTTGTAGCCGATTGACATGGATCTTTGAGATGATCTTGTAAGAGACATTACAGAGGCTGATAGGTCGAAAGTCAGGGATCACCACAAGTTTCTTGATTTTGGGGATGAGAACAAGGACTGTTTCATTGATGGCTACAATGCTGGGGTTGCTAGCCTAGATATTTTTAATCATATTGCAGATATCAGGACTGATTATGTGCCAATATTGCTTAAAAAATAGGGCGTGGAACCCATATGGTCCCGGAGCCTTGGTGGGATGAAGATGTTTAAAAGCTAGGTGAATCTCGTCATCTGTCACATCTTTGGAGAGATGCCTATTGATCTCTTCAGTGATCACAGGTCTGATACATTCTTCCACCTCAGTAGACATGAAAGGGGTACTTGCAGAGAAGATGTGCTGGTAAAATCTAGTCAAGGCCTCTTGGATACCATTGGTGTCAGAAACTTTGCTTCCATCGAGCTGTGATAAGCAGGTAATGGAGTTTTTTCGACGCCTGGATGAAGCTTTCTGATGAAAATACTAGGTGTTAGCTTCCCCTTATTTGATATGGTTGTCCCATGCATGAATAGCCTAGAAACTTTCCTTGATACGTAAATCCGTGTCCAACTCTCTTTGTATGGCGCCAATCTTAGAGAGATTGCAATTGGATGTGGGTTTTTTGAGGAGAAATTTCAGTCTCTTTTCAAAGGCGTCGTAGTGCTAGTTAGGGTGTCAGAATTTCTTATTTCTCCATGACCTCATATCGGATGCGACCTGTTGGAGGTTGAGGTAAATATCCTCGTGAGTATATTTCCAGCTTGATCGGATCACCTCTTCACATTCTTGATCTTTTTACCAGAAGCTCTCAAATCTGAAGGGTCTGATAAAAGGTCTAGTATGTTCGCCACAGGTACAATCAATGAGGATTGGATAGTGGTCTGAGCAGTTGAGGGCCATGTGTTCGATATGAAACATGCTCAACATATTAATCCAATCAGAAGAGCCCAAAAATCTGTAAAGACGCTCAGCGATACGGGTGCCTTCTGAGTTGCCACGGAACCAAGTAAACGGATTTCCTGAGTACCCCAGATCGACCAGGTCCGCCCTGGAAACTACATCTTGGAAGCATGACATCGAAACTGAAGGTCGGATGGTTCTTCCCCTCTTTTCCTTATGGAACATAATCTCATTGAAGTCTCTACCGAACATAATGGGGCTCAGTAAGTCAAATCGTAGCTTGCATAGAAGATCCCATGAATTCACCTTGTCATTATGGGATGTCCAGCCATAGAAACCCACAAAAGTCCAGGATGGGTGAAGGTCCGTATAAATAGTCGTTTCCACATGGTTCGGGGATAAGGACAAAATTTTGACATCGACATTGTCTTTCCAAATGAGACAGAGTCCCCCAGAATGGCCTTGTCTAGGCACCGGGAAATAGCCTTGTAAGCCGCACTTCAGAGCAATACCATTATTGTCCTTGCATTCCAGTATGGTTTCGGACAAGAAAACCATATCGGGGTGACTTTGAGCGCAATTGCGCTGAAGCATGTGAACCGTTCGAGGGTTTCCAAGCCCACGACAGTTCCAACATATGACAATAATTTCTCTAGGCGAGGCTGGGACTCTCCTGCCGCCACCTTTGGTAACTCCGAATTAATTTTTCCATCTATCGTTTTCCATCTTTTGGTGAGGTTCCTTCCTCATTGACATGTTCCATTTTGTCTCTTACTCACCCTGAGTTTTGGGTCTACTGTGTGCCCATCACTCTCACCTCGTTTCCTCCTTTTCCAAGTTCGATGGGTGATTGGACCCATTAGTGAAGGTCCCAACATACCAAGGTCCTTCGTCGAAAGAGTGCATGTTGCGATCACAGGTGGGTCAGGGTCCGGATCGGGTGGTTCGACGTGCATCAGCATCGTCTTTGAGAAATATGATGGGGAATATTGTTGCATCAGCACCAACATTTCCGATGTTGGAGAATTTTCCCTCAAGGGTTTTGGTTGAGCTCCATATTCTCTCTGAGTGCCAGCTTCTCCCTGAGTGGGAGGGCCATCCTTTGGGGAATTCAATGGCTAAGGCATTAAGGCTTTTTTAGGTATGGGGTTTGTCGGAATAGAATGTGCCAAAGTGTGACGGTCAAGATCTTTTTGTTTTTCTGTCTCTAGGATGAAAGCATGTTTATTTTATTTGGAACAGAGCCAGGGTCTGTACTGGAGGAATGCGTTACCCGCATCACTCTTAAGTTTAGTGGTGCACGTTCTTTCCAGATGGCCAAGGTGACCACAGTGAAAGCAGAAGATTGGGAGTTTCTCAAACTTGAATGATATCAAAGTGTTGGTATCTTCAATATTTAAGAACATTCCATTCATCAGTGGCTCTGACACATCAATCTCCACCTTAATTTGAACCTCGGGGCCCCATTGTATTGGGTCTGAACTTTCCCAATCAAGAAAGTTTCCAAAACTGTCCCCAATTCCCCTCATTGTATGTTTCATTCTTGCATGGAAGGGGATTCCTTTAATTTGTATCCAGAAAGGGGAACAGGATAAAATCACTCACTGGATATCCCCCCCTTTAATTATTCTTTGATAAGGATTTGATTATCGAAGGACCACGGTCTACCGCACAAGATTTTAACTCTATCTCTATCTTTATAGAACTCAAAGATGAAGCGGTTTATCCCCGATTCCTGAATAGCCACTCCTGCCTCAAGTTTCCAGATATTCTATAGAGTGTTCTTGAGTGCCCCCTGATTAACCGATATGTTTTCCACAAACTTTCCCACTATGAGCAGAGAAAAGCGCTTTTCAAGAAACGTGTCTTCATTTTGTTGTGCCTATATTGTTTCCTTTTCTTTATCCGTCAGTGCCAACCTCTTCCATTGAGTGACCAACTCCTCATCCATGATGCACAAAAGATTTCAGAGACTCCAATGGGCCGGTGTATTTGTAGACTCACGGCCTTCACGTGGGTCAAATAATCCTACTTCGTGGTCTCCGGGACACATGGAGAGTTTTTGTGAATCTCAATCGAAGATAGGCTCTCTCGACTGAATGAATTTTCCTGAAACAAAAATTTATGATGTATTTTCCAATGGAGAGCATTAGAATTACTACTAATACTCCCATAATTTGGTCATGAGAGTGCATGATCTTGAGATACAACTGATAAATTTCAGACGGCTTCAAGAACTATAGCATTAAGAGGATCCAAATTGCATCTTGTCTCTTGATTATCCAACTGTGCTCGGAGAGATTTATTCTTCTATTCTCTCTTACACATAGTTGGGGCCACTTGCTGGGAGAAGTGGTTATCATGGGCAGGTTTATATGTCTTCCATGGATTGGTTATCATAATGGACCGATTACACCCAATTGGAAAGGGTGTATGTTCCCAATCTGGTTGTCTATATGATATGGGGGAGTATTCCACCTAAATATCTTATTCTAGATAAGAGGTATGTATCTACTATGGGATGGCATGACGATGTGTCATCCCAGGTGTGGGGATAGATTTATTTATATGTTCCCCAAATACTTCTAATGTTGTTAAGAAATTATGGCATCCTTATAAAATTTGGGTAGGAATTTGTGTTTCTCTTTCACCATTTCTAAGATATGTTTGGTGATTTCAGCATCTATAATTGTAATATATATCCATTAAATATTGTTATTAGGTGTATATGACTACTCCTATCATACTTTTCATGTCAATGGGTACTGACAGTACACATATATGGGGTAAAGAGTTGACTCGACCCTAGATTGGTCTTTGGAGCTTTCTGAAAAAATTCTCTGGGTTCTTCCATGTGAGACTATTGGCAGGATAGATGGAAACTAGATGGTGTATGTTTCGGGAGACTTTTTTTCATCCAGAAAGGTTGAATAACTTCCTTCAATACTAAAAGACGATACTACTGGTAGAATTGGTGATCTTAAGTAAGTGTATGTTCCTGTTTACCAGTTGCCACCACATTTGATTGGTAGTCTTTTTTAAATGCAGTCAGACAAGCCTTTTGACTAGATGATAATTTTGAACAAGGGCATGTTTCTATTCATGGTACTCCACAGGATTTTCAAGGTGGGATTTGTGGGTTGATGCCAGATGAGTCTACTTGGAAGAAGAATTGGGACGGGCGAGTGTATGTACCTGGTCATTTTTTCCATAAATTTAGGTTGATGGAATTATCCAGAGGGGTAATAGGTAAGAACCTTCCCCTTATTGGTCGAGCATTTTCCCTAGCGGTTCTTCTTGCATGCTCGGGATTGAGGGACATAGGTGAAAAGTCCAAAGGGAACACCACCATCATGTCGAGGGTTGACTACCACACGATTCTTCTAGCGATGATTGTTGGTTTGAATCCTCATGAAGGAAACATACATCCTTGAATTGAGGTCCTAAGTGACCTCTTGATTCTACTACTTGTAGTACGAGAGGGACTGGTTGTTGAGTTCCAGGAGTAATTACCCAAAACGTTTGAAGGCGAGGGATTGAACCATATGCTTCTTCATCATTAGTCATTGATGGCCAGACGATTGAGGATTGTTATTAACATAGAGAGCCTATATGGCAGCCTCCAAGGATTGGATTATACCATGATGATTGTATTCCCTTACCAGTTTATTGGAATCCCAGTGTTTAAGACACTGGTTAGGTGATGGAATCCTTCCTGTGGATGACGATCTAGCTTGATCAGTGGTCGGGATATTCATAAATTTCATCTTGAAGAAAGCCATTTTGGACTGAAGGGAGTTCATAAAAAATTGAAACAACAATAATCTTCATTAAAGAGACATATTTTATATGGATACATGTATGATTGATTCCTTTTCTGGACTTCCATTATTAATTGACTGAGTCTTGACAATTGGGTAACATTATTAACATGGTAAGGATTCACATCGGGTTCTCTATTTTTATTTTTAGTTCCTTGAAACGTGTGTATTGGTTTTACGAATCATTGCTTCTAAGCAGTTTCCATTGGAATCATTCATGGAGCAAAAACAACCAACATTTCTTTATCCCAAAGAGAAATGCTTTCCAAAGGCAGGTGTTAGTTATGTTTTAACTTTATGATACTTATGAATGTGCATTGGTCTATAAGATGGAAGGTTAGACTCATCACACCCTTTTGGGGGGAATTATTGTCCACTCTGGTACACTCTTTATAAATTTAATATATTTTCATGAATCCTTATTAATTCACCAAGTAAAACAGATATTTCCTTGTAATTTTCAATGAATTATTAAAATGTGTGAAATTTAGAATCTTGAGTATGTATTTGAGGTTTTTCATTAATAGGGATATTCATATGTATTTTAGGTTCTCAATCAATGGTATCCCCTCATATACTATTTAGAGATTCTTTTAATCATTGTTATGAGTATACTATTTTTGAAGCTACTCAGTTGAGCACTTGGGAATTTATTGTCATCTAGGGTGACGAAGGTTTGTTTTTATATTTGGATCATAAGCATAAAATGGGCTACCTACATATCCTTGTGAAAGGAATCAAAACACATGTAGTTCGGAGCTTCTTAAAAGGACACATCATACATTTTAAGTTCATGTGATAACGACCTAACCATATAGTTTAATGTCATTTGGTAAATACATCTAAGAGAATAGTGCTCAATCAATGTTTTTTGTGGGACTTATGCCAATATATCCCAAGGATCATGTAAAGGACATGGGTTTCCAAGTATGATTAGACTATGTTTGGAATATGAACCAAGGATAATCATGTTGATTTGAAGTTTTGGTTTTGAACCTCAATGAGGCTTCTTACGTATCCCATTTGGATGGGATTCAACGCCCATGTAGTTCTATTATTATCATTGAAGAGTATAGTCTTTTAAGAGAATTGATTTTGGGCTTACTTTTTGAAGGGGATGCCTTGGTGATTTGGTGGTTTATTTTGGGGATTACTCTTAAGGAAGATGCCTAGATTAAGATAATTATGGTTTGATTTCTAAATATGATATCCAATGAGATCGGGCCCTAAGAAGGCTTCCTGCATATCCTCGTAAGGACCCGACCCCAGTTGCCCAGAGTCTGTGCCTTATTTGATTATGTTGGCATACTTACAAGGAATACGAATCTCAAAAGACTGAGTAGTTTAGTATTATTGGAAACAAGTAACATACATAAGTTTACCATTACAACATGAAGGAAAAAAAACTATTTTATTCCTCTAGAAACATCACATCTCCTAGATTATGCTTGCAAATCATTCATAAATTACTACTTCATATCCTGAGAAAATGAAACATATGAAAGGAGTGAGCTCAAATTCTCAGTAAGAGTAATAAATATAGCTGAAGATAATATAAACATTAGACATGATGAATAATTTAAAACACATGCCTTTAATAATAAATATTAACACATTATGGAAGGAAAATGAACTGAGTAAATAATGCCATAATAAAACAAAACCATGGGTATTCTACTAGTCGAATAACCACATGAAAATTAAATTAATAACTTCATAATGAGGTAAGTGCATATGTTGGTCATTATGAATCATTTTTTCATGGCCTCGGCCAAGACATCTAGTGATTAAGGCCTCAGCCAAAATCCATATCACATTGGGAAAGGCCTCGGCCAATTCCAGGTCTAGTTGTGTCATGAGTCCTACCAATGCATCGAGGGGATATAGCGGGCCCCACCCAGCACATAATAAGTTCAATGAATTCCTCATATGAGCGGGGATAAACATAAACAACAAATACATTCATATTGAAACTATCATATGAAATGTAAATATCTTTCCCCAATCATCATACATAAAACACTAACCACTCGGAATAATATGGTGAATGTTTTAAGGATAGATCATCCACAATATTGTTATCCATAACCATTAAATCAAATATGGGAGATTAATTCATAAATTGTTAAACCCAATAATACCATGGAATCAACAAGAGTGTTGAATTAGATGAAAACACTCTTATAAAATCATTGAGCAATTCTGGAGATAAATACTCTTTTATTTCAAAAAGAAGAGTTCTTTTAGAAAAATAGTATTATAAAACCAGAAGTGAAGTAAGGTATTATTTTAATAATAAATTTATTTATTTTATAAATAAAACTTTCTCCAAAAACATATTAAAAAGTGCCCTTGAAAATAGGTAAGAATTTGAGAAATTCCATTGAATCGGGCTTGTATTTTTTAAACAATTTTGAAAGTTCCTTTTAAAACGTGTAACTATCAATAAAATAAGGAAGTGTTCTGGTTTGTACCCATATATATGATACTCACACAGAATATATTATGAGTACATAACAATATTTAATAATTTCATTGAGGTAATTAGACAATGAAAGTATCCCGAATGAAAGTGGAAGTTCGGGTGGAAAAACCCTTACCTTAACTCCTAACGTGTTCTGCTCTTGTACTTAAGATAATTGAATATGAAATTATACTTGTTAATAACCTATTTAATAACCTATTAGATATGTATTTAGTTACCATGATTCTTGTTAGTACATTTAGGTCTTTATTGATAAGTTATTGTATTGAATTTCTTCGTTCTGGAGAGTTCGTTTCATTTATTTCCATATTCAGTTCGCTAGTTTTTATGTAATGAAGTTCATGTGGAATGGTTATAAATCTCCAGGATTGGAAATATATATTATTAATGAACATAAAGAATTGATAATGGTCATTTATATCATTTGGTTACATGGAATTAGGATAAATCATTAGATGACCACCAATTTGATTATTCGGCGGTATTTGGAATATTATGAACTAGTTTTGTCATATAACTTAATTATGTGTACATATTATTGTTCTTGAATATTAATTACGTTATAAAACATATATTATAGTCTGGTTCAACCATGAATATGGTTTCATTACACATAATGAAGAAGAAATTTTGGAATGAAACTTCATCGTCCATGAAGGTTATAAATCGGAACCTCAAGGACGCTGATTTCGTTTATAAAAATAAAATGGAGGGGGAAAGCATATTTATGATGGTTATTCTATTCAAATGATATAAATCCAGTATATAAATGTAATTGTAGTTATAATTATCATTTGGATAGTGGAGGTTAGGAGAGGATAACAATAGAAGACAAATTGAAATGAAACCAAATGAAAAAGAAAGGTACTTTACCTCTTGAAATAACATCCTTGACAAACTCCTAAAGGGAAGGGGTTTTGGTCTTTTGGAAAGACCAAAAGATTCTTGTATGTGGGGAGAGACTAATGAAGGGTAATTAGAAGAAATTTTAGGATCTTTAAGGCTTAGAGGAGTGAAGAGAAGAGGGAGTGGTGAGGGGTTTTTATAGTGGAGAGGAGTAAATTTTTAATATTTAATTCATTATTTTATTATTTCTCTCAAGACAACCAATAGTATTGTTTAATGTGACCCATAATAGTAATAAGTTTATGTGAGTTCTAACCAAGTGGCCTTACATCACTTGTTATGTCATAAATATTTTATTTTAACTGATAATTTGTATATAAGGTATTTTATCATATTTTACTATTCATCAAAAATTCTAGAATTTCAGAAAAATCTAAAAAATTCACCCATACCATTTTTCGATGTGTAGAATTAAAACGTAAAGTCCATTTTTGAAAAATTATTTTCTAAATATTATTAATTTAAGTTTTAAATAAATGAAAACTTAATACAAAAATTAACACTTCTAATTATATAACTACTTCTTTATCATAATGAAAAATTAAACAAGATGTTATTATCTTCTATCCTTAATAAAATAAAATATTAATAAAATTTACTATTCATTAGGGACATATCACTATTCATATTACTATTCACAATGGTATGTTACTATTTACTAAAAAATCAAGTTTGTTCTATCGGACTCCAAATGACTTACTGAACATAACTCCAGATGACCATTTTTCGAAATTCAAAACATAGAAGAGACAAAGTTGTGTTTTAATGGATATATTATAAAATTTGCTTCTAAATTTATTTTCAAAACCTTGGGGTGTTACATTCTTCCCTCTTTAAAAAAGTTTCATCCTCAAAATTCATAGAATATTACCTAAAAATATTCGGGTATGTCTTTAACATAAGCTCCTTAGGCTCCAAGGTTGCTTCCTCCATCTTATGGTTCCTCCATAGAACCTTCACCAGATGAGTCATCCGATTTCTCAATACTTGTTCTCTTGTATCAGGAATCTTGATAGGCTCCTCACAGTATGATAGATCAGGCTCATGTTCCACTTCATTTTAAGTGAGTACATGTGTTGGGTCTGGCATGTACTTTCTTAACATTGACACATGGAACACATTGTGAACCTTGGAGAGACTTGGTGGCATTTCCAAACGGTAAGCTACAACTCCAATTCGGTCTAGAATTTTAAAAGGTCTGATGTACCTGGGACTTAACATTCCCTTCTTACCAAATTGTATAATACCCTTACATGGAGATACCGTTAAGAAAACATGATCACCTTCTTGAATCTCCAAATACTTCCTTCGGTTATGTACATATGTTTTTTGTCTACTTTGAGATTTTTTGATATGGTTATGGATAATCTTCACCTTTTCCATTATTTATTCTACAAGTTCTGGGCCTACGAGCTTTCTTTCACCAACATCATCCCAGCAAGTTGGTGTACAACATCGCCTCCCATATAATTCTTCATAGGGTGCCATCTGTATACTTGAATGGAAGCTATTGTTGTAAGAAAATTCTATGAGATATAAAAATATATCCCACATGCCTTGAAAATCAAGTGAAAAATACCTCAACATGTCTTCCAATTTTTGTATATTTCGTTATGATTGTTCAACAATTTGTGGGTGGTAGGCAGTGCTCAAATGAAGATTAGTATCTAGGGCCTTCTGAAGAGTTTTACAGAATCTTGATGTAAAATGTGGATCATGATCTAAAACAATCGATAGGGGTACTCCATTAAGTCTCAAAACATCATTAATATATAGTCTTCCTAGTTTTCAAGTGGTAGATCTTCTATTATAGAAATAAAATGTGCTGACTTGGTAAGATGATCAATAATGAATCATATTGCATCATTCCTTCTAAGAGTATTTTTTAGTCCCATGACAAAGTATATCTTGATATTATCCCATTTCCACTCAGGTATGTAAAGTGGTTGCAATACTCATCCTGGTTGTTTCCTTCCATCATTCACTTGTTCACAAACCATACATCTTGACAAAAAATCAGTAATCTACCTCTTCATGTTGTTCCACCAAAAATGTTCCTTCAAATCTCTATATATCTTAGTGCTACCAGGTTGTATAGATAAATTGGAACTATGAGCATCATCCAAAAATTCCCTTTTTCGATTAGGTATATCGGGAACACAAATTCTCTTCCCAAATTTCAAAATTCCATCTTCATATAGGAAGTCACTCAATCTCCCATCATTCACAGCTTTATTCTTCTTTTGAAATTCCTCATCATCAGCCTAAGAACTTTTTATCCTTTCTAATAAATATGGTTTGGCAACCATTTAAAAAATCAATTATGTTTCACCTTCCATGGTTATTCCCATATCCATATTTACTAGATCCATGAAAAATAGGGTCCCTTTCAACTCTCATCTTGTTCAAAAATACATGATCCATTCTTCTTAAAGAATATTCCACCTTATTTTCCTTTCTCGGGTGGTAGTGTATTGTGAAATCATAATCCTTGAGTATTTCAAGCCATCTCCTTTGCCTCATGTTGAGTTCTTTCTGTGAGAAAATATACTTCAAACCCTTTTGATCAGTATAAATCTCATATTTTTCACCATAGAGATAATGTATCCATATCTTCAAAGAAAATATTTCAGAATCAAACTCAAGATCTTGAGTAGGATAGTTCTTCTCATAATTTTTTAGTTGTCGGGATGCATAAGAAATCACCCTATCATTTTTCATAAGGACACAACCAAGTCCTTTCCTTGAAGCATCACTATAAAAAAACAAACCCGTCATTCCTCGATGGTAGAGTCAATATTAGAGCATTAACTAATATTCTCTTCAGTTCTTTGAAACAATCCTCACAATCTTTTGTCCAACAAATTTAACCACTTTACGTGTGAGCTTCGTTAGTGGGTTATCCAGTCGGGAAAAATTCTGTACGAAACACTGATAATAACCTGCCAAGCCAATAAAACTATGCACCTCAGTTATGTTTGTTGGTATGGGAAAATCTTGGATTGACTTTGTCTTTGTAGGATCAACTAGGATTCCATCCTTAGAGACAATATGGGCAAGAAAAGAAATCTACTGAAACCAGAATTCACACTTGCTAAACATCCCATATAATTCATGTCTTATAAGAGACTTTAGGATAATGCGCAAGTGATTTTCCTGATCTTCATAGATTTTGGAGTATACCAAGATATCATCAATAAATACCACCACAAAATCATTGATATATTCCTTGAAAACTCTATTAATTAGATCCATGAAGACATAGGGTGCATTAGTCAATCCAAAAGGAATTACATTAAACTCATAATGCCCATACCTGGTTCGAAATGCTATTTTCGGAATTTCTTCCTTCTTCACACTCAACTGATGATATCCATATCGAAGTTCAATATTTGAAAATTATTGAGCTCCATCCAGTTGGCCAAATAAATCATCAATGCGAGGTAGAGGATAATGTTTCTTTATTGTTATAGCATTGATCTCCCGGTAGTGGATACATAACCTCATAGATCCATCTTTAATCTTAACAAAAAAGACAGGGGATCCCCCTGGTGAAACACTAGGGCGGATAAATCCCTTATTACTCAATTCCTCTAGTTGTTTCTTTAGTTCCACTAATTACACAGTGGCCATTATATAAGGGGTCTTAGATATAGGCATTGAACCAGGAACTCAATCAATGGAAAACTCAATTTCTCATTTTGGAGGATGTCCATGTAAATCTTATGGAAGCACATCAACATATTCTCTCAAAATAGGTACATCATCTATTTTAACATTCCTTTCCTATCCCACATTTATTTCATTCTCTTCCTCCAGAATAATTGAATTTAGTTGATCAAATGGGGGTGGACCTAGATAAGAATCAGGTGATGATGATTCTGCTATAAAGATAAGGCGTTCTTTATCATCTTCATCAAAAATCATAACCTCCTTCTTCTTACAATAAATTTTTTCATCATGGTCCGAAATCCAATCCATACCGAGGATTATATCAAATTCAATTATGGGTTTGACGATGAGATCAACCGAAAAGAACATTTATATTCCCTAATGGGAACTGATTCACAGAACTTTGTAGCAACAATTATTCCCTTAGGAGTTTTGACTGACAACTCCCTTGTTAAATCAAATTAGAAATATCTAATTTTCTTAGAGAACTGGGAATATATGAAACAATGTAATGATCCAGAATCAAATAAATCATTGGCTAAGCCTGATGAAACAATTAAAGTACCTTCCACCATGTCATTAAGAAATTCAACCTCTACAGTTGTGATTGCATAATCTTGTCCGTGATCCCTTGGCCTTCTCTATTGCATATTTCTTTGATGTTTTGGAAAATAATTAGCATAATGTCCCATATCCTGACAACTATATAATTGAACATCATTGACTTCCTTCTTCCCTTTCAATCACCAGCAAGATGGCCTTTTTGACCACATTTTTAGCATACTCCTTTTACTTTTAAGCATGCACTAGGGTGTTGCTTTCCACAATTGTCACATGGTGGAAGTTAAACTCTTCCCTTCTTCCCCATTTCCTTATTTTCTTTACCAGGGTTTTCAGCAACCCTCTTCTTTTCTTGCTTTCCTTTAAATTCATAAGACTTTGATAATTCTTTTTCTATGTTGATGGCACATGAAACTATATCCTCATATGATGAAAAACTTTGGGAGACCACTGCCAGCCAGAGGAATGGCTTTAGGCCATAAAATAATCGATCAATTTTTCTCCTTGGATTTCTTATGTAGTCTACAACATGTCTTGATAATCTTGTGAATTTTTCTTCGTACCTTGCCACATTATCATCTTCCTTCTGCCTCATATTCAAGAATTGTCTCTCCATATTTGCTCATTGCTCATTAGGAAAATATTTTTCTAAGAAGATTTCTATAAAATCCCACCATTCTATCTCTTCTATCTCTTCCTCCTCCTTTGTGTTTGGGATTAAGGACCACCACTGATCTGCATCTCCCAATAGACGATAGACTGCTATGACAACCTTCTCTCTTTCATTACATTCCAATGTGAGGAATATCTTCTCTAGGGAACATATCCACTGCTCTTCTATGAATAAGTTTGTAGTCCCATTAAATGAAGGAGGTTGTTGTCGCATAAAGCGATCTAGCATGGCTCCTCCACGTGGTGGATCCGGATGCTCCATACAGGTGAGGTTATTATTCATAACCCGAGTAAGTTGTCCTAGTATAGTTATGAGTTTCTCAGCACCAGTCACAACACCGGATCCATCATCATTGTCTTGCATTGGAGGAAAATCCCTACAGGGGACACGTGCATTCGTGCGATTTCCATTCCGTCCACTAGGTGACATATCTAGATAATGGAATACAATATATTAGGTTATAAATCATAATGTATAATATCAACTTAAAATGCTCAGAAAAATTAATATCCTACGCATGGCTAATCCCATATTCACAAATATGGTTTCCTTGAGGAATATTTACATTAAACTCCTTCAAAATGGCTTGTAAAGAAAATGTAAATTATCTTAAGCTTATCCAATTGGAGTGTCATAACTAAGAGTGCATCAAGGCCCATTGTCGTGCACCAGTTCCCGTTTGAGTCAAGCTCAAACCGGTGTTTTTGGGTTTTACCCATAGATACATCTGTGCCAGAGCCACCTCTACCTGCTCGTTCCAGATAGGGATGTAGTGCTTGAATTATTTACATAATATATTCCTTACAAAAATACTACGACGTTCTTGTATGTTTATCCTCAAAGACTAACTTAGGGAATCTTCCCTAATTCTATGTTTTCTAAATCTAGTTTCCAAGTATTCTACAAAACTTCCTCTGATACCAACTGTAAGGACCTGACCCCAGTTGCCTATAGTCAGTGCCTTATTTGATTACGTTGGCATACATACAAGGAATACAAATCTCGAATGACCGAGTAGTTTATTATTATTGGAAACAAGTTACATACATAAGTTTAGCATTACAACATTAAGGGAAACAAAACCACTATTTTATTCCTCTAGAAACATCACGTCTCCAAGATTATGCTTGAAAATCATTCATAAATTACTTCTTCATATCCTGAGAAAATGAAACATAAGAAATGGGTGAGCTCAAACACTCAGTAAGAGTAAGAAATACAGCGGAAGATAATATAAACATTAGACATGTTGAATAATTGAAAACACATGCCTTTATTAATAAATATAAACACATTATGGCAAGAAAATGAACTGAGTAAATAATGCCATAATAAAACATAACCATGGGTATTCTACTAGTCGAATAACCACATGAACTTTCAATTACTAGCTTTATAATGAGGGAAGTGCATATACCGGACATTATGAATCATTTTTTCATGGCCTCGGCCAAGACATCTAGTGATTAAGGCCTCGGCCAAAATCCATATCACATTGGGAAAGGCCTCGGCCAATTCCACATCTAATTGTCTCATTAGACCTACCGATGCATTGAGGGGTTATAGCGGCCCCCACCCATCACAAAATAAGTCCAATGCATTTTTAATATGAGTGGGGATAAACATAAACAACAAATACATTCATTTGAAACTATCATATGAAATGTAACTATCTTTCCCCAATCATCAAACATAAAACACTAACCATTCAGAATAATATGGTGAATGGTTTAAGGATAGATCATCCACAATAGAGTTATTCAAAACCATTAAATCAAATTTGGTAGATGACTTCATATATGGTTAAAAAAAATAATACCATGGAATCAACCAGAGTGTTTAATTAGATGAAAACACTCTTATAAAATCATTAAGCAAATCGGGAGATAAATACTCATTTATTTCGAAAAGAAGAGTTCTTTTGGAAAAATCATTGTATAAAACCAGAAGTGAAGTAAGGTTGTATATTCATAATAAAATGATTTATTTTATAAAGATAAAGGTTTCCAAAAACATATTATTTAGTGCCTTTTAAAATAGGTAAGAATTTGATAAATTCAATTGAATCGGGCTTGTATTTTTGAAACAATTTTGAAAGTTCCTTTTAAAACGTGTAACTATCGATAAAATAAGTAAGGGTTCTAGTTTTTACCCATATATATGATACTCACACAGAATATATTATGAGTAAATAATAATGCATAATAATTTCATTGAGGTAATTAGACAATGAATGTATCCCGAATGAAAGTGGAAGTTCGGGTGGAAAAACCCTTACCTTAACTCCAAATGTGTTTTGCTCTTGTACTTAAGCTCCTGGAATATGAGAGTATACATGTTAATAACTTATTACAAAACCCATTAGACATGTATTTATTTACCATAATTCTGGTTTGTTCATTTATGTCTTTATTGATAAGTTATTGTATTGAATTTCTTCGTTCTAGAGTGTTCGTTTCCTTTATTTCCATATTCGGTTCACTTGTTTTTATGTAATGAAGTTCATGTGGAATGGTTATAAATCTCCAAGATTGGAATTATATATTATTAGTGAACACAAATAATTGATAATGTTCATTTCTATCATTTGTTTACATGGAATGAGTATTAATTATTAGATGACCACCAATTCGATTATTCGGCGGTATTTGGAATATTATGAACTATTTTTCATATCACTTATTTATATGTACATATTCTGGTTCCTGAATATTAATTTGGTTATAAAACAAATATTATAGTCCGGTTGAGCCATGAATATGTTTTCATGACCATTAATGGAGAATAAAATTATGAAAGAAACTTCTTCTTCCACGAAGGTTATAAATCAGAACCTCATGGACGTTGATTTCATTTATAAAAATAAAAGGGAGGCAGTAAGTATATTTATGATGGTTCATCCATTCACATGATATAATTTCAGTATATACATGTTATTTGAGTTTTCATGATCATTTGGATAGAGAAGGTGAGGAGAGGATAACAATAGAAGATAAATTTAAATGAAACCAAATGAAAAAGAAAGGTACTTTACCTCTTGAAATAACCTCCTTGAGAAACTCCTAAAGGGAAGTGGTTTTTGTCTTTTGAAAATCCCAAAAGCTTCTTGGAAGTGGGGAGAGACCAGGGAAGGGTAATTGGGATGAACTTTGAGAAGCTTCAAGGCTTAGAGGAGTGAAGAGAAGAGGGAGTGGTGAGGGGTTTTTATAGTGGAGGAGAGGAGTAAATTTTGAATATTTAATTCATTATTTTATTATTTCTCTCAAGACAACCAATAGTATTGTTTCATGTTACCCATAATAGTAATAAGTGCATGTGAGTTCGAACCAAGTGGCTTTGAATCACTTTTTATGTCATAAAGAGTGTCTTTTAACTGATAATTTGTATATACGGTATTTTATCATATTTTACAATTCATCAAAAATTCTAGAATTTCAGAAAAATCCAAAAAATTCACCACTACCATTTTTCGATGTGTAGAATTAAAAAGTGAATTACATTTTTGAAAAATAATTTTCTAAATATTATTAATTTAACTTTTAAATAAAAGCACACTTAATTAAAAAATTAACAGTTCTAATTCTAGAACTACTTCTTTATCACGATGAAAAATTAACCAAGATGTTATTATCTTATAGCCTTAAGAAAATAAAATATTAATAAAATTTACTATTCATTAGGGTCGTGTCACTATTCAAATTACTATTCATAAGGGTATGTTACTATTTACTAAAAAATAATGTTTGTTCTATAGGACTCGAAATGACTTACTGAACACAACTCTGGATGACAATTTTTCGAAATTCAAAACATAGAAGAGATAAAGTTGTGTTTTAATGGCTATATTATAAAATTTCATTCTATATTTATTTTCAAAACCTTGGGGGTGTTATAATCCTAGATTGAACTGGAATCAGAGTTCTCGTAGTTCATTATGTTTTCCAAATTTTGTGATTATGAAAAATCTAAAATCCACTTGATTCATGATCGGTGTGAATATTATGCTAAGGATTCAACAATGGCACCCACAATTGTCCTCTTCCACTGGTGGAAGAGGTCCTACCTACAACAACGACAGTGGATGAGGGAGAGGCGACCCATGAAGTGGACGAGGTGACACATGAAGGGGTCGAGGTGACGAGCCTTCCCTCTATTCACTTCACATTTGAAAAGGGTCCAATGTAAGGAAGGAGTGAAGGTGAAGGAAGTATATAGGATCAAGACTACAACTTCCTACTTCAATGGTTTAGGGATTAAACCATGATGGTTGCACTAAAATTGAACCTAGAAGGGGATGGAGAATTCTCCTTTGTTCAAAATGATATGTAGGTGTGAATTGTACCTTCCCTTCCAAAAACCTAAGGTTAAAGGTTTTAGAGACGAGATGGGGGGTCAGAACCTAAACCCAAATCCCCAAAACTGGGAACTTACCATCATTGTTTTTGGGAGAACGATCCATATGTCTATGGATATATAAACCCAAGACAATTCATGAATCCTAACCACATTGTAGAAAAATGTGGGAATCCATTGACTGTGGGAATACAAACCCAAATGAGAGACACACATATGTGCTTTTCCCAAAGGTCTGATAACTCATGAGGTTTTGGTGGAGGTCTTAATAGAATCCCTTTTACATAAGGGATCCAATGAAGAAGATTCATTTACATGAAAGGGTTTAAGGATGGATTGATGGCCTATATACTAACTGGAGTAAGTGAATCCATGAGGGGCTCCCAAGTAGGTACTGGCACACAATTATGGGTGCACAAGTAGGCTTGGGCAACCTGATGTTCAATTAAGTGATGAACAACATGGATGATAATATTTTTTCATGACTTGACTCAAGATTTCAATATAATTCATGGGTATTCCTAGAAGTGGGGAGCTCAAGTCCCTATGAGAGGAATAGGTGACACACAAGTGTTTCTGATTTAGGGAGGTTGGGAAGTTTTTGGTGAGAAAGTGTTATGGATTTCAAACACTAAAAGTTATTATGTTAGAAGATCCTCCTTCAAATCTTCCCTTATAAGTTCTAAAAAACAAACTTGAGAGTTTACGAAGACTTGGGTGAAGCAATAGGTTGACCAGAGAAGTAATTGGGATTCAAGGAAATTCATCCAAACAAATTAAGTACTCAAGGGTATCTTTATAGGAAAACATTAGACCCTATGTGAAAGGATTTTGGGTGTGAAAGTGGGTTGAATTCCAACTATGTATGACAAAATTGGGTTGCACAACAACCTTGTGGTGAATAATTTGATGTGCGCTGGAAGGTTGGTGCTCAAGTAGGCTTGTGCACTACTGGTGATTTGGCATAACAATGGCGCTGCTTTGAGGACATTTCCAAAAAAATATTTATTCATCTCCAGCATGGAGGCACGATAGAATTTGCATTCATATACCTTGGGAGATAATTTAGGGACTTATCCAAATTTATTACTCCATATCGTAGAGGCTACACCATCGTACCCCTATATGGGATCAGTGTCATGCTGTAGTCCCGCTACATCATCCCGGGGCCTTCGCTACAATCACTGACCCCAATGAAAAATGAAGAGTCGCACTGCGATCTTTTCCAGCCTAGTTTTTGAGATTTTATGTAGAATTACATGGAACACATTTCATGATGTTTATAAGTAGCTATGAATTATTTTGATGGAATTCAACAGACATGGTAAGTGATATTTAGTCATTCTTATATTTCAAAGAGACATATGAAAAGTCACCACTCCTTTCTTTTGTGTTGTGTATATACTTATCAGATCATATTTTATATCATAAATATCTCAATTTTTATGATATTAAATGTTTCATTTATTGTAATTATTTATTAGGTCTTATGATTCAAATGTTTAGTAAAGTTACAAGGGACGTTTAACTCAAAGTTATTTTCTGTAAGACATCATCCATATTCACCTAATGTTTCTTTTATATGGTGTATATACTGACAATGAATATATTTTATGATGATTATAAATAAAATTATAAGTATTAACATATAATTTTATTTTCATGGTATTTATAGTTCAAATTATTCCATGTAGGTAAGGGATTTATTTCTCAATTTCAATTCTTCGAGAGACATGATTATGTTATACACCTATCTTCTTGTATGTGGTGTATATACTAACCCATTTACTTTAAATATCATTTATTTATTTATATAAATCATATTTATGGTTTAATTTAATTATATTCTTGCATTGGGATTACATTTCAATGTTAAGAATGTGCTAATAAATTAATGTTACAAACTCTTCATTTATCAAGTTGTTTATGATTATGTTTCATATGGTAATATATTATGATCCATCTCTTGAGAAAATAATTTCTTTTCAACTCCTTTATTAATTCCATGTGAATATATATTTTACAACATTTTACACTATATATGTACTCAAGAGTTCAAAAATAATATTTTTAAGAAGATTCACCTTTTTGATCAAAATCCAATTTTCATCTAAATCCATATTTTATAAAAAACATTTAATAAATTTTTTTAACATTAAAAGTATATATATTACATGAAATTTTACCAATGATTAATTTTTTTAAATTTTGCTAAAAATTTATTTTCTTTTTTCAATAAAAAACAATCTAATTTGGAATTTACCAAAAAAATGTGAAAGGAATAGTTGATTCAGCGTGTATGGCATGAACACAATTTACCACCCATATGAACATTATTTCCATTGATGATTCCATTATATTTTTTGATGTATTTATTCAATGATAAATACTTTCATGAGGTATTATGTTTAATAAATTGTTTTCAAAAGTTGAATGGATATTTTCAAAAATAAATGTTTTAATTATTTTGAATGATTCCATAGTATTTTTGAAAGGTACTTTTAAAATAATTTTATTTGGAAAGTGTTTTATGTTTAAATTATTTTTTATTGGAAATGTTATTTTCGACACAAAATTTTTCAAATTGATTTTTATAATCATCTTTATAAGTATTAAATGTTAATTTCAATGAAAAGGATTTAAAAAATGATTAATGTTTTAAAAAGTGTTTTTTGAAGTGGAAAGAATATATTCATAAAAACTGTATTATATTATATTTAAAACATCTTTTATTAGTTTTTGTGGTTATTTGAAATTAATTTTTTTTTGAAAATGTTTTATATTTTATATACTGTTTTTCAAAGTAGTAAGGTTATTTTCCTCTTGAAAATTTCCAAGTAATATTTCAAAATCATTCTCATTCAAAGATGATATTGTTTTATGTTTCTTATGTGTTTCTGGGAAAAATACAAAAATAAAATTCTTATTTTTCTCTAAATAGTTTTTATTTATGAAACCAATTTCTCTGACATTAGTAATAACGTGATAAAATTATTTTTATACTCACTTCATTTCCTGGGTTATTATATGATGAAAGTATGAAATAATTATTAATTCGATCTAATTTCCACAAATTTTAATTTTTTTACGATAACCATTTTTTCATGGGTTATGATATTTTTATGTTTACGATCTTGTGGTAAACATAAATTTGGTTTTCATTATTTTATGTGTGGATCCAAATCTCTCTCTAATGAATTTGGTAGTGATAAATTGTATATGATATTGAAGGTTACACATGCGGTTATACCTTTCACAACAAGAAGGGTACATGAGATATTATACCAGGACAAAATAATAGGGTACATGGGTGGTTAGGCCAAGAAAAATGTAGGTACATGGGTTTTTATCCCAATCCGAAGAGGTTATGAATGTCTTGTTGGGTATCCTTGACAAACTTTTTTCTATAATTATGGGTATGAAAAAAATTTGTATTGTGTAAGTGTTATTCTATCATGGATCATGTTTTATGATTCTATTTTGATTTAGGGCTTATGAAATAATAATATATATTCCATGATTCAATTTGATTAGCGGCTTTGGGAATCAGTTTTCCATCTCAATACCCAAAATGAATTTATCATTTGTTTATTTTTATGGTTCTTAATTGTTCGTTCACCCCAATATAAAGAATATATATTATCACATGTTACATTATATCTAGTGTATAGTTATAAATAATGTCATTGTTACTTATTTGTAACACGATATCTCTTCTATTAGAAAATGGAAGATGCAATTTTCTCTATAATGATAGTCCGTCCTATTCTTTTTCCATTATTGAAATGGGATGAGGAGTCCACAAACATCATTTGGATTAACATGAAATCCAGGAAGATTGAATTCTATCATTATGGTGATTCATTGGTTGATAAAATAGGTACATTTCATTTTGATCAAGGATATAATCAAATTTTATGATATGGGTAATCATTATATGAAATTGATTGTGTGGTTTCATGGGGTCCCCTCCTCTATTGTCTTTAAAATAGATCTTATTTTTACTTCCATATTCTAGAAGAGTCTCAAATATTTTATGGGGACTCAATTCAGATTGAGTAAAACATAAAATACATTGATTGATGGACCATAATAGCGAGATCTATAGATTTTATAGGATATTATCCATACATGAATCTTGTATTTTATTAGTTAATATGAATCTATTTGGTAATGGATGAGTTTTCATACAAAAACATTAACCATATGTCAATTATAATGAAACATGTTTATGATTTGTACGGTCACCAGTGCATATCACAACTTTTTTGGTCAAAGGTGTGTAAGGCCACTCTTGTGAAATCGAGTTTCACTCTAGAAATATTGTAAATACCCGTAAAATTCAAGGGAAATTTTTTCTTAATTTTCTTTGGAATTTTACAAGAGCGCGGTTTCTGACGGCACCTGATTCCGAGGCCCGGTGTGCCCAGAATCAATTTCCGAAGTTTGGCTCGGGTACGTTCAGTGAACGAACGAGCGGGAATTTATAACTTTTGAACTGGTGCCCGGAATCGAATTCCGAGGGCACCGATGAACTCGCAACTCCGATATTCGCTTAAGGAGACCTTTTCCGAGGTTGTGTTTTATGCGGGTTGAGAGTTAGTTTTGGGGGGAATTTAAATGAAGTTAAATAAATTGTGGAAACACAATTTATTTTAAACCATGTTGGTTATATCCTCCCAAAGGGAGTTAGAGGTGGGACCCACATCCACTTAACCTCCCTTGAGAGGATTAATTGTGGTGGGTCCCACACGAACCCTAACTCTTCAACTCCCCTTTAAACTCCCAATAAATCCTATCCTTTTTAATTTTGACAACTTGAGTTATTAATTAAGTTGAGTGGCTTAATTTCAAACTTTTGAAATTCAAAGTGGTTTAGTTGTGTAAATAAAATAAGCCTTAGACTTATTTTATTTTGTTAGAGTTTTGTCTCCTTGAGAGAGTTGGGAAGTCTTCTTCATCTTCTTCAAACTCAACGAAGAACGCGAAGAACACCGTTCTTTAACGAAGAACTTCTCCGCCGAAGAACACGGTCCTTCCGCGACGTCGTATCCGTGACGCGACATACTTCTTCCGCGTCGTCTCTTCCGCGACGGTTTTCCGTGACGAAATCGCCATCAAAGAACTTCGAATCCTCGCTTCACGATGTCGAACTCCTTTCCCCGCGACACCCGACCACCGCGACGCTCGTCTTCCGCGGGTCGTTGACGAACACCGCTCTTGAAGCCGAGGTAGGGGATTATTGTTATTTTATTTAATTATTTCCGTTCTTGATTCTAGAATGTCAAACTTCGAGGATAAACGACTAAATGTTATCGTTTAATGAGAGGGGGGCCGGACCGCACAAACACGGTCGAACCCCCCTCCTATGTTCATGTTTGTTTCCTTGCAGATGGAACGGGATGGCGTGGTGCCGTCTCACCACGCGAGAATCACACGGCAAGTATTGCGCGGCGCCGTCGCGCCACGCCGTGGAAAGAAATTCAAGAATGCCACGCCGTCGCGCCGCGTCAAAGGAAATCAAAGGCGCCGCGGCTGGAGTGGGGCCTCGGCGGAGGGGCGCGGTGCCGTCGCACCGCGCCGGACGACAAGGGCCGCGGCCGGTTCCGACCTGCGGCAGAGCTTGGTGACCGGCGGCCAGCCGGGCCGCCAGTGTCGGAGCCGGAAAAGGACCAGCCACTGCCGATCCCGTTGAGGAGAAGCCGGCCGGCCAGGTCGGGCCGGCCAGAAGGGAGAAAACCAGGGGAAATAAATTCCCCCGGCCAGCTCAACGCCCCCCCATTATGAGGGGGGGGGGGGGGGGGTTACAAAGGGGGGCAGGTGCCCCCTGTTTTTTTCAATTAGCTCGGCCGAAGCCGAGCTGGCAGCGCGCCTAGCGCGTTGCGCTGAGCCGGACCGGCGCCTGGGATGGGCCGAGCCGGGCCGTGATGGGCCGGGTCGACCCTATCCGGGCCGGGTCGACCCGGTTCGGGCCAGCCGGGGGGTCTCGGGCCGGGTCCTCCCGGGCCCGAAACCCCCGATACCGTACTGTTTAGGTTCAAATGCCCATAACTCGGGCTACAGACCTCCAAACGACGCGCCGTCAGCGGCGATGCGATCCTTGGATCGAGACGGTCGTTTCAGTATATCGCACTAAAGGTTTCAGAATACTTTGAGTTTGGACGGGTTGGTTCGTACACAAAACCAACCGGGCCCTCGGAGCGGAAACACTCATATCTTGAGCTACGGATGTCCGAATGACGTTCCGTCAGCTTTGTTGAGTTCCTCTTAGTTAGAAAGATCTTTTGGCATACTCTGCCCGAGGTTTGGACATAGGTGGAGTACGGCCGAGTTGGTTTTTCCTTAAAAACCAACCGGGCCCCTGGAATGAAAAAGCCAATAACTCTCAGACCGGGCGTCCGATTGACGCGCCGTCTGTTGCGTTGAGTTCCTGTTGATGATACGAAACTTTTGGATACATCAACTCTGGACTTTGTGACAGTTGATGTATCAGCTTCTCGGCTCGTGGAGCGGACCCTCCTGAACGAGCTTGCTGTGTGCGGGAACCCTAGAGCTGGCTGCGAATGATACTGTGACTGCGACGACGATAGTGCAGAGATTCTCAGTGGATTCGACGACGACGACTACATCACTCAGCGATCCTGTGTGGATCAGTGCTACCGATCCTGTGTGGGTCCGATCCTGTGTGGGTCAGCGCTCAGTGGTCCTGTGTGAACCAGCGCCTACAGATCCTGTGTGGGTCCAATCCTATGTGGGTCTTTGCAGGGGTTAGTACCTATTGATCCTTTGTGGGTCCGACGACTTAGATGGATCAGTGATCATCTCTATCGTCTTTCGAAGAAGTATACCTGTGTGAGCTGAATCCTGTTGCTTTCCTGTGTGGATTGTGTTGTGCTATCCTGTGTGGATTACGTTTTACTTTCCTGTGTGGAATACATATAATTTCCTGTGTGGACTGAGTTGTACTTGGGCTCGGAGGTTGGAGCGTATTGGAAATTGATGACTTAGGTATATGTATGGGCATATACCTAAGAAGTGTTGGTTGTTACTTTGTGATTGTATCTTTCCTTTTTGGTTTATCCTTTGTGGATTTTGGGATACCTTCAGGGGTCTCGGGGTCCCTACTGAGTAGCTTATACTCACCCCTACACGGGCTATGCCCGCACTACGTTGTGTTGGTTGCAGACGACAGACAGCGTTGATCGTGGTTGAGGCTTGCTGAGCAGGACGGTACCTGGAGGTGGACCACTGGGCGGGACGTTCTCGGAGCGGACGGCGGGACCCGAGGAGAAGAGGAGCTATCTGTACTCACCCTTCAGGTGGGATTTCCAGTGGACAGCTCGGCGTAGCAGCTTTTACTTTTCAGTTGCTGTTTTCCCTTTCGAGTTGTACTTTACTTTCAGTTTTGGGTTTGTATACTGGCCCACTTACTTTCCACACTTACATTTGTAATCTGTTTTACTTAGTGTTTACTTTTCCGCTTGCTTACTCTGTGGTTCTTGTTTACTTTACAAAGGCAATGCCTTCCCTTTTTACCGGGATTTACGCCTTGGTGCTAGTCGCCAGCCCCTGGCCTATGGAAGGCGGGCTTGGGGTAGTCACGGCACGGGCCCCGAGGACGGGTCGTGACAGATATCATTGAGGATTAATGATATGTTTCAAAACAAGTAATGGCTTATAATGAAGAATAATTTATATGAATATCATCAACATCATCCTTTATAGTTTACCATTACTAAAGGAGTATTCTTAAATAGTTCTCCTTAAATGGGTCACTATCATTATGGTAAATATAAGAAGGTGAATCTGATATATGTTGGACCCTTTTAAATCATTTAGTGGGTCAGATAGGTTGATTATCAATTGATATTATCATCTTAGTAAAATGGTATTTGTTTTTTTTCCATATATCACATCCAAATAAGTACCACACAATCCATATGATTTTATGATTTGGGAGGACATTGTGTTGGTGTTAGATTTTTATTTTTTTGAGGATCCATTTGTATTAATTGATGGATAGATAGAAGTATTGTGAGAGAATTTTTCTATTTCACAAATTGTTTTTTTTAATTTCTCATATTCTCACATGAATGAAGAGAGAGAAACATTATCTAGTGATTATTAGATGAACCACTTACTAATTCATCATTCATCAACATGACATCCTAGGGATATTAATTACTATAGTGGGTATAATTTTAACATAAATTATTTTAATTTATACATTTTTTAATCCATGATACATTATACAGTTAGTGATATGTAGTGATAATGTATTATATGAGTGGTAATAAGAGGATACGATTACTAAAATTTAAATTTGGGTATAATATTTTTTTTTAAATTGTGAATGTATATTGATGATGTTAGTGGATTCTAGGGAGAAGAAATGATTTTGGGTTCTAGATTCTAATGATATTCAAGATAAGAGCTATTTATTACACCATTATTTGGGAATTTACAATTATAATCCATGGTGATGCGTTTTTAGGTATCACCCAGGTTAGAATTATACATCTTTAATCAATTACTCATTATATTAATTTTCATTATTACATCAGATTAAATGTTTCAGTCACTCATATCATTTCTTATTTAAATCCATATCCTTTAACCAAAACATATGATTTCTTTTTGAGATACTAGGTGATGAAGGTCTCTCTTAACACCTTTATAGGGTGTTTTGATCTCGAATCATTTGGTATTCGTTGGGTTTCTATGATTTATTTAATAACATTCAGGCCTTGATTATCTATTCATTTGGCAGAAATTTTAGGAATCATTATAGGAATCAATTAAAAAATGATTTTATCTCTATTAGTCATATATAAATTCACCATTTGTTTTTATTTTATTGGTTGTATCTATTCTTTATTATGGTGTGGTATGTAAGACCATTGATGTATGTGTTTCTCCAACCTTTCTACAAACATATTTTTTTTATTGAAGAAATATTTTATGTAGTGGGAACAATCTGTCAGGTTACCATTTTTCTATTCCTGAATACCCATTCTAATGGGTGTGTGTGGATCCCATCATCTTTAGTGTGTGATTATAGTTTGAGGTAGTTTAATCTATCTCTAGGAAATGTTCAACGAATTGATGATGCTCATTTTTTTTATAAACAGTTTTCTAAATTAATTACAATGATCCTTGAATTGATTTATCTCTGTGACATAAAAGGATCTTTGAGGAAATATGTGTTTTTACCCATTTTTGTTAAACAAAAGTTTCTTTTAAAATAACTGTGAAACGAATTATGAAATTAGTTTTCAAATATTTTTTTTAATAAAAATGTTTTTTTTGGAATTTGATTGAAATATGATTAACCCTTGAATATTGAATTGATATATTCCAGATTTATGATCCTTGGATAACTAGGTGGAGGGTTTAGTATGGGAACTATTCCCATAGAAAAGGTAAGGGAGTTCACTTTTTTGGGGGTTCTTCCATCCGTATATCTTAGTCACATTGGATCTTGGAAAATTATTTACACTATATGTATAAGGACCCGGACTTAAACCTTATTTAATCTTGACTTATTTCAATAATACACATTGAGGATCTTTTCAGGTTTAGAGTTTTAGAGAATTATATCATAAATCATGCATTACATTCCACATTTAAACAAAGTGGTTACATAAAAGATAGTATTCATTGTTTCCCATCAATGGAAACATATTTAAAATAAAACATGGATTCTCTCTTGACACTTCCTTGACACTATCATCATATCATTTAACTTTCCCTTGAACTGTGAAAAACATTTCAAAAACTTGGGATGAGCATAAAGAGCTCAGTAAGGGATATAAAAATTCAGAAAGGAAACATTAGTACATGTATACATAAGAATCAATGAAATCATACTTTACTGATAAAACATAAGCACGTTAACCTACCTCATGAAATCATAAGATTTATGAATAACTCATAGAAATTACAAAACATAAAGGTAACTTGAGGCATTCATAACATTATTACATAGGGAGTAACCCTCATGGTTACATTTGGAATACCCATAACATTATATTCCTGAAATCTCTTCAGAGAAACCTTAACGTTTAACCCCTTTGCGTTACCCAATGCATTGGAGAGCTATATCGGGCTCACCCGCCCTTATTTTATCACAGAACCACCCGTTTTCAAAAACAATTCCCAAGAAACAAAACATAATCATATCACATAACATAAGCATAAAGTAAATATAACATTCCCACATTGCAATAACAACATAACATTTTAAGATATTGAAATAATGAATCCATTAAAAAAACCATTTTCAAAACAATTTAAAACATTTAATAAAAAGATTTTTGAATCAAAGTGTCCCATACCACCTTGGAGCTTTTAAAATTTTAAACCATTAATATCCATATAAATAAATCCTTAAACCCACTTTTAAAACATGTATATTAATAATAATAAATCATTAAAACATTTAAAGTGATATTTTAGTTACAGGGTTTTTACCAAAATTAGAGACAGTTGAATACAATAATTGAGGAATAACATTTAATCAGAAATTTATAATATCATGCGAATAAATGGATTCATGATATAATATTCCAAAGTACAGTATATACACCATATAAGAGTGAATTGGTGCATAACAACAATGAATTCTCAATAGAAATGTAAAATGAGATGAAATCCATTATAAACAAGGTATCCTTAAATTAAGGATAAATCAATCTCAAAATTATGTGTGACAAATATATAAATACACCCAATATAAGTGGATATTAAGTGTAAAACAATAAATGGGAATTCACACATATTCAAAGGATGACATATTCAATAACTACATGTTGAACCCAAAGAAATCGAAATTTGGTTAAAAAGTTCCCTTGGTAAAATTCGACAGCCTAACGACGTCACTTTAAAATTCATAAGATTAGTTGATGAGAGAAAAAATGGTATCTCATCACTTGGACATAAAATTTAAATCAATAAGGATATATAAGAACATATCCCAACATAAAAAGATGTAAATTAAAAGACATAACAAAATAAGTCTTTTTAAAAGAGGAGTGTGAATGGTTCCCTTACCGATTTGGGAAACATTCGAAATGTACACCCCATGAAAGAAGGGTCATAAAATGAAGATTTAAATAACCATAAATGAGAGTATATTATACAAATAGTAAAATAATGGGTAGTACATACACCACAAAAAAGGAAATAGTGTCCAATGTAGCACAAATCTCACGGGAATAAAAGTGAGATGAAAAATCCCTTACGAAAACTCGGCAGCCTAACAGCGCCACATAAAACTTACAAAAATGGATTTATGAGATCAAATAGGGTCTCTAATAATATGAACATAAAAATTACATAACTAGGAATATAAAATAACATCCCCAAACATAAGAAATAAGAACTTAAAAGAAATTACATAAAAGAGAGTACTTAAAAAGAAAGAGAGAGGTAGGATCCCTTATGAAAAATCGGCAGCCTAACAGCGCCACATAAAAATTCTTAAAATGAATTGATGAGAGTAAGAGGGGCTAAATAATCATATTAAAATAAAAATTACAGTATGGTGAATATTAAATAACATCCTCTAACAAAAGAACATGGAGCATAAATGAAATGACATAAAAGAGGGTACTTGAAAAGAAAGAGAGAGGTCAGATCCCTTACCTCAAGTCCGACTTGTATTGTTCATTTATTTATATTCCTGAATAATAAACATTGGTCAATTTATAATTTCTTAAGGTCCTCCTTTAAATATTATTATTCAGTTCATATCACATATTAAAATCGTATAATAATTGGTTAATAATGTGAGTTCATATGAGACGTTTTTGTCGATGTTTGGTACATGAGTCAAAGATGAATTTGTTTGAAAATGAATGTACATGTAGTTATAAGTAAATCACCTCCAGAATATTATTAATGATTTAAATATAATATATATCCAGTAAAAATTCATTTTATTCTATTCCATAACATTTTGAGATAAAAATAAATGAAATGCACTATTCATGGAGACGGTAGGCCGTATGTACGCATGAACACTACATTCATTTCTTTATCATATTAATGGAATTAAAAATAATTGAGATATATATATATATATTATAATTCCAGTATAATAAATATGTTTTATAGGTCACATAATTTCATTAGTTTCATTCTTTATAGATTCCATGTATTGCATGAACAAGTCAATCACTTGAGGGGGCGGTAGTCCACACTTCCTCGTATGAAATTAACACAATTTCACAACATGCAAAGCATAAAGGTATGTTTTAAATATAAAATAAAGAAGCATATAGGAAACATAAATACCATATATATCATATATAAAATACAGTGACATCATAATGGCCACCATGAACGGTTTTAAGAGAAGATTGAACAATCATCGTTTCGTGAGGCAGTAATTCACCATCCACAGAAACAATATGTTCTTTAACCATTAGATGGAGGTGTGTGTAAGTGTAGATATAATAATTAACATAAAAATATCCTAGTATATTGAAGATAATGTTGTTGTTACAAAATAAAGTAATAAAAAGAGTTTAGGGGTTTGGAGAAGCAAAATAAAACAAAAGAACACAAGTGAAGACATTACCTTTAAATCAGGTAACTCCTCTTGGTTTGAACCAAATGGGTTTATTGAAGAGAATTATGCAAAATTTGAGGATTCAATGATGAAGATATGGATTTGGAGAGATGAAATGGTCAGGGGTTGGCCTAGAAAAAGGCTTGAGAGGTGTGGATAAGGTGGTAGAGTTGGGGGCCTTTTATAAGAGAATAAGAGGGGCACTGTTGGAATGTTATAAACTATTACTTTATTATAAAATGATTTTCGGATTTCAAAGGCCCCAAAAGGATATATTTAGAGGCTAAGGTGATATGGTTTTTAAATCCACCCATCCAATAGGTTTTTGACAAGTGTAAGACTTATATTTCACCCTATCTTCTCATTTTATTTAAATCGTTCATTTATGAGGTAATCACTGCATCATCACGGTGTTATAAATAAAATAATTTTTTTAATGTCTAAAAATTATAAGAAAAATATCATGATGTACAAAATCCTTTTATATTTCTAATGAATATTTATAGTAAAACATATTACTTGTATAACCCCATGTAAAAATTGTTTTAGTAAAACAATATGTGTTTGTGACATTTTAATTTTAACTTTAAATAAAAAGTTATTAATGTCATTTTCCAACCAAAGTTGCTCCATGGGGTCCCCAAGTTGACCCATGGATTTTCTTGGTTGGCCATGACTCATCCAATAAGGGTAGTACATGTGTCAAGGTCATTTCATATTATTAAAACATTATTTTTACCTTAAATTACACTAATTACCTCTAATCGCGATTAAAAACTTAAAAGTTATTATTCACCAAAAAATTATTTTAATCCCATTGAACCACATTTTACTTCCTAATGAAAACCATGTATGTCGGATTTTTGAAAATAAAATCACCGAAGTGGTAAAGTTTCATTTAAACGAAAATCAGTTTCTTTAACTACCACTTAGTGGTTTCACTATTCATCAAAAATTGAAGTTTTTCAAAAAAATACCAAAAATCCACCCTAAGATATATTTGATATTCCGAATTCAAAAATTATTTATATTTTAAAAAATTCAAAATATATAAAATTCATTAATTAATTTAATAATTCATTCCCGCTGTCAAAATAAATAGCGTGTTTTTAAGAAACAATATCTATTAAAAGATTGACAATAGTTTAAGTCCAATTTCAAAGTGAAATTAATTCAAATGGACACTATTTGATTAAATGGTAAAATTATATTACAATTAAACTTTAAAACCAATTTAAAATATAATCTATTAATATATTTAAATTTGATGAAAAAGCAGTTTTGACGTAGAATGCGGTATTTTTTCACTATTCATTAAAAAAAGAACAATGTCAGAAAAATACCAAAAATTTAACCAAAGTAAATTTCAATGTCCCAATCATAAAGAATACGTTTATTTTGACAAATATAGATTATAAAATTGTCAAAAGTTGGATCTAAAAAATAGTCTCTCCATCAAAAGGTGGTAAAACAATATTTTAAAAATATTAGAGTATTTATTCTTAAAATTGGATTCATTTTGATTTTAAGACACTAATATTTATTGGATAAATGTAAAAATATTTAACAAAAATATGTAATCATTTTTTAGTTATTTATGTTCATTCCCGCCATTACAACGACTAGGCGTTAACTATTATAATATTATTATATTATTAGTGTGCAACGTAAGATTTCAAAGAAACTCGTTGTTGTGTATTGGGTAAGCCATCGAGCATAGCGTTCCCTTTAAATTAATATTAAAATTGTATTCACAAATAGGGATAAATATAAAAATGTCATATTCTTTATTTACCCGGGGTGTTACATCCTTCCCCACTTTTGGGAATTGCATCCTTGCAATTTCAAAATTGGGCTTGAAAACTTCATTGAAAGTCCCACATCAGAACAAGAGTCAGTAAAACTATCACTTTAAAAGAAAGGGATAGAAGTACAAAGTTCACCCGAGTTAACCCATACTAGGATTCCATGTATGAAAATATGGATATGGAGGAGAAAACAAAGGGTCATGTTCTGATGGAGAGTGATAGTAAACATGTTTAGGATAAAGTTAACCACAAGAAAATCAAAAACTTGTGATGGGTTAAACGGTATTCGATTCCCCAGTAGGAAAAGTTAACATACAACATTTTTGTTTTAAGTTACTCTTCATTGAGGAATTTATTTTTGAGCTTAACTAAATCATAATGAAACATACTTGTCACGTAGACTTTCAACTTTTACTAGATTTCTTAATCAAACTCACATTTTCTCCAAAAGATGAGTATTTAGGAAGACTTGTTTGCATTAAGAGTACTATAATCAAATTCTTGAGAATAACCTAATCCACAAAAGAGAACTATATATTTCCCATGTCTTTATATCTCAATGAAAACCAAACCAAAAAGTTTAGTATGAGGTCAGATAACACCCAAAAATGATATTTTTTTTACAAAAAGAAAAACTACTCCTAATCACCAAAATTTGTCAAAAAAAAACTCAAAGTTCAAAGAAGACAATTTAATAAAAAATTTGTCCATAAAATTCTTCATGGTAAACCCAACTAAGATTGAAACCCAAATATTTGAAGGATTTAATCACATAGTCTCCCAAGGTAAAAATTAAAATTTATCTCTAAATAACATCAGTTGCTCTTAAAGTATCATATTGAAAAGTAATTATCCTAATCACATATCATCCATGATAGGTTAATAATTTCCATAGATAACCCAAAATAAACTTAATCATGATTCATAAAATCATCTAACTAAAAAAAATTAGTCAAACTAACCAGGGACTTCACGTAGTCTAGTGGTAGGCGATAAATACCAGTCGTACTTTGGTTGTGGGTTTGATTCCCACAGCTTTGTCTGATGCGACGGGTTGTCACACAGTCTGTGTGTTGTCCTTTTTCCAAATATATATAATTCTTAAAACATTCCCCAATAAGAGATAAAATCTTTAAGAAAATAACCATAACATAATTTAACGTCAATTTTACCTCATGCCTTTCATCTTCCATCATAACATATAGTAACCCATAATTACCTCAAAAGTAAGGATCATATAAACCCTAATGGTTACCTATATAATTATCACATGAACTTCCACATCAAGTTGTTTCTCTCGTACAAGAGGCATTAGAGAACTCACCAAGGTTCAAGTGGTTGATCATGACTCCTGGTAGTTAGTTTATAATAACCACACGATTTCTTATTTAATCCCCCATTTCATCCAGTCTCTTAATCAGAGAACCACCATAGTTTCCTTCAAACCCATTGTCACTTTGGTGCCTGCTAGATCCATCCATTTACTAGAACCAAAAAGGTCAGTGTGAGTATATCAACAAAATCATCATGTAATAAAGAGGAATATAAACACTAAGATATACTTATCCAAGTTATCTCAAACTCATTCCAACCTTCAAAAATAACAATGACACTATCTAATATAATAACCATTGTGGTTATACAGAACATGTCACTTATTCTTAAACAACACTCTAACATCTAAAGTTATCTAAACCGACCTTTGATACCAACTATAAGGACCCGACATTAAACCTTACTTAATCTTGAGTTATTTCAAGAATACACATTGAGGATCTTTTCAGGTTTAGAGTTTTAGAGAATTAAATCATAAATCATGCATTATATTCCACATTTAAACAAAGTGGTTACATAAAATATAGTATTCATTTTTTTCCCGTCAACAGAAACATATTTAAAATAAAACATGGATTCTCTCTTGACACTTCATTGACACTATCATCATATCATGTACATTTCCCTTGACCTGTGAAAAACATTTCAAAAACTTGGGATGAGTATAAAGAGCTCAGTAAGGGATATAAAAATTCAGAAAGGAGACATTAGTACACGTATACATAAGAATCAATGAAATCATACTTTACTCATAAAACATAAGCACATTAACCTACCTCATGAAATCATAAGATTTATGAATAACTCATAGAAATCATAAGACATAAAGGTAACTTGAGGCATTCATAAAATTCTTACATAGGGAGTAACCCTCATGGTTATGTTTGTAATACCCATCACAGCATATTCCCTAAATATCTTTGGAGAAACCTTAACGTTTAACCCCTTCACGTTACCCAATGTATTGGAGAGCTATATCGGGCTCACCCGCCCTTAGTTTATCACGGAACCACCTGTTTTCATAAACAATGCCCAAGAAAAAAAACATAATAATAGAACATAACTTAATCATAAAGGAAATATAACATTCCAAAATTGAAATAACAATATAACATTTTAAGATATTGAAATAATGAATCCATTCAAAAAAACCATTTTCAAAACAATTTAGAACATTTTATAAATAGATTTTTGAATCAAAGTGTCCCATACCACCTTGATTCTTTTAACATTTTAAACCATTAATATCCATATAAATAAATCCTTAAAACCATTTTTAAAACATGTATATTAATAAGAATAAATCATTAAAACATTTAAAGCAATATTTTAGTTAAAGGGTTTTTACCAAAATTAGAGACACTTGAATACAATAATTGAGGAATAACAATTAATCAGAACTTTATAATATCATGAGAATAAATGGATTCATGATATAATATTCCAAAGGACAGTATATACACCATATAAGAGTGAATTGGTTCATAACAACAATGAAGTCTCAATAGAAATGTAAAATGAGATGAAATCCCTTATAAAGAAGGTATCCTTAAATTAAGGATAAATCAATCTTAAAATTATGTGTGAAAAATATAAATACACCCCATATAAGTGGATATTAAGTGTAAATAAATCAAAGGTCATTCACAAATATGAAAAGTATGACATATTCAATAACTACATGTTTAACCCAAAGAAATCGAAATTGGGTTAAAAAGTTCCCTTGGTAAAATTCGACAGCCTAACGACGTCACTTTAAAATTCATAAAATTAGTTGATGAGAGAGAAAATGGTATCTCATCACTTGGACATAAAATTTACATCAATAAGGATATATAAGAACATATCCCAACATAAAAATATGTAAATTAAAAGACATGACAAAATAAGTCTTTTTAAATGAGGAGTGTGAAAGGTACCATTACTGATTAGGGCAACTTTCGAAATGTACACCCCATGAAAGAAGGGTCATACATTGAAGATTTAAATAACCATAAATGAGAGTATATTATAAAAATATTAAAATAATGGGTAGTACATACACCACACAAAAGGAAATAGTGGCCAATGTAGCATAAATCTCATGGGAATAAAAGTGAGATGAAAAATCCCTTAAGAAAACTCAGCAGCCTAACGGCGCCACTTAAAACATCCAAAAATGGATTTATGAGATCAAATAGGGTCTCTCATAATATGAACATAAAAATTACAGAATGAGTAATATAAAATAACATCCCCAAACATAATAAATATTATCTAAAAATAAATGACATAAAAGAGAGTACTTAAAAAGATAGAGAGAGGTAGGATCCCTTACGAAAATTCGACAGCCTAACGACGCCACATAAAAATTATTAAAATGAATTGATGAGAGTAAGAGGGGTAAATCATCATATTAAATTAAAATTTACAGTATGGTGAATATTAAATAACATCCTCCAACATAAGAACATGGAGCATAAATGAAATGACATAAAAGAGGGTACTTGAAAAGAAAGAGAGAGGTCAGATCCCTTACTTCAAGTCCAACTTGTCTTGTTCGTTTCTTTATATTCCTGAATAATAAACTTTGGTCAATTTATAATTGCTTAAGGTCCTAATTTAGATATTATTATTCAGTTTATATCACATATTACAATGTTATAATAATTGGATAATAATGTGAGTTCATATCAAACGTTTTTGTCGATGTTTGGTACATGAGTCAAAAATGAACTTGTTTGAAAATGATTGTCCATGCAGCCATAAGTAAATCATCTCCAAAATAGTATTAATGATTTAAATATCATATATATCCAGTAAATATTCATTTAATACTATTCCATAACATTTTTAGATAAAAAGAAATGAAATGAACTATTCATGGAGACGGTAGGCCGTACGTACGCATGAACGTTACATTCATTTCATTGTCATATTAATGGAATTAAAAATAATTGAGATATATATATATATTATAATTCCAGTATAATATATATGTTTTATAGGTCACATAAGTTCATTAGTTTCATTCTTTATACATTCCATGTATTGCATGAACGAGTCACATCACTTGAGGGGGCAGTAGTCCACACTTCCTCGTATGAAATTATCGCAATGGCACAACATGAAAAGAATAAAGGTATGTTTTAAATATAAAATACAGAATCATATGGGAAACATAAATACCATATATATCATATATAAAATACAGTGACATCATAATGTCCACCATGAAAGGTGTTAAGAGAATATTCAACAATCATCGTTTCGTGAGGCAGTAATTTGCCATCCACAGAAACAGTATGTTCTTTAACAATTAGACGAAGGTGTGTGTAAGTGTAGCTCTAATAATTAACATAACAACATCCTAGTATATTTAAAATACTTGTGTTGTTTCAAAAGAAAGTAATAAAAAGAGGTTAGGGGTTTGGAGAAGCAAAATAAAACAAAAGAACACAAGTGAAGAGATTACCTTTAAATCGGGTAACTCCTCTTAGTTTGAACAAAAAGGGTTTCTTGAAGAGAATTATGCCAAAGGTGAGGCTTCAATGATGAAGAGAGGGATGTGGAGAGATGAAATGGGAAGGTGTTGGCCGAGAAAAAGGCTTGAGAGGTGTGGATAAGGTGGTAGAGGTGGGGGCCTTTTATAAGAGAAGAGGAGGGGCACTCTTGGAGGGTTATAAACTATTAATTAATTATAAAATGATTTTCGGATTTAAAAGGTCCCAAAAGGACATATTTCGAGGATAAGTTGATAATGTTTTTCAATCCATCAATCCAATAGGTTTTTGATAAGTGTAAGACTTAGATTTCACCCTATCTTCTCATCTTATTTAAATGATTCATTTATGAGGTAATCCCTGCATCATCACAGTGTTATAAATAAAGTAATTTGTTTAATGTTTAAAAATTATAAAAAAATATCATGATGTAGGAAATCGTTTTATATTTCTAATGAATATTTATAGTCAAAAATATTACATGTATAACCCCATGTAAAAATAGTTTTAGTAAAACAATACATGTTTGTGACATTTTAATTTTAACTTTAAATAAAACGTTATTAATGTCATTTTCCAACCAAAGTTGCTCCATGGGGTCCCCAAGTTTACCCATGGATTTTCTTGGTCGCCAATGACTCATAAAATAATGATAAGACATGTGTAAAGGTCATTTCATATTATTAAAACATTATTTTTACCTTAAATTACACTAATTACCTCTAATCGCGATTAAAAACTGAAAAGTTACTATTCACCAAAAAAATTATTTTGATCCCATTGAGCCAAATTTTACTTCCTAATGACAACCATGTATGTTAGATGTTTCAAAATCAAATCACAGAAGTGGTAAAGTTTCATTTAAACGAAAAATCAGTTTCTTTAACTACCACTTAGTGGTTTCACTATTCTTAAAAAATTGAAGTTTTTCAAAAAAATACAAAAAATTCACCCTAAGCTATATTTGATATTCTGAATTCAAAAATGATGTCTATTTTACAAAATTCAAAATATATAAGCTTCATTAATTAATTTAATAATTCATTCCTACTGTCAAAACAAATATTGTGTTTTTAAGAAACAATATCTATTAAAAGATTGACACTAGTTTAAGTCCAATTTCAAAGTGAAATTAATTCCAATGACCACTATTGGATTAAATGGTAAAATTATATTCCAATTACACTTTAAAACCAATTAAAAATATAATCTAACCATATATTTAAATTAGATGAAAAAGCGGTTTTGATGTAAAATGCAGTATTTTTTCCCTATTCATTAAAAATAGAACAATGTCAGAAACATACCAAAAATCTAATCAAAGTAAATTTCAATTTCCCAATCATAAATAATAAGTTTATTTTGAAAAATAGATCTTATAAAATTGTGAAAAGTGGGATCTAAAAAAAGTTTCTTCATCAAAAGGCGGTAAAACAATCTTTTAAAAATATTAGAGTATTTATTCTTAAAATTGGATTCATTTGCATTTTAAGCCTCCAACATTTATTGGATAAATGTAAAAATATTGAAAAAACATATGTAATCATTTTGTAGTTATTTCTGTTCATTCCCTCCATTACAACGACTAGGCATTAACTATTATAATATTATTATATTATTATTGTGCGACATAAGATTTCAAAGAAACTCATTGTTGCGTATTGGGTAAGCCATCGAGCATAGCATTACCTTTAAATTAAAATTAACATTTTATTCACAAATAGGGATAAATATAAAAATTTCATATTATTTATTTACTTGGGGTGTTACAATATGGGTTCCAATTCCTTGGATATTCTTCAGTCCATAGCTTATGGATGGATTGACACTATGGACTTGATTGTGCACTAGTAATTGTTTGGTTATTAAGGTTCAGGTAACCTATCTATCACCATAATTGTTATCCTAGGGGTTTTTACCATTTTGAATGTATTTTAAAAAAATTTCATTTGATATTAAATGATTATTTCTTTAATAAATATGAATTTTATATATAAATTATACTTTGAAACAATATTAATTATTTTTTTCGAATGATTTTCAAAAAGAGGGATGTTTTTTCATAATTTGTATATAAAACCATTTATCTACAAATCATACAATGTTAACATTAAATAGATACTATTAGGATTTTTATATGGATATTTGATATGGATCACATGAGTGATATCATTCAGAGCTAATTTTGACCGTACAATGCACACTCCCTTTGATGTAGGTATATTTTTTATCTGATAAAATAATTGGAAAGTAACTATACTGAGGCAGTGATGTTTTTGGACATCTGGGTATGGGTAGTTAGTGGCGAGATGTTGGGATAATATCCACATATCTCATGGAGAACTGTTTGTTATCTTAGAGTTCCATTTTTTTGGGTTTTTTAGACATGTACATTGGTTTTATATTACAACCATTAATTTTTTCATTAGTTTTAGTACTCCATTTTTTTGAGTATTTCTTATTATGGTTATATTTCAAAATATATTCCATGTATCTTTCTTTAGTTTGTAAATATCATTGACTCCAGTACTTTTTATATACCTGAGGGCTAATTGGGAGCCAGTGGGGTTCCTGAATGACCTTTGGGTCATTCCTTTGTCTGTTTGAGAGCTTAATCGAATGGGTATTCTAGATTGGGACCTGAAATTTGATAATCTACATTAAAAAATAGGGAGTCATATGTTGGTAAATGAAATTAAATTATGAAATCTTCCTTATATGTCAAACATTTATCTTTTTCATTTCTATTTTTTTGAGTATTCTCATCCCTACGATTATTTTGGATATAGTATACGACTAGAACCAGAATAAAATAGTAAATTCCACACTCAAAATTGAATAATAAACCTAAAATGTCTTATATTATTATATTTGTTTCCATTCTATCATGTCTTGAATGTTTAGAAGAACTCTTCATACACCTCCTAAAAACATGGATGTTAGGTTTTTGTGAAACAGAAAATGGACCGATTATTGCATCTCCTAAACATAACTCATCCTCAGTTAATATATAATGGATGAATTCCCAATAAAAAATTTCCGTAACCCCTTCAGTGGAATTCAATGATATACTATAAATAGACTAGATTTATCTAGCAGGTTCCTAAATCAACTTCTGGGAGAAGGATATGATGGTCAATATTCAGAATTACCCAATAATTCTATACAAGTGTAATGAGGAGGATAAAACTATATTGGAAGAATTATCTAAGTAATGAATATTATTTATTTATGATCAATTATATATAGAAAAAATTATTAAATTCAATGAGAATATCACTCTTGAAGTCAATATTATACTAAGAGATTACAAAAATGTATTTTTTTTAAGAATTTATGGGTTTTCTTTTTGATCAAGAGGTAGATTTACGAACTTAAAATATGCCCATATCTCTAACAATATCCATGACTCCATATTGAATGTTTAACATTTATTGGGTTGATGTAATGAAACTATTATAATAAATTTTTAGACATGGATTTCATACACTTGATTTCTTTTCCATGGGGTATAGTTGTTCTATTTTGTCTAGAAGAGGGATTGGTTAATGAATCTATGTAATAATTGCCATGAGGTCAACAAGATCATGATAATAAAAAAGAATAAAAAATAGAAATTAATGATGTGTTTTATCATGCATATTTTGATCAGTTCATCTCTAATGTGGACCTTCAAATAGGATAATATCATTAAAACATGAAGAAGGAGGATATTCCCAAGGTCATCAATCACATGAATTATGAGTTCATAATAATTCCATTTAGAATGAAGAATGTTCCAAAAATTCATATGTTTATAATGAATAATGTCTTTAGATATTAACTAAATAATATTTTGGTAATATTTTCATATTAGATCATTATGAACTCTAAAATTATTGATGAATTTTATGAGAATTTGAGTAATATGATAAATAATTTTTGGAAGGATTTGTCATATGAAAAATAAAAAAATGTGTGTTATAGATAGAGAAATTGTCATCCATGGTTAAAATTATCAGAAGATAGGGTATATTAGTTAACCCAATAAAGTATTTTGTAATAAAGTAATGGTATATAAAAACATATATAATTGATAACTATTGTTTAATAAGTATATATAGGTAATATCGATGATTTTTGTATAATATTTGATTATTTTCAATCATATTTTCACTTTTGAATTGAAATATATTAAATTATGTATAGATAAATTTATGTGAAGAGATATTAATGGAGTTGAATAATTGGAAATCCACAATAGCATTACTCACCCCACCCACAAGCAGGAAAGGACTTATCATCTATAGTGATGTATCAAAAAATAGTTTCTAACATGTACTCAAGAATAATTATATAGTGATAGTTTATTCCTTATGACAATTAAATGTTCATGAATAAAATAATACAACACATGGAGTAATGTTGGATATGGTTAGATTTTCATTGAACATATAGGGGAATTAACATTTTTGATATATTTGATATATATATATATATGAATGATATATAGGAAATAATATATGTTCAAATAGATGGAGATCAATATGTGGAAACAATTATTATTATATATTTTTAATGATTATGATTTCTAAATACACTGCTATATTAAAAATTTGAATGAAGTGAATATTTCATTTACAATAAAATATCATAAAACCATATTAATGACGAGGATTGAGAATGATCCTATATTCTTTGAAAATAAATGGATTTACAAAAAAATAATACTGAATGGAATTCTATCCTACCATTCTCAAATAATTAATCAACATTCCCTATTGGAGAATATGAAGAATTATCAAAGGGATGATGGGAAGATATAGATGAAGATGGATAATACAATGAATGGAAAATCCAATGAGTTAAATATTGATGATGAAGGAGTTATGAAATTTCTGAAGTGACTATACATTTTATTAGAAACAAATATGAAGGAGGTTCTATATTTTGATTATGTCATTGAATTTTCCATCAACTGAGTAAACATGATGATGCATAAAGAAATATGAGAACCCAAATAGTGAGAAAATATGAATAAGGGTGATAAAAAATATATATCAATGTTTCTAGTTTATTTGAAGGATAAGGTTGTGTGAAAAAAATCCAGTAAAACGATTCTACCATTACACATACCTTATCAAAAAAGGAAAGCGTCACTAGAGATTTTTCTAGAATTCATTACGTACATGAAAAAATATAAGGGTGGAGGTGGACCATATTACAAATATTTCACACATAATTTAAATTCAAGTTAAATTATTCCTTAGTCCACTTCAAAGGATATACAATAAAGAGGTGTTAAGGCTATGTTTAGCCCCACTTTTGTTTGTATCTAATTGAGTTTTTAGATTTATCTAAATCTTTTGGAAGAGTCATCATCATAATTTCTTCATAGTGTTTTTCTTATGTAAACCCTATCACACCAATACTATAGGCCAATGTGAAACAAAAATCAAGAAATATGTGGATATGTTTGGATGCCTTTCTATGGATATCATGGGAGGATGGGAACAACATATTCCATTGGTTGGGATATCATAAATAAAAAATTTCTAATCAATAATTAAGATAGTCTTATATGAATCACTCAATTGGTAGAGATATAGATCAATAATGTGAAATGATAATTTTAGTGAGATAAAAATTATATGACATGAGATAGTCAAATATATGGTAAAAAATGTTAAGACAATTCTGCAATACTCCAAGTATATTCAATGTAAATAGAAGATATATTATGATGATAATTGATGAAACATATAGTTTAATGTTCTTGAAAATATATTCTTCCATATATCTCAATGGAAGATAATCATGAGGTTTTTGAATAAGGGAAATTTTTATCCTATATACATTTCCCACTGTGAGAATCTTGATCACATAGAATAATATATAATTTATCTAAAAATTTTACTAAACCATTATAATGTATATGATACATTACATGTATCCTTATAGAGGATGTACATTTCGCATCCATCTCATATACTAAATATAATTTTGGTATAATTGGAGGATGAACTATCCTATAAGGAGTATCTTATGATGATTTTAGATCGCATAGTTAACGTTCTTCACAATAAGACAACTCACTTAGTAAAGAAATGTTCAGAAACCATATATATGAAGACCAGAATTTGGAACATGATGATAAAATAAAATAAAAGGACCAACAATATTTTCACCATAGTATACTGACTAAAATTTAAAGGTTGAAATTTCCTAAGGGTGTAACAATAAAATGAACCATAAAATATATATAAAAATTTATCTTCCAAATATAAATGTGTGTCAAATAATTTCATATATCTTATCACAACTAACAATACCTTATCATTAATTTAGGAAACAATATTTTTATAATATCACCTTTCAAATAGCAATGTATCTTTTGATATATAAATTATATATATATATTTCATGTATTAAATTAGATTTTAAAAAATATTTTGTTTTAATAACTTATATATAAGTTATTTTATTATTTATATAATTTTTATACAATAAAATTATATGAATTTTTTATTCATCATATATGAATGTTTTGAGGATTAATTTTTGGTACTTTTTAAAAAACTTATTTGTAGTTGAACATTAAAAAATTCAGTTTTTCTGAAAATTGAGACTTTTATTACATTATCAGTATATTATAGAGTGAAAATATTAAAAAAAATTTCATAAAAAAATTTAATGAGTAATTTATTTCATTTTAAATTTAATATTTAATTTAAATTTGTTTTATCCTAATAATATAAATATAATATTTCAGTTCAAATACTCCATTTTTTGTATTTTGATAAACTAAACATTATTTGGGTAAAATTTAGTTTTGATAGGATGTTTAAAAAATATATAATAACAAATTTTATAACATGAAAATCAGAAACACTGATTATATTTTAACAAAAAAATCTGTACTTTAGAATATCCTTTTCTGAGAAATATTTTTCATTTTTATGTGTGCTCAAACTAAAATTAATTTATATTTATATAAATATACAAAATTTAATTATTTAAAATTATTTACACATTTCAAATAATTATGTTAAAAATAATGAATAGTTTATATTTTGTTTCTGACCATTAAAATTAATTACTAAGAGAGAAACTAGAGTTACTGTGGTGGGGGTTAATTTGGATAGAATTGGATAAACATAGTGAATAGATTATAAGATGGGAGAAAATTTATAGTACTAGAAATTATAAGTATACTCATGATTATATATCTATCCAAAACATTAATGTCCATTTTTTCATCCATTGGCCTTTAACAATGGAATGATATTATTGAGATGTAATGGGATTTTAAAAACGTACCACTATTTATACAAATAAATAGAGCTCACATAATCCCGATTTCTCCAACCATTAGATATATTTAATTAAGTGAAATATATTCCCTATTATATCCTCAACACCATACTTATTATATTTAAACTCGTGGTGTCACAGAAAAAAAATTAAGGATCATTAAGGTGTTACACATGCGATAACTTCATTGTGAGTGGTAATACTCTCAAACAAGATTTCTAGTTCTTTTCATTATCTATTCCAAAAAAATCCATTAAATCCTTGAAGTTATGATAAAAAACATAGTTTCAATTTGATTATTTATTTATAATAATGTTTTATAAAATTTATAAATTCCTCAAAAACCACTGAAAAAATCAATTCATATTCATGTGAGTGTATGAACTACTACATTTTTGAATGATGTGTTCAAATTATTATAACTTCTTCCAATGGAATGGTAAAAAACAATATATAATTAACATATTCAATATTTTTATTATAAATTTAAAATTATGAAATTAAAATTATTTTATTTTCAACCCCTACCATTTCAAGTAAAGTTAATGTTTCATTCATGAATATATATAGAATACCACTTCCCCAAAACTACTAGTTTGTTTATACTTTCACATCAACCATGGATGTCATTGAAAATTTATTTTTTAAAGGACCTAACTCTACTAACAAAAGGTCCCATTTTATATTATTAAATTTGAATAAGATATAAGGAATCATATCCAAGAGGAATGAATAGTTTAGTCTTATTTTTAAATTATATTAAAACTTTAAATTCACAATACTATAGAGAAAAATAAATTCACAATGTGCTTTTTAGAACCATGTAATTAAACTTATAATATCCCTTTATATAAATCATTAAAAACATCATAAGTATTCTAGGGAATGTAAATCATAGTAAAAGGATGAGATAAAATGCTCCGTAAGGGTGTCTATACAACAAAATACATCACGAATAAATAAGAATAATCAATATGGAAAAGTAAATAAAGGAAACACATTCCATTTAAATAAAAACTATTGTATAAAATGGAAGGAGTGTAACATGATAAAATAAAACAAAAAAATAATGAAATGAGACTGAAAATAATCCATGATTATTCTAAATAATTGAATAACAAAGTGGAAATAAATAATTGATCTTATAATGAGTAAATAATTAATTCTATCCATTTTAAAAATACTGTCAAAACCTTTCACAAGATAGTTAATATATATTAGTAGAAAACCATATTATTTGGTAAATTAATTTTTCTCATGTGACCTATTAATACATCTAGAGGTTATTTATAACTAAACATCATCCATCATTTACCAAGTCCAATTCATTACTCTTATAAAAGGGGTGAAACATAATTATTTTAAAAATTTATATTGAAAATATAATATATTAAATTTTAATATATACCAAAATAGAATAAACATAATATTCTACAATTCAGATTAATATAGTGAATTATAATAAAAATATAAATCAACAGTCAAAACAATACCAAATAATCCAAACAAATAATAAATATGATCACAATAAAGTATATTCCTAGTTTAAAATAATAAAAATTAATAATTGATGTCATTAATGAATAGAATAAGAATAATAATTTCATTAAAAAGTTTTTTGAAAAAAATAAACATTTAATTTTGATTTTAATTTAAAAAAATGTGCACAAAATATTTTTATAATAATTTTATTTTCCATTAAAATTTCCATATATTCAAAATATGATATAATATATTTATTAATCTAGTGGAAAATTATGTTCATGTCATTCAATTTAAAATAATGATTACATTCACATTTTTTTGTAAGAACATACATTGTTTAGAAAATGACAAGATGCTTCAATGTAAAACTTTTTAAAATATTAAACATGGGTAAAAATGAATTTAATAAGTCACTATAGAATTGTAAAAAAGTTTTTGAAGACATTTTTACAATACATGGTTCTGGACGAAAAAGGATTCATAATCGAAGTGATAAATGTGGCCTAATTTTATTAAATAGATTTTATAAACAAATTTAAATATATAAGAGTTTAAAATGGGAAAAAATGTATAATTATAATGAATAAAAATAGTATAAGAATATATTTTCTTTACGAAATAAATAAAAAGTAATTTCTTCATGGTTTACATTAATAAAAATTATCGAATAATGATGAGATTGTGAAATAAAACCTCAACACTTTGGTAATATCTGAGTCATAAAACATATGATAGAAATATAACAAAATTAAAAATTAAATATCATTAAGAGAAATATATTAATTATATGAAATATCAAAAGGGTATCTATATAAACCTCCTAAATGAATAAGTGGTGAATATGTTAGATGTCTAACAAATGTAAATGATAGATGATAAGACTATTACCTCGGGTTTGACACCCTTAGTATGTGTCTGAAAATCCTGTATAATAAATATCATATTATTATTATATATATCAAATTTCCATAATCATATATATTATTTTTTATATGTTCCACTTATAACATTTTACCATATTTTTGTTAATAATATTTTTTTATTTTCATTATTTCAGGTGTTAATTGTCTGGATTTATCATTCATGTTTTTGAATACTCTTCTGGTTCACCTACATAAGAGATAGTTCCATTAGAACTAGAATTATATTAATCTTATAAAAATTATATTATTTAGTGGATATATCCTTGGAAACAATAGTTAACATCTTATAGATAAATTGAATCACATCACTTCGTGGAGATGATAAGCCATACATATGCACAAGAAATGATATAATTTAATTAACAAGTGATTTTTTAAAAAAATGGGTCATATATAAATTTTATACAATTAATATCATGTAATATATATTAAAAATATTTACTTAGTTTATCCTTATTAATTTCCATGTAACTCTCATATATAAAAAGAATCACATCTATTCATAGGGCGGTAGTTTGTCGTTCACATGAACAATATTTTCATATTTTTAAACAGAGAATATTGTATGATGGTATATGTGATATTAAAAATTAAAAAGACAAATATTATCATATATATTATATATTTATATCACATACATAATTATATACAATCATAAGATTTTCTGTTGGAAAATAAGTTACATTGGTTCATGAGGCGGTATTACACCTTACACATAATCGATAATTTAATTTCCCAATTGATAGAGGAGTAAATTGAAAAATATTATAAAATTTAAATAATAAAATCGTAGTATATTTTATATAATTATATTTTTATATTTTTTGTTTTAATACATAATTGATGGTGTAAAAAAAGGAATAAAACATATGAGATTTGTTAATACAATTATAATCTATTAGAGAAACATCCATTGGATCTATTTATAAGAACCAAAAGGTTGTTATTTTGATAATACAATCAGTACAATAATATGAATATGGAATTTATATGGCAAATTTGGATGTTTTTTTCATAAAAATGGATTCAGATGTGTAAATAATTAATGGAAGAGAGTGTCCTTTCATATTTGATTAGGTGTGGTATTTTTGTAAATATATAAAACTATTCAATAATGGAAACTCTCTATCACACAATGAGACTAAAAATTCATTAAATTGTGTTATTTTGGGATTATATGGTTCACAAAAACCTCCAAAACAACGAAATACTTTTTTAATTCATTTTTCTTTGGCTATTTGTTTGAATAATTTTACCATTTTAGTTTTCACTATGATAACTATTATTTTTAACCTAGGTAATTTATCCAAAAATATAATGATCCATGATCTGGAATTTAGACAATTTTTTATAAATATTAAATAAAATTTATCAAAAAAATATTCTATATTATAATAAATTTAATTTTATCACAAACGCGTGTAAAAATAAAATTCTTGATTTAACCTTAACCACTTTATTTAAGGTATTATCATTTTCTACAAATTTATATGAAAAATAATTTTATTTTATAAGAATAAAATATGTTTTATTATTTAAAATATTGTATCCATTTTCAAAAATTATAATTAAATAAGTGGGAGAATTTAATTTCCAACTAGACAGATAGAGAGGAAAGAAAAGTGGGTTTTCTAGAGAAAATGTTTTAAATGTTTAAAATGGATTCATATCAGAATTATGTATAAAATTGATTCCAACAAACTAATTTATTTCAAAATTAATATATTTCAACTAATTTCAAATTAAAACCTTGATAAAATAAAGTTTTAGTTTCTATAAATTTTAAACAAAAAAATTATTATAATTAAAATCATTATTTTTTCACAATTCAACAAAAAATAAAACTTTTCATTAAATGTCTAAAAAATAATTGAAATATAATTATGATATTATAATTTAAACAATAAATACAATTTTATTAAATAATGTTTCTATAATTAATAAAAATTAGTTTTAATATATGTGAATAATGGATGAAGAAATCACCATTTAAGAAAAAACATGTTTTTAGAAAATAATACATTTTCATTGAAATGGTTTATTTATTTATAATTAACTAATATGAGTTGATTTCATTTAAATTGTATTATATTTTAATTTTTAGGTGTGTTTCCTTATCTAATCGTATTGGTGTTGTGTTTCATATATTTTATTTAATAGGATGTTCATCCTTTAAAATATCAAAGTGCTACATTCTACCCGCTTAAATAAATTTCATCCTCAAATTTAATATTTATCACAATAATCTAGGGTTTAAAATTTGAAAATAAAAATTTTAAAACCAATCTCATAATATTTTTTAATAATAATTCCCATTTATATGAGAGGAAGGTAATTATAAAGGTCATTTGGACTAACATATAGTATGCTTTAAAAAAGAAAAATATTGACAGAAAGTGAACATATTCGTATGAAGGAAAAGAATAAATAATTATGAAAATTTATTTACATCATTGATTGGAAGAAATGATATATAACATTTAGTGACCACAAGGGAATATATCCTCAATGAGTTAAGAGAACATTATAATAATTAAAAATGATAATTAAAGGATAAAATATTCATTTCAATATCTCTTTCTAAGAGTTGATGAATTTTTTAACCATATAGATTTACAACATAAGAAAATATATTACTCTATTGATTTATATTTTATAGTTACATGTTCGTTGTTTTTTGTGGATTTAAATACTATTACATCATATCTTTCACCAAGAAATTAATATCAACAGGATGTTTTATCCTGAAACACTAAAATTATCTTTTTAAAAATCATTATTTCAAAAAAATAAATGAAAATAATTCCTCTATTATATTGATATTTTTTTTATAAAAAATTTATCATTAGTTATCTATCATAATAAATTAATCTCTAATAACTCAACCGTTACACTAAAAATTCAACTCAATATATTTCATTCATTTTTAACGTTATGCCACATCCCAAATATGCCTCAACAAATTAAAAGATGCAAAATTTAGAAGGAATGTCACTAAATCAACATTATATTCCCCATTTAATATAATGCGGATCATAATTCAAAATTAAAATTATTTGAATACCTTTATCACTATAAAATCTTAACGAAAAATGCATGTTTATAAAAAACAGTATCTCGAGTTTTCAAATATATTTCATAAATCCAAACTAGCAGAGTACTCTTATAAAGATGAGATGAACCATCAAATAAATAACCATTTTTATAGTCACCAATAATATCCCAAAAATATCACTTTATCATTAATATATCAACATCTATCAAATATTAATGTTTGTATTAATCTAATAAAATATTTTATAAGTAGTAGAACTCGCCATTGAATCACTATTCTTGGCCATCATACCATTTAACATATGCTTTAAAATCATTAAAGAAACATTATTATAACAAAATACATATACATTACTTAATTCCAATGACTATAATATCCTTGAAAAAATAAAAATATAACGTAATCCATGAATCCAAATTCACAAAAACTAATATTATTCCACTCCATCCATAGTTATATAATAACATTGGCCATTACCCCTAACATCTTCAAAGGTATATTCCCTTGATGCTTGGGGAATTTATTTGTGTTGTTCCCCATATCCTTACAGCTTAAACAATAATTACAAAAGTTTTATTTATTACCATTTCAATCATTATTATGTTTTCATTTCTCTCTACACTATTTTCAAAATCAAATTCCCTTTAAAGGAGCAACCAGGTGTTTCATTCCTTAATTATCATAGAGTGGAAAATCATTGTTTCCTGTATTCCCTTTAACCATCTTTTTCTATTCCATCTTATTCTTCTGATGATTCCCATAGATTCCATAAGGATTTAATAATTACTTTTTTTTTTTAGAAACCAATTAATATTATACCTTTATTTGATTAGATATTTTGGGGGAAAAATTATATTTCATCGATTTTCATAATCCTATCAAGGAAGTGTTCATTATTACATATTGTATTATGTTCAATGAAATGGTTCTAATTCCTTATTCTAGATTTTATTTCTAAAAAACATAATCGGAAAAACTATAACATAAAATTATGTGTCATTATTTATAATCTCTAAATAATTGAAACAAATAACATAAATTTAAATTTTTATACATGGTTAATCTTGTGATCATAATCATGGTTTATTTTGGAATGATATCAAATTATTAAATTATTTTCAAATGCTTAATATTTTTTTATAATTAAAATTTTAATTATGAATATAATACCCTAAATGATTTTTAGACAAGTTTTATAGTAATTGTAATGTTTATTTACTTGTTCATTCATGTTTCAATCCGGATGAACTTGTTTCATAGTTATTACACCAGGTACATTTATTAAAGAACCTCATACACTAGTAGTATCTAGAAATAGATGTATTTATATAGAATCAAAAAAATAACTACCTATCAATATCTATATTTTTTATAATATATATAGATATTTCCTTAATGTATTCCATAATATTATATTCCACAACAAAATTTTTCATAAACATAATTCTAAAGGTTTCTATTAAATTTTATCTTATACCGAATATAAATCCTAGTTACTACAGTAACCCATATTCATTTCTTACTTTATTAAACCGGATTAAAATATGAGGGATCACATCCCAAAGGATGTAATATTTCTTCAGTCTTGTAAATATATATAAATAGGTGAAATTCACATCAAAATTGAAAACAATAAAATTAAAAAATTGGTTGATTTGATAATGTCATATTTTCCATTAGCATATCCCTATATATCTATAATAAAATAGTTGTTGGTATACTTTGGAATAAAATATAAGAATTTGGTGATTCCAGATTCTCAATCAGGGTTTCTATATAATTTATGCTACCTTCAATAAAACAAATAATCACTATTAAATGATAAATAACTGAATAATGTTCAATTTAAAAAATTACATTATCAAACAATGGTATAGAATAAAAGATGATCAAACAATTTCATACAAATAATCACATGAGCATGAGACATATCAATGGATATTATAACATCTTTAATAATCACATTAACATCATTACCTATTCTTATATTTTGGTAATTATTAATTTTATTCATCAAAGGAATACTTTAAAAACCCATAACATGAAATATTAAACCCATGAGTATAAAAACTTCTAATTTGGCTGACTAATTTTCCACATGATACCTAATGATGCATTTTTGGGATATCTATAACTAGTATCCAGAAATAATTTACTATATCAATTTCATTCCTCATATGAATGTGGTGAAACATAATAAACACAAACAATAATATTTAAAATAAAAAATAAAAAATGATAATACTTTCCATAATCAAATTGACATAATCCAATACCATCTAGAGTAATATGGTGAATGGTAAAAAAAATTCATCCACATTCAAACTAATAATAACTAATCCAAAAAATAATGAGGATAATATTAATAAATAACATCCCTGTTAGATTATAATTATAATTAATGGTTGATGTCATTCACAAATAAAAGTATCACACGAAGTCATTAAATGTTTTTGTGAGGAAATTATCATTTTTAAATTTTAAAATAATTGAAAAAATGTTGAGAAAATATTCTAAAAATAATTTTATTTTAAAATGAAATTTAAAATCACATAATATAGTATTTAAATAAATTATTTGGCATAAATGATGTAAATTCCATTCTTCCCATTCACGTCATAACAATGAATCATTTATTATTTTTTTGGTAAAATCTAAGAATGCATTATTTAGAATATAAAAAAAATATTCCATTAAAAATGTTTTGTAGAAAGTAGAAAATGGGGCATAATGTTTTCAATAAATCATTTTAAAATGTTAAAAATGTTTTTTATTGTTTTTAAAAAATGAGTTTGGCTGAAAAAGTATTTTCTTCCGAAGATAGAAATGAAGTGAAAATTTCATAAAACAATTCTAAAAATTATAAGAGTGAAAGAGTGGTAAAATGGTAATGTTAATTAATAAATTCAAAAATAATAATTTTACTGGGTGATATATTGGTTATATGATATAGATAAAAAATAATTCCCCTAATGGGGACTTAAAAAAAACAACAACGAATGATGATGAGATTGTGGACTATACCACTACTAAATTGGAAACATTTGAATCATAAAACATGTGAATTAAAAACCAAAAAATGAAATATTTAATATTATGAATAGAAATATATTCACAATATTAAATTTCTAAATGATTAGTAAATTGACAAGAAAAATGAATATGTGGTGAAAATGAAATATGTCTCATGAAAGTAAAATTGAGATGATAAAACCCTTGTAGTACCCCAAGTTTCTAGTATGTAATCCTTACCTTGTTATTTTTATAGTTATAGGGTCCAAGGGTGTTGTTTGGGAGATTTTGGTGAACACTAAATAAGTTTTTGGGGATAATGGAGAGGTTTATGGTCTATGCACGGTGTGTCCAAACCGTACGAAAATATCTAGAGAAACCATGCACACTAGTATTTTTAGGAAGAATATTATTCATGGTGTACACATAGTTATAGATACCATGTGAGGTGGTCATTCAAGGTGTTTCCTTTAGGAAATAGCTAATGCACAGTTAGTGAACTTTTTATCTAACAGTGCAGCCCAACCATGCATAGAGTTAAATATAGATCCTTAAAAATACAATCTAACTTGTTCTTGGCATAACTCTTTTTGTTCTCATATTTAACCCTAAATCGATTTTTATCTCAATTTATATCTGGGAACCCTTCTGAAGAATTTATAAGCAGATTCTTAGCCCTCTAGTGGTGTATGAAATATATATTCATTCAATATGTAATGATCTTCAAAGTTCTTGTCACGTTATCATATATATACTTAGATAAACTTATACTCTATTATTAGTTTCTCACATAGATGAATATTATAGGTATATATATGAGTATGTATTCAAAATAATTATATATTTTTCCTTGATATGTCTAGGAGAATATATCTACGGCGGTTCAATGAAGAATCAACCTGGTTGCTAGAGTGTTCTTCGTCCGTTATCAGTTTTCTCCAAAACCTTCAAGGTGGGTGTCTTCAATATCGACTATAAATATTAGAACTGATTGGAATGATTTCAAATTGAATATAATTGGTATGATTGGTTGTGAATTGGTTGTTTATCAATCTTTAGAATCCCTTCATTATGGTGGTTTGGAAAATTGGGAAAATTTGGAAAATTTGGAATTTGAATGAGGTTCTTGTGTTATGAATATTAAAATTTACATTTTAAAATGGTTAGTTTATAAAATTTCTGGAAAAGTATTATAATATTTGTTTTCAATAAAATTTAATGATTTATTTAAATGATATGGACTATTACAAATTGGTTTGTTCTACAGTTTTTAATAAAAATGCAGTTTCATTGAAACAATTTTTTTTGTTAGTTAAAATGGTATGGAATATATGGGGTTTTGTTATTTCATGTTGACATTCCTTGAATGAGGGATTTGTACTATTGGGGTACAAGGTTTATGACCCTAGATAATGGGTGTGTGTCCGTGGTAAATAAGGTGATAACAGGAGGCACTACTGCTGAGTATGGAACTATCAAAAGAAGCATAAGTTGTTGTGTGTTGTGAACCATGGGTTGGGTATGAAAAAATGATAAATGGTAATGGGTTTTAATTCCTTTTTGGTTGTTTTTAGGGAATTATAACTTTCTAAAATTTTATGATGATTTTTTTTTCATTTGGTTATAATTGATTTTGAAACTTGTTTAGATTGTGTTATAAACTATTTTTCAGAATCGTTTTATATAAATGGTCTTATAAAAATATGGATAACCTTTATATCATGGTGGAGTGAGTATGTATGTAAGTTTGGAAAACCTACATAGTGTTATACTCACTTGTGTTTTGGAACCTAGGTGCTTTTGTAGAGGCTATCTTCAAGGTCATTGGAAAAGGCAAAGTATCACACATTTTTAGCACCACCTCAGGAAACTTGGGTTGTTTAGTTATTGTGGAGGACAGAAATTGTGGAGCTGGGTGTCTCGTGGTCTTCATGAGTACTTGGGTTTCATTTCTATGTTTACTTGGATAGTTTATTTTTCTTCCACTATAGTACACCTCAGTGTGTTTTTGTTATAAATGAAGTGTTTGAGTTATCCTTGATTTTATTCATTCATCATATAGTGAGTTGTTTAGTTATAGTTGGATCTGTTAGTGGATTCATTAAAAAAGGGTAAATTATCCCCCCACATTTATTTTAAACCCTTAGGTACTTATTTCTGAGAATATGCATCATGGGGATATCCCTTAAGGAAAATTAATGATTTGTTATATTCTGAAGCCAATGGGAATAAGCTGCTCATTACAACACTTAACTCAGGTTCGAATCACATCATATGTTTCTAAAAATAATTTATATTAAATATGGGATTATTAAAAATCTACTAAATCTATATAATAATATATATCATTATATATATGACCCCCTTATAAAATTTCCCCACCTTTTTGTTAATAATATATATTTATTTTTATTGTTTTGGGTGTAAATTACCTTGTTTTCTCATGCGTTTATTATCCTGAATGATCTAGTTATTGTACATAAGATATAGTACCATAATAACTAAATTATATTAATATTATATATTTTAATTTTTTAGATATATCATAAAAAAAATTCCTAAAAATTTGACATTGAAAAAAACCGGTATCCCTTCACGGAGGCTGTGGACCATACGTATTCACGAGCGATGATAACATTCCATTATTCTATGAATGGATTGGGAATTGGTGGATATATTAATATTAAATAATCAATATCATGTCATATATATAAAATAATTTTTTTAATGTATACTTATAACATTCCATTTAAGGCTTATGTGACAAATGAATCACATAACTTCAGGAGGCAAAAGTGCACCGTACACATGAGTGCCATTATAATATTTTCAAAAGAAATGGAAAGTAAAAAATGTATGAGTTATATTATATTTCTTGAAGTAAAATAAAATCATAAATATTAGATATATATATTACATACATAATTATATACAATTATGATATGCATTGACAGAAAACATGCTACATCTATTTGAGAGGAAGTATTCCACCATACACATGATCAATTATTTAATCTACCACATTATTGAGGAGGATATGGATAAATACCCTGAAATAAAAATAACGACATATATTTATATGATAGATTTGATTTTTTAATGTTTTAAGTGTCTATACATAATAGAATGTGTAAAAATAAGAAAGAAAATAAAAGACCTTTGTTAAGAAAATTACAATATCTTAGAGAAACCCCATTTGGATATCTTGTTATGGAGACATCAGATGGTATTTTGAGAATAAAATCATCCATATAATTTGGAAAATGATTTTTTGGATGTATTTTTGTTAGATTTTGGTCTGAACAAATAGAATTGCCATTATGAATTTGGTTGGATAGTGATTTTTTATCAAAATTGAGGAGGAGTGACATATTTATAAATACCCAAAAATATTCAATAGTGGGAAGTCATTATCACCTCATGTTCCTAATTTTTTTTAATAATTTAATGGTGAGATGATATGTTTGATACAAAAATCCACAAAATAAAACTTGTAATTTATTATCCATTAAGAATACTTATCTTTACCATTTATTTTTCACTACTACATGTAGTCCATTTAACGAACGTAATTTACACATTAATGAAAAAATAAAATGATACTTGTTAGAAAATTTGGAGCTAAAAAATCCAAAATATTAAATCAAATTTATAAAATAAAAATTATATTTATAAGGAATATTAATTCCAATATAGGGAAATATAATAAGAAAATATAGTTTTAACATTAACTGCATTTATTATTTTATAATTATTTTTATTAATTATTATTAAAAAATTAAGTTGACCTTATTAAATAATATTTAATATTATTGTTGAAAATATTTTTTTACAAAATTAAATACACATAAGTGGAATATTGAAATTTTAAATTAAACTAATAGATGGTCGAAACACATGCATTTCCATGAAGAACCATTCCAATGTTAAAACAATTATATTAGACTTATATATGAATTTAATTAGAATGATATCAAATAATTAATTTTAAATATAATTTACGTCATGACCCCTCCTAATAAGGTGTACCCATCTTAGGCTGACATTGTGAGAAGGGAGATAGTGAACCCTGAGTCCCGCCTCTAGTAGCCTCGGGGTAGGCGAACTACACTGAGGATATAGTAACCACGCAAATGGGTGGCATTACCCTCTAAGAGAACACATGTAGAAGAGAGAGATAAGAAGGACACCAAACTAATCCAACTCAGACTATAATATAAAATAAAACCCATGTACCCATATGTAATTTCAATCAAAAACTAATATAACTGAAAGGGAAAACAAAAGTACCAAAAAAATATAAAAAAAATAGTGTCCACGAAGCCTAAACAGCTCCTACAACCCCGAATAAGTAGCAACCAACCTGATATCCAACATGATCCATGTGACTTGAAAAAAATTATATATACATAGGGTGAGTATAATAGTATACTCAGTAGGATCCTCCCTAGATCCTCTCGTGAAAAAGTAAAGAAATCATGCTAAAGCACAGTGAACAAAAAGTAAATCCAACTCATCTCTTAAATATATATACATAGTTCCCGACCAAACCAATAATAATACCACCAAGTATTGAATACACGATTATATAATATAATATAGAATATCAAGGGTACCCTAATACCACTTCTCCACTAGTTTTTCTATTTTCCCCAATGTCCCACGTCACGAGCCTCTTTCTTTAAAAGGCTTTCTCAAAGACATCTGGGTGTAGCACCACAACATGCACCTCATGCAAAACAACAACCACATCCATGTAACCAATGTATACATGTAGTTTCTATGAGCCACCATACATCATATAATTGGTATTATACGTTGGTCATTAAACATAGCACCATTATAGCCCACACACTGAGTAAGGACCCTCATGCCATCACAACCTATACATGTTACACCTATAATAGTCTATATGAAACTATATCTAGAATTCATGTGTGTGAATAACTACAAGCCATTACATCCCTCTACACACATATATGTGGAAATGTATATGTTGTACCTACAAGTACTAGTAAGTAAAATGAAAAGAGAGTGGTTCCAAAGGGGGTAGTCAGCCAACCATCCTCCCACCAGAATGTTGGGGAAAACACCCCGAGGGCTCAGAATCCCTAGGGTGTCAGTTTCCATAAGTAATGGGGTGGAGTAGTGTATAGGAACACAAAAAGTACATAATATACTCTATCTCACAACCATACAATGGGAACAACCAAGACTTAGACTCAAATAAAACTAACATCTCTCAGACTCCAAGATTCCACTACTAAGAATAGTTATCATAAAACCACAAAACCATTTATAGTGCTACATAAGATTACATTATCCCTTTTTATCAGTTCCAAATTACATTAATTATTTTTTAACCATTATTTAACCATTATTAACATTGAATTACATTTCATTAGCATTAAATCCAATGTCCATTATCCCTTTAAAATGCAATATCATCATTGCATTACCCCAATATCCAACCCCATTGGATAACATCATTTATTAAATAATTTATTAACAGAATTATTACTTTTCCATACTCCCAGTCATTCTAGAAAAACATTTTAAGCTACTAAACACAAAGGGGCTCAACACGGTTAGTATATGAACTACCCATCATGTCTTTTGCACCCATTGCAAGAGGGTAGACCCATCCTCCCTCAAGAAGATAAACACAGAAAGCACGTGGAATACCACACACATCATTTCCCTTATTGGAATGATGGTAAGCAATAATAAATTCCTTGATCAGTGGAGAATTTAAAGAAGATAACGAACCAACAATATTCAGCAAGCACATGATCATTCAAATACAACCACTTTCATCATCTATAGTGTCCTCCCCAACACCCACATGCATAAAACGAAGAATCTCACAACATTAGGCATCAAATATTACCACAACACAGTGTCCTACTTGGACCCACATCTAACAACATCCATCCAGGAACATAACACATCACAAACAGTAGGAACTAACAAATCAGATGGGATCTTGTCCTTAAACAAGGAATTCTTCCTACAAACACAATGATATTTCATAGCTCCAAGCATAAGGATCTTTACCTTTATAAGAACAAGGGTAACACAGAACTCTATGGGGAATTATCTTTTATCAAACAACCAATTATTTTTTCCATCTTGAATTATCAAGTTCATTATTAGTAGGTTCCAATTATTGGAAACCTAAACAGAATTCTATTATAGCTATCACAAATAATTAAACATGCTTACTGTATCAATTTGATTAACATAAAATTTCAACAATAACAATTAGATTCATTGAATTGAATCTTTTATCAACAAGAAAATAATTAGAATTAATCACAATTTACGTTAATTGTGGAGTCCTTTAATAAATGAAATTCTAAATAAGGTAATCATATATAATACACTATCTAGAAAAACAAGAGGCAATAACATACGATAGATAAAAAATTATTTATCTGGTTTAAATATTGATTCTATCAATTCCATTGTGATCCAGTGGGATGAAACATGATAACACTACATTTTCATGTAAAATAATAGAGAGACCATGAATCCCCTACCTCAAAAGTCTTTTGATGCCCTTTTCACAAGAACTATCAAACAAAACAGATCACAATCACCTCTCCTAGATGACTGCATCCACCTGAGGATGCAGAGACACCACCACACAAACCAACACCCAAAAACAACTTACATTAGGAACATGGAGATAGAATTCCATAATAGGGAATGGATAAATAGAATTAGATGAACCCATTAAAATTATTATAGATCATACCCTATATAAAAGATTGATTGATATTTACTGGTCTCACCAAAACAGGGGGCCGCATGAAGAAGGAAGATACTCTAGGGAAGACAAAGCCCAAGGCTACAACACTATAAATGAATCCTAATAGATGGAAATAATGGTTTTTGAACCTCAAAATAGGGAATAAGAAGAAAGAATAAGGGGATAATATATCTCATCCATTAAGAAGATCTAATGGAGGATCAATTTAAGATACGATGTATTGTCTATTAAAGGAGGATCGCATTAAACCACACAGTTTGACCAAGTAAAGGCATCACGAACTATAAGAAAATTCATATAGTAGTTATGGGATTTGAATCAGTCCTAAATATCTTAAAATAAATATTCTAGATCATTTTTTCGTAAAAACTTTAATTGAGTGAAACTGGGAAATTTGGGAATTTGAAATAGGAAATGAATCAGTTTTGGAAACATAGTAGACTCACCATTATAGAAACTTTATAGAACTACCATTCTGAAAACACTATAGATACACCATTCTGGAAATGTTGTAGACCTACTATTAGACGTCTCACCATTTTGGAAACACTGTAGATCTACCATTCTGGATGCACTGTAGATCTACCATTCTGGAAGCACTGAATATCTACTATTATACACACACTATATTTCTAGCATTCCGGAAAAACTATACATCTATAGATCTAGAAACATTATAGATATACCATTCTAAATACAATGTATATCTACCATTCTGGAAACACAATATATCTTCTATTCATGAAGAAGTATATATCTAACGTTTTAGAGACCATGTAGATCTAGAATTTTGGAAATCTGTAGATCTACCGTTCTGTAAAAATTGTAGATCTACCATTCTAGGAACACTTTTGATCTACCATTCTAGAAACACTATTCATAGAACTGGAAATTTGGAAAAGTGTTGCGGATGAGTCACCATGACCTTACAGAACACCTCAAAAATGAAATATTTTTAAGGGTATGAGCCAAATATGTGTGGTCTATTACATCTGATACCTCTCAAAACATTATTTTCATTGATAATTTAAAACCTACCTAGATAAGAAACATAAAAAGGGGTCTGAACAACCACCCTTCAATATAACGATCAAGGCTCTCACCACAAAATGAGCTCAACTCCATAAAAAGGGAACACACAAAATGACATGAAAACCACAACTAGCTTCTAAACAATTTATTGGGGCATATACCTCTAAAAAGAGATAATGCCACAACAAGCAAAAAAATAAATCTATCTCATAACTTGAAAATATCTAAAACCACAATAGAACCATTTTTATAAGAAAAGAACTAAATATAAAATAGATCAGGGTACTAAGCATGTATAAGGGACTCTCGTTCCTAGGTACTCTCCTCCAAGTCACCATGATGCCTTAAGACATAGACTAAGGGAATATCATGCCCACACAACATGTTATCCTTGCAATCATGGACTCTATTGGTTGCTCCTAAAAGGTCACACCATATTCAACATCGATCTCTACCCAATCGATGACGTGAGAGTCATCATGAAGATAACAATGAATCCATGACACATGAAAAACATTGTTTATCCTATTCATCTTTGGGGGATGTGCTTCTCAAACTCCACAACACTAACACAAGTTAACACCTCGAATGTCCCATCAAACCGGGCATAATTCTTACTCCCACACCCAAACCTTCAATGTCAATGACGAGGAGTCACCTTTAAAAAAATGTGATCCCAAACATCAAATTCTAAAGGTATCGTCCTTTAATATTCATATGATTTATGAAGATCCTATTCTACCTTCGTCCTCTCAAGAATCTCCTAAACCATCTCTATTTTATTCTGCTCTAGATCTATTTTGAGAATTGATGACTCTTCATCCCTAGTCCAGGACAATGAAGAATTATAAGGTCATCCATAATAGGTCTCAAATTTTTCCATACCAATGGTTGAGTGAAAGCTATTGTTTTAAGTGAACTTTACCGAGGGTAAGTGCCTCATCCACGAACCTCCAAAATCCATGAAACAATAGCACAACATGTCTTCAAGTGTCTATATGGTCCTCTCTGTCTGACCATCCATCTATGTAATAAAAGTAGTGATAAGGAATAACTAAGAACCAAACGAATGATGGAGACCTCACCACACCCTATAGGTAAAACTAGGATCTCGACCAGAAATGATCATCCTCGGGACTCCAGTGAGTCTCAACACCTCCTCCCACTATTGCCTTGATAAAACCTATACTTATATTGATTCATTGATTTATATGAAGTGGGGTGATTTCATAAAATGATCTACTACCAATCATATAGCATCAGGGCCCACCTGAGCATTAGGTAAATTTGTAAAAAATTCCAATGAGATATCCTTTAATTTACATTGAGGAATATCTAATAGCTACATCAAACCACCAGGGACATGGTACTCGACCTTCACCTTCTAGCAGACCAAACATCGACACACAATCTCTAAAACTGCATTCTTCAGTACATACCACAATAATGACTCCTCAAGGCTTGGTACATCTTTTTCACTCCAGGATTTACCCCTAATGGAAAACTATGTAACCCTATGATAACCATCTCACGCATCACCAAAGGGAAAAAAATCCTTACCTGATACAACACTTAGTGTTGTTCATCCCCTGACCAACCATCAGGGGCCTCACCACTAACAACTCAGTATCTCCATATCTCCACCTCTAGATCCCACATCTGTGACTCTTCAACATGCTACACCAGAGATGATTGCGCTGTCATCTAAAAAAGAAAAAATCATTCCCCAACATCTCACATAGCAAGATGCAATTCTGAAGGTTCTTGCATCACTCTCCATGAATCACCAGAATCATGAACTCTATAACTACATCAATTCCTTCTCAGTGCATCAGCTACAAAATTTTATTTTCCAATTGTATATGGGATTTTGATGTTTTATTCCTTTAAGAATTATATCCACCGATGCTACAACAATTTCAAGTCACGCTGGGAGAAAACATGCCTCATGCTCTTATGATCGTTGGAAACCATAATGTGCTCACAAATGAGGTAATGTCTCCACAACATCAGTGGAAACACCATGGAATATAATTTGAGGTCATGGGTGGCATAGTTATGCTCAAGGGGACATAACTTCTGTTACCCATAAGATTAAATAGAGCTCTGTTGCATCAGAACACTACCTAACCATAGATGCAAAGCATTGTAGGGATCATCAAACAGAAATCTATCTACTAGAAAGTAAAAAACCAAATCATTGACCAACTTCTCCTTTAGATAATCAAAATCTTTCTATCACCGATTATTCCACATGAATTCCGGATCCTTCTAGTCAGCATTGTCCGAGGAGTCGCAACAATAGACAAATTGTTGGCGAACCTCTTGGTGTAGCCTATGAGACCAAGGAATATTCACACCAATGCCATTGTCTTGGGGCTTTCTAAGACACAACTACTTCTATATTAGACAGATCCACATCTAATCCCCAATGGGACACCCCATGCCTGATGAAACGAACCTCTCAAGCCCAAAACTCACACTTCAACAACTTCCCAAATATCATTAATTAACGAATAAATACCAAAATGGTGTGTCAATGCTCTTTATTATCCCCCTCAGATGTTGTGTACACATGGATGTTTTCAATGAAAACCACAATGAACTTATCCAGGAACTCACAAAACACAGCATTCATCAATCCCATGAATAAAACTGAACCATTTTTTACATTGAATGGCATTACAATGAACTCTTAATGCCTATGAAGACAACAAAAAAGCAATATTCAGGATATCTTCATCATTCACAAGCATTTGATGATATCCTAAATGCAATTTGAACTTTGAGAACAAACCTGAACACTTTAGTGGATCGAAAAAATAATAAATCCATTAATGATGATAGCGATTATTCAAGGTCACTTTTTTTAAGCAACGATAATTGATATAGAAGCAAAAACTTCTATCAGTGTTCTTCAAGAGTGAAACCGGTGCACCCCATAGTGACACACTTGCCTAAAAAAAATTACCGCACAATAATATATTGTTGAGCTATACACGCAGATCCCATAACACAAAAGGGGACATCCTATACAGAGACATAGAGATACGAGATGATCCTAACTATAGTTGGATCCCAATCTCGATCTGTCATCGAAGGGTGAATCCTACAACATCATATAAAAATACATTAGTGTAATCTTCTATAAACCTTTGAAATGACAACTTCTAAACCTCTAAAGAACATAGAATTATCTCACCCATCTATGATGACAATGACAGAACCCGCCTCTTACCCATCTGAGGGTCTCAGTCACCAAAAAACACAGCTGGTTGTCCATCAACATCGAAGTACACCACCTGCCACTTGATGAAATCCATGATAGATTTCACAAAAAAACCAATTCATTCCAACGGTGACATCATATGGTTGTATCTATAAACAAAGGAAATATCCTCAAAAGCAGTGCTATCCCAGTACTATCTAAAAGTATCTACATACCTCAACAAGTCTACCTGGCCTCTAACTTGTATAATCAATGCCAAGGGAACTGGAAGCCTCTCTACCTCAAGTAACAATGCATGGAAAAGGGAAGGTGATATGAAAGAGTGTGAATCTCTGTAATCAAATAATACATACAGCTAAGTAGAAAACAAGAAAAGTGTACCTTGAATGACGTCTAGCTCTCCTAGAGTTGGTAAATCTAAAAAATGAAGCTTACCATGATATCATCCATTGCTTATCTGAACCCGATGACAACTACCACCTTGGCTGATCATTTCTTTCTATGTATGGAGAGAATCCTAGGGTTTTCCTCTTCCCACCCCATCTTCTCTCTGCTGATCCAATGCTGGTGCAACCTACTATTATTGCCTAGGATGGAACATCCTCAAGGGAGGTATCTGGAGAGGAAGACCTGGTGCACGATGACCATTATAAAAGGTCAGACACTCTTTCTGTTGTTGTCCTCAGGCTCGATATGAAAAAAAGTTCCTAATCCTAGGGCATAGGCTTGAGAGCCACCACTGTCATGGAAACGAGATGCTGAGGGCTGTGATCTACCACCGTCAGTACGTAAAATATTCATCCCTAATGATTGGGAACCCCTTACCACATCTCTTATTTGTGAGGAATAATGATGAATCCTCTATCATACCATTCCATTTCTGGATAATATCCTCTTGACAAACTCTTCCCCTGACATCACCACAAGATATTCCATCTGCATAAATGGGGTGACATGACATTGGATCTCAGGATCGAAAGCCTCTTCAAAATTCCTCTCTATTGACTCCTCATCAAGAAACAGGTCTGAAGCATATCGTAAAAGGTTCCTGAAATGGATCCCAAAACACACGCACACTGAATCTCCCCTATAGAAGTGTAAGCATCTCCTGGAGATTGGATGCATTTATGGTCGATTATAGGAACTTGACTTTGATCTTTTCACCAAACTCCTCTCATGAGATCACTAACTCATCACGATCCCCATGGAACATGAACCAACACTAAATAGATGCCCCACACTCAATCATCAAAACAAAAGACACACATTACTTCATTTAAGCACGGATCGAACTGATGTCTATGTAAACCTCCTCCAAACAATCTTCCATGATTGTATCTAAAACAATGCTCTCATACTTCTATAGACTCTCATGCTAAAACTCTCAGAGTGACCTCCTCTAAGTGTCATCTTCATCAAACTCTACCATATGACGATCTAATGTCACATCCTACTTGGCCATATTATACAAAAACCTGACAAGGACATTGTCCTGGAGCCATACCTACAATATAACAAGCATTTAGAGCTATTAATATTATAATATCGAATAATCAACATTAACTAATTAATTTTTTTTCTTTTATTCTTCTTAGGTTAACCTATCCCAAGGTCTACACATTCAAACACATTCACAAAGAATAAGGATGAATGATCCTTTCCTAGGACTCTAACCTTCAAACAGTATCACCTCGTTTAGTTTTCACTATAAACATAATGGTTCATGCATCAGATCCCATGGGGAAATAAATGCCGATGTCTCATCCGATTTTCAGTGTTTTTATCACATTCTAAACATAACTGACACCATTTCCCAACCATCCCATGCAACATCACATGTTCCTAACACCAAACAAAATCCTATCCCTCAACTAGACCTCTGATACCACTCTTTCAAAATCCCCTCCTCACAAGGTGTACCCCTCCTTGGACGGTAATATGTGAAGGGATGTATTGACCCCCCGAGTCCCACCTATAGTAGGCCCTACATTGGAAAGTAGCATCGAGGGTACAATAACCACATAAATGAATGGAGTTACCCTCAAAGAGGACACATGCAGAAGAGAGAGATAAGATAGACACCAACAAACTCCAACTTAGACTTAAATATATATTAAAACCCAAGTACATATATGTAATGTCATGCAATAACTAATACAACTGAAAGGGAAAACTACAAGTACCAAAAGAAAGTAAAACAATAGTGTCCATGAATCCCGACCAGATCCTATAACCCTCAAGCTATTAGTAACCATCTAGATCTGCAACCTACTTCAAGTGACCTAATTTTTTTTTAAATTTACGTAGGGTGAGTATAATAACATACTCAGTAGGATCCTCCTCGGAGCCTCTCATGAAAAAGTAAATAATGAATGCTAAATCACGGTTTAAAACAAGTGAAACTAACTTGTCACCTAAAAAGTTATATTATGTTCCCAACCTCACCATGAAAAATATCACCATGTATCACATATAAGAGTATACAATCTAATAATTAATATCATGGTTACCCCTCAAACAATTTACCACTAGTTTACCTCTTTTCTCCAATGGTACACTTATTAATCATCTCTATCCAAAAAGGCTTGTCTGTAGACACCTGGGTGTAGCACCACAACAGACACCTCATGCAACACAACCTCCACAACCTTGCAACCAATGTAACCAGGTAGTTTTTGGAAGCCAAAATAGATTGTATTATGTGTATCATACATCATGCATTAAACCTCAAGCCATTAAATCGCATACACTAAGTAAGCATCCTCAAGTGATCACAACCTATACATGTTACACCTATAGTAGTCTATAGGAAACAATTTATAGAATATATATGTGCGAATAACCACAAGTCATTACAGCTCTCTACACACATATATGGGAAAACTAACTATTGTCCCTACCAGCACTAGTAACTACCAAGAGAAGAGAGTGTGGTTAAAGTGGGTATTCAGTCATCCATCCTCCCACTAGAATGTGGGGCGAAACACCCCCAGGACTCAGAATCCCAAAAGTGTCAGTTTACCTAACTAAAGTGGTGGAGTAGCTTATAGAAATAAAAGTATAGAATATACTTTATCTCACAACCACAATATGGGCATAACCTAGTCTTAGACTCAACTTCATCTAACAACTCTTCGAATCCAGGATTCCAATGCTAAGACTTGTTGTCCTATATCCACACTTCCATTTAAAGACATAAATTAGATGAATTTATCCATTTTTATCAGTTTTACTCTACGTTAATTAATTCAGTAACCATTATTTTTCCACCATCAACTTTGCAATACCTTTCATTAGCATCTCACCCAAAGTCCATTGTACCTTTAAATAGTAACCTCATCATTGCATTACACCAAGTTACAACCCTAAGGGTTAACATCATTTATTCAATAACATATTGATATCATTATTAATTTCCCATATTTCGAGGAAATATGGAAAAAATTTGATGGTACTAAACACAAGGGGGGTCAACACGGTGAGTAGATGAACTACCGTCATGTCATTTCGACCAATAGCAGGAGCGCAGACCCATCCTTGCTCGAGAATATAAACACAGAGAACATGTGCCATACCTCGCATGTCTTTTACCCTTTTGGATAGAGGGTAAGCATAAAATACTAAAAATTTTAGTGGGGAAATTATAGTAGATAACCACCCAACAAGATTTAGTAAGCATCCAACCATTCACATCCAACTCGTTTCATCATCTCTGGTGTCCTCCCAGACACCCACAAGCATAAAATAATGAATCTCACCACTTTAGGCATCATCTGATGCCACAAAAAATGGGCCTCCCTTCCCCCACATCTCAAAACATCCATCAAGGTTAATAACACATCCTAAGACGCATGAAATAACAAAGTAACCGAGCTTCTGTCCCTAAACCAGGAATTATTCCTTCGCACAGAACAAGCTCCCATAACACCAATCATAAGGGTTTTGGCATTTACATGAAACATGATAATAGATAACCCTAATGAGAATTATATTTTTTCAAACAAATAGTTATTTAATCCATCGTGAATTAACTATTACATATTAGTGGGTTCCGAATATAGGAAAACTAAACCGAAAGCTATCATATCTATCATAAATAATTAAACATTCTTATTGCATCAATTTAATTAACATAAAATTAAAAAAACAACAACAACATTCATTTACATGACTCTTTTATATTCGACAAATAATTAAACATATTATTATTTTATGTTACATGCTAATTTCTGTCAATAATGACATGCTAAAAAAGGAAATCATAGATATCACACTATTTAGAAAAACAAGATGCAATAAAATATGATTGATTCAAATTTATTTAACCAGTTAAAATATTCATTATGTCAATTCCACTGTGATTTAGTGGGATAAAACATTATTACTATACATTTTCAAGAAAAATAATAGAGAGACCATGAATCCCCTACCTCAAAAGGTTTTCGATGCTATTTTCATGCGAGCAGTTGAAAAAAACAAATCACGGTGACTTCCCCTGGAGGATTGCATCCACCCGAGAATGCAGAGACACCACCACACCAATAAATACCCAAGAGAATTAAATTAAGAAAAAGGAGATTGAATTTCATAATGGGGAAAGGAGAAAAATAAGTCTAGAAATACAGAAAAATGATGATAGAATATACATTATATCAAGGATTTATCGATACTGCTTGGCTGCACCAAAATTGGGGGTGTTCGTACAGTGGGGAGAAACTCTAGGGAAGACACAACACAGGGCTACAAATCAATGAAAGACTCCTATAGAATGGAAGGAATATTTTTGGTACCTAAAAATAGGGAATAGGGTATAAGGACATGGGAGGAAGATATCTCGTCCCTTTAGAATATTTAATAGAGTAGTGACTTAAGATACACTAGATTTTCCATTAAAATAGGATCACATTAAACAACATGGCTTGACCAAGTAAGGATATCCCAAAGCATATGAACGTTAATATTGTAGTTATGGGCTTTGAATTGGCCTTAAATCCATTAAAAAGGGTTTTTAATGCATTTTTCATGAAAGAAAGTGTTAAACGACAAAACTGGGAAATATCGAAATTTGACTAAGGAAATGAAATAGTTATGGAAACAGTGTAGACTCAACATTATGGAAACACTGTAGACACACCATTCTAGAAACAATGTATATCTACAGTTATGGAAACGTTATAGATTTACCATTATGGAAAATAGTGTAGATCTACCATTATGGAAACACTTTACATATATAGTTCAAGAAACAATATAGATATGACGTTCTAGAAACCATGTAGATCTACCATTCTTGAAACACTATAGATCTATCATTCTAGAAAAATGTATATATATTGTTCTAGAGACATTGTTGATCTAAAATTCTAGAAACACAATAGATTTATATTTCTAGAAACATTGTTGATCTACCATTCCAGAAACACTATTAATGGAACTGAAAATTTGGAAATTTGTTGGGGATGAGTCACATCGACTTCCCAGAACACCTCAAACACCAAATTTCAGCAATGGAATGGACCATATAGGTCTGAGACATTAAAATTTAACTTATGTTACATTTTGTAAAATTTAAAATAAAATTTAACTTTTAAATTACATTATATTAAATTGATGTTGATTAACACAAATTAGTATTTTCCACGAACTATAATAAATAATTTTTTTAGAAAAATGGAATTAAAATTCACATAAATAAGATTTTATTTAAATTACCAAACACTAGTAGATGGGTATATGTGAATTTATTTAATAAATTTGGAAAATAAAAAATGAATCACGTCTCCAAGAAATAAATAGTTTACTATTCTTGGTAAACTAGATACATACATGAATCATAAGATAAAAATTAAAATAATAAAAATAAAACATAGTGAATCATTTGAGAGAATCAGTATTCTCGTAGATTAACAAATAATATTATTGATAATAAACATCATGGTATCCTAGGGGATAATAAAAAATAATAGAGGGGTGATCATAGATTTTCAATAAGGGTAGACATACAACCAAAAATATCATAAATAAGAATAAATTATTATAGAAATGTGAATAGCTGAAACCCACCAAATTTAAAGATAATCTTGATCATAATATAGAAATAATAAATGATAAAAAAATAATGAAATATACATAATCACATGAGGATGAAAGATATCCATAAATATTCTACTAATAGATTATTTACATGGAATATCAATAACTAATCTTATAATGAGGTAATGAATAATAAAGGACATCATAAACATACTGACAAGGATTCCACAAAGAAACTATAAATAATTGGGTAAGGAATTGGAAAATACCAAAACAAGTCTGATCAAGAGACCTAACAATGCATAGAGGGGATATAGATGGTCCTAAATATCACTTACTAAGCACAAATAATTCCTCATATGAATGGGGTGAAACATAAGAAAAATAAACATTCATATTGAAAAAATAGCATATGAAATGTGAGTAATCTAACCATAAAACATGAATAATATAAAAATATAACTTCTATTGTCAAATAGATCATTAATAAGTCAATTAAATATGGTATATTATATAATAATAGATCAACCTCAACTAATAAAAATATCTATCAATGTTTTTCTAAAATTATGAAAATAATTTAATAACATCATTTATTTTTTGATAGAAATACCTTTTTTACATTGAAATAATTTATTTAAAATGGAGAATAATAATAAAATATAAAATATATTTGAAAAATTAATTTTTAATTATTAAATGAATCTTTAAAAAATTAAGGCATAGTAGCAGTAGGAAAATATTCTCATGTCGTATAAGTTTAAAAAATTCATTCCTTATTACTTTATCAAAATTTATAGAGCACCTTACTTCGAAAACAACAAATATATTCCTTTAAATATATTTTATAATAAGTAAAAAAAGGTAACATAAATAAAATATGAATTCATATAAGAATAGTAATTTTATTAATTTTTTCTATAAAATAATGCCATGGAAGAGAAATAATCTTTATTGGTAACTTAAATAGAAACAATCTCGATTAATGATTAGAATGTAAATTGAGCACTTACCTAAGGTCTGATTTCATCTATATATGTATAAAAATATTTTATAGTGTTTTTAAAGATAATATTAACATATGAAAAATTATATTAATATTAATTATCTCATATATTATCCCCTTATAATATTTTACCACTCTATTAATAAAAATATTTTATTCATTTCAATGTTTTATGTGTTAATTTCCACATTTTCTCGTGCTTGTTTTTTCCAAAATGCCTCAGTTATCATACATAAAATATATATCCAAAATACTATGAATAATAATGTCATAAATATCTATTTAAAAATGAAATTAATTTTTTAATTACTCTTTAATTTGTACCACTGATGCACCCAATTTGTGTATACATTTCTATATATATAATTGAAGATAAAAACATGTTTTCAGGAAATATCTGTAGTTTTATGAACATATTATTTGATTTTGGTGAATCTGTTTACTTTCAGGAGTTTTCTGGCTAAATACACGAATCATGCGAAGTCTGTGAAAATTTTGAAACTACACGGCGTGTACTTTTTTACACGCTGTGTACATCCAGACAAGGACACGGACCGAAGTAGGGAGTACATGCCCATGTCACCAGGAAGAAGATACACGCCGTGTGAGGCGGCGTTACACGCTATGTACCACTTTCTAGAAGCAGTGGTTGCTGAGAAATTTCTACACGTCGTGTCTACTATTCTAGAAGGGGAAGGCAGCCAAACTTATGACACTACACGCCGTGTATGGAGGCACTACATGCCGTGTACACCCAACCACCAGGCGGCGCCATGTTCAACAGTAAAAGACGGCTTGTTAGGCCACCTTCCAGTGGAGAAATTGGCGCCAAAGCGCATTGATGAAAAGTACATGGCGTATACTTTCTATACATGTTGTGTACTTTAGTTTTCTATAAAAAGAGGCCTTGGCATACGGATTTAGGAGTTCGAAACCATTGGATGAGAGAAGAAGCTCTGTTGCTACCATTCCCGAGCTACCTTGGTGCCATAGTTCCACTATTCCACCTTCCGAAACCCTACCTCAATGCTTACACGATGAATCTGTCAGGTATCACGTGTGTTGTTTCTCCCCCACTTTCTATATGTAACAAAACCCCTCGTGTTGGGGATGTGGATGAAGGTATCGTAATTTGTATGTTGTTTTATATAGTTGTGTTTTATCTTTATAATTCATCTTGCTTTTCTTAATCTACTGTTAAATATAACTGAGAATTCTGAGCCAGACCAAGGGAATAATTCTCAGGGACACAAAAGAAAAGTAACTGTAAAAACATCCATGACCATTGGAAGGATTTCACCGATTTAAATAATGGACTAAACATAATAAACAATTAAGAACACTGACTACCGGACCATGGAGTCAACTGCTCTAATTCCAAACAAGAGGAACCAGACCAAGGAAATCTTGTTACTAAATGAAATCCAGAATGATTGAATTATTATGAACAACACAACCATTTAAGCAATCTTCATAAGACCTCCTTAATCACCACAGCCCCGACACATATTTTTCTTCCCGTTTAAAACTTTTTAAGTTTACCTATTGTTTTCTTTTAAACTGTATCCATTTCTTCAAAGTAAATCAATTTAGTTTCAATCAAAACCCAAAATCAACCCAATCAATTTTAAATTCTGCATACTTCACCTAATTAAGTATTAACTCAATTGAATTCAGGCACGCCACAGTTCCCTGTGGATCGAACCTGAAATTATGTTATACTAAAGTTCTAAGAACGAGTAATTAATTTGGGACGCATATAACTTCAATCAATGACAAGCGAGACAAAATTTTGGCGCCGTTTCCAGGGAATGCGTTTGGTTTTAGTGCTAATATTTTAATTGTGTTAATAATTTATTTAAGTGAAAATAAAAATAAAAAATTATCAAAAATCTCTTTTCTAATCCCATTTCAAATTTTCTCTTTTGTTTTCCCTTTTACGCCTGATTTTCGTTTTTGTGTAGTGCAGAGCTTAAACTGTATGTTTATACGTTTTACACGATCCAGAAGCGCCGAGTCTTTGGAATTAGTTACGCTTGACCCGGAAATCGAACGGAACTTGCTTCATCATCGGCGTACACTGACGGAAACTCATAACCATCAACCACAACCCATGGAGAACAAGGAAGAGGGAGCACCAGCCGTAGATGCTGCGACTGAGCATCAGTTCCAGGATCAGCAGCCTCCTGCTGCTGGTCTACCAGAGCCACCTCCTGGAGCATTCTTGGAATTCCTCCCAAGGGATTACCAACGACCACCGAAACAACTCTTCCCATGGCCATACTTTACCCCTCAGGAGTAGTTCATGCAAGCTCCACCCCATCAACAACAACCTCCAAGACATACCCTTATGGAGTACAGACTTCCATCGATTCACGGAGCTAATACGAGCATCGTTCGTCCACTAGTCCAGGACCAGCACTTCGAGATCAATCCTGCTATTATGCAGCTGATCTAGAACACAGTCCAATTTGGAGGCCTAGCCAACAAGGACCCGAACACCCATCTCTCCAACTTTCTAGAGATTTTCAACAACTTTCGGTACCAAAGCGTGTCCGAGGATGCCATCCGTCTTCTCCTATTCCCCTTTTCACTATGGTACAAGGTGAAGAACCGTATCAAGGGGCTGCCACAATGAGCTATCCTCACCTGGGAGGAGCTATCCCAGGCGTTCCTGTCTAAGTACTTTCCACCATCCAAGACAGTGACACTCCGGAATGAGATCCATAACTTCCAGCAGCACGACTCCGAGTCATTGTACGAGTCCTGGGAACGCTTCAAGGAGATGTTACGAAAATCCCCCCATGACGGACTCCCACTCTGGATGCATGTACAGACCTTCTACGGAGGACTTACCACGAATACCAAGTCTGTGGTGGACGCTGCTACTGGAGGTACGGTGATGCGGAAATCCCCCGAAGAACTATTCGAACTACTGGAAGACATGTCAGCCAACAGCTTCCAGTGGCACTCTGAGTGGGGGACTCAAAAGAGATGTATGCACAACATTGATGCTACCACTATGTTAGATGCTCATTTGTACGCTGTGTCCAAGAAAATGCATTGAACCTCAAAGGAGAATCTCAAGTTCATGTGGCGAACCATACAACATGTGGCGACTGTGGTGATAACCACATAATGGGAGAATGCCCGGGTTCGACTGGAGGCCCTTCGACGAGGGAGGTGAGTTATGTTTCCCAAAATCAAGGGCCAAAAAAGTACCAGCAGTACCAGAACCCAGCATGGTGAGATCAATAGAACACAGGCTGGGGCCAACAACAGCAGAATCCTCCGCCCCAGCGACCGCCCAGCTACAACCAGCCTCCATACCAGAACCAATTCCAAAGGCCGCAACAACCCTAATAGGGTCCTTATCATCAACAAGGGTATCAAAACCCTCGTCCACAGTAGCCACAACAGCCACCTCCTCCACCGGCTCAACAACCACCTCAGCAGGAGAACACTTCAAGGTTAGAGGATCTGATGACTAAATTCATATCTACTGCTAAGACTTGGTTCCAGAATCAGGAAGCTTCGATTCGAGGCTTGGAGAATCAGATTGGACAACTGGAAAATCAACTCTTAGGGAGGCAGCCTGATACACTACTGGGGAACACCGAAAATAACCCATGGGAGGAGGCCTATGCTATCATGCTATGGAGTGGAAAAGAGCTCCACCAGAACCAATCATCACATCAAGGTGCATCCACACCCACTGTTGATGAAAAAGGTACCAATACCAACCCCTCCTCATCCAAAAGCCCACAGAAGGAGGCTTTACAAAATAATGTAAATGAGGTAGTCCAACCATTCAAACCTACGTTACCCTTTCTGGAGAGATTGAAGCAGAGGAAGCTGGACCACCAGTTCAGCAAATTCATGGATGTGTTCAAGAAGCTACATATCAACATCCCATTTGCAGAGGCCCTGACTCAGATTCCCACCTACTCCAAGTTCATGAAGGAAATACTCTCGAATAAGAGGAAGTTGGAGAATTTGGGTGTTATTTCACTAATGAAGGAGTGCTCTGTGGTGGTTCAACATTCCATTCCTCCCAAACTCCAAGATCCAGGTAGTTTCACCATTCATTGTACTATTGGATCCTGCGAGTTTGGGAAGGCCCTCTGCGACTTAGGGGCCAGCGTGAACCTCATTCCCCTCAGAGTTTTTGAGAAGCTGGGACTCAACGAGCTCAAGCCTACCCGTGTAGCCCTTCAACTTGCTGATCGATCTATCAAACACCCAAAGGGACTACTGGAGGACGTACTGGTCAAGGTGGGTAGGCTGATTCTCCCTACGGATTTCATCATCCTCGACATGGGGGAGGATCCAAAGGAACCACTTATTTTGGGAAGACATTTCCTCACCACTGGGATGGTGCTCATTGATGTGCACCAAGGAGAGATTATTTTCTGTGTAGGAGACGAGAGAGTCTCCTACAATGTTCTCAAAGCCATCAAGTAGGCATCATTGTCTGATCATGAGGATTGTTATGCAATAACTACTACGGACGATTGCCTGGTAGATTATCTGGTATGTTCCTATATTTATGATAAATTTAACATTCCAGACATTCATGTTGAAGAAGAGCTCGAGAACTTGCATCTCCTAGATGGCCAGGGCAGCCACTATTGGGACCATTATCCACAGTAAATATCAGGTAAGCAAGGTAAGAAGGTTGAGCCAATGACCTAAAACAAAGGCGCTTCCTGGGAGGTAACCTAGAGGTTACACGCCGTGTCCCACTTATATACACGGCGTGTACTGATCTTTTAAATTTATAATCTTAATAGTAGAAATTTCTGGAATACCAAATAAATAACCAGGGATGATGATGGTGCCGATGGCGAAGTCATTGGAGTTTATTCGAGCCGTACTCGATTCGAATCCTCCTAACCTACCTTCGACACGGGGTTCCTCCTTTTATTTACACGATGTGGGTATTATTTTCCTTATATATATATATAAATGTGTTCAATGAACCCCATGGTGGGGATGGGCCGGTTGGAAAGAATCGTAATCCGGTTTCAAAAGACCCGGGTTCCAATCTAGACAACTGTCCCATTTCCATCAATTTTTCTTTTAATAAAACCACACGATGTGTACTCTGATATACGACGTGTGTGCCATGATTTTTCAAATATAAATTAAAACATGTTTTTAAAATACGAACTTGCATGCGGGTGAAGTTGGAGGATTGTCAAAGTATCGGCACCAGGTTCAAAAGACCCGGTTTCGAATCGCGCTAATCTCCCCGCTTCACCCCCATCCTTTCCTAAATAAAAACCACACGCTGTGCTTTTCTTTCTTTCCGTGTGTATAGGCCGTATAGAATAACTATATATATAAAATAAAAATGAACATCAGAACAACCTTTACTCCAGTGGTTGAGGGCGTCCGTTCAGAAAGGCCGATCACTGGTTCGAATCCCGCCCCAAGCACCGGACCAAAGGTTGTACTACTATATTCCTCATTTTAAAGTGCACGACGTTTATTACTTGATATACGTCGTGTATAGGTTTATGTATAACAGAATTTGAAGATATATCTATTAAAATTTTTATTATATAGTTTACTATAATAATTATATTTATTTATATAATTCTTAAAAAAAACCGGGATACACAGCGTGAACCAAACATACACGCCATGTACCGCAGCTATATAAGCCGCGGGACACCCAGCTTGAGGCCATGTCGCACAACCACCCCATTTTTCTCCTATCTTCCTGTTTCTTCTCCTGAACGCCATCTGAACCCCCTTTTTCCAGATCCGTCGATTTAGGGCATTTCTAGTTCTGATTCTTCTCACATTGTGATCCTTGGCCATGGTATGCCATTCTGCACCTGATATTTCAAATTTTTAGACTTGTTTAGGAAGTTTATTGGATCGACCGACCATTCAGCTTCCGGAAATACACAGCCACGAAATGAAGAACACACGCTGTGTAATTCTGTACATGGCCTCACCCAAAATATTTCGAAACTTTGCAGATACACAGTGTGTATGTTCGGTACACACCGTGTAGAACATTTTCCTTGGCCCCTCCATGTGTGTCAAATGACACAGCCTATCACCCCATGTTCTAGAACACGGCGTGTATGTTCGGTACACGTCATGTCCTTTATATCTGTAGCCGGCCTGTGTCTCCCCTCTACACAGCCTCTCACCCAATGTTCCCATACATGACGTGTGTGTTTGGTACACGCCGTGTCTGTTTGATGTTTAGCCGACCCATGTCTCACCCTCTTCACGACCATGTTCTTCATGTGCAGTACACGTCGTGGCCTGTACCTACATGGCGTGTATTGTTTTCTTTGAACTGATAACAACATGGATGTGTCTTTATATTACATGACCACCTGCACTTTGAGTGAACACGAACTGTATGTTCGGTACACGCTGTGTACTGTTACATGGTCTATTTCCACCCTCGGCATGTCTTTTCAGAGAACATGGGATACTCTATATTTTGACTACATGCTGTGTACTCAAGAGTACATGCCGTGTACTTTTATATTCCAGTTTTCTCACATTTTCTTTGTTTTATTTTTCTTCCTTTTTCTTTTTCTGTTGTTTTGTTTTCTCTTTCGTTCTATTTCAGGATATGGCAGATCACGATCTTTCTCGCGGGAAGCAGCCAGCCTCCACCACCGAGGGCGATAGGCCCAGCTATTGTCGGATCTGACTCCGACCACCTACACAGCCGGACCCCGACGCTCCAGTCTTTGAGCTCCCTCCATTGGCCATTCTGCCGCCACTCACTCCCTCAGATGAGGTCGGGCCTACTTCTGTTGCACCAGCTGCCACTTTACCTATACTATCATCCTCATCAGTTGGTCACTCTTCAAGCACACCTTCCACCGAGCCACATTCTTCTTTGGCAGATCCACCTCCAGAGCCAGACGTTGCTGCTGCACCGGCACCTGGGCCGGGACCTGCAGGTGATCCCTATCCCTGCACGGTATTCCCGGTCACTGACCTCGCATACGATAGGTTCCGACGCTTCTCTCATCGGACGATACCATTGAGTGAATGGTACCTTGACAGCATCATTCCGCAGCGGCTTGGTATTTGGGAGGAGTTGGAGGTGCTTCTCGGGCACACCGCACTCCTCGAGATTTTCCAGGTCAGTACTCCTGTGTTCCGTGATTTATTTTTGGAGTTTGGAACCACCTTTGAGTTCGATGGAGCGGAGTACCGAGATACACCTAGCGATGCGGTACCCGTAGATCCATTCCGGCTAGGCAGCCGACGTTTCTCTCTTACCATGGCTGAGTTTGGCCAAGGGTGTGGCTTCTACCCCCATCCTATCACACCACCCCCCGTTTCTGACTTGACCAGGCCCGAGCGCTCTGACCTTATTGCCATGTGCTAGGAGATCGCTGGGCCTGACCACCGGTACTCACCCACTTCCCAGAATAGCACTCTTATAGCCGACCCTGTCCATCGCTTCACCCACCTGGACCTCCCCTATCTTTCCACCTCCTATTTCTACTCCATGTTTACCGGCCTTCAGGGCAACCTGAACGACGGGTTTTACACCGCCCGTCTTGCCCACCACTTTGGGGTATTCGATCCCTCTTTACCTCATGACTTGATAGGTTCACCCCAGCAGATGGACATCCTCATGCTCATTCGCATGGGATTGGTCCGGAAGTAGGGGGCGCCTACATCCTTACTCAGGATCGCGCTCCTCTACCTGCAGACCCCCCTGCCCCAGCTGCTGACCCTGCTCCTCCTTCCTCAACCCTCCAGCTTCTCCGCCTCACCCACCTCTTACTGACCCCACATCTTCTATCCATCCTTCTTCTGTCCCATCCCCCATCCCACCTACCCCCGCACCATCGGTCGATCCTAATCTTTCCCTCCACCCAGCCACGATGGAGAAGAAGTTGGTTCATATCATCAGCCACCATGACACCATTGCACGCCATTTTATTCGTCTGGACGGCCGCCAGGACCAGATGGAGCATCTGTTGGTACATATTGCTCAGCATCTTGGTGGTCCACATCCTCAGCCACCAGCCTCTGCCTCCGTTCCTGGCCCTTCTGCTATTTCTCCACCACCATCTCCTGCACAGGCCACATATTCTGTTCTGATGACTACGGTGAGCTCTACTACTACCACTTCTTCCAGGCTAGGGCCTGCTACTGAGCTTCTGATCCCGAGTCTAGCACCTGAAGCTCCTACATCTACAGATTCCATTCCTGATGCAGAGTCAGAGCCTCGCGCTTCTACGCCTCCTGCTTCGTCTCTACCGGCCAATTCTGTACTCGATGTTCCATCCCCTGAGGAGACCCCATGATAGTGAAATTTGTCTTTATCTTCTTTATCTCTTTTGTCATTTTCTGTGCTATGATGTTATGCATGTTTGCAGTTTTCCTTTTTCTCGATAGTCACAGGTACGGTCATGGAGCCCCTTGGGCATCACTTTTCACGAGGGGAGTATTTTTCCATTTTTATTTTCTTTCTTTTTGGATTTACTTCTTCCACTACTTTCCCTCGTTGTGTCCCCATATCACCCCCTTTCCCACCCTTTACCTTAATATTGCACTTGGTGGACCATGTGCAATATTCAGTGTGGGGGAGCATCTATATCTTTCCCCTTAGTCTTGGCCCCTAAACTAATCTAGGAGACATCATTATTAAATTCTATATTTGAAAATATAAAGAAATTTTGATTAATCATTCTTATAAATTCTAGAGTTATCAGTAGAAACTTTTGGAAAGGTTACATACTTATTTTAGTATTTAAAGTATTTTAAAATGATTACTGATATAGTTTCAATTGCAATTTTTCATCCTTGATTAAATTAAATTGATTAGGCTAATCATTTATATGAATGTCATGACATGATTGTACCTTTATTCTTTTTCCACTCCTGATAGGTATTCTAAACCGTTTTTCATATTTCTTTTCTAATACCCTCTTTCTTGAGAGATTCTGAGGATATGCATCACTACCAGAATTTTCAAGTTTTCTTTTCAAAACATGAAGATTTTTTTTGAATTACATTAAAATGATTGAGGCATTAGATTGTTTCAGCCCCTTTATATTGAGACCTACCCTACATTTAATCTTTGTTAAGCCCATAGAATCCATGAACATCCTTTATAGGAAGACACATTACAAGCCTATTTCCCTTCCTACCCTATTTCTTTTTAATCTTTTCATGATTATTCGTTTGAGCTTTAAAGAGGGATTTGGCAATACATGGTATATTTTGTGCATAACCATGAAATAAAGTGTGGGGGAGTGCCCTTGAATATTTGGGGCAGAATGGGTTCCAAACATCTAATCATTGTATTTATATGTGTTTCCCTTGTGTTTTGTCTTAAAAAAAACAAAAAAAAACAACAAAAAGGGGACCTTATACTTATTTGCCCATGAACCTTACTTGCCTAAGGAAGATGGTGATGATTAAAAAAGAATTTGAATGAGCTTTTGAAGGATGAATTTTCAGTGAGATTTACTTTGAATATCATGCAATGTTATTTAAAGGAATTATCCTTCCTTTTTCAATCCTGAAAATTTATTTTTACATCTAAACCTACCAACCGTTAGCCACAGAGACATCTGAACCTTATTGATAAAGCCCTCATGATTTTTGTAATTCAATTTTTCTGAAGAAGATAACAAGATATCTTGTAATCCTATGGATAGAGTGTATATACCTTATATTGAGCATAACTTTGATTAAAAACATCTTTAGTGTGGAGTGTGATTTTAACTGGTAAGGTAAATCATCAAGTGGCATGCTTATTTTTGAAAGGTTGAAAAATGTGTTGAAAGAGGATGAGAGTAGTTAATTGCATTATATATGAGGCATGATATCTTATGAATTGAATTTCTTTGTGACTTTTAGAATTTTTACTCAGTAACTTTATCAGTTATATGTTTGATTAATTAAATGCCTTCCTTTTAAAGTATAGGCTCTCTTAATTAGATGTTGAGATTTTGCTTGAGGGCAAGCAAAAGACTAAGTGTGGGGGAATTTGATGCACCCAATTTGTGTATACATTTCCATATATATATATAATTGAATATAAAAACATGTTTTCAGAAAATATCTATTGTTTTATGAACATATTCTTTGATTTTGGTGAATCTGTTTACTTTCAGGAGTTTTCTGGCTAAATACACGAATCAAGGGATGTCTGTGAAAATTTTGAAACTACACGGCGTGTACTTTTATACACGCCGTGTACATCCCTATAAGAACATGGACCCAAGCAGGGAGTACACGCCCATGTCACTAGGAAGAAGATACCCACCCTGTGAGGCAGCGTTACACGCCGTGTACCACTCTTTAGAAGCGGTGGTTGCTGAGAAATTTCTACACGTCATGTCTGCTATTCTAGAAAGGGCTGGCGGCCAAACTTCTGACACTACACGCCATGTATAGCGGCACTACACTCCATGTACACCCAACCACCAGGCGGCGCCGTGTTCAATAGTCAAATACGGCATGTTAGGCCACCTTCCATTAGAGAAATTGGCGCCAAAATGCGTTGACAAAAACTACACGACGTGTACTTTCTATACACACCATGTACTTTAGTTATCTATAAAAAGAGGCCTTGGCCTATGGATTTGGGAGTTCAAAACCATTGGAGGAGAGAAGAAGCTCTGTTGCTACCAATCCTGAGCTACCGTGGTGCCATAGTTCCACTATTACACCTTCTGACACCCTACCTCAACGCTTACACGATGAATCCGTCAGGTATCACGTGTGTTGTTTCTCCTCCACTTTCTATGTGTAACTAAACCCCTCGTGTTGGGGCTGTGGATGAAGGGATCGTAATTTGTATGTTTCTTTATATAGTTTTGTTTTATCTTTGTAATTCATCTTGCTTTTCTTAATCTACTATTAAATATAACTAAGAATTCTGAGCCGGACCAAGGGAAGAATTCTCAGCGATACAAAAGAGAAGTAACGTTGAAAACATCCATGACCATTGGAAGGATTTCACAGATTCAAATAATGGACTGAACTTAATAAATAATTAAGAACACTGACTACCGGAAAAAGGAGTAAAATGCTCTAATTCCAAACAAGAGGAACCAGACCAAGGAAATATTGTAACTAAATGGAATCCAGAATGATTGAATTATTATGAACAACATAACAATTTAAGCAATCTGCATACGACCTCCTTAATCACCATAACCCCGACACGTATTTTCTTCCCATTTAAAACTCTTTAAGTTTACCCGTTGTTTTCTTTCAAACTGTATCCATTTCTTCAAAGTAAATCAATTTAGTTTCAATCAAAACTCAAAATCAACCCAATCGATTTTGAATTCTGCATACTTCACCTAATTAAGTATTAAATCAATTGAATTCACACACGCCACGATTCCCTGTGGATCAACCCCGAACTTATGCTATACTGAAGTTCTAAGAACGGGTAATTAATTTTGGATGCATATAACTTCAATCAATGACAAGCGAGACCAACCACATTTAATATACCACATCAATTCGTAGAGATGTTAAACCACACTTATGAACGAGAGATAATGTATTTACATGATGTTTATAGGGTAAGTAATTGGATGGTATATTTATTATAAATAATAAATATAATTTCAAAAATATTATATATATAATTTTTTTTCTATAATTATAACCATCCATGTAAGTTGGTGATTAAAAACTAACAACACACCAGTGTAGGAATGGAATATCATACGTATGAACGTGTGGTGACTTCATTTTTCATATTATTTTTAAATCATCGAATATGGTTGTACCATAATCATAATAACATCTAAAAATATAAATTATTTGGTATATATTACTTTATCATTGAAAATATTTTTAATAGTAAGTTGTACAAGAAATTAACATGTATGATTTGGTAAAAAAAACATACATCTTCTTCAATAAACTTATTTTATATCTCTCTTATGGGGTCTGGGGTTGGTCTTTTTGGAATAAAAATATCCAAAAAACATTTATAAAGATGTTTTACTGGTAAATAGGAAGTTATTGGTCAATGTAGAAGGTGAAAGGTGGTGTGAATAAATTAGGGAGGAGGTACCCATTTAAAATTGAGGTGTGGTCTAGTTTTAAAAACTATCAAATTATTAAATTAATGTAAATTAATTTTTAATTTAAAATTTCTCCATAGTTATTTATTTATAATATAATTCTATTATGTATTAAATTATTTTATCAAATAATTTTTAGACAAGTTTAGGTCACATTATTTACCTTCTCTTTTGGTTTTACGAATTATTTAGTCTATTGAACTCTTTCGGTGGCAACATGAATTTGACTATTAGAGGGACAATATTGTAACTATAAAATAAAAAAATAATAAAAAAATAATTACAAATAAAATTTTAAACCCTATATAAATAATTTGAAATATTTTTATATTTTTATAAGTTCTATATAATTTAATGAAATATTATTTCTTTTAATATAACAATATTGTAAATTTTTACAATATTCATTGCTTTGCCTTTTACAAGAAACAATAAATCAAGATATCCTAAAACTGTATCTTTTATCACATCACTAAAATATAATTTTTATCTATAAAATTATATGATGTAATTAATTACATAATATTATGCTTATTTTAATAATTTTAAAATCATTTAATTGATATTTCCCTTAATTATAAAATTAGTGCATCGTCAATGTGATTTCCTTTAAAGTAATTATTTTTTTTCATCAAAAATAGAAATATAAACAATTATGAATAGAAAAATTTTATATTTTAAATAATGATTTATACTATATGATATGTTCTTAAAAACCACATATTTAAAATTTAATACTTTTCAAAAACTTGAGTGTGACATATATAACTTTTGAGAAAATAAAATATTATAAATGGATTAAAGTCATCAAACTGAAAAAATGAATGTTTAAAATTGGAAAAAAGATAATTTGATTCTAAAAGAACTCATAAAAAAGTATTATGAATTTTTTTGGAGTAATTATCTATTATTTATAATTTTGTTACCCTTAGTAACCTGATTTACCCAAAATCATGGTATACAAAGTCAATAAATGTAATATTAAAATTTTCTAAAAATAAAAGGGTAATATTTAATTAATATTTAACTTATTATTAAAAAATGGAATCAAATTTCATAAAATTCAAATCAAATAGTTTTCTAGAAATAATTTTACGTTAATCCTGATAAAGGGGTGAGAAAATGAGTTATTAAAGTGAAAACATTCAAAAGATTGAAATATTTTTATACATGAATTAAATGTTTTTAATAACATAAATTGGATTTAATGATATGAATGTGATATAATTATGCTTATCAAAATTATAATTTACCACTATAAATTATGTTTAGGAAAAAATATCTTCTATTAAAACCCTGTATAATTTTGCTATTTATCAAAATATTTAATTTGTCAAAAAAATACAAAAATTTCAACCAATGTAAATTTTGATATTATTCATTCAAAAATGATGTTTATGTTTTAAAATATAATTTATAATAGTGTCAAAAAAAGTTTTTTGAAAAGTGAACCATTAAAAGTTTGTAAAAATACCTTTAGAAAAAATGTAGACTTTAAGGCGTAAAATGGGATTCATTCTTATCATAATCCTATAAAATCATTTGGATGAATGTCAAAACAATATTATTCCATATATATTATATAAATTCCACAATTTTTTTAATACTATTCATTCCCACTAATTTAACTTATAGGATATAATCTTCGTTTTATATAATAATATTAATAAAATATCGTGGTTCGTTTAAGTTTGGTGTTTTTTGAAAGATATGGTACCCTAAAAGTAAAATTTAAAAAGAGAAAAACCATAAAATATTATAGTGTTAAATTCTATCCTATTTAATTAAATTTATCCCTCTTAATTTTAAATTTCACTTCAAAAATATAATGTTAATATAAAAAATTCAATTTTGGGAAACTCACGCCATAAATAGGGTTACTAAAATATCTTATTAATAAAAACTATTGTGAAATGAGATGTTAACCATAAAATTAGACTTTTTAAATAGAAACAATTAGCATAAATTGAAAACCTGTACCTGAGAGAGAAATATAACTATCAAGTTATGATGAAGATTTATAGAGAGCATTGTATTTAGAAATTTAACCACCACAAAACCAATAATTTATGATCGATTAAAAGAACAATGATTTATCAGAGTTTAAATTTAATAGATAACATTTATTTAGAAAAATATTTTTCATAGAGTTTTGGAATCCTTTTAATTCCTAATAAAATCTAATAACATGATAAAACATTTTTCATCCTATAATACATTTCCAACATAATTTCAACTTTTTCTCTATAACATTATAAAACTAAAAAATATTCAATTGTTCATAATCATAGGGGGTTTCTAAAATGAACTTATAATTTTTATACCACATAGATTAATTAAATAAAATTATGTTATAATTAGAAAAACATCATGTAGACATTTGGTAGGTGATGAACCCTTGTATCTCTTTGATATCCGGTTTTTATATCACAGTGTTGCAAAATGTGATGAGTTGTATCCTGACCTTAGGGTTTCCCTTTTTTAAAAATAAAATTATAATACATAAAAAATTACAAAAATAAAAATAATATATTAAGAATTAAAGAGATTTTTTAACAGAAAATTTTATCTCATGCATCTCATTTATCATTATCTTATTGGATCATTCGTTCTTGGAGTCTTTAATAAATCAGTGAAAAATTCAATAGAAATCTCACTCCTTACTCTATGAAATGGTTATACAAAGATGATTTTTTATGAAAAATGCACTAAAATTTCCATTTAACATATATTATGATCAATAAAAAATATTAATTTCTTCTACCTCAATAATTTTACAACAACAATTTGTTTGTAACATGTTATACATTATTCATAAACACATTAATATTTAATAATTTTCCAAATATCAACATACTCTATTTCATAAATGGTTTACCTTATGAATCTCACAAAATATCATGATATAAAATATTATAAAGAAGGTTACTATATTTAAAAAAAGAACTTACCATTAAAATCTCAAATAACATGATGTAGATATTATACATCTCATTCTAAACATGTGAATACCTTTATCATGTGTTCTATGTAAACACTGTAATAACCTGAATTCAAATAATTCCTTATTTAAAAAATGTGTTCTTCCTTATTCCTTATGTTATATATTGATTGTTGGATATTTTACTTCAATAATTTTTTTAAACTCCATCAATGGTAGAATAAATGACTTCTTAACAAATTAATAATCAACTACAAGTTAATAAGTATAATCTAATTTTAATTATCCATATAAATCATTTCTTTATCCGAACATCAATATCTCAACATCAGGAACATAATAAGGTTATCTTCCCCAAAATCACGTGTTTCCACATGATCAACATTTCACTCAATATCTGTTATTGGTTACCTATTCCATTCAACACATGTTGTGAAACCCGTAAAGATAATGTATTTTACTACAGTCCTTTTATAACTCATGATTCTTACAACATGGATATTTAAAAATTACATTTACAACATAATTACTCAATCCAAAATCATGAATATTAATCATTTCTCTTATTATAATGTAGTATCATAATCTTGAATAAGAACCATTATCCCTTTTTGGGGTATATTCCTTTGACACTTGAGATATTTATTTGGTTAGTGTCTTATCCCCTTATAGTTTAAGCATTATGAATTTTCAACCTCTTTTATACCCTTAATATAACAAGTTCTTTGGAAGGATATGTAGGAAGCCTCCCTATAGTTCAATCCCAACAACCATTGCTCCCAACCCCCTTCACATCGGTTCACTAAACATTTATTGAACTATGTGGACTTTGATCCTTTCAGAGGAAAGGTATGTAGGAAGCCTCCCAAAGGTCCAATCCCAACACATATCAATACAGACAACTTAACATTGGTTCACCCCAATCCTGAATGATGTTAAACTGTACGCCCCCTTTTCATCCCGCAAGATGTAAAACTATACGCATTTGAACTATGTGGGATTTGATCTTTGTCTCCCATGAAAGGAATGTAGGAAACCTCATGGAGGTCCAACCCCAATCAGTAGTAAGTCATTGTCTTCCCTAGTCAATGGTAAATATTTGGGTCACCAAACCAGTGGAAATCCATTGTAGTATGAAATCGATGGCAAGACATTGTTTTCCCCTTCACTGGGACCCACATCTTTGGTCCACCCCCATGGAGTCAGACCAACCTAGGCTTCTAGCCATGCATAAGCCCCAGTATATCAATGGGTTGATGTTCTCGATAGACACCCCTATCCTATGACCCCAACATGTACTGCGTAGACTTTGATCCTTCCCATGAAACGTATGTAGGAAGCCTCCCTGAGGTTCAATCCCATCTCCCATGTCTTATATCAGTCTCTCCCATGAGAATATGGGTTTCCGTATAGTCATAACCCATCCCTGAGGTTACACTTCTTATGGGTGCCATCAATGTGGGTCACCTCCTCCGGCATCCCATTACCCCACTGAACTATGTGGACTTTGATTCTTTTCAACGGGGATATATAGGAGGTCACTTCGAGGCTCAAGACCAACAATACTGTCACCTTCATGATGGTTACATCTCATCCCCCTCCACTTCATTCATATCTCCATCATCGATCATGATTCTTACCCGAGCCACCACATCTCCGTGAGATAATGTCACCCATTTTCTCACTACTCCTAGCAGTAACCAGGTACCTAACCACCTGTTATCCCTAGCTTCAGTGTTACCTTCAAGGGATGCACCTATCTGATCTACTCCCATCAGGGTTCTGATTAGTATGATCTATCTTTACTAGACGTTAAACCTGCATAATACCTTATGTTAATAATGGAAAACTAAGGAAAACCTCAGAGACATGCCTATTGAATATAATTACCCACATTCAACGTGGGATGTCTCGGGCTTCCGAACCATCAATAATCCATATAATAATGAGAAGAAACCTAATTGTGCAAGTGTTTTAACATCCAGAATCACCAGTGATGCCCAACCGGACTACTCCCTCGACCAAAGGATGCTTCCCTGACCGAACCCCTAGGAATGTCCTGAAATAAGCAGTCTAATTAACTGACATCCATGAAGACATGGAACTCAGAAGAGTTTCACGAATAACATCTTAATTTAT